>OX638232.1:10045000-10675155 GCA_951805285.1 Thymelicus acteon | reverse complement strand
AGGATTACAGACACTTCAAACAGCAAACATCGTTCAAACAACAATACTCTCAGAAGAAGCGGCAAGAAAATGCTAAGGAGTATTAGTCTTGCTACCATTCGTAACGCAGTTACCAATACGTCACTACTTGAACTTGCTAAACGATTAAATATAAATTAGATACAAGCAATCTTGTCTTTGAAATTATCGTTCAATGTAACCTTTTGTCTTAAGAACGTCGTTAACCCAAGCTTTGCATTAGCAAAAGAGGAGTCAAATGTAATTTTACTATTAATTCTTACACATTTATAAAAATACATAATAATATGAGTACAAAAGTATCTGACCGACCGACAGAGAGTATAATTTTAGCGTAAAGGAAAATACTGTTAGCTTCGCTAGTTTCCGATTTCCCCTTCGGTTAGATGATGAGGCCCAGCTGACAGATTAATTTTTCTAAGCCGAACAGCTAGCGAGTGCTGTGCGCCTAGTACCTACCCCCAAATATGACGCACCTTCATCATGTCGCTTTTTGGCTGTCGCATCGTAAAAATTTTACTCTCATAATTTTTTTCAAACGCAACATATGAAGTATAATTTCAAAAAACATTACCAGCCAAGGAATATTGAACGAAGTATTATAGCTCGTTACATTAAACAAAAACTTTTGTTACATTTTCATTACCAAACTTAAAGCAGGTTTCAACTTGAACTGTCATGAATAAGGTAGCACTTGAATTGCTCAACTCTACAACTTTTAGCCTAAATATAGAACCACGTTTACAAAGTAATCCTCATATTGAAACTTTGTTGGTTTCTTGACAATTCCGCTACTTATGTTGTTAAAACGTAAGAATTTTGACTTACAAGACACGGACCTGAAAAAAAGACGGACGTAACCTCGTCTAATCGAGAGTGAAGCATAGCAATGGCCGCCCGCTTACCATGTGTGCGTAATTTTTGATTCGCGATTGAAGCAGTGAAGTGTCAATGTGTGGGTGTGTGTACTTCTACGAATAGAGAGTTGGTATTACTATTGGTACTTCACTGAATTTGTTCTTGGGATTACATCCATCTTTTTTTTAGGTCCGTGTTGCAGGATTAATTTATTATACATTAAACTGTCATTCATAGTTTGAGATCATATCAATGGTCGTTTTTTGTGTAGCTTGGGTAAAACACTTACATAAATATTGTTTCAAAAACATAAGTGTATCTAAGAGTGATCAATGAACATAATAATTAAAAGATTACATCTATAATGACGGAAAGAACGAATGGACAAATGACTGATCAATTAACACGTTCGAAGCGGCACCCATTTTTTATTTCTTTCCATTACTGCGGTACAAGATGTTTTCAACCTGGTCCTAAACCTTTCATTGTGGCGATACAAGTTCTATTAGACCATGTAGCGTTTCAGAAACTAAAGTCTGTTTTTGGCATCATTTTAACAAAAAATATATAATTTTTTGCCTTGGACATTATCTATAATGAAGTGATTTATATAAATCTGAAGGCGTACGTGAACAGCTTATTTTGTTTAGAATCTGTAGCTAAAATAAGTTACAATGTCATTTACCCCTTGTACCGCACTGAACACGGGAATTTTTGCACATATTTTAGAGTTGAAAAGTAAAAATATCGATAACTTTATGTAAGGTTTATTATAAAAGAAAAAAATTATTATATTCAATGTTTTTCATTAAAACAAGGTAAACAGAAGTATTTTTGACACTCAGCACATTTCGTATTTTTTTTTACTTTTTTGTCGGCTTGTTAAAAAGGTTCGTAATTTTTCGTAACATCTGACACAATTTCTTTTCTTGTCACCCTTTACCAGATGGAGTTTACTTAGTTTCGGTGCAGGCTCTGAAAAAATATATGTATTATTAACGAATTTATATATGTGTTCGTGTGTGTGTCTGTGTGTGTGCAATCTTTCAATAATGGAAAACATAGGCGCGTGAATAAAATATATTGTTGATATTAGTTTTCAAAAATTACCTGTGTCAGTTTCCACGCTGTTTTCTAAAAAAGCTTCAATATTTTTTTCTACAATTTCTAATAATTAGTTATTAATACAATTTCTCTTATACGAGTAATACACGTGATAATAAGTCTAACCTATTAAGAAACTCGAACAAAAAGTAGATTTAGGTCTAAAAAGTTGTATGCAGTAACTAGACAAGTGGCTCATCTGCTTATAACCTTCTCATTTCACTCAAACATTGACCGTGTTATTTCAAAAAAGCTAGACATTCGTGGTACATTATACCTTTTTTTTTCATCTGCACGTAGGTTTTTTTATTATAACACGGAGAACGTTTATTACGTATCTATTGATGACTTTCCTGTTTTTGATATAACAATCTATAATTTGATTTCATTTTGCTGTTATCTTTGTTGTCATCAACATCAAAGTTGAAATCGATCTTTTTTCGGCACCTTTTCTTTGAAGACATGTTGACGGATGCGTGCGTTTTATCGACTGCAACACAACACTGGCCGCGTAAAGCTAGCGCAGGGTGCGGTACAAGGTGCGCGGAGGTACCAGGTGCATTCTACCCGGTACCGCACTGTATTTATATTTTATTTCTTCAGTGCGGTACCAGATCTAAAAAATCTGGTAATAAGCTGGCCACTCCTTTGAACTCTACTTTAGAAGCACATCTTAGATATATATTCATCTCCTTCCTACACCAAAGCAAACCGAAGTTATGCCTTTCGCACCACAGAGAAGTCTATGTTTTTCTTAGCCGCACTGCAAGCGAGTCATGTACAACATGTTTTCGACCTGGTTTCGCATCGAACGTGTTAAATGAATAAATTTTGTTAAGGTTGATTTTTAGATCGCTTCCGGAACAAATTCCAAACATGAACATTCAAAGCTTGACCGTTCTACGAGCATGACATGACTCGCCTGGCGGGAGATCTCCTTTTGCTAAAAACAAATATCTATCTATCTATCTAGCAGCCTTTTAAAGTCCACTGCTGGACATAGGCCTCCCCTAATTGGCGCCACTCCGACCGGTCCTGGGCCCTCTGAATCCAGCGGCTTCCCGCCGTCTTCATTAGGTCATCAGTCCACCTTGTCGGGGGGCGATCAGTGCTATTAATAAATGCATATACACAATTAATAAATGCAAAAACAACCTAACTTAAATAGTTATGGTAACTACACATATCCATTTCGGTTGATGTCCGTACACAATAATACAAGGTGTACCATAAACCCTTACTTTTACGTCTGTGGCGTATGCATCGTAAGTCACATGTGGCCTCACCTCACCCGGTTGTACAAACTCATACATCATACCGTACAACGGGCAGTATGCTTATCTATAACCGCGATTACATATTACCGTAAGCAATGTAATTGAATTGTCGAACGAACTTAGTATGTTTACTGCACCTTTTTACAAATCAAAAGTATTATCGTTGTATTAAACAATAAATAAATAATGTATACAACAAAAAAAACTTTTACCAATGTCTGTACATGGAAGATATTTTGAATTTGGAAAAAAACTGTGAGTGTGGTGCGTGTGAGCAGGAGACGTGCAATGTAGGGTTCCGAAGTAGTAGATTTAACCGTTAGTTAGTTTAACCGTTTATTGAATAATATTTTTCAATATTTTATTCTACGATTTTAGAGTGTTAATAAATATGTATAGCAATGGCAAATTACAACTTTCTAGCACTAAGGGTCTCGGTGCTTTGCTTCGGAGAGACAGACGGACGGACGGACGGACAGACAAGACGAAACTATAAGGGTTCCAATTTTACTTCGGAATACTAAAAACTAGTAAATAAACCGTAAAGAAGTCTTACGTAACGTCGTACGTCTTACGCTTCCCGCCCACGTCAGACTTTTTGCAGGACAGATAATCGGGCCGATTTTTCCTGCCATATTATTTCTAACCGACTTTTTGTAGGCCGTGTGCGTTGCACTATTGCTATCAGTACGTTCTATTTTTCTCCTACAAAAAATCAGTCACCGATTATCGGACGTGGGCGGAAGCGATAAGTAAACAACCTCAATAAAAACTTTTTCCTTTGAGGTTGTTTCGACATACAGATTACCACACAGACATACTCCACTCCCTAAATCCCAGCACACTTGGGGACATTTAAGAAAAGTTCAAAGCATTTTTTTTTAATTCATAATTCTCAATAACGCTATAAATATAAACATTGAATTAAACAAGCATATTTGAAAGTTTTTCAGAAATTTTTATTTTTTATAAATAAACAGTACCATTTTTATTACTAAACTAACATAATATACGTACAAATAGATAATTTAATAAATATATTATCCGCAGCAAAAAATCTGTGTTTTTCGAAAACTAACTTTATTCACATAGAACCATATTACCGCACACTGTATGTTACTAGTCTGTAATAAGGTCACTTAAGTCTCGCAAGCCAGTTCAGTGCGGTCGTTCAGACGGTGATCTATAGCCCTGCAGCTCCACTTGACTTACGACCGTCGCGACCAGCGCCTAACTATAACATATTGTGTTGCTAAACTTAAACTTAAGTCTCTTGATTTTATAAAATGTTGTGTGGATGTTTTATAACGAGATACATGTAAACTGAGAACCAAGGTTTAAGTACCAATAGGTACTAGTAAGTATTCTATGGTTTAGGTATAATGACCATGTATACCAATTTCATATTAGGTATGTAAAAAGAGAGAGGACGAATTTTGTGAGCATTACTTTCAAATTAGGTACAAATTCTTTTACCCTTTGAAATCAAATTGAATAAACTACTGATTACCCCCAAATATGTTTAAATAAACAATATTAAAATATTAAAAAACAATATAAAAAAATCAAAAACAATATTCTAACAATATTAAAAAACAATATAATAAATATAATAATAATAATTTTTTCAAAACGAGCGTTTTAAAAAACGCGCGTGACGTTTTTTGTGACCATCGTTTTGTGTCACCGTTCGTGTTCCAAATGTTAAAATTTTACTCTCGTCATTTTTCCATTTATTTCATAACGCGCCTAAAGAAGTATAACTTCAAAAGAAAAAAAATCCATAAAACTCTTTTTTTGACTTTACAGTTCTGTTTACGCTTAAAAAATTTCATTGCCTTTTTAAAAACCCATTTTTTTGCTTGTCACAAATGCCAGTAGATTCTGGTACACTATCTTAAGTACTATTATTTCTTCTGTGGTACACCTTATAATGCTCACATTTTAATGCCATCAAAAACAAAACTTGTAAAAAAACCAAGTCTCGCAACTCAGTTCTTCTACCGTAAAAAGTTGTGAGATCCATGTAATACCAAGTCGGTTAATTTATTCAGTTCCTACTTAAGGGTCCTTCTGTCTTAAGTTGTTACGTAATTAGCTAACCTAACAAGTAACAACATCTTATAGTGACCATATTATCAATATTAAAAATCTTTTATGTTTTAAATAAATAGATCGACTTGACCATCGCATGAAAACACAATGTACCTCACAAGTAATACCTACATATTGTATTAAATTTGATTGTTTATTGCGATTGCCAAGTCAATCTATTTATTTAAAACATAAAAGATTTTTAATATTGATAATATGGTCACTATAAGATGTTGTTACTTGTTAGGTTAGCTAATTACGTAACAACTTAAGACAGAAGGACCCTTAAGTAGGAACTGAATAAATTAACCGACTTGGTATTACATGGATCTCACAACTTTTTACGGTAGAAGAACTGAGTTGCGAGACTTGGTTTTTTTACAAGTTTTGTTTTTGATGGCATCTCATTTCTTTTTGTAGATAGTTCTACTTTTTTTCCTTTTACAAGTTACCTTTGAACATAATTATATCTAGGTACCTATCTACACCTATTATTCCATTATATTATATACAGGTACACTGATTCATTCACTTCAAATGTTACTTTGTTATACAGGTACCGTAATTCATTAACTGCAAATGTAAATTTGTAATCCTATATATTTATATGGGATTACAAAGTTATTTATGCAGTTGATGTATCTAGAAAACTGGACCGAAATTGCAAAATATTTTAGTTTTCCCTTGATCTATACACTAAACACTAATTGTGTTCCAAATTTGAAGCTTCTATGTCTGCTAGAAGTGCCTTAGAGTTTTGATGATCGGTCAGTCAGTCAGTGAGTGACGAAATTAAGAAACTTTGACTAGTTATAATTCTTAAACTACTGGTTCAAATTCAGTGAAATTTGAAATATACCGTGTTTATACAATGCCTGCTTGGTTACTAAAAATTCAGGCTTCTAGCTTTATCCACAACGAAGTTATAGGGGGTCGAAAATGGCCTGAATTGCTTCGGGAAAAGGATGGTACGGCCGTGCCGCTTTTTTGCTCGACTTGGCGGGGGCACTGCCGTGCCCCCAGATAATCTGCAAAAGTAACCAGTTATCCTGTGGACTCTGCCTGCGAAGCAAGGGGTCCCGAATTATGTGACAGATAAATATTTTGTTCTCGAATCGTGGATACTTGTGACGTGTCATTTGTGTCGTGCCACCGGCGACATAACAAATCCTAGTGCGGATGAATGTGTGAGCTTTTATTTTATTACTATAGCCCTCGCTTCGGTAATGCCTTTGATTCACACTCGAACCTTTTCTGAGATTAGCAGGAATAATAGCAAAATCTAAAAACTATTGTTAAGAGATCCATAGCTAATAATTCTTGACGAAAAATAACCGACTTCAAAATAACTCAATAACTACTCGTCAGATCTAGCTAAAATTTAAGTGGGATCACATGACAAGTACCAGCTTTCGATTAAAAAAAGAATCATCAAAATTGGTTCACCCAGTCGAAAGTTCTGAGGTAACAAATATATAAAAATACAGTTGAATGAAATACCTCTTCCTTTTTTGAAGTTGATTAAAAATAAATAAATATTCCTTAGCGCTCTGTCTGCGGCTTTCTTCGCGTTTTCCGAATTTGTTTTTGAATTTAATGAAAATAAGTTCAGTAGTTTTTGCGTGTAAAAATAACAAATATCCATACATCCTCACAAACTTTTTGTAGGATGTACGACATTGATCAGGCCGTGACAATCTTATGTATGAATGACTAGCTTTTACCTTCGCCTTTTAGCATCGCCCGCGGTAGAGAATGATTTTTTACAAATCTCGCGGGAACCTTGAACTTTCCTGGGATAAAAAGTAACCTATGTGTTAATCCAGGGTATAGGCTATCTTCATTCCAAATTTCAACCAAATGAGTTAAGTAGTTTGGAATTTACTACCAGTAAACATACGCCGTGCTCAGACACTTCACTGTTTTAAATCACAGGTGAAAGAATTATATCTCAAACAGGATATTATATAATTTTCCCTGATTCATTATCATCACTAGTATTATCAATTTAGTTTATAAGCAATTAACAACTAGAGAATGCTATTTATTAAGTACACCCTACGCCTCATTGTTATTTTCTCTGTTTCCTATATCCTAAGGTTGCCTGGAAGAGATCGCTTTTTAGCGATAAGGTCGTCTTTTGTATGCCACATTATTTTTAAGTATTTCTCCTTGTATGTTTATTTGGTGTACAAATAAAGTGTATTTGTATTGTATTGTATTGTAGTTGTGGCGTGATTGAGGAACAAACATCCGAACATCTTCAAAAACTTTACATTTATAATATTAGTTGGTTATTACGATTTATCAATTTTAAAATATCAATAAACAAAGCAATAAGACACAGTTAATGACATTTACCTTGTAATAGATTTAAGGTACGCTTGGATCAGACAACAGCCCTTCCGCTGCGGTCCGTCCCCGAGGCACTCTGCCTCGTTAAAGTATTTGCAGCACGCACAAGTGTTTATCTCCGCCGGATATCACGTCCGGAAACCTGACATTAAACTAGTCTGTCAACGGCGAGGTAAACAATTTCTTGGGGCTTTGTAATTGTTTGGTGATTCTTCAGGCCGATCATTTTCTTTTGCTTCGTTTTGGATAACGTAATTTTTATGTACACAAATTGCTAGCCAAGATGATTCTCACTTTATAGATGTCTTCAAATTTTGAGCTTTACACATGCACACGTGTGACTAATGAAAAAGATGTAACCAGACCTTGGTAACACATGGATTCTGTTTCTGCATTTCTTTACCTGCTTGGCTACATGAAGGTTTTTGAATTTTAGCGTGTCATCGAAAAATTCATCGATCAAATTTCTGGCAGAGTCAAAGTTACGGAAGTCACTTGTTTTTGACCTCTTGCCATGCAGTGAAATACGTAATTTCCACATTTAAAATAATCAAGATTTTTATAGACGCTACTAAACTCTAAACTGTAAAATAACGAGACCTTTGAAGAAATTTTAAACTCTATACCAAAAGTATTAAAACAAGTTTTAGCACACACTATACCAGACGAACAAAAACTAAGTACTCTTATACAAGTATACAAAACCTTATGTTACGTAAAAGCACTGTTCATTGAACGTCGTAAACTGAACGTTGCTTTTAGGTTATAGCTTCGGGGCATGGACAAATTTTCGAGTCGTATAAGAAGTAGGTGTCGAAACTCGTAAAGTTGTACATAAACGCAAACTTGCAATAAAGAGGAGCAATTTGTGTACAAATAGTGGGAGCTCGACCACTCTCCACCGAGACGTTTTACTACCGCAGCCGTGTTACTGTTGATGCATAATTCAGTGGTCATAATTTCAAGTGTAGTCTCAGCTATGCAATTTATTGTCACATCAACGCTGTGTTAGTACCACGTGGACAGATTGTAGTGGTGCGAGACTCGCATATAACTTGTCATTGTAAATAACATCCAAGATTGGGGTAGGATGTCTGATATCAATTTTATAACTAGAATCCGTCGTACAGTAAAGTTATCAAGTAGCTGGCGTGTAAGAGGATGCTTCTCGGTCCATCAACGCATTTTTGCTGCTATTTTGCTCGTGATAAAACCTGACCAACTTATGACATAAGTCTGCTGTTTGAGTACAACAACTTATAGAGGTACATTGCCTTTCATATCGGAAGCAAAGTCGACATTGCTGCATTGCCTCATTTATTTAGGAATTTATACTATACTTAACACATTCAGTGCTTTTTGCTCGGATCCGAGCATGGCGGGGCCATAGTAGCGGTGCCGCCGACTCGGATCCGAGCAAGCGTCCCGTTTTTTTTGCAGTAGTCAATAAAGCGCCAGTTTTCGAGCCGAGTAAATGTTGTTTTGCGAGGCCACTCTGGCAATATAGTAACTTGCGAAAACGAGTGTTGGTTTCATTCTAAGAGTATTAGTAACAGTTATTTACTTACTAATTTTTTTTCAAATAACAAGTCACCACATGATGACACGTCTGAACTGTATACTGTATATCATGTATGTATAAGTGTGAGTATGGGCTGTGTGTGAGTCCTGTGTGTGTTTGTGTGTCATATGGTACAAGATTTTGGTCAAGGAAAGTAAAATAAGTTAAAACTCGTTTTGATTACTTTCCTTAGATGATTTTAATCAAGATCCTGGAATTTGATAAAAAAACACGGGGTTGTCAAAATCTTGTGACATATTAGTACGCAAAAACGCACTCACGGTACAAATATCTATGATATTAGTGAATAAACCATTGCCATCCCTAGCTTTCGGATCCGAGTATTCGGCAGCCGACGTGCTGTGTGCCGACGACTCGGATCCGAAAAATGACTTTTTTTAATAGAAATAATAATAATAAAATATACATTCATACATATTTTCAAACATTCATATTTACTTAATCAAAATTCGCCATAAAAAGTTTTGGCTCCCGGCTATTACTTTGCATCCATTGTTTAAGCACTGAATGTGTTAATTAGTTTTTTTCATAAAACGAAATCACAAGCATTTATTCTCCAAATCATCCCAGGGAAACACTAATGGATAATCTGCGTGCAAAATTTCATCTTAATTCGCACAAGTGTTAGCGCGCAACAAAAAGGTAAACATCCAAACATCTTCAATTTTACCATTTACAATATTCGTAGGAAGTTATTGTGTATGTAGTTGAAGCACTCATAGTCCGGCGGTAGGTGTCGATCCTTCGTGATCGATTGAGTTAAGCAACAGCGGGCGCGGTCGGTGGTTGGATGGGTGATCGCTAGTAGCAAACATTTCTTGAGCGCTCCCGTGCTTCAGAGGACAAGTTAACCCGTCAGTCTCGCTTGTTATCATAAGGCGTCAGGCCATGTCGGAGGTCTTCTGGTGACGTTAAATCTTCCGACTCTTGAGTTGGCCATTTACCTCAGTAGTGGTTCGTTAATGAGTTGAAGCCGCTGAGCACGGAAATGTCTTCTTGAGGAGACGAGCATACTCCATCACGGCTCCATTGCAGATTGTTGGAGGGGTTAGGTTTTTTCATTTCCTGCTCAATAGTGGTAATGGGTTGAAGTCATTCAGCCAGTCAGGCAGTAGAATAAAACTACAAAACGCTTCAAACAAAACCAATCTAATTTAGTTTTAGTGCTAACATTAATGCTAACACTAAGCTAACAGAAAGAAAATCAGTTGGAAATCGAAACGGAAACTTAAACTGTTTTGTCTTCGCCTTTTTACCCGACTGCTAAGGAAGGGTTATGTTTTTCGCGCGTATCTTGTATATATGTGTGTAATATTCTTTATTACCTCGTATCTTCCAAACCACTGAACGGATTTATATAATTAATATATCGTTACATTTGCCTTGATTACCCAAGTGTTCTTAGATAAGTGAAATTAAAAACAAAAAAATATGGTGGCTGTGAGATGCCATTGTTTGAAGTATCAAAAAATAAAATTAAATCGAATAATGCAATATGGATGTCAAATTAAAGAACTCACCATAAGAATTTCAAAAAGGTATATCATGACAGGTTTTTGACAGAAAACGGTTTTTTTTAACTGTATACTAGTTATATAATAACTCTCTAGTTATACAATAATAGTTATATAATAACTAGTATAGTTTTACCTCACTTAAAGATAAGATATAACAATACAGTCACTGTGATTGCAAAATAGTACAAAATAACATTTAGGAGTAAAGCAATAAACATCGTTATTAGTATTGCATTTCGAATGATTCTCTCGATAATACGTCGGTTTTATCCTATTCGATCGGTTCATTTACTATTCGACGGTTGTGTCATTTTGTTAAGGCAATCGTTATCCCGATCGCTTTAATGTGCGGGTTGGTTTTACAGCTTTCAGTCAGTATAACAAGGGTTCCCATAACTTGGTTTTGTGGTCTACCTGGTATGTGCCTTCCGATAATTTGTTTGTCGACTGTAATTAAATAAGCTTTTGTATCTGTTTTTGTTTATTTATTTTGTTAAATTTAGAAAACTATGAAAATGTACAATAAGGCTTTCTGTCTACGTAAACGCTTGTCATGCTCACGTTATCATTAATTGTTAGGTACTTGTAAGGGCAAAATCTGTCCACGAAGTATACTGATGTCCAATCCAATGTCCATGGGCGACGGTGGTCACTTACTATCAAGTGGATCGTCATCTAGTTTGTCAACAATAATTACATAAATAAATTAAAAAATTAAAAAAGAATCCGCCTGGTATTAAAAAAGCTAACACGAAAAAGCTTTTTGAAATCCTTATTTTATTTTATTAAAATTTTATTTCATACGAGTAAACGCCCTCGCTTTGCTTCGGTTTTCTTATGTTTTTACACCTTGGGTTATATTATTGGAGTTTTATTAAGGATCCCTAATTTTTTTTTGAAAATATTATATAGCCTATGTTACCCGTTAGCCTATGTTTACCGGTTACTACTGTAGCTTCCCAACAGTGAAAGAATTTTTCAAATCGGTTCAGTAGTTTTAGAGCCTATTCAATGTAAACAAAAAATCAAATATTTCCTCTTTATATATTAGTATAGATAACATTGATCCATAGACAACAATTCAATAGTCAGACAAAAATTTACAATACAATATTATGTCACTTCATTAAATTACATTATATAATTAAAATAATTAAATTCAACAAAAATATCCACCTATTAATAATAATATTAAAACTATATGAGATAGTTAAACAAAAATAATAATAGCAGTTATAATAATAATTCCTTCCTTAGTACTCGGGTGAAAAGAACTATAGTTAATACAAACTTTTTATTTAATAAGAGTATCTTCCATGTATGATGTAGATCAGTTACAGTTCCTTATATATTGTATTCCAGTATAGATTGTAAATTGTAGAGCAGTGATAGCCTAGCGGTTAGAATGTTGGTCTCCCGAACGAAGGGGCCCGAGTTCAAATTCTGGCATGCACCTCTAATTTTCAAATATTATGTGCGTATTAGAAGTTAATTATCACTTGCTTCGGGAAGGAAAACATCGTGAGGAAACCTGCAACCGAAGAGTTCTCCATAAAGTTCTCAAAGGTGTGTGAAGTCTACCAATCCGCACTTGGCCAGCGTGGTAGACTATGGCCTAACACCCCGCACATTGTGAGAGGAGACCCCGAGCCCAGCAGTGGGACAATTATGGGTTGTTGCTTTGCTTTTATTTATTTATTTATTTATTTATTTATTTATTTATTTATTTATTTATTTAAGGCATACCAACTAAGTACATAACTTAAATTTTACAATATAACTTTATAATCTAACCTGATATATTATGCACTTAAATTAAAGGTTTGCACAACATTTTTACATGACATTGCAATCAGAAGGCACGATAAAATATAATAAATATAGATTTCAAATTAAAAGTTTATAATAAAAAAAGAGAGATTCAAATGGCTGTCATTGCCTTATATATTTTTTTCTTAAATAGACCTAACGATTCTGCAAAGATATCTATATCGCTGTTATGAAATATAGTATTGTAATTTCTTTGCAACACATTAATTGGAGAATTTAACACATATTTTGTTTTATTAGGATATAAATGAAATGGCTTATAAATCCTGTAATATGTGGCCCTGGACATTATTCTGGGTATGCTAATATTAATTCGGTTCAAGAGGAATGGGCAGTCAATTAAATGATTAAGCAGTTTGTACAGAAAAACACTACCTAAAGCCTGAATTCTTTTAAATAATGGAAGATAGTCGAAGTGGCGCAAGCGGTCATGATAGCTGTTAAATATGTGATGGTTTCCAGTTTTAAAAGATAGTCTTTTTGTAAATATTTTTCTTACCTTTTCGATACTTTGAATGTTGTTTTGATAACTGGGATACCATACAAGAGCGCCGTATTCAATGTGACTACGTACGAGTGCACTAAACAGAGTCTTTAGGGCCAAAATAGATGTAAACTCTTTAGTGTTTCTTGTAATAAATCCTAACATTTTGAAGCTTTTTTTAATAACATAATTTATATGACCAGTGAACCGTAACTCTGAATCAACCAATACACCTAAATCTCGTATTTCGTCCACTCTTTTTAGTTCATTACCAAATATATTATATTTAGAGTCGTGTTTATTGCGTTTCCTTGAAAATTTGATATGCGAACATTTTTCGATGTTCAAATTCATAGAATTAATTACACACCATTTTGCAACATTGTCTATATCTCTCTGTAACAACTCCTCATCTGCCCTATTTTGGACTACTCAAAATATTTTCAAGTCGTCAGCGTATAGTTGGAACTCTGAGTGTTTAATATAATGCTTGATATCATCTATAAACAGGTTAAATAAAATAGGGCCCAAAATAGATCCTTGTGGGACGCCAGATAAGGGAGTACAAGAATACGAACTGAAACCGTTTATCACTACTCGCATTTTACGGTTTTTTAAATAAGAGCTGAACCATAGCAATAGCGAACCATTTATATAAAATTGGTGTTTTAATTTGTGAAGAAGTATATCGTGGTCTACAAGATCAAACGCTTTACTTAAGTCACTATAAATCACATCGACTTCCTTGTTGGAACCCATGTGTGATAGCAGTAGTTCAACAAAGGATAATAAGTTAGTAGTTGTAGAACGCCTGGCAACAAAGCCATGTTGTTGCTCGCATAAGATTTGCTTGGTGTGCCAAGTAATATGAGGAGCAATGATTTGCTCAAATACTTTGGCTACCACTGGTAGAATACTGATGGGTCTATAATTCTCAACTAACTGTTTGTCACCAGTTTTCGGGATAGGTACAACAATAGCCTCCTTCCAAACCTCTGGAAATATCCCATCTGTTAAGGATTTATTGAAAATTATTTGAAGAGGAATAGATAAAGGTTTAGCGCATTCCATAAAGAAAATGGGAGGAATGCTATCGCTACCAGAACCTTTTGATATATTCAATCTTTTCAGGCGACTCTCAATTTCAGTGCTAGTAATTTGTATATTGTTTAAGCATCTAGAATCGTACGTTGCAATGTGTGGGTCATGATATTGTTGCTTGGAAAGGGGCACTTTATAAACTGACGAAAAATGACTACAAAACAGATTTGCAATATTAACACCGTCCGACGCTATTTTGTTATGAAGTTTCATGTTTTGGGGTATATTGCTTTTGTTTTTACGTTTACTTTTGATATACGACCAGAAATGCTTCGGATTTTTAATCACATTATTTTGAACATTTTTTATATATATAGAATAAGACTTATTTATTAATGAATTACATCTCGCTTTTAATAAATTATATTCATATTCGTCTAATTTATTGTTAAATTTCTTCATTCGTATTCTATGTTTTTCTTTTTCTTTTAATAATTTAATAGTGTTGCTACTGTACCATATAGGATAATTATTTTTAGTCGATAGTTTTTTAGGTATTACTTCCTGAATTATTTTATTTATAATGCTGTAGAAAATTTCTGTATTTTTATTAATCGTATACGAGGGATCTAATTCTTTGTTCCAGTCCACGTCATTTAATTTTTCTCTGATCTTATTGTAGTCAGCCTTGTGATATTGTAGTACAATTTTTTTATTATATCGAAGTGAGGTTAGTTTTCCTAGTTTAATGTCAATTTGGATTGGTGGGTGGTATTCGTCAACTTTGCTTATTACGTCCGTGGCATTAGTTACAGTGATGGGATAAGAAATATTTGAAAAGACCAGATCCAAAGTTTTAAGTGTTTTATTTTTGATATTGTTATATTGCTTGAGGCAGGCACACGCGGTAAAGTCAGTAAGAGTCGTACAAATATTAGAACCAGAAATTACAGGATCCAAGTATGTATCAGACGAAGATTGAAACCATTCTATCTGACTTAAATTGAAATCCCCAACAATCAGGACGTTATCCATGCTGTCAATAGTGTTTTCTAATTTAGTTGTAAAATGTGAGATGCACTCAAAACTTACTGGGGGTGGTAGGTAAATGGCACAAATATGAATTTTGGTACTGTTGTATTGATTTTGAGACTCAATAGTGACCCATAGGTCTTCACAGGAACTTTCGAGGTTAGTATTACGAGAAGCAGTTAAAGATTTAGAAATGGCTATGAGAACTCCTCCTCCATCTTTACCCTTATTTAAAAGTGTTTGACTGCCTATCCCTCCTGAAGATCTGATATCTATAGTCTAGAATTTCAGTTGTACATATACTGTCATTTAGCCAGGTTTCAGTGAATATAATTACTTGGTAGTTGCACGAAAGAGCGTTTTTATAGACATCTTGCAGTTTAGTACGGATTCCTCTTATATTTTGATAATATATGCTGAGTAGATTAGACATAAGCTATAAGAACCAAATACACTGAAATAAACAATAATATTAATATTAAATAGTACAATACTCAAAACAAACACAAGTGAGTTACAAAACAAAGAAGAAAAAAAAACTAGTTCAATAACTTTTGAAGGGCTTCTTTGTGGGTAATGACCAGCGCCGGTGATGATTCATCTTTACGAACATTTATACTTACGATCCTTACTATCTTTACGAACTTTTATAGATTGTAAATCTATTGTATTCAGCTTTGAATTGTAACCTAGTTGATCAATGATCGATTTCTGTTTGGTAATGGTTGTTATGTTGAGTTAGCGAGTTAAGTGACCTCCGACCGATTGATTGATATTATTATAATTAATTTCAATGTAACAGTTAATCTATCCATCAATAGGTAATAGAACATCATGTTGTTCTTTACTTTGAGCGTCTTAAGACCATGGCGGTTGATTAGTTTCGATGTTTTTGAATTAATTAGCCGTCGTTAAGTTATTGAAGAAGGAAAGAAAACTTAAAAGAAAGCTTGGTTCAGTAAGATTAATTGTAGGACATTTTTACACTGCACAGAACGGAGCATGTATGTATAATATATAATAATTATGTATTTGACATGAGAGTGTGTTTGTTTGTTTATGCATAAAATGTTCCCATTTATCTCCAAAATGACGGTTTATGGGGAACGCACATAATTGTATATCGGCACCGTCCGCGCCGGACGCATCGTATTTGTATGAAATACCGACGCGTATGTCATCCGCATCGGATCATTATTATATGATTTCATACAAATGCGATGCGTCCGGCGCGGACGGTGCGGACGTATGTGCGTTCAACATTACAGTACTTTTCTGATGCATGATGACTGATCGATGATGATACAATAGCCCAATGGTTATTGAAAATAACAATTTGTTTACGTGCATGGGTGATACTCGCCTGTAACTACCACGTGACATTTCTGTTATTTTTTTGTTTTTACTATCACTGTAAAACAAACGTGTTTGTGTTTAATTAAATATATAAATAATTAATTACGTCCTGTATATATTTTTTGAGAATATCTTATTAAGACGGAGACTTACTTTATAGATAATCCTTACTTCGTAATTTGCTTTATAATACCGCTACACTCAATATACAGAATGTTAATGTTAAGAAGACAGTAATTATGAAAAAGTGTATTTACAAGCAGAAAACCAGTTGTAAACACTTTACTGAGGTTTTGTGACACCACACGCTCATAACACTGTTTGCTCAGTGACATCACGTGAGTAAAGAATACAAATAGAGAGCAAGCTTCTTAACCCTCCGTGTACCATACCATACTATGTGGGGTCTGATATATCCCAGCCTTATAAACTTATCTGTAATTTTTTTTTAATATTCGCACAACTGTTGCAAATATAACTGGTTTTATGTAGCGGGAGCTCCAGCCTTCCCACCTAAAGATCGTCATTTAGTGCTGAGGTCACTGGAGTAGGAAATCGATGCATAAATATCTCAGGGTATCACAAAACCTAAATTGCATTTTTTTCTATTAGTTTTCCTATGGACAAAAGTAATTTTCATCTGTGAAATTAATTTTATTGAACTATTTTTCATTTAGAATTTTATTTCTTTGTCATAAAAAACATTGATTTTGATACATTAAAAACATTGATTTTATTTCATTTTTATTCAATACTAAGACTTTACATAATAACATTAATACAATTTATTCTTAAACGAAACAGATAAGTGCTGACCATTCCCTACCGAAATAATAAATGGGGCCCAGGAAACCCCACGCAATACACGGAGGGTTAAGAGCGCTGACTAAACACTACTACATTGCGTAGGTATGTTGCGTAGCCATTCACATAAGCTTTCATGTACACGGTGTAAGACAAGATAACCATCGCTTATTAGCGTAGCTCTATACATACTGGACACTGTAACCCATAATGGTAGCTTCACTACAAATTGATGAGATGTTCTATATAAAACACAAAGATGGAGTTTTTGTTTAACTTCTTCTGAACTTTGAAAAGTTTTCACTATAATAGCAGGCTGACCTTTACTTTTTAAAGGGTAAAATTTGAGTAAAAATTGAACTCGTGTTATGCAGGTGATATTAAATTAATAAATAACCCTGAAATGTGAGTTGTCCGATTAAAAATTGCACTAGGACAACTCATCCCGCGGGATGAGATCGAGCGGGATGAGTTGACCAAAGACTCCAATTGACGAGAAATTCTTAAAGTATTATCTGTTACTTTTTTAATCATATGTATATAGTTAATTAAATACGTTATCGTGTCGCAAAATATGGCGAAGTTAAATAACGGAAGTTATGAAGTATAATTTACATAATATTATGAGTTACTTTACCTTAAATTGGTATAATAGGTATACAATGTGATGAATTTATTTTATTCAAATTAAACTCTAAGTTAAAAAAGAAATAGCAAACTTTTCCATTAATATGTTCAGTAGTACCTAACTTATATGTATCAAATATTTATTGTTGTATTTTCTCTTTGTCGTAGTGCCACCACATCAGCTAATGCTGTACGACAAGTCGGGTCGTGACGTGTCAGGTGTCGTGGGGCCATTGGAGGAAGGTAGCGAGCTGGTCCTCGTCTGCGAAGTAAGAGGAGGTAAGTGACGTTACATTATTATTTACCATCAACCACCAATTTACCACCAATTATCAATATGGTGAATCATCATGTGAAGTAAGAAATTATTATAATGTGCGTCAGCCTACAATTTTTGATACTGAAACAAATACCCCAACAACGGTCAAAGTTTCAAAGTCTAAGTTGTCGAATAGGTAAAAGGTCAGGCTTAAAAGGTCAGGTGCCCATCTAAGCAAATGGCACGTGATCTGACATGTGATCTGTTCCGTTACCTGCCACTAATATAAATGTAAATGTAAATGTAAATGTGCAAAATTGCATGAAAATTATCGCGTTTTTGTCACATAATTTATATATGTGGTTACGGTAGCAGTGTACGAGAGCCAGTAATAATAGAGTCCCTGCAACGTGTTGTTGACTTACTTACGTATGGTGGCTCTACCACTCGTTATTCAGATATCAACATAAAATAAAGAATAATTTTAATAAGTAATTCAACATTTGCAATTTAAAACCCAGATATGTTTCAATACTGATCTGACGGAACCGCAGATGGCTGGAATTCGCAGAACATTTAGACGCAAGCTAACTTGAGCGTGTAATTTTATGTCTGGGTTTGGGGAGGGCCTCGTTTAGTGTCTTGAGGCGATGGATAACTTTACACCGGGTGCCATTTGGAGCCGATCTCTCACTGTGACTTATCGGCAAGTTTAAGAGCGATATATCAAAGTAAATGGTTTAATTTCTCATCTCTCTAGAGGGCTTTGCTTTCTTGATATCGCCTTTATTTCTGATGTAGTAAAACTTAATATATTCGATGACTCTCACTTCATTATATTCTGAAAATGTGAGCTCTTTAGTTTTATTTAGGCCGAAGTTATTAAGCCAAATATGGGACGAAATACTTGAAAATGTATGTGTCCCAGGACCAAGTGACCGCCCGGCGTCTATTGATTATTTGGACAAAACTATTAACAAAATTCCAATAAAGTACAGGTCTAATCGGTTTGTTTTTTTTTATTAGCTTTTTAATTGTTTTGGAAAAAAACCTGACTTGCTGCACTATTTTCGACAATTTTTTTTTTGTTTTTACATTTATTTTCATTGTGTTTTTTATTTACCAGTTGTTATCATAGTTTATCTATTCGAGGTATAAAATCTACCCAAAATTAAATAGAATATATTTTTTAAAGACATTAACTGATTTTTTTTAAATTACCGTTTTTTATTTAATTTCGCTAAAAAGTTGTAAAAATGCCCCATGAATATTATTATTTTATCAATTATTATTAAATTACATGATATTACCTACAAAATCTCAATAACATGTTTGTAGTTATCTAAATCAGTTACCGAACTACAACTCTTGAAATATGCACCCTATTTTCAATAATAAGAAGAGTAGACTTTTAAAACCAGGCTAGTGGAACATTTAAGTGTCTTACTATCAAAAATACCTTTTGCCCGTTGATAGAAGAATTTTAAATGTAAGGAGACAATAAAAACAAGTGCAAAATTAAATCATCTATTAAAAAAAAAAACAGTAATTAATTCATAAAATTTTCGAAATGACCGCCATTGGCGTTAATACAGGCTAACGCTCTAAATGACATCCTTTGACTCGTTATATTTTGCACTTCGAAAGGTTCGCTCCTATTTCTGTAGCAGCAGCATCAATCCTCTGTTTCAACTGAAACTTGTTTTTATTAATTTAACATTTAAAATTATTCTATTAGCGGGCAAAAGGTATTTTTGATAGTAAAGCACTTAAATGTTCCACTAGCCTGGTTTTAAAAGTCTACTCTTCTTATTTTCGAAAATAGGGACCATATTTCAAGAGTTTGTAGTTCGGTAAATGTTTTAGATAACTACAAACATGTTATTGAGATTTTGTAGGTAAATTTATGTAATTTAATAATCTATACTAATATATAAAGAGGAAAGATTTGATTTTTTGTTTGCATTGAATAGGCTCCGAAACTACTGAACCGATTTGAAAAATTCTTTCACTGTTGGGAAGCTACACTATCCCCGGGTAACATAGGCTATATTATATTTTCAAAAAAATTAGGGATCCTTAAGAAAACTCCAATAATGTAACCCAAGGTGTAAAAAAATAGAAAAACCGAAGCAAAGCGAGGGCGGTTACTCGTAATTGATAAATTAATAATATTCATGGGGCATTTTTCCAACTTTTTTAGCGAAATTAAATAAAAAAGGGTATTATTTTTTCAAAAAAATTTCAGTTAATGTCTTTAAAAAATATATTGTATTTAGTTTTGGGTAGATTTTATACCTCGAATAGATAAACTATGATAACAAATGGTAAATAAAAAAAAACAGAATGAAAATAAATGTAAAAACAAAAAAAATATGTCGAAAATAGTGCAGCAAGTCAGGTTTTTTTCCATAAAAATTAACACTAGAAAGACGGGAGCAGTCATTTGACCGGATTTTCAATTTAAAAGTTTGTTTATTCCAAAACTTTTTGACTCAGGTTACTGATAATTTGTGACTTTTAGTTTTATGAATAGAACCTTAAAAATACATAACTAAAACATTCTCAGTGTCTTTGTTTACTGTATAAAGTGCTAATATACCGACAAAGACGGCGACAGTCATTTGACTGCTATAACCTAAGTAGTGTTTATAATTGTAATATGAGGATACTTTTGTAAAAATCTGAATTGTTTTATTTTATTAGTCAGTCGCTAGAGTAAACTAGCTTCATACTGTAAGTATTATTTAGAATATTGTGGATAAATTAGTGTAAAAATGTCTCGAAGTCTCAAAGACTGGAAAATAATGAAAAACTTCATTTACTGCCCAACCTACCAGAAGTTCAGTCGGAATGTGAATCTGAAAGTGCAGAACTTGATAGTGATGATGACTTTGTATTGACCTGCTATTAGTTCGAGCTCTGATAGTGCAGACTCTGACCCAGATGATCAGGTACCCTTTTCGAATTTACGTTACATTAGCAATAACAAGAACCGTATTCGTGGCAGGGGTAGGGGTCACCGTTTGCTTACCAGTACTGCTCACGAGGAAGATTATCATTACACAGCCACAGACGGGACCACATGGGCACTTCAGACGGTATCAACTCGTACTGGCTGCCGGGCTCGACAGAATTGATACTGAGAAGAATTATTACTGAGCAGGCAGGGCCTACATCATTCACAAAAAGGAATTTCAAAGAAAATGTCGCAGATGCATGGAGGCTATTTATTGACACACTCAAAAATGAACAAAAGACGAACATTTTAACATTTTAGATCTAGGAGGAATCAATTCTTACATTTTATATAAGAAATTGACAGGAATAAACATAAAACGGAGGAAATTTATTTTGGATTTAGCGAGTGCACTTAGTGGAAATAATGAAATTGAAACAGGACTTTCCGTTTCTGAGCCTTTGTGTGTAGAACCTATGCCTTCAACTTCTTCAATCTTCGTTACCGATCATCCAGGAGAATCGAAAAAGTCGGGAGTGTTATAATAGCATATGTAAAAATAAAACTAATAATGTATGGTTGTAAAAAGCCGCTTTGTGGTTCTTGTAATAAAATTAAAACTTAAAAACTGCAATTAAATATTACATTATGAGCATTATAATATGATCAGTTCGTTGTAGCATTTTTTTTTACTTAATAAAGAATTTTCTGACCACATTTCTGACAACAGTCATTTGACCGGCCGCCGTCTTTGTAGGTAGCTAAATTTTGCCGTCTTTCTAGTGTTAAAAAGCTAATAAAAAAAACCAAACCGATTAGACCTGTACTTTATTGGAATTTTGTTAATAGTTTTGTCCAAATAATCAATAGACGCCGGGCGGTCACTTGGCCCTGGGACACCCTGTATATTTTCTTATGTTGGTATATAGATTTTGTGGTGTTGGCCCTGGGACATCCTGTATATTTTTTTACGTTGGTATATAGATTTTGTGGTGTTCGTACGCCAAATTTATTGATTTTACGAACAAAAAATTTATTTATTGTTAGTAAATGTCGTGTAGTTTTTTTATTGCACATAAATGACGTGTGCGTGAGTCGTGAAATGCGTCAAAAGGAAAATATTTTTAAAAATTGCTCTGAGGCGCCCTTTTTTATGTATATAATATTATTTGTATGTAATATTAAAATAACCGCTTTTTACACACATATACCAAAACAACATTTTTTACAATTTTTGTCTGTCTTCTGTCTGTCTGTCGATCTGTCTGTTTGTTCCGGCTAATCTCTGAAATGGCTGGACCGATTTTGACGGGACTTTCACTGGCAGATAGCTGGTGTAACAAGGAGTAACTTAGGCTATTTATATTTTAGAAAAAAATAGTTTGTAAGGCGATACGAAGTTCGCCGTGTCAGCTAGTACGTTATACGATGCTTTCATATTTCACATGCTAAATTATAAGATACGAGTAACCGCCCTCGCTTTGCTTCGGTTTTCTTATTTTTTTACACCATTATTGGAGTTTTATTAAGGATCCCTAATTTTTTTGAAAATATAATATAGCCTATGTTACTCGGGGATAGTGTAGCTTCCCAACAGTGAAAGAATTTTTGAAATCGGTTTAGTAGTTTCGGAGCCTATTCAATGCAAACAAAAAATCAAATCTTTCCTCTTTATATATTAGTATAGATGATGTTTTTTACTTGAAGCTTGAACTACATTTTTAGGAGCATATGTCTGCAGCTTGACTTATTATTCCCAATTTTTCACTGAAATGTACCTGTGGTATATATGTACATATTATGTAGCTACCAAGTTTGTCATTGTACGTAACAATGTACTTATCTTATGTCTCTTAGTCTGTCTTATGTAAAAAAAATCTTATAACCGATATTTAATCTCAAATTGATAACGATAATAAGGAGAATAATGTAATTAATACTAATAATATTAGTTGTCAAATAAAATCGTGGTCGTAGTTTATACTTTCAGGCTTCTAGTCAAAGGAATATTTTTCCGTAAGATGCTCATACAAACAAACAACAATACAAATGCCTGTTGTCAATAAATAAATCTTACCAACATCAAAATTGGCAAAACCTTTCTTTCACGTACAAAAATTAATCAGTACCAGTTCAATTATAAATAGATCAGGCGATTAAATATTAACAGTCCAACAACTTTGATTTCAATTTTAGGTAAGCTACATGAACATTAGGTAAACCCTATCAAATTAACAATTGATCTCACATTACACGCAACAGCAATTAAGGCCAAGTGCACCGTGTACCTTAGTTTCTAGATTATCGTACAAGTCCATTACAGCGTTCGTTAAATTTGTACCACTAGAATAATACATGACTTGAGTCGCCTCTCAGGAACAAGTTTGTGGTGTTTGCGTCTAGGTATATCTAATGATGTTATACTCTCATTGAAGAGTGAATGAATTTGTCTCTCCTCAAAATTAATTTTCAGTTGACTTTTGAACTATTCAATACACCTGGATCACCTTGAAATTCTTGCAATCACACCAATTAAATTTTTAGGGTTCTAAAGTAAAATCAGAACCCTTATAGTTTCGTCCGTCTGTCCGCCTGTCCGCCTGTCCGCCTGTCCGTCTGTCCGTCTGTCCATCTGTCCGTCTATCCGTCTGTCCGTCTGTCCGTCTGTCCGTCTGTCCGTCTGTCCGTCTGTCCGTCTGTCCGTCTGTCCGTCTGTCTGTCCATCCGTCCATTCGTCCGTTCGTCCGTCTACTGTAATTTGACATGGATATACATATATATTAAAACTCCAGAATCGTAGAATAAAATATTGAAATCATTTTTTTTCAGGATTCAACGTGAGGATGAATTTTTTATTCGTCGTGTACCCTTAGAGGGTACAATATAGAGGGGTATCGTTGAAAAGTTCTTCCAAAAATATTATGGGTCTTCTAAGACCATTTTTGGAAATAGTCGTTCGTTTGCGAAATATTTGACTTTAAATTGCTAATTTTGGTTAGAGTCAAGTGCTGCCCCCCGCTGGCTAAACGGTTGGAGATAGATAAGTGAAAAAAATTCTCAAAAATAGTTTATATTATGATGAATTTACAAGGAAATCTAAGTGGTTAATAATAACATTAATAGTCGATAAACTTGCTACTTCGGAACCCTACATTACGCGTGGCTTGACACGCACTTATCCGTTTTTTTGTATCACCGTACACAGTAACATTAAAATGACAATAAATTCGGCACAGGCTATAAATTATCATGACTGAAGCCACGGGCAACAGCTGGTACCCTAATAAGCAATAAGCCTAAGTGCAGTTCCGTCTTGCCAGATACGTAATCCTGCAATCCCATTAGCACCCACACTTGTATTATGAGAACAATATAACAAGTAGGTAGCTGCTCCTTGTATAAACGACCGCTAATCTCGAAAGCGCTTAGTGTTTCGAGTCAGAATTATGCATAGCCTCAGGGATTAAGGATTGTCAACCCGCGTTCGAATTTGCTAGATCATTTTCCCGATAACTGTAATGGGCAAATACCGTTGCTTCATGCTTTTAACTCAATTTGTTTGCTCAACTATTGCATGATATTATTAATTGTACAGTCGATATACTAGTTTTATGGTTTCGTGAGCTAATATTTAGTACTTTATATGTTTTTTTCTTATAACTTCTCCTTAAAAAAGGGAAAAGCCGCATTGAAATCAATTGGGTTTATAGACAAAATTACAAAGACCTCGCAACGTTGGCAAAAAATGGTAGCTAGTTTATTCGAAGTGCCGACAATTTTCGAGGTCAGTGGCGGAAAATTGTAAGACTTCACTTGGACAGGTAAACTACGGTAACATTGCCAAAGCTTAGCTTGTACAATATAAAGACAAACGCTGATAGTTTCATTTAATATAATCAAGAGTTTCAGCTGTTTCAATAATAGTCTGAGGGCTTGTTTCACAAACTTCAAGTAAGTCCGAAGTAAGCTATTCGTTGGTTAAGTTGACATTTCGTGTATGTAAAATGACACTTTAACGTCACTTTAACCGGCGAATAGCTTATTCAGGACTCTACTTGAAGATTGTGAAACAAGCCCTGAAACTCACAACCTCAAGAAAGACGTATTTTAAGAGATATTAAAATTTAATTAATACCTGTTCGTCACGACTCGATTTAGTATTTATCTCGTTTGCCGTCAGACGTCGCGAGAACTAATGGCTCACAATACATCAACATTAAAGTTACGAGGCCTCATTATTTACGTCTATTAAGGCTAAATGAAAGTAGTAAATAAATAAGCGAAAGTAAATTGATATATAAACTTGACGACCCTATAGCCTAGTTGGTAGCGACCCTGCCTGCGAAGCAAGGGGTCCCGGGTTCGATTCCCGGCCGGGGCAGATATTTATGTGGCAGATAAATATTTGTACTCGGCTCATGGGTGTTATTGTGATGTGTTATGTGTATTCCATGCCACCCGCGACACAGGTAATAACCTATTGCGGGGGTATGAGTGTGTTAGCGTTTAATTATTAAAAAAAAAAAAAACTTGGAGAGATTATTCTCAACCTATTTTCTGTTGAGGATCCTTTTCTAACCTATATTAAAGTCTGTTTAGTCCAGCAACGACAAAAGAAAATACTGTTTTTGTAATACACGAAAACAGTGTAATAAAAACGCTAGTTATTATTCTATTTCTCTGTCCCTCCTTTTCTATAAATGAGCGTGAAATATTTATAAAGGTTTTATTTAGCTTACCTTGTTGGCGTGGATCAAATCTTGCAAGCCTATAGTCTGTCCACAAATCTTAAATAAATATATAATATATATAAATAACGTATAACACTCATGGCCCCACACTAGGATTCCCTGTGTCGTGGGTGCCATGGACAATACACTAGACAATGACATTCACACCCAGACCGAGAACAGAAATTCAAACTCATTATTCAAATTTCCGCCTCGCTGGGAATCGAACCCAGGACCCTCGGTGCGGTGATCCGTTATGGTAACCATTACACCACATGGGTCGTCAACTAGAGACTAAATTGACGTTTCATGGGTGACCAATTTCGGGTGCAAATTAAATAGTAATGACCATAAACCGGAAAGTAAATCGGAAAAATATTCGCAGCTTTTATGCTGGGTCGACTATTTGTATGATTATTATTGATGAGGCCCTAAAACTAGTATAAAAATATGTTTATGCAACCATATCATTTTTTATACATATATCCATAATATATTTACCCTTACTAACTGATTAAAAAAGTAATTCTGTTTACAAGAAGAAGAAGAGTATTTGGTTATGGTTACACTCGATATACAGCTAATTTTATACTATTTAGCCGAATACTAAATATATAGATAAACACACTCATAAGTGTCGCTTCCAATTTGTCACTATTCTTGCGACGTAGTTTACGATTCAAAAAACCGGAAAAGTAGATCGCATACATTTTGCTAGTATCATTATTTTGAACTTTGACATTAGTGGTTGTCATTTTAGTCTCTAAGGCTACGTCCGCACAGACAGGCGGCTTGCTTAGCGCCTAGAGCCTAGTGATTTGCATTCTGGCTACTTGCTAGGAAACAGGTGGCCGCACTTAGAGGTGGTTTGCGTGGTGGGTCGCTAGGTGCCTTGGTCATTTTGCTTGTCGGCACGTTGACGAAATGTCACTCTCAAAAATATCTTACAAAATTAATGAAATAAATGCAACAATTTCTCGTTTCAGCTTTTAGTTTTTGCCATTGACATTCATCAATAATATTATATCCATGACAACCCGACCGTCAATCTCATTTTTGCTTCAAAAATGCCTAGCGCCTAGTGACAAAAAACCAACACGTTTGTTTACTTCGATACACGCTAAGCGCGTTGCTAGGCACGAAGCGCGCAGTGCGACCAGTCACGAACAATATAGAACGTTCGTTTTACTAATCTACTTGCTAGGTGACTAGCTAGGCTCTAGGCGCTTAGCAAGCCACCTGTCTGTGCGGACGTAGCCTAAGATTTGTGTACAGGGATTAATAAGACCTACTTCCTCTAATACTATGGAGTTGTAATTTAACATTATTATTGTAATAAGCATGACTTATTTACACATAGGTTTGGCTCCAGGCGAGGGATCTTCTTTTTCTTTAGTATCCTACATTGTGTTATTAATTAACTTGTTTTCGTATTTCACTCGTAATCTCAGCAAAATATATGTGACATACATTGAAGTATAATGTCATAGAAGAGACATCTCGAAAAAAATGTGTGTCCCGCTGATTCTATTTTCAAAATTGAGCCCCCGTTCTCTTTTCAAAATCGAACGAATCCATTGAAAATTGAAGCCGGTCGGCGCCAATTCATTGGGACATACATTGTGTTCGCGGTGTCGGTTCTATATGCTAGTAATAATACTTCAATAGTGACATATTATGTTCTTTCTACCAGAGTCCTCGTCTGCTTGATTGCCCGCTATTAACACAAAAATATTTTAATTTTTTACAAAAAACACTCGCCTTCCTACAAGTAATGAACTCTTGAGGTACGATTAAATTGTTTAAGTGATTATACATTACCCCGGTAGGGGCATAAACTAAATTACCAAAGTTCTAAAGAACTCTGGCCGTAGTAGCCGTATAATTGCTGACCGGTACAAAACTAACTTCAGAATAAATGATGTAGAATGATCAATAGCGGAGAGTCGCAGTACGCCACAGTAATGTAATTTAGAGGCCTCCAACCAAGACCTTCGAACTTATTCTCATCTTGACACCGCCGAGCGGGTACTGTACAATACTGTAGTTACACAAGTCCCTACTATTGTAAAGGACATTTTAGACCTTCTAACATCACCTCTAATAAAGAAACTTTACGTGGGAACTCCACGCATGTATGCAGTTATGCATGTAGACATTTATACTATTATGTGACATTAATACTGTTATTTAGCGTTATAGCAAAAACGTTGTAAGATTAACTTAATAGTTTTTAACCAAGAACTCAAATATTACTCATTTCATAGTGTTTGCGTCAAAATCGACGGATTTCAAACCGCCTTTAATATGTGTTTAGTCAATGTATTGCAGTTTGCAGTCCTCAGAGGATTTATAATGCATACTAGCTGACCCGGCGAACTTCGTATCGCCTAACAAACTATTTTTCTAAAACAAAAGTAGCCTAAGTTACTCCTTGTTACATCAGCTATCTGCCAGTGAAAGTCCCGTCAAAATCGGTCCAGCCATTTCAGAGATTAGCCAGAACAAACAGACAGACAGAAAGACAGACAGACAGACAAAAATTAAAAAAATGTTGTTTTGCTATATCGATGGTGGAAAGGCATATTGTATTAACCGCCATTTAGTAAAATGACCAGGAGAGACGATTAAAGTTTTAAAAACTTCATAACTTTTAAAGTATTGAAGATATCTCTATGAAATTAAGGCAAATTAGTAATAAAATGTATTGAAATGGATACATGTAATAAAAAATAACGTATGTCTAATATTTGTATTAATTTATGGAGTTGATACAAAATACCACAAATTCTCAGATAGGTAAAATTAGTTTATATCCAAATATTATACACAAAAAATTTCAAGCAAAGTGTTTTATATCCAAAATATAATTTAGATATTTTCAAGTAAAATGTTTTATATCCAAATAAATGTAATATTACTATCGAGTAAAATGACTTAAAAACAAATCCAATCATGACCAGAGAGAGGTAAACACTTTTATGTAACTTTTTCATATCTATGCGAACCTGTAAAAACAGTTGTACAGACATCATTTTATTCGAACAAAGAGGGCCAAGTGGCTTAACCATACACTTAAATATAATTTAAGCCACAAACTAAACTTGGGAAAACTTAACAAAATCCTGAAAATTGTAAAAAAAAATAAAAATGAAGGTAAATGTTTTACTAAAATTATATTTATCAAAATAACAGGCATACTAGGATCTAAGACTGGTCTTTCGAATCCGTTCTTTGAACTTTGTCCTGAGCCTTCTGAATCCAGCGGATGCCAGCTGTCTTCTTCAGGTCGTCAGTCCACCTGGTCGGGGGGCGTCCTATGCTCCTTTTTCCGAGACGTGGGCGCCATTCGAGGACTTTTCTTCCCCAACGGTTATCGGTCCTTTGAACTATGTGGGCAGCCCATTGCCACTTCAGCCAGCTAATTCTTTGAGCTATGTTGGTTACCTTTGTTCACCTACGGATCTCCTCATCTCTAATGCGATCACGTAAGGAAATACAAAGCATAGCCCTCTCCATAGCCTGCTGCGCTACTCTGAGCTTGTGCATTAGGCCAATAGGAAAACACCACGTCTCGGATCCGTATGTCATCGCTGGCAACACACACTGCTCGAACACCTTCGATTTATGGCACTGAGGTAGTGTTTTGGACGACAAGGTATGACGCAGTTTTCCGAACGCAGCCCATCCGAGTTGGATTCTACGAGTGACTTCTTTCTCGAAATTGGACTTACCCATCTGGTTCACTTGTCCCAGGTAAATGTATTATTCTACAACTTCGAGAGCAGCGCCATCAACAACAACCGGTATGGGTGTGACATGGACATACGACATGGTTTTCGTCTTGTCCATGTTAATCTTAAGACCCACCCGTTGTGAGGCGCTGTTCAAGTCCCCGAGCATTGTACCAAGTTCTTCCAGGGAACCCGCCAGGATGACTATATCATCGGCATATCGCAGGTGTGTGATGTATTCACCATTGATGTTGATGCCACGTCGTTTCAACTCCATCAACTTGAAAACGTCTTCCAACGCAGCGGTGAACAGTTTTGGGGATATGACATCCCCTTGTCTGACACCTCTCTGCATTTGGTTGGGGTTCTTTGCTGTGTCGTGTACTCTGACAGACATGGTGGCATAATGAGTACAAACACTTCAACACCTCGATATACCGGTAGTCGATCCGGCACCGCTTCAGAGAATTTAGTATCGCCCAGGTCTCGATAGAATCAAAGGCTTTCTCAAAGTCCACATAGGCAATACACAACGGCAGATTATACTTCTCAGTCTTTTGTATAATCTGCCACAGTGTGTGTATATGATCTATGGTGCTGTAGCCTTTTCGGAATCCTGCTTGTTCGTGAGGCTGGAAGTTGTCAAGCCTGCGTGCAATTCGATTTGTGAGCACCCTCGAAAACAGCTTACAAACGTGGCTAAGAAGTGCAATGGGCCTGTAGTTCTCCTTCTTGAAGAACAGCGTCACCACACTTCTGCCCCACGCTTCCGGGGTAGTTCCATTATTAAGACGGAATCGAACAGTTTTTGGAGCACCACTAGAAGGGGTTTACCTCCAGCTCTTAGTAGCACGGTTGTGATTCCGTTATCTTCCGGTGCCTTGTTGTTTTTAAGCTGTTTGAGAGCCTCTCTAATCTTATACAGGCTGACGTCCGGGATATCTTCTGTGTAGTGTCCGGTCCGTTTAGCTCGCTTGTCGCTCCGCCACGCTTCCGGGGTAGTTCCATTATTAAGACGGAATCGAACAGTTTTTGGAGCACCACTATGAGTAGAAAGGGTTTACCTCCAGCTCTTAGTAGCTCGGTTGTGATTCCGTCATCTTCCGGTGCCTTATTGTTTTTAAGCTGTTTGAGAGCCTCTCTAATCTCATACAGGCTGACGTCCGGGATATCCTCTGTGTAGTGTCGGGTCAGTCTAGCTCGCTTGTCGCTCTCCTCACGAGGAGGTGGAGCTTGAGAGGAGCCATACAAGCGTCCGGAGTATCTCTGTTTCTCTCAGAACTCCTGGTTTCGACGAATTCACGATACGTAGACGTTAGTTGGCAGCACAAGTTATTTTACTTACTTTCGTCGTGGTATCGTCAATTCGCAAGTGACGTCATCCTATCGTAAATAAGAAGGGGACCAAGTGAATGAATGAACGAATGAATGGTGCGTTCAAAAGTTACATGTAAATTGAAAAAAAAAATTATTTAAATAAATTTCATTAAAACTCTATGAAATCACACTTTTTACATCAAGCTGTATTAACTTTTCAATAAAAATAAACTTTACATTAAGAAACATTAACTTAATGATATATTTTACAAAAATAAAAATATTGCCGTGTCTCTTGAACTTTGGTATTCGAACGCGTACATTGTCAAGCTGAATCTCTACTGTTTAAGTACTCTGTGTCCCTATCTAACCTGTGGTTTGGCGCCTTAGCGGTCTGCGGTACTAACTACTACGTTTTTTATTGTTGTCAAACTAATATTTTGTGAATTTTATAAATAATTATGTACCTAAGTTAAAGTAATTAAAATACAAATAGGTACCTATGTAATACTATATAGTGATAGTGGCGTTAATGGAAAAGTACCCATCAATTAAGGACTTATTTGTATATAGGATACAACGTCCCAATGACCTATATGATAAACAAAGTTTCTCGACTTCATCTCCATTACATCGCGAAGGTCTCCGATGTCGTGAAGTAGTTGGTGAAGAAGACGAAGTAGTGGTTGATTCTTGACCATAACTTGGATTCGCGCAATGCGTGAACTTCAACTTACTTAGTGTGCGCTTTACAATAGAGCTCTTGTCTACATTGCTGAAGTTGTGGCCGAACGACTGACGACCATCAGCCACCGAATGCGCGTCTTTCTACGTCGATAAAATTAGTGATTTAGTTAAAAATGATGTGCAATAGAAATATTGTATGTTACTTTGTACGGTAAATAAATATAATAAATAAATAAAGATATTATTGTTTATTATCTTCTTGGTGCCTCAAGTGTGACTTATTATTTAACATAGATGTTGGTGTATATTCTAATCGCTTCTAGGTATTTTACTAATAACAGAAAACTAATCTTGTTATACTAATGAAAGAATTAGGTAATTAATTAGGAAATGCATTTGTATTTTACATAAACCTATTTATCACTTCACTTAAGTAGCAGGTTTTTGTTACCTTGATTTTTAGGATAATTCTTTAGTTTGATTTTAAAGACGACGAAGTTAATTGCACTAGATTTTAAAACGAAGCATTGTTAAGAATATATCAATTTCAAATACTATTTCATTGCACCTAGCAATTTAGTGATTCTACTCTGCGATTTATTTCACTGGAAACAAATTAAATAAGACAATCATCATATTATGACAATCATAATATTATTTTTATTTTAGTTATTGTATTAGTCACATAATGTTAAACTTATTTTAATTGAAACAAATTATTTTTTCCTTAGAAACTACTCTATATTCAATTACTCCGCTGCTTCCAATCAATTGTGCAGCAAGGTAATAATAAATTGAGATACATTCAATTATAGGTTTTTCTTGCAATTTTACTTCAATTTAGTTTTAAAATCAATTAAAACACTGAAATTCACTACTAAAAAGTGATACGAAAGTTTTCTCACGCAACATTTCTCCGTGAAAAAACATTCGTCAGATGACGCTAGCCAGCTAGCGTCCGTATGTCAAAAAAATATTTGTGCTACCGATTTCCATACAAAATGCTTACGTAGCGTTACGCGGCGATACGCTTGCGATACGCAAGTTTGACGCAAATATTCGTGCTGGCGATTTAGTACCATTTACGCACGATAGGGGCGCTTTTGAAAAAATGCCATACAAATTGCTTACGTTAACCATACGAATACTTTTTCGCAAATATTCGTGCTCAAGCTACTGTTCATTGAGCCGTCGGTATTCCCTCATAGAGGTTGGAGACTGCACACATAGTTCTCGTCGATCCATCATAAGACCGAGAGTTTGTTCTGAGAGAACCTGAGATCTACCACTTGGGTCTTGAAATACTTCGACCCTACCTCGTGGATAGTTGTTACCATCCTGGTGTTAAGATCGTCCACGTTAGTGCACGATTCTAGGCACACAAAGCGGTTTTGCAGCTCAAGTTGAAAGTTTTCGGATCACTGGATTTGGACGGATGTTGGGCGAAGCGTAGACTTCATCAGGCGTGACCGTTCCAGCTTCAGGCAGATATTTAATGTGCCTCTTACAAGACGGTGATCGTTTCTGGTTTTGAACCTGCTGATCACAGAGACATCATTAAATATGTGCCATTTGTCTGCCTGAATGAAGTCTATCTCGCTTTTCCTGGAACCATCAGGACTTATCCAAGTCCACTTACTTGCTTGTTGAAACTTACCGTAATCGAAAAGTCGATTTTCTTTTTAATCTTCGTTAATGCAGTTCTTAATATTTTTTCGCTGCGGCGTCGATTCATTATGCTTAATAGATTTAATTTATTTCTACATAAAATAATTTAGTTCTACATAAAAGAAAATAGTATTACTAATAAAAAGGTTATAATGGTAAGGACGGAAAATCAAAGCAATTAATTCAACAATAAACAACACGTAACTAAACAATAACTTACCTAAAATACTTAAATAATGGCGAACCCCGAGGTTTGACAACGGCACGAAGTGCGCTCAGCCGTCCTCTCCGACACAAGAGAGGTGTCTGAAGCGCCTACGCATCAGCCTGTACTTAATATTATCGTCTGATTTACTTGCAATTTGCTTTATTTTGTATGATTTAACCACCAATTTTTGTATGCGATAAAAAATTGTAAAGTAGTTTAATGCCAAAAATAAAACTAGTACAGTCAGTTTAAATGCAGATTTTATTTGTAAAAAAAACAAGTAAATTTGTTTTATTGTATTAAAATTGGTTCTAGAAATAACAGCAAAATGACTCAACGCATAATGTTACCTTATTTTGTATAGGTAAAATGTATTATCTTGCAAACAATAGCATTTTAGAGTAGAGTAAAATGTATTAACTTACAATGACTAACATTTAAAATCGGAGTAAAATGTTTTAATTCTGTTGATGAAGAAAAGTCAAGTTGGGTAAAATGTATCAATTACAAAAATGATAATATTATAATTTGGTAAATTGTTTTATCATTTAAATTTAGTTAAAGTCAAGCAAGGCAAAGTAGCATAACGTAAAATTTTTAGTTGAGATGTGTTTTAATGACAAAATCCACTATTTACTATGGAGTTAAAACACAAAAAAATATGAAAAACTTCAAAATCATAGGTGTATTAACGACCATAAAAGTTGTCAGATCGAGCTGAAACTAGGACCATTCGAAAGAGTTCATTCTCCCGATTCCAACGGTGTATATAACTCGATATCGCCTAAAATGGCGGTTAATACAATATGCCTTTCCACCGTCGATATGTATCGTGTATACATCCAAATTCGTAATTCGTTAGTAAAAGGCGGTTATTTTAATATTACAAACAGACACTCCAATTTTATTTATTTATATAAATATTATATATATATATATATATATATATATATATATATATATATATATATATATATATATATATATATATATATATATATATATATATATATATTATATTCATATTTTATCGCCAAATACAAGATCAAACTACCATAATTACCTATTTTGTACTTTGTTTTAATCTTGTTCGACGCCTCATTTCACTGTAAGCGATTCGTTCTATGAAACTTGAATAATATTGAACGAGCTTAACAACGGGATGTATTACAATAATCCCTCTCCTGTTGAAATTTCTAACACGAACTGCGGTTAAAATTTGTTCCCGAAGTTCGATCATTGATCGCTAAGCGGACGTAAACTATCCCGGACACGGTGGTTTTGCCCGGAAGCCGATACCGCATCAAATTCATACTCGTATGCCTTCAGTCGGTCAGGAACCGCTGAAACTGGTTTGCATGTCAATCGTTAGTGATATAAATATTGTAGCTGCGTCCAATCCATGTAATGTAAAACATGTACACATTTATTGTTAAACTATTATTATTTGTCCTATTTTAAACACCTTAGTCCTCCTACTAATTTTATATGTGTAAGCTCGTGAGGATGTTTTTTTTTTTTTTATGGAAATAGCCGGCAAACGAGCTGACGATCCACCTGATGGTAAGTGGCTATCGTCGCCCATGGACATCAGCAACACCAAAGGCATCGCCGATGCGTTGCCGGCCAAGAAAGAGAGAAGAAAAAGAAAGAAAGAACTGGCTCTCAAGCCCCCAGCCGGAACACGACGAGTCGTTTGGCGGCTGACTCATGCTCAAGGGTGGTAGCTATCCAGGCGAACCCCATGGAGAAATAATAATAGTAATAATGGTATTAATTAATAATTAAAATCAATATTACTAATATAATCCCTCGAGGGGTCCTACCACCAGCGGGCCGGATTTAGTCGCCTTTTACGACACCCATCCGGCGTGGGATTGGGGTTAGTATTCTAAGCCGCCCCAATACGGCTAATGTATGAATGTTTGTAATTCTTTCACGTAAAAACTACTAACTACTAAAAAAATATTTGACAAAAACTGCTTGCGTGATAATCGGCAAATAATCGCATTAAGGGCTTATTTCACAATCTTCAAGTAAGTCCGAAGTAAGCTATTCGTTGGTTAAGTTGACATTTCGTGTATGTAAAATGACACTTTAACGTCACTTTAACCGGCGAATAGCTTATTCAGGACTCTACTTGAAGATGGTGAAACAAGCCCTAAGTCTTTAATAATATTTTGAATTATCAGTTTGTATTTTGTCTTTGTTTCCGGAAACGCTTAAAAAATTTTTTGCCACCATCAGCGATCACCCATCCAACTACCGACCGCGCCCGCTGTTGATTCCCTCATTAAATCACGCAAGCCGGGCTATGAACGCTTTAAAAATATAGATACATAATTACATGTTATCATTTTCTTTTGGACGGCCCTGTAGCCTAGTTGGTAGCGAACCTTACCTTACCTGCGAAGCGAGGCGTCCCGGGTTCGATTACCGGCCGGGGCAGATACTTATGTGACAGATAAATATTTGTACTCGGGTCATGGGTGTTATTGTGATGTGTTACGTATATAATTTTATTATGTGTCGTCCATGCCACCCGCGACCCAGGTAAAAACCTACTGCGGGGATATGAGAATGTAAACGTTTATTTATTTATTTTATTTTGTTCTTTTGTCAACAGGTCGCCCAGCACCAACTGTCATTTGGCTCATCGATGGTACTCCAGCACCTCAGTATATAGGAGAGAAAACAGACACACACGTAGTAGTCAACCGGCTGGAACTACCGCATGTAAGAAGAAATCATCTGAACACCACCTTCAAATGCCGAGCATCCAATACGAACCTCGTCAGCCCGCAAGAAAAGACTGTCAGATTAGAAATGAATTGTGAGTAAGATAATTCCTTCTATCCATCCATCCATCCATCAGCTTTTAGAGGTCCACTGCTGGACATAGGTCTCCCCTAATCTACGCCACTCAGACCGGTCGTGAGCCTTCTGAATCCAGCGGATATCCGCTGTCATCTTCAGGTCATCTGTCCACCTGGTCGGGGGGCGTCCTGTGCTCCTTTTACCGAGGCGTGGTCTCCATTCGATAATTCCTTCTACTACAAATAAAATTCCATACGGTTTTAGAATTTTAACCGTGTTGGGGAAGTTTAGAATACTGACCCCAATCTATTACCGGCATACTAGGGTGTCATAAAAGGCGATAGAAGCCGGTCCGCTTAGTGGTAAGGCATCACAAGAGGTTCCTCTTATTTTTCTGCCTCCCTTACTATCACCTTATTGCTTGAGTCAGCCGATGAAATGACCCTTCGTGTTCCGGCTGGGGGCTTGAAAGCCAGTTCTTTCTTCGAAGCAGGAAAAAATCCCACCACTACTATCATCAGGATTAATTTAAATGGAGGTAGACCGTGCATTAGCAAGGCGGCCTTATAAATACACTACAAAACAGCTTTTATACTGTCATTAGGTACAAAATATCTTTAAGGACTTACGCCCCAACTCAGTCACAAACAGTTACTTTAATCGCTGCTTAGTAAAGAATCACCATACAAATTCTGTACTAAGGAGCGATTTAAGTAACCGTCAGTGACTCTGAGTTGGGGCGTTAGAATAATTTACCACTCGTAAAAATTTTTAGAATACAGTCCTTGAAGCAATAACTTCATATTTTGTAAATAAAACAAAATGAAATACACCATTCAGTCGACACTTTCTTCGTTAATTTTGTACAAAGAGTAGAAATTAAAATGTCGAAAGGGTTTTCTTTCCCAGAAAAAATTAATAACATCGTTTATTTGTGTTTACAATATTGGGTAAGGTTTGGCTTGTTTTGTTTGGATTTCGTAAACTTGAAGTTAATAAAGTATTACATTCTCTAATAATATACTTTCTATGAGAAAAAGTTTTATTCTTTTTAACCGACTTCAAAGAAAGGAGGAGATTCACAATTCGACTATATTTTTTTTATGTTTGTTACCTCAGAACTTTCGACTGGGTGAACCGATTTTGATCATTCTTTTTTTAATCGAAAGCTGGTGCTTGTCATGTGGTCCTACTTAAATTTTATTGAGATCTGACAACGGTATCTATGAGAAAACCATATAAAGTCTTAAATTTGCATTAAGTATGAGCGCGAGAAATGGACGAATAACTCAATATCACGCCAACCGATTTCGATAATTCTTTTTTTAATCGAAAGCAGGTGCTTGTCATGTGGTCCAACATAAATTTGCACGAAATCTGACAAGTAGTTTTTGAGTCATTTTGAAGTCGGTTTTTTTTGTTAGTAAAATTTAAAAGTTAGTAAATTTTAAAATTTAGATTATAGATATTAATTTGGTAGTGATTCTGACTGACAAACAAAGGTCTTCAATTCTGATTGAAGCAGAAGTTTATATGAGATTCACTCTCGAGTCTTCATAATTATATTGTGTAATACATGTTATGTCCATATTCATCCGCACTAATGCTGTGATAATGTGCGACCGTAAACGCTAAAACATTCCATCGGTATGCACCTATACCCCAGGTACAATTCATGTCTATTTGTCGTTCTAGCATATCAAAGCCATCTATAATAAAAGACAGATATTTCTACAGCAGGACAACTACAAAGCGGTCCCGCCATCCAGAAAATCGACTACGGCCCGTGAAAACGTACAAATTTTCGAGTGTACTCGTTTAAAAAAACTACAAAATACGACATTCTATTTGAAATGGTTACGAAAAATGTTTTTCTTTACAGTAAAGCCGACCCGTGTGGAGATTTTGAACAAGCCAGTGACGTTATCATCGGAGAGATACGTCACTTTGACGTGTGTTTCGGAGGGGAGTCGGCCGCCAGCTCAGCTCACTTGGTTTAAGGACAATAGGAAATTCAAACGAGGAAAGGTGAATTGGACATTTTTTCTCTTTGTTTTTGACGCTTATTTCATTTGTTTTATTCTTTCTATTTTTAAAAGGGTCATAGCTATTAAGTGTCAAATCTATAACACAAAAATTGTTTGTACGGATGTCCTTTATAGACTCTGAAACCATCCAACTGATATGCCTCAAAATATTTGAAGATATATGTATACATATGTAAAGATGGCGCATCAACGTCAACGTCAACGCAAAACCACTGATCTGTCATTCTCATCTGAATTTGTTTTAGTGTAGTGGAACACGTCGAATATCCACTATAAAATAGTAAAGGCACTGACCTAAAAAAAAGACGGACGTAATCCCAACAACAAATTCAGTGAAGCACCCATAGTAATACAACTCTCTATTCGTACAAGTACACACACCCACTCATTGACACCATACTGCGTCAATCGCGAATTAGAAATTACGCACACATGGTAAGCGGGCGGTCATTGCTATGCTTCACTCTCGATTAGACGAGGTTACGTCCGTCTTTTTTTCGGGTCCGTGAGTAAAGGATATAAGAGTTAATAATAAGAGTCATAAAACAATCGCTTAGGAAAAACTACCTTTCGGAAAATTTTATGTAATAAGTAACCTGCTCATTGAGATAAATTAACAACGTTCAAGTGTAAAGAAATTATAAATAAATATTTTTTAATGTATATCGTCTGCGGTGAATAATGTCTTGTATGAAGTGTTAACCGAAATAACACCATCGAGATTAGGATACTGATAATCTGACCTAGAACTTCTTAGAATTCTTGACCGAGTCAAGAATTATCGTTCAATGATTTTTTTCATACTATGAAAGTGCTAAATTTCATTAGATATATTTTTCCAGATACTAGAAGCAATGAACGAGACCTGGGTGAGCAGTAGCCTGCAGTTCATGCCATTGCCCGAAGATGACGGTATCCAGTTGAAATGTACCGCAGACAATACAGCTTTACCCGGACAGAGTATAGAAGACTCGTTTAAACTCGATGTCGTATGTAAGTATATAACTTCTATTTATTTCGAACGAGTAACCGCCCTCGCTTTGCTTTGGTTTTCTTATTTTTTACACCTTGAGTTACATTATTGGAGTTTTATTAAGGATCCCTATTTTTTTTGAAACTATAATATAGCCTATGTTACCCGGGGATAGGGTAGCTTCCCAACAGTGAAAGAATTTTTAAAATCGGTTCAGTAGTTTCGGAGCCTATTCAATGCAAACAAAAAATCAAATCTTTCGTCTTTATATATTAGTATAGATTAACAAGTTTTTTTTCTTTTTTTCCGGTTCCGGTGTCAGTTACGTCAACCACTTAGTCGAAACGCTCTCTAAATTAAAATAAAAACAGTGAGAAATAACAATCGTTGCGTGCAATAGTACCGCTCGGAATATATATTACGCGTGTGTTCATCGAAATACTACCGAAAACCGCAATAATCAAGAGTAATAAGTGATATATTTCCGACAAAACAATTCGGCCAGTGATATCGAAGGTTATTTAATTGTCACTTGTCAGTGCATATTGGCAAGTAACATCACCATAGACCACAAACGCAGTGCTGCCAACAGAACAAACGTGTACGGCTACGTCAGACGATATTACTTTTGCATCAAGTACTCTGTGACTTTTGCGTTCCGTTTCACGGCAATAACATGACTACCCAACTGTCATCTGAGATGTCGCTACTATTAGAAAAAATGACGGAACAATTAAACCTTCAAACGAAAACCATAACCGAAAACATTACTGCTGCCGTTTTACAAAAGGTGGACGAAAAATTAGCACCAATTATAGAAGAAAATGGAAAATTAAAAAGTGAAGTCGAAAAATTAAACAAAAAAATACAAAACCTAGAAGCAAATAGCAAGAGAAACAATGTCATACTCCACGGACTCCCAGAAACGGAGAACGAAACCCACGAAGATTTGAAGACGCTCGTTACATCAACGCTAAGAGGATTAGACGTGAATATTGAAAATGGGGAGATCGACAGACTGCAGAGACTGGGGAAAAGGGAGGATAAAACAGGCAAAACTAGACCAATCTTACTAGCAACTACCACCTTGCAGAAAAAAATTCAGATACTTAAAAATAAACAAAAAATGAAGCCAACATCTTATATCACTCAAGACTTGCCAAAATCAGTTTTGCAAGCAAAAAAGGAGGAAAAAATCAAACTCAAAAATGACAGTGAAAAAAGAAAAAGATCTGAAACTCCTAGTCCAGGTAGTATGAACAATACACCTAACCTTAATAAAATGCAAAGGAAAGATGCATTTCAGTTCATGCGCGAAAGATCCTACTCATTGTCGGACAAAAACACATACAGAAATTAATATGTCACCAAGAACCGGGCATTTAAAACAACTTCAAAAACCACAACAAATAAAACGTCTCCCAACACGGTTGGTCCCCGCGGGAGAACTAGACCACAACCCTCCAACAATACGAGGAAATAAAAATAAAAATAATTACGAAAAAATTAAAAAATGTAAAAATAAACAAGAAAAATCTAAAATCTATATTGCAGCCCTCAATGTACTCACACTTAAAAATGACGAAAATCTAGTAGAACTATCATATGCGCTAAAACAAATCAAATGTTATATTATTGGCCTGAGCGAAGTAAGACGAATGGGAGAAAGAATTATTTCCCATCCAGACTTCTTACTATAACATATAGGAACAACACCAGGACATCACGGGGTTGGATTTATTATCAAAAATAACCTCGCAAATTATATAGAAAGCTTTATTGGGGTATCTGAGCGCATAGCCATGGTGAATTTGAAGCTACCAGGATACAAAGATTCACGGTCTATTATCCAAATATACTCACCTACAGAACAATCAGACATGACAACAATAGATTCTTTCTACCTTGAGCTAAATAAAACTATCCAAGAACGTGCTCACAAAAACCTCATTGTAATGGGAGACTTTAATGGCCAAATTGGTAAAAGGCGCCCAGAAGAAAACACAGTGATAGGTCCATTCACATATAGCAACAAAAACAGGAGTAGAAATGGAGAAAAAATCACGAACTTTGCTCTAGAAAATAACTTAACCGTCTTAAATACTAAATACAAGAAAAATAATAATAGGATGTGGACCTGGATCTCGCCAGATGGGAAGACAAAAAACGAAATTGATTTTATATTGACCAACAAGAATAGTTACTTCACCAACTTCAACGTCATCAACAAATTTAACTTCAACACCAACCACAGACTGATCAGAGCTGAACTGAAAGCTAACCAACCAAGAAAACTTAGACCAAGACAAGAACCAAAAAATATTAAGCTCGGAGAACATCAGATGAATCAATTAGTGATCTCCCTTAGAGAAAAATTCGCAGACTTCAAAGAGAAAACAAAGAACCTTGGAACACAGGAAAAATACAACTGGATAGAGAATTCTATTAAAACTCAGATACAACTAACCGCAAAAACCAATACTAATCAAAAAAAGTACTTGTCAACTGAAACTATAAAATTACTTGAAGAACGATACCATTTAATCAACACAAAAGAGGGATTAGAAAGAAGAAAGAATTTAGTGGAAATCAGCAAAGAAATCAAAGAAAGCATAAGAGCGGACAAGAGAAAAAGTAGATTAAAAACTATTGAATGGTATGTGACCAAAACTGGAGGTATCAAGAAAGCATATAAAGAATTAACAAATACAAAGGACTGGATCACTAAAATGAAAAACGATAGCGGAAAATGGAAACACCACAGAATGGACATATTAGAAATTGCCACATCTTATTACAAAAACCTATACGAATGCAATGCAACACAAAATGAAGTCGATCTAACGGCGATCTCAGATATTCCTAGCATACTTGCTCATGAAATAGAGAAAGCTATAGATACTCAAGGAACAGATAAAGCACCAGGACCAGACGGTATAAATAATGATATCCTAAAACAAACCAAAGAAGTGATCACCCCTGCCCTCACAGACATTTTTAATGATATTGTAAACACAGAAATTATACCATAGCAATGGACAGAATCTAACATCATCATGCTGTATAAGAAGGGAGATAAATATGATATTGGTAACTACCGGCCTATTAGCCTCATGTCCAACATATACAAGATATTTGCTAAGATCATTTTAAACCGGATCGAAAGAACACTAGATGATCACCATCCCATTGAGCAGGCAGGCTTCCGCAAAGATTATTCAGTGATTGACCACATTCACGTAGTACGCCAAGTGTTGGAGAAATACAACGAATACCAACTCACATATTATATTGCATTCATAGACTACAGCAAAGCTTTTGACTCGATATTTCATGGAAAGATATGGGAGGCATTATTAGAACAAGGAATTGAACATAAATACATTCGCTTGATAAAAAATGTATATAGTAACAGCACGGCGAGAATTCAATTAGAAAAGAAAGGCGAACCATTTAAAATAGGTAAAGGCGTTAGGCAAGGAGATCCCATCTCTCCAAAAATGTTCTCGGCGGTATTAGAATCAATCTTCAGAGGTCTAAACTGGCAAAATTATGGTATCAATGTGGATGGTAGCTCACTAACGCATTTAAGATTCGCAGATGACATTGTGCTATTTGCTAAAACATCAGAAGATATAAGCAGAATGATAAACGATCTAGCTGCGGAAAGTGCGAAGGTAGGATTAAAAATGAACCCAGACAAAACAAGAGTGATGACGAATGGTGAAGAACACCCTATAAATCTAGGAAACACCCAAATTGAATATATAGAGGATTATGTCTATCTGGGACAGCTAATGACACAAAATGATCCAGTTCGCAAAGAAGTAGATAGAAGAATAACCAACAGCTGGAAGAGATATTGGGCCCTCAAAGAGGTTATGAAAAATAAAAAACTTAATATAAATATTAAAAGCAAACTATTTAACACCTGCATACTACCTGTCCTTACGTATGGCTGCCAAACATGGGCACTAACACATGATGTTATAAGCAAACTTACAACCTGCCAGCATGCAATGGAAAGGAGTATGATAAATGTGAAGAAAGCAGACAAAATGAAAAGCTGTACAATCAGAAACAAGACCAAGGTACTAGACATAACACTCAAGATCAAAAAGCTCAAGTGGCGATGGGCAGGACATATGATAAGAGGAAAAGACAAATGGAGTAAAACTGTGTCAAAGTGGTACCCTAGAGAAGGAAAAAGAAAAAGAGGAAGACCGCAGAAAAGGTGGGATGATGACGTCAGAAAAGTGGCAGGAGTGACTTGGAGTAGAGTGGCGCAAGATAGACATGAATGGAAAAGGTTGGAGGAGGCCTTTGCTGATTGGCAAACGGATCTACAAAGGATCAGCAAGAGTCAGTTACTGGACTAAATTGAAAATTCGCACTTTAAGTGGATCCGAATAAAAGGCTATAATAAATAGATTAACAAGTGACTTACTAATATACTTATCTGCTGTAATTCAAGAAGATGTAGGTGAAGCTTGTATTTGCTCCAGTTTGATTACAATGTACACGTCTTACTTAAGTTAGTCCTCCGCAAGACGTCCATGTACGTTACGAAAAGGTAATAAACCGAAAATGTGAGATAACTTCATTATTCATTACAGCTTTTGCTTCCAACCTTCATACATATGAGGACTAAATTACGGTTATAATATATACATTCACAAGTTACCTATTATACCTATTAATAGCTACATATTTGGTTAGAATTCTCTCAATATAACGGATGATTTCAATGTATTTTCATCTCTGATATTCAACGTAGACTGGATCACTAAGCTCAGTACTAAAACATCGGTGTCTCCGTTGTTTGCGATGGTCCACAAAAAACAAATTCACCTCGTCGGAATAAAATTCCGCGCCCAGCATTTTTCTTTTGTCAGCTTTTAAAATAAATGTAAACTCTCTCGAGCCATTATGAACAAAATAACTTTTAACTCTTATAAAACCTGCCAAGTAGTGTAATAATGTTTATACATATATTATATGAAGAGCACAAGCAAAGAACGATCAAAGTCACTTTACGTGAATTGTCATAAAAATCACCTTTTAACTTCAAAGACTTGTATTTAATTAATACGTGTGACACATAAAAATATTATTACACAAAAATGACTACTGATATATGTGTGATATTGTGTTATATATAAAAATAAAAATATAGTGTTTACATTAATTAATTACATTTATCATTTTCTTAATTAACATGGACATAAATTGAAATAATGATCAATGTCTTATGACTTTGATCGTTTATACATTTTTCCGCTTGGACTATGATCACTAACACCTTTTAAGCCAAAAAATAAAATTTACTTGTATTTAATTAATACGTGTGACACATAAAAATACTATTAGACAAAAATGAGTACTGATTATATTTGTGATATTTTTATTAGTAATAACAATATAATAGTAATAACATATTACTATTATCCTGGAAAAGGCAGGCGAAACTACGGGCTGATCGCTAGTCTATACTAATATTATAAAGAGGAAAGATTTGATTGTTTGTTTGCATTGAATAGGCTCCGAGACTACTGAACCGATTTGAAAAATTCTTTCACTGTCGGGAAGCTACACTATCCCCGGGTGACATAGGCTATATTATATTTTCAAAAAATTAGGGATCCTTAATGAAACCCCAATAATGTAACCCAAGGTGTAAAAAAATAAGAAAACCGAAGCAAAGCGAGGGCGGTTAGTCGTATTAAATAAATACCTACATTCCTGAACTGAATATAACTCCATCTAACCTAAGGTTACGCAATTCTCACAAATATAACACAAGTGAAACAGTTGGTAATAATACTTGATGTTACAGCAATGCGGTAAGACATATTTTGTTTACACGAGCGAGAAATTTCCAATTTTACAAATCACCGGGAATTACGTCGACAAGCATTTTGTTTGCTATACTTTCAAACCTTGTTTTCTTCTCATTAAACTCAATGAAGTTACTCAAAGACAAACGCGGTAGATGTTACTTCTTAATTTAAGAAACTCATTCACTAAACGAATATTGCTACGAAATACGCGATAAAGGAGCCCGACTCAACCATTTGCACATCTGTAACGTCGTTTCGTTTAATTATATTATCATTGCTACTTAAGCACTCTATCACCTCTCCCATACGACGCTCTGTGTCTACTGCTCTGCCACTGATACGGTTTGTTTAGTAAAGCAGACAAAATACAATGCATACCTGTTTTGTTAGTGAACTTTTATGTATATCCAGACAGTCGTTGCATGACTTTAAAAATAGGTTACTGTAAATTATATAAACAACTAGCTGCCCGGACAGACTTCGTTCTGTCAGTTTTTTTAATTAAAACCTTCCGTGTGCCTTAAAGATGTAAGCTATCCTATTTTCAAGTTAAATCAAACTGCACACGGTGTGCAAATTTGATTAAAATTAGTTAAGTAGTTTAGGAGTCCATCGCGGACTAACAATGTGACACGTAATTTATACATATATTAAGATTAAGTAGATGACTTAACGCATACCGAAGAGTATTGACCGATGAACCGTGAAATAATCTAATAATAAAACTCAAAGGGCAAATTTTCTGTACCTACATTGAATATTAAAAAAAAATCGATTAGGGGGCACTCCAATAACGTGTTAGAGCACAAAAATATTTTTTTTTGGAATAATTGTCTGTCTATCTGTCTGTCTGTCTGTCTGTCTGTCTGTCTGTTTGTCTGTCCGGGCATCAAATGAAAACCCTTGAACGGATTTCAATGAAAATTGGTAAAGTTGTTACGAATACTCCGGGTCATATCTTAGGATACTTTTTATCCCGGAAAATTAAAAGGTTTCCCCGGGAAATGGGATGAAAGTTTGTATGGAATATTTTTAAAACATCAACCGATTTGCTACAAATTTGCAACAAATGTTCCTTGCTTAAATTGATGGAACTTTATTTTCCAGTTTTTCAAAATTTTGCAAATAAAAGGAAAAAATACAAATTAATGTGAGTATTGCTTATTTTTCAAAACCTGCTCCTGGAGGAATCGTTCGTGATTTTATCGTGGATTTCAGTATATAAATTACCAAATATAAGTACTTCAATATAAATTCACCGTTTTTTAAATTTTCATCTGCAAGAGTTACAAATAAGGTAAAACATAATTTCCGTATGCGAAGCTGCGGGCAACAGCTAGTAATAATAATAAAGTCTTTATTTCTAGGTTTACACATGAATTATGGTTACAGTACGGAATGACATTATTAAATATTAAACTTAAAATTTAAAAGGCACTTTTAAACAAAAAATATACATTCTAAATTATAAAAATAGTAACAGATAAAATTGTAAAAATATTAAAATTATAAAATATTAATTAATAAATCTGGATTGGATTTAGATAGAAACAGTAAAACAAAAAAAATGTCAAACATTGTATTGTATAGGATTACAAATTATCTTTGGTTTCCGTCGCGGTGCACGTACGCAGTGTCTCAGTATCGGACTGTCGAAGTACTCCGACAAAGTACGGTGGATAGTATTGTCTAAGTTACGGATACGCAACCAAAACCATCCTGGACCACATCTCCACTTACCATCAGTGGGATTGTGGTCAAGCATTAACTTATTGTAAGTGAAAAAAAAACCCTAGACCGTATTATCGCATAGAAATATGTATAAAATTGCAAAATTTTAGGAACAATTTTATCACTTCCTTAAAAGTGGTTTGTCTTGAACTTGAAAATGTATTATGAACGTGCTCTTATGTGTTGTAATTTAGGTACAATGACAATACTCCCAATTAACTTACTGGCACTAATGCCAGTTGAAATTATGTAGTTCAAAGGAATTAAAACTTACCCACCATCAATTTAGAATTAAGGGGGATATCTTCCTCTAAGCCACTGGAAGATATCCCCCGAAATGTGGAATATCGACCTCAATAAAACATCAGACGTCCGAAGTAATTAATAACTATTGTTATTTATTTGCACTAAAAACACGAATCTAGTGGCGCGGTAGTGCCACTGCCAAGACGAACGGCACTACTTTTGCTCGAAGTGTTTCGTGACATTTTTAAGCCTTCGGAACTTCAGCCTAGTTAATGCTTTGATGCTTTTACTCTGATTGAGGCCCCGCAGGCCTAAAAGCTGAAATTTATTTATTTAAACTATTGTTCGTATATACTTAAGAAGACAGTTACAAAGAAAGTTACACTTAATTAATGAACACAATACAATGGGCGGCTTATAAGCGATTTCTTCCAGACAATCCAATGAAATAAGAGGAGAATCGTGTCTGGGAGAAATCAAGGGTAGGGTGTACACAAAAGGACTAGGATTTGCATACAAATAAAAATATATTGAAATCTTCTTTCACCCTACAAAGTAAATGGCAATGAAACTGGTTTTTTCACTTAGGGTTCCAGAACTTCTAGAAAACTGAATTATATTGCTGAAGCTTGAATTTTCACAAAAAACAGAAAAATTATAAAATCTGTTAACGCTTCGATGATGCCTTTTGCCTGATGTCCATATGCGACGGTGAACTCTTATTATCTTGGTTGGTCTGCTCGTTTGCCTATTAAAATAAGAAATTAAACTTAATCGCAATCAGGTTCGGCTGTACTTTAAGTGCACTCGTGCGCCGAACTGCCAAATTTTAATATATTTAAAAAAATAAAACAAAAAATGTTTAATAGTGTCTGATTAACGATCTATTCAATATTAACAAAATTATGATGAACCAATTTAAGCTCTTTGTTAAAGTATTAAGACTCATTATCGCGAAAATCGCTGTAAAATGGTTCACGGTGCGCTAGCCAAAGCGCACGGCGAATGCTCATACAACTTCTATGAGATGCAACCGAAAACGCCTAGCGCGTGAGACAGAGCTAGTTCAATAGAAAATGTACGGCGAAATAAGACGTTTTCGAGCGCCGCACGAGAGAACCGAAGATTACCGAGCGGAACGAGGTTTGACGAAATTCGCGCGCGCTTCGCCCGGCGCTATACTGGCTAAAAGGAGTTGCGTTTGTTTACATTCTGCAAGGATTTTCAGTATTATAATATTATATATAGTTACTGAATTGTGGGACATTGTGTGTAAGTAAATAGCTGTGAAAATGAGTATTAACTTTAACATTTTGGAAGCAATAATAAAAATTTTCAACAAAAATTGGAATTAAAATCGACAGGATTATTTTTCAAACACTCATCTATTTATTTTTTAAACACTCATTTAAGGACACTTTTAAGACGAATATAACGATACAAATCCATCCAACCGTTTAGAAGGTCTAATCATCTAATCATAACCGTTCTTTGGTAGTCATTAAAAATAAAAATACGCTGATACAGTGCACCACCACTTCTAGGATCCACCAGCCGCCACTGATCGCAATAATATACAATAATAGTACCAACTTTGTTTAGCATTCGTATTACAAATGCTTACCGTAAAAGTTTAAAATGAAACAACTTTGAACATTCACGTCGCAAATCTTGCCAACGTCAGCGCGACATTTGAAGCGGCAAATTTCCGCATATCATTTCCTGAAACGAACGACATTCTTTTGTAATTTATGTTTTGTACCAACTGGCATTCAAAGAGTTATGTTCTCATACGTTTATTCATGATAGATGCCTTTTAGAACACTCGTGTAAATCGTTAGTTATAAAAATAAGTCTAAGAATTTCTATTGCTTGTAGAGAAAATTTTCGAGTACTTTTGGGATACTTAGGGAACGTTCCCAAACCACGTGACACATTTTTAACCATTTTTTACCCCCCTCCCCCCCTCGGTGACCAACCGTGGTATATGAGAAGACCCCCCCCCTCCCCCCTAGTTTTCACGTGACAATTTTTTTTTGCAGACAGTTAAAAGAATATAAATTAGTATCTATTGCAGAACTATAATAAAATAAACTTGACAAGAGGGTTTCGTACCTTGATTATGTATTTACCGTTATTTTCCTATTTTAATTATTTTTGCCGTTTTTTTTTTAAACCATTGACTTATTTTTCCTGTAATATTTAAGTAAAGAACTCTGTATTTTTTTTTTATTCAAGCGTCAGTAGTTTCGGAGATAGGGGGGGATGGTCAATTTTTGGCTTTAATTTTCATTCGTTCTTGAATAATTTTAAAACTTTCCATTGTAGAACTATAACTAAAATATATTATTTGAGATCCTGACAACAGGCCCTTTTTACCGACTTCAAAAAAGGAGGAGGTATTCAATTCGACTGTTTTATGTTTGTTACCTCAGAACTTTCGACTGGGTGAACCGATTTTAATGATTCTTTTTTTAGTCGAAAGCTGGTGCCTGTCATGTGGCCTCACATAAATATGAGCGAGATCTGACAAGTAGTTTTTGAATTATTTTGAAGTCAGTTATTTTTTGTTAGTAAAATTTCGATTATATTTGACATGCTACACGAGATGGTTTGCAAAACAGTTCTTGTTTAATTTTGATGTCGTTAATTTTTTTTTTCAAAATTCAGTTGTTTACTTTATAATATACCTTCGCCTTTGAGTCACAAAAAAGTATCACTCATTTGGACCAGTAGTATCGAAGTAAATTGGCTGTGAACGGCGGCTGCCCAGACGCACGAGTGATCCTTTAAGGGTTCCGTTTTTCGTACGAAACCCTAAAAATAATAATTTCGTGACGACGTGAGTGATCCTATAACGGTTCGGTTTTAGATTTTTTCCGTGTCGGAACCCTAAAAACAAGCTACTCCGAAACTACTGGACTAAAATGAGTTTAAATTTGGTGCTCAAGTTCTTTTTTTGGGACCCAAAGACGAAGGTATTTATTTAAAAAAAATCATGAAATCATAATTTAAAAAAACTGTTTTGTAAACTGTATCATGTCGTGTCACTTGTGGCATGTCAAATGAAAGGGCTTGTTGTAAGGATCGCAAATATATTTTATTATTTGATAATTTTAAAATAGTTCAAGAAAGAATGAAAATTAAAAGCGAAAGTTGACCATTCCCCCATCTCCGAAACTACTGAGATTAGAATTTTCAAAGTCAGTTTTCAATCAGCACTATATTGTACCTAACTATCTAATTGCGTCAGTGTTTCCACCTGTGAGATTTAAAAGCGCTAAAGTAAACGGTCGTATAAAAATAAGTAATGTACAGGAAGTTGGCACCGCACTTTTATAAGGTATCGCGATTCTGGTGGTTGTTCTAGGTTCGTTCTATATTGTTCCAAAATATCGCGTTCGAAAAAAGATATTCTCACAAATTTCGTAAAAATAAATTAGGCAGTTATGGCGGTTGGTCTGGATTGTTATAGATTTGTCCTGCTTATATTGATCCAAAATATCGCATTGGAAGAAACTTTATTTGTAAGGTGGTGGCATCATGTGGGTGAAGTTGGCCCAGTCTTTGCCGTGGAGGCGCAATTTGTTTCTCCTCAGCTGATCCCGACGCTTATGCGCTTTTCATAGCTGATGTGGTACTCCAGGGCATGGAATGTTACATTCCAAGCTCTGTGGTACCCGTTGGGGTAAAATCCAAGCCTGGTTTGACTGAAACTGCATAAATTAGCCAGAAGCAATCTTCTTATCAGGATTGGGTAAAGGTACGTGAGCTCGGAGGCACCATTGTGAGTCAGCTGAATAAGAAATTTAATGCTGCTTCGTGGTCCTCAAAGAAGCAAATCACCAAGGCAAAGTTCAAGCACATACACAGAACCGGCAAGAGACTGCTGAGCTATCCGTGTGGTAGCCGAGCGTTATGTTCTCTGACCAAAGCCATTCAAGGCAATTTCTGTGCATCGTCATCGTTGCCAGAATCGCGATACCTTGAAAATGCGGTGCTAGCTCGCGTTTTTTTGGATTTTCTCTGAAAGTTTCATTCTCAGCCCTATGGCGTTTTGGAACAATGTAGAACAAACCTAGAACAACCTTCAAAATGTTTGTAACTTCAAAGTGTGGCGCCAACTTCCTGTAGGTGAGTAAGTATAACTCATGAAAGCGGGAGATTCCCTTAGTGGATACTGACCACGTGACAAAAACCTAACCCCCCTCCCTCCCCCCTGTGACCAAGCGTGGTGTTTTGCAGACCCCCCTCCCCCCCCTAAATGTGTCACGTGGTTTGGGAACGTTCCCTACCTGATTAAATTATATCATTTACAAGTACCCGCTCTTGCTTCGCATTGGGCAACTAAGTCTTAATACCCATACCCCTGAAGCAAGTCCTTTTGGCAGAAATTATAACCTATTATAATTATATTTATTATATTATAGTACGTATATCATAATGAGGAAAGTTTTGATTTTTTGTTTGTTTATTTGTAATGGATAAACTCAAAAACTACTGGACTGAGTTAAAAATTATTCACTAGTAGATTGCTGTTTTTTTCTGAGTAAGATAGGCTACATTTTATTAAAAAAATGGGATTTTATAAGAAAACCGAAGCTAAGCGAGGGCGATTACTAGTCTATAACATATACATATATATAGTATAAAAATCAATTGCTTTTGGTTTGTCTCGCTAAAATTCGAGAAGGACTGGACCGATTTGGCCAATTTTAATCTTCAAATATTTGTGGATCTTCAGGGTAGAGATGAATGGTGAGAAACATAAATAATACGTGACGGAAAATATAAATAAAGTACAGGTACAACAAGGTACAGAGTTTGCCGGGTCAACTACGAGTAGTAGCTTATAATTATAGCCTACCTCATAAATGTGGCCATCAAACACAAAAATAATTTATAAAATAAATAAAACAAAAACCTTCTCACCTTTATTAGCTTCTCGTATATTAGACACAACAAACGCACAACAAACCAATATTACGAGTATTACTGTCAACTCATTTCCCCGTACTTCCTTGATGTCTTAATCTAAACATTTTAACTAAACACCTACAAAAGTTTCAAATGAAACAACTTGGCATCTTTATGCCGTAAGTCTCGACAACTTAGCTTATAACATTTGGAACCAAACTCAGTCCCACTTCGCTAAAGCGTTGGAGAGCAATATTATCGTTATAATCCGACTTTATTCTGCCTTCATGAGCTCTTTTGAAATTAATTTTGCTCGCCGCCTTACTATATCCTGCTACTTTGAAACTGATGACTCCAATATTTGATCCAATTTACACACACACGTTGTTCCAAGAAAATTCAATGCATTAAAACCAACCAAATTGTAGTTAAATAACATAACTATAATTTAAGCCTTATTTTATAAGAATATATAATGGTGCTCCCTCACCGGGAGCATTCACGTGTAATGTAACATTATAGATTCGTCTTTGAGCATTACATTACAATACTATAGTCACCGCGAACTAAGAAGCCCAATTTGTCGTTTGCCATCACAGTGACATTAGAGATGTACAAAAAAATCGGTTCACGAAAGAAACCAATTTTTACAACAAATCGATTCAAAATTATAAGACCTTCTAATCGATTCGATAATTAAATTTTAAACTAAAACCGTAATATTTAGGTACCTAGTTACCTACCTAGTACCTCGATTGCGCTATCTCGTACCGCGTATTCTTAATATGTACCTATTTACAACTTCAATAAAATATTCTTTTATCCATTCGCCCATGAACATCAACCACACCAAAAGCATCACTGAAAAAAAGAGAAGAAAAAGAAAGAAAGATAGATCATGATAGAATGAAAGTCCCGCTCAGTTTCATAATAATATTTTGACATAATATTATATTATGAGCGTCAGGAAAAAACTACAGTGAATAAATTCTTGCTTATTTCGTAAGACATGAATGTGTATACATAATTATTATTTTGTTGAAAAAAAAAATGTTTACCGCAACCTTAAATACATAATTACATATAACATATTATCTGCAGTTACTGTCCATGGATGGCGAAGTGCCCATACATAATGGAAAATGTCCTTTGTTAGCCTGTTGTCCTTAAGAGCATCCAATTCGTCGTGGGTACCTAATTGGGTACCTAATTTTAAATTCAAATGCAAGCAAATCATTTTTAACAATGTAATTAAGTTAATCAATTTTCATTTTAAATTTCGATTATAGTAATGTATCGATTATGATTGATTTTATAAACGGTTTCAAGCCGTCACATCACCCTACGTCAGATTAGATTTAGACTTCTTCATATAAGATTGTTTCAACGTCATATATTTTTATTAAATTTTGCATAAATTATGATGTGATGGGATTTTTACTAAATTTTACATATAATATGATTTACAATCAACGTCAATGAAAATGAGTAGGGATTTTTAACAAATTTTGGCAAAATCCTTTGTCCGTAAGTATTCAACTATTCATGTCAAGTAAATGAATATTCCATTTCGCTCAAAGACACCCATACAAGGTTAGTTCATATTAATAAAGAGGAGCTATCATTATGGGCATCTTAGATAATTTTGACTATACCTCCCTGACTGACGAGCATTCGCGTGTAATGTAACATTATACGGGATGTGGAGCACAGTGATGTTACAAGTTGTATCAAGATATTACACATTGTATCATTACAAGGTGCGCATTGTAATGCTCGGTTCTCCTCCTTCACTGATGTAAGCCCGTTTTGTATCATTACAAGGTGCGCATTGTAATGCTCGGTTCTCCTCCTTCACTGATGTAATGCTCAAATCTGTAACGTTACATTACACGCGAATGCTCCCGGTGAGGGAGCACCATAACGTCGCAGTTGTGTCACGGTGTATTACACAGAAAGTGGACCAGTGGACAATGCGCCTAAAATGTAGACCTTATTGATTATGATGATGATATTCTCCAAAACGTATCCGTCTACAGCGACCCGCTGCCGCGCTGTCAGAGCCTGGCGTGCGCTCTGAGGTGACTGACCTTATTGACTTGCTTCGGACAAGAGAGAGTTTGAGTAAAATAAAATCAACAGCCTGTGTTAAAGAGAAGCAAATAAAATCAAATGAAACACTCCTTTATCGTCTTCAAACATCTTCGCATCGCATCGCGTGTCGGTTTTAATCTTCCATGGTGAGCCGTAGATCATTCGTTTTTTCAAATGGACAGTTTCTGTTATTACTTTCGGCCTGTATATAACACATACGAGCAGAAGAAAACGTTCTTGAAAAGAGAAGAGACTTCGCCATTGGTTTCGTCAGAAAATGACACTCACTCAGTTTGACGCGTTTCAGAAATTATTCGCTGTTCTTGTGAAGTCAAGACACAGTTACAAAGTTATTTCAATCTAACTTTCTGATTTCGCGCTAAGTTTTGAAATTACCTACGCAACGTATCGATGTAAATTACAATTCCCAAAGGCCCCAAACATGGCTTGACGACCATCTTACGACAACTGGGACCAACGGTACAATATGCCCTCAAAAGCATTAAAATAATCATGAAATGACAAGAGTGATCGAATGAAATTCATCACCCGACCGCATCCAAAATAGATTTACCCGGTCCGGCTTAGGATAAGAAAACGAATAAACTTCCGTTACTTGGATTATGCCCATTCTTATTCCATGGTCACCAACTTTAATTAGGTCTCCTCTATTTTATGAACAGAGAAGTATCTCTTGCTGCTGTATATTAATAGAGTAACCGAGTAACCGCCCTCGCTTTGCTTCGGTTTTCTTATTTTTTTACACCTTGAGTTACATTATTGGAGTTTTATTAAGGATCCCTAATTTTTTTGAAAAATAATATAGCCTATGTTACTCGGGGATAGTGTAGCTTCCCAAAAGTGAACGATTTTTTCAAATCGGTTCAGTAGTTTCGGAGCCTATTTAATGCAAACAAAAAATCAAATCTTTCCTCTTTATATAATTATATTAGTATAGATAAATAATATTTAATACATTTTAACTTCAGACCAAATTAAAGTAACTCGTGATCCTACGAGGCATTAGCATATTTTATTCCAATAACAGTTTACCATTCAGATCTAAATTCGTAGTAATTTTCGCTTACATAAATGTTACGTCAGTATTTATAATAACTATTTTCCATTTAAAGGAGCACAAACGCAATAATGCTTTCATTGTATACATTTAATTAAACTTGCGTAATGCCGCACACGTCACGATTTCTAATTGCTTTACACTGTATGTACATACAGTTATATAACCTACTAGCTGACCCAGCGAACTTCGTATCGCCTAACAAAGTTTTTTTTTATAAAAGTAGCCTAAGTTACTCTTTGTTACATCAGCTATCTGCCAGTGAAAGTCCCTTAAAAATAGGTCCAGCCATTTCAGAGATTAGCCGGAACAAACAGACAGACAGACAAAAATTGTAAAAAATGTTGTTTTGGTATATGTACCGTGTATACATTCAAAGGCACTTAGTAAAAAGCGGTTCTATTAATATTACAAACAGACACTCCAATTTTATTTATTTGTATAGATGTATTGACTAGTGGATACGAGTAGCGTGTGCTACTACGCAAAAAAATTTTTATGGAAAAAGTTAAAAAGTATAGACTAGTGGATACCCGGCGGCGTATGCTACTACGCAAAAAAATTGTATGGAAAAAGTTGAAAATCGAAAATGTGCCTAATGCATTGTTATGGAGGCCACACACGATCAAATGTACTTGTCAAGTCTTCAGTTTGACTTGACGCGGCATCCAGTGTGCATGAGATAGCTATATGGCCAGATATAACGTGCATAAGTGTATCAGTGATACCTATATGAATAAAATATTTTGACTTTGACTTTGACTTTGATAGCTATACCGTGGCCATACACGATCAAGTATACTGGATGCCGTGTCAAGTCAAACTGCAGACTTGACAAATACACTTGATCGTGTATGGCCTCCATTATAGTGGTCTCAAACCATCTTCGCATTATAGTATTTGACGATCCTGTAGCCTAGTTGGTAGCGAACCTGCCTGCGAAGCGAGGGGTCCCGGGTTCGATTCCCGACCGGGGTAGATATTTATGTGACAGATAAATATTTGTACTCGGGTCATGGGTGTTATTGTGATGTGTTTTAAGTGTCGTCCATGCCACCCGCGACACAGATGAAAACCTAATCTGGGGGTATGAGTGTGTAAGCGTTTATTTATTATTATTATTTATTTGTTAGTATTACTCATGATTCAAATTCCGCCTCGTTGTTAATAGAACCCAGGACCCTTGGCACAGTGATCCAGCACGGTAACCATTGCGCCACCTGAGTCGTTAATTAGAATAATCTAAAAAATTACCCAGTTTTATAAGCCACTTCTCCTAACCGCACAATATAAAATTCCAAAATAATAATTAGTAATCATGGCAAGACAAAAGTCGTGAATTTCCCAATGTTATTTGTAGCTGTTTCTAACCGTCTGTCAGTGCTCAGGTGAACAGTTATCTCAGAAGCGGGCGTTGACACTTTATTAGCCATTAAGGACCTATAACGATATTCCCTTTACCCTGCAGCTAAAGAAACTCGTCTCCCGAATAAACATTTACGATTTCACCGTTTAAATTGTTGCCAAAACGATTCGCGCTGAAAGCGGGGAAATTCTCCCCGTTCTAAATGCGTTACGGTTCGCCAAGCAGAAGCAAATAGAATTTATTTATGTTTGGAAATTAATTTCCTTACTCGTAATAGAGTCAGGCTGTTTGCTTCAGTCGAAATGACCGGCCCGTTTAAGAATAAAATCTTCGGGGAAAAATACGACATTCTTCTTCAGATAATAAACCTATAATGACAATATAAATAAATCAAAAATCGGTTATCTTCCTATCAATCCATGATAAGCAATATGCTACCGATGCGAAAGTTGCATTAACATCAATGGCGAATAAATCGCACACGTATGGTTATGCTGATGTCGTATTAAATAGTTCTGACAAGAGTCCTGGAGGAACTTGATCCAACGTTCGGGGACTTCAACAGCACCTCACAATGGAGGATCTTAAGATGAACATGGACAAAACGGAAATCATGTCGAATGATTACACCCGTACCGCTTGTTGTTGAGGGCACTGCTCTCGAAAGAAGTTATTCGAGAATCCAACTCGGTTAAGCTGCGTTCGTAAACTTACATGACTTCTTGTCGCCTACCTCAGTGCATGAAGCCAAAATTGTTCGAGCAGAATCTGTTGCCAGTGATCTCTTATGACTACGAAACCTGTTTTACTATTGGCCTAATGCTAAAGCTTAAAGTCGTGCAGCAGGCAATGAAGAACTATGCTCGGTATTTTTCTAGTCTCACCTTCGCAGTTATCGAAGGGTATACATTTCTAATTACTACATAGATAAATCATGATCACCATTCTGTACCTACATCCCGTTACATGACTAAATAGGCTTTATTATGGACATTTTAAGTATACAAAGGAAAATATGCAACGCTTGTATCAGATCGTAAACATAGTGTTAAGCCGTGTTTAATCCTTGTGTTATGCGACCTCTGGCGTTCAACGTTTGTTGGCGACCTACTCCGAATTAGGGTGTCGGGCGTTAACTGTTGATTTTACGAAACTCGACTAGATCTAACCAGCTTTTGATTACATTTTACTCAGTTTCGTTGCCAGACAGATGTAAGTGAACGCATTAAAACTACTGTATATACAATTGGCAAGGGAGCATCGCTCGGAGTAATTAAAAGTTTGAATTAGTTTATAATGTAAGTAGAGTAACTGCTATTGTTGATGTAGAATGTAGTGAAAAGGTTTGTGCCGGGTTGGTGTGTTTATGATCAGACTACTTCCCTTTTGAAGTCTTAGATGTACTAAGTTTGAGGTGAATTGCAGTTATGATATCGGTTACACGTCAGTATGATTGTGTATTGTGTTCACTGTTCATGGCATTTCTAATTATATTTATTGACACCAATAAAATACAGATTCATGAAAATGTTTATGTGGTGTAATAGGAAGAAAGAATCACATTTTGCACATTAGACAACGCAATTTTTTCATTAAATATGTTACTTCTTAGGCGCTATAGTATAAGTGGTCATTTAATTTTGTCGGCTAGATATATGAAATAAACCGGACAAGTGCGAGTTAAACTCGCGTCGAGAGGGTTCCGTACGTTGATTATCTATTTACGGTTTTTTTATTTTTTTGCCATTTTTTTAAGACCATAGACCTCTTATAGGTTTTCCTGTATATATAAGTAAAGAACTATATTATATATATATATCTGAATTTTTTCTAAATTCTAGCCTTAGATTTTTCGGAGATAAAGGCGGAGAATGGTAAATTTTCGTATTTAATGTTCGTTCTTTCTGGAATAACTTTCAAACTATCCATCGCAGAACTATAATAAAAATATATTTGAAATCCCTACAACAATCCCTTTTTTGCTATGCCACACGATACGGTTTGCAAAATAGTTTTTTTTTTGAGTTCGTTTTATTTTTTTCACATCTTCAGTTGTTTTTCTTTGGGTCACAAAAAGTAGATGAGTACCAAATTTCAACTCATTTGATTCAGTAGTTTCGGAGTGATTTGGCCGTGATGGGCGGTCAGCCAGACACACGAGTGATCCTATATGGGTTCCGTTTTCGTTCTTTTCGTACGGAAGTCTAAAAAGAACTGACAAAAATACAAGTTCTGTTAGGATTCCGAGTTTTCATGAATATAAACGAAAACCTTGAAAGTCGGTGTTCTTTATACAAAATATCATATTATTTTGAACAAAGCACTCGCGCAGTGTTACCTTCTATATGAAAATTTTGAGTAGGGTAGCATCACCTTTTAATGTCCCTGCCAACAAAACGTTTCCTATTTAACAAAGTTTATACGTGAATGACTTTATTGCTATTTGTTACGATCGTATTTACTCAGGGGATATATGTTAACTTATTTTAATTTATTATCTCTTAGTACTGACAACTATTTTTATTTTACATTTGCTTGGCTCCATAAGTGCTCACTTCACTTTAGTTCAAGACCTACGTTTATATAAAATCCTAGACAAAAAAATAATAGAACTAAAAATTCAGTTACTTTATTTTTCATCCCAGCACAGCAAAAGCACCAAATAAATTAATTGAATACACTATGGTGTACAATACTTTTTTAAACAACTATTACGTTAGGTACTATTTGTGAATCTAGTGTTGTTTAGGTGATTTCAGTTGATTTTACGTAAAGCCTGGCTCTTTTTTATTATGGTTGTTAATGAGCGTATTTGTAATCCATAGAAATCCAATTCCCTTAACGATAAAATGGACAATAAATTAAATTCATACAGTAGATGTAAAACTGTACTGTACTGATGACTATTGTGTACTGATATAATTTGTTTTTCCTCATTATAGTAATGAACTGAGAAATCCTATGATATATTAAAATAATATCTAAAATCTCAAATTAGTATAATTTATTTTTTCATAAAGTATACCATAAAATACGGATTATCAGAAAGAGATTGGTCAGGCGTCGCACGACATAATAAAAGATAGGGCATGCTTCGCACGACTCACCCGATCTAACAAGTAGCGTAAAATTGGCTAGGGATAAATTTCAATTACTGTGTACGGTACAACCGTGCATCTGCTGTGGTCAGCATTTACTCGAGCGCGTGCGACACAATTTAATTGCAATTATTATGTTTTTTAGTTAGTTCGCAATCAGCCATCAAGGGTCGCGCGTGCTCATCTTTTATCACGTTATCGTCATCAAGTTTCATTAAATTTCATATACATTTAAAATCCGATTTACAGTAATACAGTTCACTATTATACAAAAAGCCTTATCATTTTACTTCTACTAATATACATAGCTAACAAGAGCTCGTACATTAGTATATGGTCCTTCGAAAAAGGGGCTTACGTATCGTAATAACCGCGTGTAGTGGAAAAGTACCGCGTGAGCTGAACTAGTGTATATCAAGTGAGTGGTAACATCAAGGTTATCAAGGACAGACTTTCAAAAAATATCAGGATTGCAGTGATAATATCAGGATTGCAGTGAGGATTCTGGATCGTCGCCGCGTCGGGTGCAAGCAGGGAGCACGTCAGGAGCAGTAAAGATCCAGTTATCAAGTAAGATCGTTACATTTTAAATACCTTTTGCAAATATGGAAGATATTTACAAAACTCAGGTAGAGCTACATGTGGCTATGTCCAAAATAGTCTCTAATATTAAAAAAGATTCCAAAGATCGTAAATCTGCGGATTATTTTAAGAGGCGATTGGAAATTTTAGATGCTTATTGGGCGAAGTATCAATATAACCATGATCTCCTTAATTTGGAAGGAAACAAGACCCATCCGTATTTCACTAACAATGAGTATGAGCAGGTATTGGATGTTTATAGAACAACAAAGTTATATATTCTTGAGCAACAGCAAGCTTTTATAGAAAGGAAAGCAGAAGAACCTTCTGGTAACCCTCAACAAGGAGAGATGAGTAGTCAGTCGGAACAATCAGGGCAGTTCCAGGACTATGAGAACGCACGTCAAGCAACATCCGTCAAGCAAATTTCCAGAGGGTCATGTAGTAAGCTGGATGAGATGCTGAAGCGTCAATCAAGTAACTTCAGAGCTTTTCTTCGAACAGTATCAGGTATCAATTTAAATGTAATTACTCAAAAATGGGAGTTAGAAGACGCGCTACGTAGTTTGCAATCTCGGTGGTCAATAATAGATACTCTGCATTGGGAACTGGATAGCGAGTTACAAGGGATGGATGAAGAATATGAAAAAGCATACACAAATCATGAAAGTACTTACAATGACATGAAGAAAGAAATCAATTGCAAGTTGTGGTCGGTCTCGCACAAGGAGCACTGGACACCAAAAATGGAAATTCCCAATTTTAGTGGAAGCTACCAGAGCTGGGTATCATTCAAAGATCTGTTTACAGAGGCCATTCATAATAATATTTCGATCTCAAATGCACAAAAAATGCAATTTTTGAAAGGTAAATTGAGAGGAGAAGCTGAGCGTTTAATACAACATTTGCCTATTAGCACTGAAAATTATCCTATCGCTTGGGAAATTCTAAACAATCGTTATAACAACATAAGGTTAATATTTTCAACACATGCAAATAACTTGTTAAACCTGCCAGCTACTCAACAAGCGTCCGTCAGTCATATCAAGAAGATACATGACACTACTCAAGAGTGTCTCAACGCGATTAAAAACCTAGGAGTGAACATAAGTGGCTGGGATCCTTTAATCATTCATATTTTATTACAAAAACTGGACACGGAAACTCATAACGGTTATTTAGACTCTCTAAAAAGCCCGCGGGATTTACCAAACCTACAGGACTTTTTGAAATTTTTAGAAAACAGATTTACAACGTTAGAATCATCCCGGAAGAAACAGGACAACTTTAAACCATCTCATAATTCTCAAAAACATATTTCTAATTACAAACCTTTTAAGTCAAGTTATTATAATACTAAACAATTAGTACCTACGTTTAAAGGAGGTCAATCAACTTCTTACAATAATAATTCTGCAAAGTTAACATGTCCATTGTGCAAGGAAATGCATGGAATTTATTTTTGTAATAAGTTTTTAAACATGACACCACAAGACAAACGTACAACTCTAACAAGACTTCGTTTATGCCAAAATTGTCTTTATTCGCATGGCGACAAGGCCTGTATATCAGAAAAAAGATGCCGTGAGTGCAACGGTAAACATAATACGCTTGTTCATGAAGCATTTTCAAATAATTCAGCAGTAAATATAACAATTGCGGACAAAGATCAAGCATCTAATGATAGTTCAGTAATGCAACAAGGCACTAATATGAATGAAATATTACTAGCTACGGCGGTAATAAAGGTCCAAGCAGGGGACGGAACCTTACATAAGATGCGAGCACTCATAGACCAAGGCTCTCAAATTTCCCTCATATCCGAGAAAGCGACACAACTCTTATCATTGCCAAGAAAGCGGTGTAAGGGAATAATATCAGGAGTTGGAGCCAAAGAAAGTAGTTGCAAAGGTGTCACAGAGATAACATGCAATTCGTTATATGGAAATTTTTCCTTCAAGACTGAAGCATTCATCATGAACACGCTCATCAAGAATCTACCCAGTTATACGTTTAACAAGCCTACATGGTCTCATCTGGATGGTATACATCTTTCAGACCCCGACTTTAATGTTAGCCGGCCTATCGATATATTGTTCGGAGCAGATGTGTATTCAAATATTATACTGGATGGGATTAGTCGATCAGATCAAGCTGGCCTACCCATAGCACAACAAACTCGCTTAGGTTGGATCCTTTGTGGTAATATACAAACATGGCAATGTAATGTTGTACTTTCTCCAATCGACGAAATAAGAAAATTCTGGGAGATAGAAGATATTTCGATTGGACAATCATCTAATTTATCAGAGGAGGATACTAAATGTTTGAAATATTACAAGTCTACAACAAAAAGGCGCAAAGATGGAACTTATGAGGTCCGAATTCCATTTCAAGATAATTTTGAAAAACAGTTAGGAACGTCGAAACATGCGGCGATAGCTCAATTTCATCAATTAGAGCGAAAATTCAAAAATAATTGTAACATCGAACAGCAATATAAATTATTTATAAATGAATATAAACAACTCGGTCACATGAAACTGTCTACCGGTAATCAGACACCTAATTATTACATGCCGCACCATTGTGTTATGCGTAATGAGTCAACTACAACTGCACTTCGTGTCGTGTTTAATGCCTCGACTAAGACAAATTTAGGATGTAGTTTAAATGATTTAATGCTCAAAGGTCCAAACCTTCAACAAGATCTTCAATCTTTGATGCTTAAATGGAGAAAATTTCGCTATGCCTTTACCGCAGATATAGAGAAAATGTACAGATTTATTTGGATAAATGAACAGGATCAACAATTTAAAAAAATAATATGGCGTGATTCTCTCGAATCAAATTTAAGAGAATATCAACTCTGCACGGTCACATATGGCACCAAGGCCGCGCCATTTTTGGCTATGATGACGCTGAAGCAGTTAGCTGAAGATGAGAGATTAAATTATCAAGATAGTCAGGCGGTACAGGTTTTAGAACAATCATTTTATATGGATGACGTTTTACATGGGGCTGATACTGTAGAATCAGCATTAAAATTGCAACAAGATTTGATCCTTTTGTTGAAATCGGGCGGATTTAACCTTCGAAAATGGAAATCCAACTGCGAAGAAATAACAAAGGATAAAACAGAGATTAAACAATCACAGGAGAGTTTTGAATTCAAACAACCGGAATCAACAAAAACATTGGGTTTACGATGGAATCCTAAACAAGATGTATTCACATTCCGATCACAGGTAGAACCAATGTCGAAGACACCAACCAAACGATCTATGCTATCAGATATATCCAAATTGTATGACCCGCTTGGATGGTTGTCGCCAGTATCGACCAGACTCAAATTATTATTTCAAAAAGTGTGGATATCTAACGTAAAATGGGATGAAAAGTTACCAGAGGATATTATAAAGGAATGGATCAAGATCAGGGAGGATTTGGCATTCATAAATCATATTGAACTAGTACGTTGGTTATTCACCATAGAAGGAGAACATCAAGTTGAATTGCATGGATTTTGTGATTCTTCGAATAAGGCATACGCATGTGTAATTTACTCTAAAACTACATTCAAGGAAGACGTCAAGGTCTCACTGGTAGCTGGGAAAGCCAGGCTCGTCCCAGCAAGTAAATCAGTTTCACTACCAAGACTAGAACTGTGCGGTGCCCTTCTCTTAGCGACACTCATGGATAAGGTACAGAAGTGCCTCGGCAATTACAACATCAAGGTGTACGGGTGGGTTGATTCGATGGTCGTTCTCGCATGGTTACAAGGGAATCCATCAAGATGGAAGCCATTCGTCGCAAACAGGGTGAGACGAATTACTGAGATTATACCGTCGAATCAGTGGCGATATGTCAAATCAGGAGAGAACCCAGCTGATTGTGCCAGCCGAGGCATGAGTGTGGTTCAGCTGAAGGAGCACTCGTTGTGGTGGAAGGGGCCGTCATGGCTGCCTGAATATAGCATGAACCTAGATAGTAACCAAATCTTCAAAACAGACGAGGAAGTTAAAAACTCTAAGCAAGTTAATTACCTAATAAAAACATGTAGTATACTGGAAGAGCTATTAGCAAGATATAGTTCTTTTCAAAAACTAACAAGAGTTTTAGCATGGATTTTACGATTTATCAACATAATAAAACAAAATAAAAAAGAAAAATTAAATTACCTTACATTAAAAGAAATTAATACAGCAAAATATACTTTAATAAAATATGTACAACAAATAGAATTTACAAGCGATATAAATAACCTACAACAAAACAAGGCTTTGAGTGCTAAAAGTAAGTTGCTACAATTTAATCCCTTTTTGGATACTGAGGGTCTAATAAGGGTCGGTGGAAGGCTGAACAAGGCGAATATTGATCCTGACATGAGGAATCCCATAATATTACCGCATAGTGGCCTTTTGACTAATTTAGTGATCGATCACGCACACATACTTTCTTTACATAGAGGCGCTCGACTAACATTAGCGACCATTCGTCGAAAATATTGGATCATTGGTGGTAACAGGGCTGTCAAGAGCCAATTACGTAAGTGCGTGACATGTCGCAAACACAGCCCAACAAAAATGACACAGTTGATGGCGGATCTACCTACACACAGATGCAACATTGCGAAACCCTTTTATAACACCGGGGTAGACTTCACCGGACACGTTTACATTAAAGCCAACAAGGGTCGTGGTATCAGGACTACTAAAGGTTACATCGCAGTGTTTATATGCATGGTGACTAAAATGGTTCATTTAGAGCTCGTCTCCGACCTCTCTTCTTCAGCTTTTTTGGCCGCGTTGCGCAGGATGGTGGCTAGAAAAGGATCACCGCGACATATCTACTGTGATAATGGGACGAATTTTGTTGGCGCTAGCAATTTTATGACACAAGAATTTCAAAATATACTTCAGACGTTTGATCAAGATTTTATAACGGAAATTACAAATATGGAAATTGAATGGCACTTTAATGCACCATCTTGGCCTTCAGCAGGTGGTCTATGGGAGGCGGCAGTTAAAAGTGTTAAATTTCATCTGAGACGAGTGATCGGTGAACAGCGACTCACCTTCGAAGAGTTTTCTACGATTCTAGCTCAAATAGAAGCTGTATTGAACTCAAGACCTCTGTGCCCCCTGACCGAAGATGCGGATGACTTAGAATTTCTCACTCCAGCAAGTTTCATAAACATAAATCAGGACATGAATATCATGGAGACCGAAACGGACATGCGTACTCGATGGTATCTCACTCAAAAAATCGTTCAAGATATTTGGAAACGATGGCGTGTTGAATATCTCAGTCACCTGTCGGCACGAAGCAAGTGGAGAAGTCAGCAACCTAACATACAAGTCAATGACGTAGTGACGATTAATGATGCAAACCTACCCCCTGGCAAGTGGGCGGTGGGACGCGTTGTTGAGCTACATCCCGGAGATGACGGCCTAGTAAGGGTGGTAACATTAAAAACAAAAAGCGGTTTCATTAAACGACCAATTATAAATTTATCAGATCTTCCTGTCAACAATACACGTACCGAACAAGAGGCGGAACCGACTAGTATATCAAATAACAATAACAAAGGACGGGTGAAGCGATCGAGTTGCAATTTCTTATCTTTATTTACTTTACTATTATTTTTTATGAATATTTTCGGCACAGTTCAATGCTCGTTTAATATATCGGCTCTGAAAGACGATCAAGGTCTGTATTTTGATAAAATTTCCGATATGAGATTAATACGAGACGAATGGAAAATAGTTACATACTATAACATGGATTCATACTGGCAAGGAATGAAAGCATGCAAGAAATACATAAATTACTTAGAACAGGTGTGTAATCAATTAAAAAATGTTTCCCATTGTGACATAATTTCAATACAATTGCAACAAGAATACACGGAATTGGATTACTATAACCAGCTGTTATTGAGTCAGCATTCCAGCACGCGTCGGAATCATCGTAAGCGCCGGGGCCTTATCGACGGTGTCGGGTATCTGGCCAACAGCCTGTTCGGAGTACTGGACGAGAGATTCGCTGAACAGTATAAACACGATATACTATTGATTCACGACAATGAGAATCATTTGGCGGCACTTGTAAGAAATCAAACGTCTATATTAGAGGCTGAATATAACATTTTAAAAAGGAGTGAGGAGTCGCTTAATAAACAACATAAAATGTTGAACTACTTAACACAGCAATTTGAACATTTCCGGAATGTGTTGAAAACGGAACAAGAGAAAAACCTTATGAATAACGATTTTATACTAGGTGCTATTGCGGCAAACAACATGCTGAGACAGTTATCTAGTGTGCAGGAAAAGTTATTGGATACTTTAACAGATATATACCAAGGCAATCTTAATTTTCATTTAATTTCTCCTGAACAACTTAAAGAAACATTAAATAGCATATCAAGTCATCTTACAAAGGATTTAACACTACCTATTAATAACTCACAGGATGAATTTAGAAACATCTACAATATATTGAAAATCAAAGCAAGGATGTCAAAAGATTATTTATTATTTGAGCTACGGCTACCTCTTGTGACCCGGGACGCATATGAAATCACGAAAATACTATCAATTCCGCATGCTATTGGTAATAATGTTATGGCTCGAATTGTACCTGTAGCAGATTACGTGGCTATTAATTCAAGAAATGAACAATATCTAACAATGTCTGATCAAAATGTCAAGTCATGTCAACACGATGGAGGTAGTGGATACCTGTACTGCTACTCAAAGGGACCAGTTTATCATCTCAAGAACTATGAAAATTTATGTAACATAGACCAAAGTACGAGGAAGTGTCAAATCAGTTATACTACATGCACCAATGAATGGACAGAAATGAGCAAAATAAACACTTATGTATACTTTTGTTGTGGGATATGTCCTGTAAGAATATTATGTGAAGACCACGCGATGGTTAGGCATATCAAGAAGGCAGGAATATTAAATATTGATCAAGGATGTTTAGTTAAAACCGAAAATTTCACGATTTACGCACATAATGAGGGTTCCAGTAACTTAAATATTATAAATAAATTTTACATGCCAGAAACAGAACCGATCAATCACATCATAAATATAAGCATTCCAACTCCTCTATCACTAAATTACTCATTGAACTCAAGTGAAATACAATTGCAGAAGATCAAGGAACAGATAAATAAGCTCAAATCAGATGAGAGTCTCTATCAACGCATATCATATCACGATGTTCACCATTATACTGCTATCTATGTGATCATGGGAATTGTATTGGTTGTTGGAGTGGCTGTCGTTGCGAGGAAGGTCCGTAGCAAGCAATGGACGCTGTGCCCGGGGGCGGTGGCCAGGATAATAATAATAATAATAACAGTAATATGTATTACAATTTTCAAAGTTAATACAGTTCCACCAACTAAGTTGTTGCAAACTAATACCTACTGTGTAATTCGGTCGCGGACCGCGAGCTTCCGGCAGCCACCGCTCTCTTGGGCCTTGTGGGATTAATTTGACTTTGTCCATCTTACAGACTGAAACGCCTTCAAAGAACAATACAACAAAATAGTATTTAACGTGCTTTGAAAATGAAAAAAATAGAAGGTTACTATTTAATGTAGTGACTCTGACTATGAACTGAAGGGTCCCGGTTTCGACTCCCGTCGTTTGTGTTTTGTAAATCGTATATTTTTTAAATGGTATATCAAGCAATTTTAAATGCAATGAAATCTTCGCAAAACCATACCTTAATAATGATCACTCCATAAAATACACATCTTTTTTATATATCAGTGTATACTGTACAGTACATACATGGGATTCTTTATAATCTGTCTTAATTCGTCATACAGAAAATTCTCACGGGTATTAATTAGTGTGTGAGCATTTTTAGCTTTTTATACACAACATCAACATTATAACGTAATAATAATTATCACGAAGTTCAAACCGCAGTCTATATAGACAGCTTCAACGCTATTGTACGCCAGCAACTGAAGGATTAATTTAGGCTTTGTACATCTTATTCACGTCTTACCCTGTCTAGATACGATTTCAAAGGCATTAAATTACAGTTTCAAGTTGCTGTACAAATGAATTATTGGTTCATGTGCAAAATCAATTCTTTATCGATCGACGTGAAATCGCTTTAGCTGTTTAAAAATATACTTCAGGAGGAAGTCAGCTCACCTTGACAAGCGGTCAAGATTGACACGTACAAAATGGCTCGTTATTTCCTTTGTTGCCTTGAATAGGAAAGCAGTTTATTGGCTTGAGTCAATTCCATGTCGGCAGCTACATCCGTGCAGCCTTAGCTTATATAAAATATGTATCAGCCTGTAAATGAAAAACTATTTCTTAGTTTAGATAGATATCTTCTTAATATAGGTCATTCGTAATAGACATCTTCTTAATATAGGTACTATATAACGTGTCACGTTGTTTGTCCGCGATAGACTCCTAAACTAATTAACCGATTTTAATATTTGCACACCGTGTGCAGTTTGATCCAACTTGAAAGATACCATAAACGGAAGGTTTTAATTAAAAAATCTTGACAGAACGAACTCTGTCCCGGCACCTAGTAAATTACAAGATAAGAATATAAAAATAATAAACAAGGTCTTAATATCATATTTAAAAAAAATATATTCTAGGAGTATATCTAATGAAACTCTATTTTACTCAGCAAAAGAAAAACAAAGTTTCTTATAAAAATATTGCATATTTATATGATAAAGAAAAAGGGTGAGCTTAACTGGGGTTTTCTCGAAAGGACAGAATTAGATGGAATTAGTTATAAACAGTTCGTAGAGCTGCAACGCTGAATAAAGTGTGAAGTTGTTTCTTTCAACTTTCAATTACTACTTGTATTTCAAAGCTAGTTTCGCATGCATATTCATTTATAATTACATTTTGTTAGTGATAAAAAGATCGAACGAACTTCGAACGAAATTACCATCGAATATTTCCATAGGTGATTTTATAAAAAAAAAAATTAAAGTAATAAATACTTTAAAGAACAACTCTCTTTAATAGTTAGGTTTCACTACTACCCGGGAAAATTTTGTAAATTTTATAAACTAATCTTTTTTTTCTAATCTTTCTATCTCTTAAAATCTTAGGTTTTTCTCCATCTTTCATCACAAACGAAATTAAATGCTCACACACTCATACCCCTGAAATAGGATTCTCTTCTCTGTGTCTCGGGAGATGCTATAGATGCTATAGACAACACAAATAACTGAGTTGGTATGTTATTATTTTAAGTTTAACTTTGTAATTGATCTAGAATATTTAAAATAAACTTGACAAGTGCAAGTTCAACTCGCTTGTAGAGAGTTCCGTACGTTTATTATTTGCAGTTATTTTTATAATTTATTTATTTTTGCCCTTTTTTAAGACAATAAATTTCAGATTTTTCTATATTACATACCTAACTAACTGTTTTCTGTATTTTTTTAAGTTCTAGCTAGCCTCAGTAGTTATGGAGATAAGGGGGAAATGGTAAATTTTCGTCTTCAATTTTCGTTCTTTCTTAAATAATTTTAAAAGTATCCATTGTAGAACTATAACAAAAATATATTTGAAATCCTTACAATAAACCCTTTTATTTGACATGCCACACGATACGGTTTGCAAAATAGTTCTTTTTTAATTTTCATGTAGTTAATTTTTTTTTCACAATTCATTTGTTTTCATTTATTACCTATGTCTTTGGGTCACAAAATAGCACATGAGTACCAAATTTCAACTCATTTGGTCTAGTAGTTTTGGAGAAAATTAGCTGTGAAGGGCGGTCGCCCAAACGCACGAGTGATCCTATAAGGGTTCCGTTTTTCGATTTTTCATTTGGAACCCAAAAAAAAAAAGAAATTTGTTTTAAAAAATAAAAGACTGTGCTTCTTTAGGGGCTCGTTGTCATCTGGATCGGTTTTCGGCGCTTCATAAGGATAGCTAATTGGGTGACAAATATTTTAATTTGGTTACTATTGAAATTTTCTGTTCTGAATAACGTAGAATTTGTAGATTATGTAGAAAATAGATTATAATATACAAACAAACATATAATAGTATCTACGAAAACCAATCGTCCTTGTTTTCACCTCATAGTAATAAGAATTTTGAACCTTTAAAAGAGCTTTATTTACCAAATTGCTTTACATCAAAGGTTTACCCTTTTCCAATATTCTTTGTCTTTAGCAGTTTCCCTCTGTTTATTTATTTTCTTTGGTATAACCTAATGTTTTAAGTATAACTCGTACCTAGCTTTATTTATTTATTAATTTATTTAATCTTTATTTAACCAAAAAAATAGTGGTACAATTAGCGGACTTAATACTAAGTAGCATTCTCTCACAGTCAACCTTCAGGATTTGCAGTAAATTGTTGAAGACGGTACAACAAGCATAAAAAACAGTCATATAACGAATAGGTATGGGAGGGGAAATTAACATTATTAGTCTATAATGCCATATTATACTTGAAGCTTCCACTTTGATAGGTAACTATGTTTCTATTATTAGACTCAAAAATTTTGATGCAATCTTTGTAATGGGACATCATGTAACGTACTATAATATAAAATCTACTACTTTATGTTACATTCTTTGGTAGAAATAACGTTTTGAGATTTTATATTTTTCATGCAAGGTCTTTATCTAAATCTAGCTTACTATAGTGTATTTTTCATCAAAATACTCGTATAGATAATTACTGGATGAGATAAATAAAAGCTTTTTGTATAATTATATTGTATAAAATAATTATGCTAAAATTATGCGAGTTAGAGATTTAATAAAACATATGTTGCTATTTGAATAAGGTATTATTTTAAGAGATTTCGAGAATATCTAAATGAAATTTCACTAATTTAATATAATGAAATTTCGACCTAACCCAACTTTGCCTTTGCTGGGTATAGGAGACGTTCTCTTTGAGTTTTAATTGTTTGCAGAACGATTGATAGCTCCAACATTTTGACAGTGAAGTTATTTAATTGAAGCGTATATACATACTTAAATTGAATTCGGTTTATGAACGGATGTTCGATACGTTCGAAATATTCTCCTATGTATCTAATGAATAAATAAAGTTTAAAATTACATTATAGGTAATGCTGGAACGCTGCGAAAGACTAGTGGGTTAGGATGAGAACGGGCGAGGAGTCCCATACACATGTACAGACTTTATACACCATTTAGAACAATATGTATAACTCTGAGATGTGCAAGTTTTGTTTCCATGTGTTATTACTGAAGTAAATTATAATGAATACTTGAGTGTAGAATTCTATCATAGCTACCTATAATCCCCTTGGATAGCTAATAAACATAACCCAAGATATGTTTCTGAAATAAATAATCTAAATTTTACTAACAAAAAATAACCGACTTCAAAGTCTCAAAAACTACTTTTCAGATCTCGTTCAAATTTATGTGGGACCACATGACAAGCACCTGCTTTCGATTAAAAAAAGAATCATCGAAATCGGTTGGCGTGATATTGAGTTATTCGTCAATTTGTCGCGCACATCTTAACACAAATTTACGACTTATGTGGTTTTCTCATGGATTCCATTGTCAGATCTCAATAAAATTTATGTGGGACCACATGACAGCCATCAGCTTTCGATTAAAAAAACAATCATCAAAATCGGTTCGCCCAGTCCAAAGTTTTGAGGTAACAAACATAAAAAAAAAATACAGTCGAATTGAGAACCTCCTCCTTTTTTTGAAGTCGGTTAAAAATTATAATTAACAATTACGAGTATATTACGTAATTATTATCCCTAACATTAATGGGTTAAGTCGATTAAAATTTACAGGATTACTAACATCCGTTCAATCAAATGTTTTTATTATGACATTCTTACGACAACCCGATTTTTCGGCGTGAGAAACTCCCAAGCCTAAGATTTATTCAAAACTGCTCCGATACCGCCACATTGCTTGCTCATTTATCGTCAATTACACTTAAAATAAATAAACAATAATAACTTATAAATAACGCTTCACACTCATAGCCCCACACTAGGATTCCCTGTGTCGTGGATGCCATGGACAACACACTAGACAAGGACCCCAGACCGATAACAAATTCAAACTCATCGTTCAAATTCCGCCTCGCTGGGAATCGAACTGTTATAACCCTTATTTCTATGTAACTAATGCTAGATCAGCACACAGTAAGTTTCCTTCCAGAAAGGTGCTTATTCATCATTTATTCCGTATTCATAATTTTCTTTACTAATTAAAGTCAGTTAGATTCAGAACTCCGTCGCGAACAGACATAAATTCAGGAAGTCATTCCGGTCCGTTTCTGTGTGGTTAATTTGTAGTTTAATTAATTAAAGTTTTTAGTGGTGAAGTAGTTTTTTTTTTAAAAAGACTGTCGGAGAAGCCCGCGTAACAATTGGTGTCAGAAGTGGGATACCAGAGAAGTTCTTACGACTAAGAGTCAGACAGACGCTGGTATCCATACGAATCCGAGCCTCCATCAGTCTCTGACCGACAGTAAACCTTGGCCTAAGGCTAAGTCTGCGTCAGCTACTTGGACGACGGTCAGCCTCCGCTCTTAAGCGTGAGCCCGCTCCAGCCACTCATTTGGACGACGGTCAGCCTCAGCAGCAGCCTGAGCCCGCTCCAGCCACACCAAGAAAGTATCCTGTAGTCGACGGGAGACCTGGACTAACTCACCAACTTACCAACTCACTTAAATCCTCAAAATCCTAATTCTTCCAAATCTAAATCAAACTCTTCTAAATCAGCCTAAATCCTAAATCTTCAACTTCTACATCAAAATCTACAACATCAGCGAGTCCAGAAATTTCCACGGAACCGTGAGAACGCGGTCCGGTCACAACTCGCAGCGCCAGCAACAGGACACCGGGAGCCAGCACAGCAATGCAGGTGCAACTCATCGGGTTACTGTGAGTTTTTGTGCAAATTATAACTATTTCAGTGAAAGTGAATTGTGATTTTTTTTAATTTCGTGCTGATTTATTTTCGTGCAATCTCCAAAATTTTATTTTCTATTTCTATATCTCTAATTCTATAAGTTCGTTTTTGTTGCTTTCCTTATTTTATATTTTTGTAACTATTTCAAGTTCAGCATTTTATAATGTCCTTAAAAAAGGAATCAGAAAAGAAGATCGAAATGAGCGATAAAATCACGTTATCTTTTCTAACTAAATTCATTAAATCCTACAATGGTGATAGGGAATCACTCCCCGCCTTTTTAACAAATTGCGACAATGCCATGAACTTAGCTAGCTCAGATCAGCAGCCTATTCTATGTAAATTTATCATTTCTCAATTAGAAGGTAAAGCACAACTCGCATGTAGTCTCAAAAGTTTTTCTGATTGGAATGAATTAAAAACGTTTTTAAGATCTACATTTGGAGAGAAAAAGCACGCTACTCATTTATTATGTGACTTGCAGCACGCTAAACAATTACCCAGCGAGGACGTCACTAAGTACTCGCTTAGAGTAGAGGGTATCCTTACACGAATTCATTCTGATATTCATTATAGCTGCAAGGACGAAAAGGAACTCCCTGGCAGGATGGCCGCCATGGAAGATCTCGCCTTAAATTCATTCTTAATAGGTCTAAATCCTTCTATTTCTACTATTGTCCGTTGTAAGAATCCTTCAACCCTCAGTGATGCAGTTCAATACGCCACTGACGAGGAAAAATTATATAATTTATCTAAATCGAATTATTCTAGATCGCAAAAGCAATGTTCTATTTGTAGTAAAGTCGGACATAGTTCATCTGAATGTTTTAAAAATAAAAAACCTAGTTTCCAGAAATCTTATCATATAAATCCTCAGTCTAATCCTTCTCCTAGTTCAAATAATTATCACCAAAAATCTTGTAATTATTGTAAGCGATCTGGCCACACGATAGATGAATGTCGTAAGCGCCAATTTAATAATCAGCACCGCATGAACGGTGGTAATAATTTACAACCTGAACGAAACTCGTCTCAGGTTCAGTCCAATAGTCCTAATAAATCGATACATATGTGTCAAACTCAATTTAATGACGAGGACGATCATTATGAATCCAATGGTGATAATAATTTAAACTGAATAAGATTTCGGTGCCGTGTCTGCCGAAATCGTGTAGCATAAATGACACGAACAACTCTACTAAATCTTATCCTAAATCTACTAACTCTAACTCTAAATCTACTAAACCTAACTCTCTAAATCTAAATCAACTGCCTAACAAGGTCAGTCTAAATCCTAACTCTACATCTCAGCCAAAAGTGTTGAGTCCTAAATCCAAAAATCAACTGTCCTACAAGGCCAGTCTAACTCCTAAATCTATATCTCAGCCGAAAGCGTTGAGTCCTAAATCTCTATTTCAGCCTGAAGTGCTGAACCCTAACTCTATATCTCAGCCTAATGCGTTGAGTCCTAAATCTAAATTTCAGCATAAACAGCTGAATCCTAACTCTAAAATTCAGCCTAAAGAGCTGATTCCTAAATCTAACTCGCCTCGACCAAGTAAGTTGAGTCATTCTATATCTACGAAACCTACATCTCAGCTGCCCAGGAAGGTCAGACTGAGTCATACTAAATCTACATCTCAGTTACCCAACGAGGTACAACTGAGTCCTACTAAATCCTATATTAATCCTAATTCTTATATTAATTCTAACTCTTATACTAATTTAAATTCTTATACTAAATCTAACTATAATACTAAATCTAATAACAATACTAATTATTACCAAAATAACTTACCTTCGACCTCCAAAGGTCAAGTCCATGAGATCCCTGAGAACTCCAAATCTCCAACTCCAAATCCTATATTCGAAATTAATACACATAAACATAAAATCTCGTTACCATATACAAACCTTTTAACTAAGCATTCTAATAAAACTTTGAGCTTCCTTATTGATACCGGCGCAAGCGTCAGTATCGTGAAATTATCTAGCTTAGAAGATAAGCCAGAGCTTCTCTCCGATATCGTTAAAATCAAAGGCATTAACGACAACGATTCGTTTTGCTCAACTTTGGGATCATTTTATTTACAAATTCTTTTGAATGATAAATCTTATGTTCATAAATTTTGTGTAGTAGATGATAACGTCAACCTTAAGTTTGACGGCATTATAGGTTCAGACCTTCTTCAATGTTCTAATGCTAATATAGACTACACTTCCAAAATAATGACCTTTTATGGCCACGAAATCCCTATCTTATTTGATAAACCTACTTATATCATTCCGGCACGCTCTGAAGCGGTCATTGAATGCGCTATATCAAATTACTCTCACGAGTCTTATCAAAACAATGAAGCTTTAGTTCTAGATCATACCTTAAGTGAAGGTGTTTATGTCGCTAATTGCATCGTGTTAATTAAGCCTAATAAAAAGGTAAATATAACTGTACTGAACACGACTGACAACGACCTCGAAATCAAAGATTATCACGTTAGGTTAACGCCTTTTGAAAAACCTAATTATTCTAATTCTTATCAAAATATTAATCTTACATCTACTAATTCTCAAATCTCATCTTCTAGCTCTCGAATTGATCAAGTTCTAAATCTAATTCGTTGTTCTCATTTAAATAAAGAAGAGAAACAAGCTCTCTTAAATTGTTGCAGTGAATATACTGATATCTTCTATATCGAAGGCGACCCTCTGTCTTGTAGTAATGCTATTGAACATTCTATTGATACAGGAGCATCCCCTCCTATCCATGTTAAATCCTATCGTTTTCCAGAATGTCACAAAGAGGAAGTTGAAACTCAAATTCGTAAAATGTTAAAACAAAACATAATTCGTCCTTCCGTTTCCCCTTGGAGTGCCCCAGTTTGGGTAGTTCCGAAAAAGCTTGATGCTTCAGGCAAAAGAAAGTGGAGGATAGTTATCGATTATCGTCGCCTCAATGACGTCACAGTCTCCGAAATTTATCCACTGCCTCTTATCACTGATATCCTAGATCAACTTGGTCATTCTAAATATTTTAGCACACTTGATCTTGCAAGTGGCTTTCACCAAATCAAAATGTCTGCTAAAGACGCGCCAAAAACTGGCTTTACTATAAGTACTAATTCAAGCATGTCTGGACATTACGAATTCACCAGAATGCCTTTTGGGTTGAAAAACGCCCCTTCTACTTTCCAACGACTTATGAATACCGTATTATCCGGGTTACAAGGTCTACATTGCTATATCTATCTCGACGACTGCATAATCTATTCTCAAAATCTTCAAGATCATATCGAAAAACTAAAACTCGTTTTCGACAAATTTCGTCAATTTAATTTAAAGTTACAACCAGATAAGTGCGAATTTCTAAGACGCGAAGTCACTTACCTTGGTCACATCATCACCGATAAAGGTGTCTCTCCAAATCCTGAAAAAGTAAAAGCCGTATCCGAATTCCCAATTCCTGAAAATCCTAAATCAATAAAATCCTTCCTAGGTCTTATCGGATATTATCGTAGATTCATTGATAATTTCTCGAAGCTTACTAAGCCACTTACCTCTCTTCTAAAGAAGGACGCCGTCTTCAAATGGTCTTCTGAACAGCAGACCGCATTCGAAATCCTGAAAGAAAAATTAATTACTGCTCCGCTCCTTCAATATCCCGATTTCTCACAGCCATTCGTCGTAACTACAGACGCCAGTAATTATGCCGTAGGTGCCGTCTTATCTCAAGGCCCTATAGGAAAAGATAAGCCGATTGCATATGCATCGCGCACACTAAATCGTCCTGAAGGAAATTATTCAACAACCGAAAAAGAGTTGTTAGCTATTTTATTCGCAGTTAAAACATTCCGTCCTTATCTCTATGGCAATAAGTTCAAAATCGTGACGGATCATAGACCACTTGTGTGTCTATTCAATGTCAAGGATCCAGGTAGCAGACTAATTCGTTGGCGCCTGAAACTCGAAGAATACGACTACGAGATCGTATATAAACAAGGTCGTCTCAATTCCAATGCCGACGCGTTATCACGCTGTCCCGTAAATCTTATCGACGTTAAAAAATTAAATAATTTATCTTATGAAAAATATTTTAAAACTCAATTTCTTAACAAAATTCCTAATTCTAATACTAGCATCGAAGAATGCACTCAAGGTTTGCATTTATCAAAATTAAACACAATTGCGTGTCCAGTTTCCTTAGACTTCGATTACTCTATGCCTCATTGCGAAGAAATCTTATCTCAATTTGATAATTCAGCCGAAATACTTAATTCGGAACGCGAACCTCTTACTATTCGTCATGTCAATGACAAAAATAAAAATTACTATTTCCTATTTACTAAAATTCATCATTATGAGCAAACGCAATTTAGAGACGTTTATAATTTATTAATGAAACTTAGAAATATGTTAATTCAAAACTCAGATGTTACTGACCTAGCTCTTCCTGATTTCTCTGATCCTTTCTCTAAATTAGCGTATATTAAAATCTATAATATGATATCTTACATATTTCATGATACTAATATTAAAATTCATATTTACAAAAATCAATTAATCTATCCTACTCCTATCGAAGTTCCTAAAATCTTAAAAGAGAACCATGATTCGGTTATTGCCGGTCACCCAGGTTCACAGAGGATGTATAAGCGTATTAAATCTACTTATTATTGGAAAGGCATGCGCTCTGATATCGAAGATTATGTCAAAAAATGTAAATTGTGTCAAATTAACAAACCTCTCAGAAAATCTAATAAAGCTCCAATGGAGATCACTTCTACTTCGACTAGACCTTTTGAAAGGCTAGCGCTTGACATCGTAGGTCCATTACCCGATGCAGGTTTCCAAAAATTCAAATTTATCTTAACTCTTCAAGATGATCTTACTAAATTCACTAGCGCTTATCCGATGGTTACATCGACTAGCGAAGAGATAGCTCGAAATCTAGTTCACTTTATGTCTCTCTTCGGTTTTCCAAAAACTATTCTAACTGATCTCGGCACGTGTTTCACGTCAGATTTATTTAAACAATTAACAGAGATATTAAAAGTCAAAGCTCTCTTTACTACTCCTTATCATCCTCAAACTAACGGAGCCCTTGAGCGCTCACACGCAACTTTAAAGGAGTACCTTAAATCTTTTGTTAATGAAAATCAAAATGATTGGCATTGTTACTTATTTACCGCGATACTCGCTTATAATACTACTCCTCATTGTACTACGAATTATACTCCTCATGAATTATTATATGGTTATAAACCAAGTATTCCTAATTCCTTATATGAAACGTCAAGTAACACTACTTATAACGAATATATCCGCGCATTACAATATAGAATGCGTTTTAGTCGCGAAAAAGCGATTCAAAATATTATTAACAGTAAAGAAAAATCTAAACAATATTATGATACTAATTCTCGTGAAACTACTTACAAAGTAGGAGATCTTGTATATCTTAAACATCATCATCGACTTCGTAAAGCTTTATCACCTATTTGGAAAGGTCCATATAAAATAATCAAAGTTCATAATAAACATAACGTGACCTTACAAGTAGGCCGTAAGAAAATCAAATATCATACAAATGAGATCAAACCCGCTACTTCCTAATATTATCTTACTATATTTTTCTATATCTTACATATTTCTATCTCCTATCTTTTCAGGCTAATATGCTGTCATGCATCATGTCAAGGAGAATCGAGCATAATTCCTATCTCGCATAGTCCCGGAATATATTTCGAGCCGAGGACACATATACACTTTTATAACGATTATTGGAAGATAATCACACATGTCGACTTAGTCTCTCTAGAACCTTATCTTAATAAAATTGAATCATTATTACGTGACACTGTCACACTCTGTAACAAAATCCAGTCAAAAGACTTTAATTCTTGTAATGATATAACTAACCCTATAGAGGTCCTAATTCAATCTTGTTATACTAAACTAACTTCCTTATCTCATATTATCGACGAAAAGCCGATTAAAACTAAGCGATCTTTAGAATTTGGTGGCGAAATCTTAAAATTTTTCTTTGGTACATTAGATGCCGACGATGCGAGAAAATATGATGCCGCAATCGAGTCCTGTAAAAAGAGTGAATCTGAAATATTTCACTTAATGAGAGATAATATCGAAGGTTCTTTACTTACTATTTCTAATTTACTAGATACTACTCTAAGTTCTATCTTATTTTCTAAACTTAATATTCTACATCCTAGCGTAATTAGTCCAATAAGTCTTTATAATGAATTATCTAAGCATAGCAATCAAATAAATAAGAAATTAGATTTTCCGGTACCATTGAGTATCCGAAATATTCATTCGTTGATAGATGTATCAACTCTTAGTTCTTATTATTATAACAATAAGGTTATTTTCGTATTGCATATTCCGCTGATAACAGCTGACAAGTTCATGGTTTATAAGGTGTTCCCTTTGCCTACGCCACACGATGACTCATTCAAAACATACGCTCTAATTCAACCTTCTAATTCATATATCGCTTTAAGTGATGATAGAATGCATTATGCTATGCTGGACACTTTAGATAAGTGTAGAATTATAAGTAATAATTATTCACTATGTGAACTAACTTCTATATATTCTTGTTTAAGTAGCCCAAATTGTGAATCTAAAATCTTAACTGAAGTAACACTATCGTTACCGCCTGAATGTAATTCTAAAATTGTATATGGGCAAATCGATATTTGGCAAAAGCTAAGTAATAACAAATGGATTTTTGTTCAATCAACGCCAAACAAACTCACTATTCGTTGTGATGATAATATTATTGATCATTCTATTGTCGGTACAGGCATTGTAAAATTAATACAATACAATACAATACAATATTCTTTATTGTGCACACTAATAAATGACAAAAAAGAGAAGTTAACAAACAAACAAAAAATACACAACAGGCGGTCTTATCGCTACAGTAGCGATCTCTACCAGACAACCCTTTGAGCGAAGGACAAAATACATTTCTTGAGCTGAGGTAGGGGTGCTACAATTATATACGTAAAAAATATACGTAAATAAAGATAAATACACACATACATACATATATACCTATATACACACATACATAAATATATAAACATATGGAATAAATACAAATATCATTCACAACACATAAGAGGTAAACAAGTACATTGAAGGAAAAGCATTTAAATACAAATTAAGAATGAAGATAATATTTCTTAACTTGATTTTTGAAGGAAAGGAGAGAAGGAGAGCGTCGAATAGATAAGGGGAGAGAATTCCATAAGTAGACAGCATAAACAGAAAAAGATTTTTTATAGAAGGAAGTCGAATGAGAAGGAGTTTTAAGGCGTAGGTTTTTGGAAGAGCGAAGATGTAAGTCGTGAGTTTGGCAAGTATATTTAAACCGCTCTTTCAAATAGAGCGGAGAAGTTGCATGAAACAGTACGCAGTAGAGAGCAGAAAGTATATGAGTATCCCGGCGAAGGCGAATAGGGAGCCACTTGAGTTTAACACGAAAATCGGAAACGTGGTCATATTTACGTAGTCCAAATATAAACCGTATGCAAATATTTTGAAGGCGTTCAAGTTTATTAATTTGCTCCATTGTTAAGTCCAGATAGCAGATATCAGCATAGTCAAGGATGGGTAACAGGAGAGATTGAACAAGCTGAACTTTTGTTGCAGTAGGAAGAAGATACCGAAGCCTTTGGAGAGATCTAATCGCTGCAAATAACTTCCTACTTACTTCAGCTATTTGAGGCGACCATGATAGGCTGCGGTCCATAATTATGCCTAGATTTTTAACAGTTTCCCTGTAAGGTATAATTACTCCATCGTACAACACTGGTGATAATAGAGCCCAGTTGATTCGCGATATTAATCTTTGGCTTCCTACGACTATGGCTTGCGTTTTAGTAGGATTTACAGTCAGATTGAAGGATTTACTCCAATTGAAAATGGACGCAAGATTATCGTTAATAATTTGAATTGCGGAAGGTAAATCCTCCAATGATGACTGTGTGTAAATTTGTAGGTCGTCTGCATATAAGTGGTAGCGAGAAGAAATGTAGGAGCTTATCATATTAATGAATATCGCAAATAAAAGCGGAGATAGCACGCCACCTTGAGGCACACCGGCATTCGTCAATGACCAAGATGAGAAAGAGTCATTAAGTCGAGTGCGTTGCCGGCGCCCATGCAAATAGCTGCGAAACCACTCGTTTGCCATTGGAGATATGTTAAGAGTTTGAAGTACTTTAAGGAGAATATCGAAGTCGACCGTATTGAATGCGTTACTAAAATCAAGTAACACCAATAAAGTAACCTGCTGATTATCCATTCCCTCACGTATATCATCAGTGATTTTGAGAAGTGCAGTAGCCGTACTATGACCAGGGCGAAAACCGGACTGGAAGGGATTTAAAAGGTTGTTTGTGGTCAGAAAAGTACTAAGTTGCTGATGTACCAGACGCTCGAGGACTTTTGATAGGAAAGGAAGTATAGATATAGGACGAAAATCAGAAGGAGACAAAGGATTGGACTTTTTTGGTAAGGGTATAATTTGAGCGTCTTTCCATGCGATAGGATAGGAACAGGTAGTAATGGAATGGTTCATAATAAGAGTGATAACAGGAGTAAGAGGAGAATTAACTTCTAACTGTATCGGATATTCTAAAACTATTCAACTAAATCCTAGTAATTCATATGTTTTCGGGATGAAATCGCCCTTAGATATTAGTTTCGATATAACAGCTGATGATTGCTGTAAAAGGGACTTATTTAATAAAAGTTTACCATATCTTTCTCCAATTTCTTTGAGTAAAATTAATTTAGATAATTTAAAGTATACAAGTCATCAAATGGATAACTTAGAACAAGAATTAAATAATATTGAAAATGAATCTCATTTTATTAAATATGGCCCTTACTATTCAACATTTACTTATATTCTAATTGTGTCTTTATTTTTGTACTTAGCTTATAAGATTTTTAATTATTTCAGGAACAGATGTTCTAATTCTAATTCTGGATGTTGTATCCAAATCTTCAATCAATGTTATAACAAGAAGGCTAATAAAACTAAATCAAGGATATCTAATTCAATTGAAATGACAGAGATGTCCTCATCATCAAATGATGATTCTAAATCTATTCAATCTTTGCCTAATTTGAAATCGACTCATAGAGTTCAATTCCCATCTAGCAGAAATCTTAATTTCTGATTTATTAATTGTTTAAAGACAATTTAAATAAATAATTACTAATTCTTAATTGTCAACTATTAATTGTGATTAATATATCTTATCATAGCCTTAACCTAGATCCTAATTCTAAATTGTAAATTTAGATCTTAAATCTAAATCTTAAGTCTAAATCTTAAATCTAAATCCTAAATCTTAAATCAAAAATCTTAAAACTAAATCTTGTATCTAATTCCTAAATCTTTGATCTAAATCTCTTATCTTAATTCAATGTAATTAATTCTCATTCCTATCTCAATCATGTAAATGATTTCCTGAATTTTCCTAAATCAATTTTGAATTTTCCTAAATCATTTTCTAATTTTCCTAAATCAATTTCGAATTTTTCTAAATCAACTTCGCTATATCTAAAGGGATAAAGCTTCGTCAAAAAGGGGGAGCTGTTATAACCCTTATTTCTATGTAACTAATGCTAGATCAGCACACAGTAAGTTTCCTTCCAGAAAGGTGCTTATTCATCATTTATTCCGTATTCATAATTTTCTTTACTAATTAAAGTCAGTTAGATTCAGAACTCCGTCGCGAACAGACATAAATTCAGGAAGTCATTCCGGTCCGTTTCTGTGTGGTTAATTTGTAGTTTAATTAATTAAAGTTTTTAGTGGTGAAGTAGTTTTTTTTTTTAAAAAGACTATCGGAGAAGCCCGCGTAACAGAACCCATGAATGACCCTTGGTGCGCGATCCGGCATGGTAACCATTGCGCCACACGGCTCGTCGCGTACACCATTAATCAAACCAAACCAAAATACATTTGTACGTTATGTCATGTGTATATTTGTTCCAGACCCGCCAGTAGTGTCGCTATCCCTGGGAAGCACGTTAAACCCACACGACATCAAGGAAGGTGACGACGTGTATTTCGAATGTTCCGTGCGAGCCAACCCGAGGGAGCATCGGATATCGTGGTATCACAATGTAAGTGTTTTACAACGTGACATGCACTAGAATGATTGTGCAGTTCGACTAACGAGGAAAAGAGATCAGGCGTTCTTTTTGTCTCATTCTTTTCCACACAATGGAAAATGTCAGTTGGTCAGTTAAATCACTTAAGGCTTTATGATCGTGTGCCTTTATGTCTAGAAATACACCTTTTTGTTTCATTTAAATCAAGCAAATAAGCAATTTCAAAACAAATTACTTCCTAATTAGGAACAAAGCTAGATAGCTTTGTTCCTAATTAGGAAGTAATTTATTGAGGAGAAAAAGATTTTTCTCCTCATTAATCTATTAGATACGCTCTACGCAAAACCTTTCACGAAAGTTGACATAGGCACAGTGAATCCTTTTAACGTAAAATTTATCTGTCTAAGAACATCCTATTACTTTAATATCGATTGAGTTATTAAATAACATTTTAGATTTTTTTATCGCGAGTAATATTGCTGTCACTTACAAGATCAAAGAGGATCTCGTTTTTCGTTTTCAGTTATTCTGTATAAACAGTTTCTGTAGAAGATTTTAAGCATGTTCCTTGAGGTAAAATATTCATCATATAATTTTATGTCGTTGCCTAGTATCTTATATATAAAATTCTCGTGTCACGGTGTTAGAAGTTGAACTCCTCCGAAACGGCTCGACCGATTTTCGTGAATCTTTGTGTGCATATCGGCTAGGATTGAGAATCGGACAACATCCATTTTTCATCCCCCTACCCCTAAAAATTTTATGGCAGAACAACGTTTGCCCGGTCAGCTAGTTTGTATGTATATTATTTTGTCGTTGCTTAATAAAGGTAAATGTAGTTTGTCCATTGGAATGTGAAATGAGCTGCCATCTGACTTAATTTCTGATCTTTGACTAACTTTGGCTGACCTGAGAAGAGATATGAAACAAACCTTTAAGATGAAAGGTATGGTCAGAACCAGTTGTGGCGAGAATGTACGCAAACATCATAAGCCAAGAACAAATATTTATCTCACTCATACAATATTTAAAGGTAAATCGTGCAGGACCATTAGGAGTTAGCATAATCTACATTACGTAATCATAAACACAGATATTTTTTTTATGAAAATAGTTGGCAAATGAGCTGACGGTCCACCTGATGGTAAGCGGCTATCGTCGCCCATAGACATCAGCAACACCAAAGGTATCACCGATGCGTTGCCGGCCAAGAAAGAGAGAAGAAAAGGAAAGAAATTTATTTCGTAAACATATCATAATAATAGTTATTTAAATATTTTATGATATGTTTGTGAAACGAGGAATCAATGTATGAATGTTGACAACACTTGAGTGCCTCACAATAAATTCTGACAAATTCCTTCTATTACAATTACGGAACATTCAGTGATTATATTCACGCTTGAGTGAGCCTATTGTTACGTGAACAAGGTGTAGGAAAATCGATGTATCAAAATGTTTTCCTTCGAAGTAATCAAATGAAGTAAATTAACAACACTATACAATAAAAAAATATTTACACTGTACAAAAATATTTGCAATAAAAAGTTATAATTATCTTTCAACTTTTTCTGCACTTATTTAGCCTTACTTATTCTTACTTATCTTTGAATAATATTTAAAATAATTCTTATAATAGAAGCGTTACAATAATCTGTGCAAATGTTTACCTATACTCATCGTGACACACCATTCAAATATAACTACAATATCATGTTTATTTGTGTAATGAAGTTGTTAATAAACCTTTAAGTGAACTATAAAATAAGAACTAAAACACTAAAGTCAAATAAAAAATGTCATAAAAACAAAATTACGTTTACTGCGGCTGTTACTACACACGTTTTTCCCTTTACCATTCCAAAACCGAACTGAACCCATGAATTTTTTTTATGGAAATAGCCGGCAAACGAGCTGACGACCCACCTGATGGTAAGTGGCTATCGTCGCCCATGGACATCAGCAACACCAAAGGCATCACCGATGCGTTGCCGGCCAAGAAAGAGAGAAGAAAAAGAAAGAAAGAACTGGCTCTCAAGCCCCCATCCGGAACACGACGAGTCGTTTGGCGGCTGACTTATGCTCAAGGGTGGTAGCTATCCAGGCGAACCACCGAACATCGAGGGGCCTACCACCAGCGGGCCGGATTTAGTCGCCTTTTACGACACCCATCCGGCGTGGGGGGCGAAAAGCGAATGCGAATATTCGTAATAATCGCCGCTAATGCCAGTCGCTTTCCATTACACTATAGGCGTATTCATCGTGTGAGGTGACATGGTTTCGTGACCTCCATCCACTTTCACACGAACACCAAACTCACGAACACAATCTACATAATGTTGCTCATAACATAAATAATGTAATGAATGAATCTCCGTTAATATAATCAGTCTGTATTAATTTATGTCACAGTCAGAGTAATCAACTTTATCGCTACCGACGATTTCCCCATTTGCGTCTACGTAATTCTTGGTTAAATTCCATTTCTCTGAGCATATTAAGCTCCAGCTAAACGTCACTCTTGTTAGCAATTTACGTAATTACTGCTTTGGTGGAGTTTCTCGAGAACGAAAGCGATGTATTGATATCTCAGAGTTCATTTAAAGATCACGATTTACAAAACGCTAAATTGCCAAGGGAATTCCGTGTATTTTAGTATTCGAATATCATATCTAAGTTTAGTGGCTTAAACCCTCGAATGAATGTCGGAATTTCTGGTTAGGACTGTAAAACTTACCTACAGCAGACTTGAATACTAAAGATAAGACATAGCAACTAAATATCCCAGTTTTCTTGAACATCTTGTTAAAAGAATTTTACCTTTACAGGACAAGATCGTTCTCCACAACGTGGTGTCAGGCGTCATCGTGAGTACCAAATCGCTGGTGCTACAGAAGGTGACACGGGATCACGGCGGGGATTACTCGTGTCGAGCCACTAACGCGCTAGGCGAGACTACTAGTCAGGCTACGCATCTCAGTATACAATGTAAGATAAGTTTTTTTCTCTTACACTCATACCTCTGTACCATCCATCCATCCATCCATCAGCCCTTAGAGTTCCACTGCTGGACATAGGCCTCCCCTAACTTGCGCCACTCTGACCGGTCCTGAGCCTTCTGAATCCAGCGGATGCCCGCTGTCTTCTTCAGGTCGTCAGTCCACCTGGTCGGGGGGCGTCCTATGCTCCTTTTTCCGAGACATGGGCGCCATTCGAGGACCTTCCTTCCCCAACGGTTATCGGTCCTTCGAACTATGTGGCCAGCCCATAGCCACTTCAGCCGGCTAATTCTTTGAGCTATGTCGGTTACCCTTGTTCGTCTACGGATCTCCTCATTTCTGATGCGATCACGTAGAAAAATACCGAGCATAGCCCTCTCCATAGCCCGCTGCGCAACTCTGAGCTTGTGGATCAGGCCAATAGTAAAACACCACGTCTCGGATCCGTATGTCATCACTGGCAACACACACTGCTCGAACACCTTCGACTTCAGGCACTGAGGTAGTGTTTTGGACGACAAGATATGACGCAGTTTCCCGAACGCAGAACGCGAACCTCTGTACATCCTACTGATATTATTAATGTGAAAATTTATGAGGGTGTTTGTTACTCTTTCACTCAAAAACTACTGAATATATCTTCGTCGCCACTATAAACAGTCCTCACTGAAAATCTTGCTTAGCAAGTATCTGAAACACCTATTATTATCTTCAGCTTAGCAGAACCTGTTCTCCAAGGCCATATTCCATCAACGATATTATTTTGTCTTTGAATTTTTTGGTACGTTACGCAAGGAAATGATACCAAATAAAACGATCCCTTTTCGTTATACCTATACTTCAACGCTCTACTTCTATAGCTAAAAACGAAACGTTACGAGAGAGTTAAAAAAACTTACGTAAAATTTTATATTTGGAAGGCTACTTATTGAAGGCCGCTTTATGAAAGCGAGATAAGTTTTTTAAACTTAAAATTACCCTCGCAATTTTTTACGAATATAAGTGCTCTTACTAATGTTCACATTTAAGTCCGCAGTATGTAGGAAATGCTACGAAAACAGTCCGAAATACTTCTCTCTCTAGCTGTTAACCAAATGCCAAGTAGTGTTTAATAAAAGAACGCTTAATTTCTACAATTTTATATTTAAAATAAAACTTTAATATTTCCGGCCATTTCTGAGTTTTTGATAGATCTTGTGGATGCAATGGTTGATCGTCTTAGTAGCGTAATCCAGATTGAATAAGGATGATGTAATTGATATTTTTAATAACCTCAAGTATAAAATCATAATATTAGAATTCGTCTATTCACCTCACACACCACACACACACACACACACACACACACACACACACACACACACACACACACACACACACACACACACACACACAACACACACACACACACACACACACACACACAAACGCGCTCGCACACACATTTCTCATGTTAATTTAAGTTAAAGATTTCTGAATAACCTGAGTTAAACTATGTACTTATAATTTTTTTTACGGAAGAGCGAGACATTGTGGCACAGGTAAAATTTATTAGGTACTTAAAAGGATGTCCCAACAACGGAATAATTTTTTAAACTCATTTTTTCCAATAAATAATTTTCATTTTCATTTCATTTTCATCTATTTGCTTGAAAGCAACGATCATGATAATTATAAGAATTCCGTATTCATTTAACGTCGGATGCTTGAACAATTAAAACACAACAAAACTACCTGTATAATGTTCTTTGTTGTAATGATCCGAATTATATGGAAATTATATATTAAAATTTAAAAAAACCCAAACAGTTTTATTTACACCAAACATGGCTAAAAACACTCGATTAAATCACCTTTCAAAAAAAACTAGATCAAAATCGGTTCATTCGTTTCGGAGCGTTACCACAGACAGACATACAAATCCACAGATACACAGACACGTCAAACTTATAACACCCCTCTTTTTTCGTCGGAGTTTAAAAACATCTTTCAACGTTACATAAAGCACGTTAATACAAACAGACGCTAACTGGGGCAATAGGTATGGGTACATTCAACAATATAGTAACTATGTGGCGTTTTTCGCATTCATTTTTCACTGAAAACGGAAGAACTGCAAGTGAGGAGATAAGCGCTGTGAAAAGTTAACTCGGATAAAACGTTAAACGTATTTTAAGCTAAAATGCACAAATAGAACGATACGTTTATGATTGGAAAACGTATTGCTTTTTATCTTGCATGGAGTTATGAAATCGTATTTAATGTATGTTAAATTTAAATGAGAACAAAGTGGTCTGGTCATTTGAATGACTATTTTCCGCGCGTGGTCCCGATTTTGAAATTGCACGCAACTTTTGAGATCTGTGCGGAATAAACTTTTTTTTTATCACTTGCTTTGGTTTAAGGAAACATCTCAGAATTCTACATTTTTTCAAAGGTATTTGCAGTTTGAAAATGCAATTTTACTGTCAATATTGGTAATCTACAATTTTTACATTCGAGACGAGAACTAGTATCATAGGAATCGTTTAAACATTTAGTTTGATCACTATCTCTTGGATCCACATGGACTATGTCGAGTATACCGCTCTAGGCCCGTACAAAAAGACCCTTTTGCGTTAAGTGATAGAACCCTTACACGGTTCGCCCGGGGCGGTATCCACGCCATACCTATTTTTGTCGTGTAGCAATTGTCTTGTTGGTTGCCGGTTACATTTTTATACTTTTATTTACATTTTTATACATTTTTACATTTTTATACTAACAGGTTCTACGACTACTTCCTACAATCCTACATGGGCGACAGGGGACTTGCTATCCTAATTACATAAAAAAATATCCCCTTTATACTGAAAGCGGATTCGACCAGTCTCGTATAAACGTTATGTTGTAAATAAAATGTCATGTCCTTTGAATCCTTTGAATATTGTCACGTTCACAGCAGTGGAGCATTATAATCCGAAAAATCAGTTGCACATAAAATCTACAGCTGCGCTTTATAAACGTTGTACCTATTTTATTTTTAGAGGACTTACATGTTCCTTCATCATTCATTCGTCAACTATTCGATACTGGGAGTAGTTACTCCAACATGATATTTGGTCGTATTATCCATAGATAATATTACATTTGATTATAGAAAATTATAAGATACTTCAGATTACACATTGATACATCTGTACCTACCATAAGTATAAAACTACGAAACCATCTTCACAAAGGTCCAGACGTGTGAGAAAACTTACCAATACCATAATAAAACGAAAGACTTATGAAAGGAAAGAAAAGTTGAAGCACTAAAGTACAAAGAAAGTATTAATAAAGATATTAAGAACCTTCCGCACATGTCCAACAACCCATAGAAAGTTGGATAATGGATCCCCTAACAGTTCTTGAGCGTTACGTACATCATTTATTCTCATACATTCGATACTTTGCTGCGAAATAAAACCCATAAACTCTAATAGCCTAAAGGACTTCTCTGGTTCAATATAGAACAGGGAGATAAAATAAAACGCCCCAATAAGTAAATTGTACTGAAGATTGCTTTCTCAATACTAAATTGGACGAGTCTTTTTGTTCTATCAACAAAATGCTAATAAATTTAATTCATCTACAAAGAGAACTCTAATCGTTTGCGAGTTCGAAATCAATCATTCTCGAGCTCGTAAACGAAGATTTGTAACAGTCAACGGGGTGAAATGGAGAAAATCTATCTAACGACGATACATTTGTTTTTCTGTCGAACATGACGAAATAAATAAGTTACGAGTATACCGTGTGCTATACGATGGGTGATATGTTACTGACGTTGGTAGAATGGAATAGGTATTGTAGGTCGAAGCGATAATCTAGTGGTTTGATGGCAATAATTTCATAAGGTAGGAATAGGCTCATTGGAATATTTTACATAAATGTTCTTCATATAAGCAAAAAGTAATGCAATCTCTTTCTGTCTCTTATGAACTACAACAGCGTTGCCACGTAAATATATGTAATTATGTACCTCACTAAAGATATAATTATTTGATCCATTAAGAACATTGGTCCAAATAGACCAATTTGAAGGTCTCATTTGAGCATGCGCCCCGGGCGTGTGAGATCCTTACGCAAAATATAATTTAATGTCTGATGATTTATACCGATCGGATGTAGCCTCGTGGTCGTAAGCAATAAGGTAAGGCATGTGAAGTCCTAACTCCGCACATGATCCTGCCAGGTAAACTACGACCTTTATCCTAGTGAGAAAGCATTAACCCGGCAGAGGATCTGATATCTATACTAATATTATAAAGGAATTACTAGTTTAAATTGAAAATTTATTTTTGTGTTTGATAGTCCATATATCGAGGAAGGCTATATAACATCATATATTTTAGTAGTTAGTTTTTCCACAAATTAACGCGGGTGAAACCGTGGGGCACAGCTAGTGGGTTATATTAAGATCCCACTGACAAGACCAAAATTCGAATCGTTTAGACAATTGCATTTTTTCAACGTTATGTTCGTTAAAATATCGCGAAATAAATCTACCTAAATATTTGAGAGACGTTCGTATTCTCAGTAATAATGTTCATTCTAATTTTATTTCAAAGGTGAAAAATAAGCCCACTAGTGGGATACTTTAAGATCGTGATGACTGAGTCTTGAGTCTGGCCTGTGAGCCAACAATTAACTCAAATAGCTTTAGTATGTACCTACTATCTGAATCTGCTTTCAGCTTGTGTGGGTTATTGAAATGTCGATAATGCCTCAATCAACTTTAAAAGCAATCTATGATCGTTGAGGAGTTTACAAACATTGTAAGTACTGAATAGATTAAATAACGATCATTCTCAATATTCTATCTATCCATTATCGTCAATTCAGTTACCTAGCAACTGTGACGTCGAAACATAGATATATGTAGTACCTATAGATTCAGCCACGGCGCGGCGGCGTGGCCGCATATGAGACAGAGAATTTACGTTTCTTTGAAGTTATTTTAAAAGAAATGTTACCCACCATCGTACTTAAACTTATATACTTAAACTTACTACGATTTTCTGCTTAAAAACAAAATGAAACTTTAAATCTCCAAATAGCCAACTCACTCTTCATTGTTTGTCACAACTCATTAATTATTAGCACTTGTGACAAACAATATAATATGTATGTATTAATGCAAGCGGTCGCGGTGACGGGGACAAAAATAATATTTTTATCTTTGTCTTTCACGTAGATTTTATAACTGGCGATCTCGCTCTGTCAAATGTCCCATACATTTGACAAAATGTACTGGTTTTAAATCCATTAAGAACATTGGTCCAAATAGACCAATTTGAGGGTCTCATTTGAGCGGGCGCCCGGGCGTGTGAGATCCTTACGCAAAATATAATTTAATGTCTGATGGTATAAATATACCGATCGGATGTAGCCTCGTGGTCGAAAGCAATAATAGTGGTAAGGCATGTGAAGTCTTAACTCCGCACATGATCCTGCCAGGTAAACTACGACCTTTATCCTAGTGAGAAAGCATTAACCCGGCAGAGGATCTGATATCTATACTAATGTTATAAAGGAATTACTAGTTCGAATTGAAAATTTATTTTTGTGTTTGATAGTCCATATATCGAGGAAGGCTATATAACATCATATATTTTAGTAGTTAGTTTTTCCACAAATTAACGCGGGTGAAACCGTGGGGCACAACTAGTGGGTTATAATATGATCCCACTGACAAGACCAAAATTCGAATCGTTTAGACAATTGCATTTTTCAACGTTATGTTCTTTAAATATCGCGAAATAAATCTACCTAAATATTTGAGAGACGTTCGTATTCTCAGTAATAACGTTCATTCTAATTTTATTTCAAAGGTGAAAAATAAGCCCACTAGTGCGATACTTTAAGATCGTGATGACTGAGTCTTGAGTCTGGCCTGTAAGCCAACAATTAACTCAAATAGCTTTAGTATGTACCTACTATCTGAATCTGCTTTCAGCTTGTGTGGATTATTGAAATGTCGATAATGCCTCAATCAACTTTAAAAGCAATCTATGATCGTTGAGGAGTTTACAAACATTGTAAGTACTGAATAGATTAAATAACGATCATTCTCAATATTCTATCTATACATTATCGTCAATTCAGTTATCTAGCAACTGTGACGTCGAAACATAGATATATGTAGTACCTATAGATTCAGCTACGGCGCGGCGGCGTGGCCGCTTATGAGACACAGGATTTACGTTTCTTTGAAGTTATTTCAAAAGAAATGTTACCCACCATCGTACTTAAACTTATATACTTAAACTTACTACGATTTTCTGCTTAAAAACAAAATGAAACTTTAAATCTCCAAATAGCCAACTCACTCTTCATCGTTTGTCACAACTCATTAATTATTAGCACTTGTGACAAACAATATGGGTGAATTTCCCAAGTGCATTTTTGAGACGGCGAGGTTGAAAATTAATGTGTGGAGGTAAACTACAATTATGCATAATTTTATATAGGTAGTTTAAATAGTGATCTACACGATAGTAAAGTATTCAGAGGTATTTAATACATAGATTCTTAATAAAAAAATATCTAAGTCCTAAAATCTAATTCCGGTGTACTGTCCGAACTCCATTTATTTACATATTTTATTAATTTAATTTTTTTTGGTAAATAAATTTAATTGAAAAGGAATGTTTTTTTAGAAATACATTAGATAACACAACTAATATACATTTACGGAGCAATTTAAGATAGTACAACAGCTCTTAAAACATCTCTTAAAAATGTCCTACAAAAAAAACCGGTGGCGCATTTTGTATACTTCATAACTTGTTACAACACGATTTGGAAGACACCTTACTGGCTCTCCCCGCACCGTTCAGTTGTGCTCTTGCAAACTGCGTGTTAGGATAACCGACTTGCTGCGTAATTTTCCTGTCAAACACGTAAGTACTCACTGCGGTGGCGCAGGAATACAAAATCATCTAATTCCGATGTCATGTATATTAGTAAAAGTACAAAGCAGATTATCAAGAAATTTTTTGGAGGCTTCCATTAAAGGTTTTCAGCCATAATTGTGAAATAAAAGTTAACCTGTGAGTAACGGTTTTTTTTTAAATTCAAGTTTTGACTCTAATTCTAAGTCCGGTGGCCTAATCTCGGTGGCTCCGGTGGCAAACCAAAGCGCATAAGGACGTGTATAGACCAGTGCCGATAATTTTTGAAACGAAAAAAAAAATCGTAGGATGAAACCCATTGCAAAAGGAAGAGAATATAACGAAAATTAAAGGAAAAATAATTTACGGGCGATCTGAGGTCGGGAGGTGAGGGAGGGGGGGTTCAAGGGTAAAAAATAGTTTATCTCAATTTCCGGCAAAACTACAAGTCCTATAGAAAAAAGTTAAATAGCAATGTTGTAAGTAATAAAAAGATCTGCTTTTTTATTTACCCTTTTTATACATTGCCTCAAAATTAATGTGAAAAATTCAAATAACCAAGTTTTTGGTTTTTATTTCTATCTTTTACAAAATTTTTTTTTTTCACGAAATTTGGTGAAAATGAAATGACTACTATTTTCACAAAAAATTTTCGGATTCGAGTTTTTAATTTTTTTTTGTCAATCATTGTGTACAATTTTGAGTTATTTATTAATATTTACACTTTAATTAATCGAAAAACGTAAGATTCCATGTTATTTTGTTAGACAAAAAAAATTACAAATCCATAAAACATAAAGATTGCAAAAAAACATGCGAAAATAGTTGTCGTTTCATTGCATTTTCGGAGAACATTTACCATAGTAGTTTATAGTTAGTAGTAGTAGTAGTTAGTAGTTTATAGTTTTTTATATACCATTAGAAAGTAGAGATTACAACGAACAAAAATCTCACCGATTTTTTAAAAAAGTAGATATTTTGACGTGAGAATTTTCGATTGAAAATTAGGTACCAAAAACTTGGTTATTTGAATTTTTCACATAAATTTTGAGGTTATGTAAAAAAGTGTAAATACAAAAGCTGTAGATCATTTTATTACATACAACTTCATCATTTAACTTTTTCCATAGGACATTTAGTGTTGCTGGAAATCGAGATAAACCATTTTTTACCCTTAAACCCCCCCTCCCCCCTCCCATTCTCAGATCGCCCGTAAATTATTTTTCCTTTAATTTTTGTTATATCCTCTTCCTTTTGCAATGGGTTTCATCCTAATATAATTTTTTTTTTTTCACTTTTTACCGTTTTTGAAGCTATCGGCACTGGTCTAATAGGCCACAGAAACACAAGCGTGTCTAATCACCGCTTAAAGGAGTCCGTTCATCTAGACTCCTACTCTTCAAAATGTATCTTTAAAGTATTAAAATATCGCTCACCTAGTAATATAATGGCACATCTGCAAAAAATGCGAAATTGAGTTTATATGATATACGTGTTTAAAAGTGCATAATCTACATAGTGATAAATATTTATTAATGTCTATACTAGTAACCAAACCCATACAATCTGTAAAAAACGTAAGAAGAACCCATAAATTAATTTTAAACATTTTTATATAAATTGTGAAATTCGCTTCTGTAAAATCAAATCAAATCAAATCAAATGTTTTTATTCAAAATTGGTTTGGTTTACAAACACTTTTTGAAAGTCATGCAAGTTATGCCAATGCTTCAGACAAAGCCCTACTGTGAGAGGGCCCGGGAGAAGAAGCAGCAAGAAACTTCCGGGTTTGTTTTTTTCCTGCTCACAGTTACAGATAGCACTTATCATCTACTACAATCTATATTCATAAAACTCATGTCCAAGCAGTCTTGTCTTTAAAATAATCATCTAATTTGTAATATCCTTTCCTCATAAGAATGCTTTTAATATGAGTTTTGAATTTAAGGTAAGGCATTTCTGTAAATTTCGATGGAATTTTATTATAAATCTTTACACATGTACCCATGAACGAGCCACCAGTTTTACATAGTCTAAAATTTGGTACAATCAGTTTAGCCTTGTTCCTCGTATTAATATTGTGGATGTCACTCTTCTTAAGAAAACTGTCGTAATATTTCTTAACATACAAAACATTATCCAATATATATTGTGACACCACAGTTAAAATATTAATTTCCTTAAAGAGATCCTTAAGCGAGTCCCTAGGCCTGAGGTTGTAAATGGCACGGACTGCTCTTTTCTGTAAAATAAATATAGACTCAATATCTGCAGCTGAGCCCCACAACAACAGACCATAGGACATATAAAATATGACAAATTTAGATGTGCCGTTGTATTACTAGGTGAGCGACATGATCTTGCCTTTATTATTTCTCATTGGCATAATCAATTTCGGTGGATCAGATTCTAATTCCAGTGGTCCTAATTTTGGTGGCATTTGATAGTGTAATTTCAAAATATCTCCGGAACTAATAATTTTTTTTTCGATCTCTACTATGTGACTAATTATTACTACTATTTACAAATTATTTATGCCAAATAAAATGTATTAGAAACAGCAGGTTTAAATTTAATCAATTTCGGTGGCTCGGATTTTAATTCCGGTGGTCCTTTAATAATTTCGGTGGCATTTGATAATTTCAAATGGAAATATCTCATGAACTAACAAAAATTTTTCGATCTCTAGTATATGATTAAGTAGTACTAATATTTACCTATTATTTAAGCCAAAAAAATTTATCAGAAACAGCAAATTTAAATTCGCCACTGTAATTAGGCAAAATTCGTGTTTGTTGAAATTGACCCATATAATATGTATGTATTAATGCAAGCGGTGGCGGTGACGGGGACAAAAATAATATTTTTATCTTTGTCTTTCACGTAGATTTTATAACTGGCGATCTCGCTCTGTCAAATGTGTGGGAAAATCTACTACTTTAAATCTATGCGTTGAAAAAAGTTTTCTTTTTAATATTTTGCCTACTTTTTAAACTTATCCAGACGTCGAAATAAATGATTGGGTTAATGTACGATTTTACGGAGTAACTTCGGTAGGTGTAAATTGCTTCTTGACTTACCAACTGTTTAGTAAGAAAGGTGTCGGGGTCGGCGGAAAGCAGCCGTTAAAACATCAATCATGAGGGTAGGAGCGAAGATTTATGCGTGACGTCACCTCGACCACCCGATCGGCGACAAATTGCACATTTGTTCTCTTGTTTGTTACCTGGCACCATGGCTTTGTATAATTCGGTTACGGGATATTAATTGTTACCGTCTACGTATATTTGTAACCGGCTTGGAAAAAAGGACGTTAAGAACCTAATCTGGTTGTATTTTTTATACGGTTTTCTGGTTGTATTATATATAAGTAATTCGTGAGAGTTGCTTATTTGAAGAATATTTGTGAGAAAGGATCTTACAGGCCTATCCTTCCTTTTGAAATCGTTGCTGTTGTCTCTTAACTCGCTTTTACCCACAGTGGTAAGTGGTGGTGGAGCTTTTGGTCTTCTCACTTGACAGTAATCCTGCCTGCTAAGCGAATATTCCGGGGTTCATTAAAAAGATATTTTTTTGTGATGAGCCACCCTCGATGGCTATGAGGTTCTAGGTCCGAAAACCAGCGGGAGGAGGAGGGGACTACGGGGTGTTGTACCGGGTTCAAATAATGTCGAATCAACCAGTCCACTCCCGCTGACTATGCACTTTCATTTCTCGGCTGGGTCCCTTAGCTGTAAAGCCCAGTGGGTCGAACGGCAACTTATCATTCGAAGCAAAAAACCATGTTTACCATGCCATCAACAACAGATAAGGAAATCCTAAAGTGAGGGTGAAATGTAGGGGCATGAGTTTTTTGTATTATTAGTGTTTACAAAGTCCTAATGCATATAAGTCCAGATGTGGAATATGATTAGAAATTCCTAGCGACAATGACCATTAGTACCTGATTCGTCTCCTAATGAATAAAACATTAAAAGGTTCAGTCTTAATTAAGCCTTAAACCCTTGAATTAATGAATGATTTATCTGAGTGTAATAACGCCTTGTACAATTCATATTTCAGCAAGCGTTTAACGTTGGCAAATATTTGAGAGTTTAATGAAAATCTAAGACAGCGCCGTAGTTTTGTAAAGTAGATACGTAAATGAATCACAGTTCCCGACTGCGCTGACTGAAGGGGAGCAGTTGTGCGGAGAAAATTGTATATCGCTAACTTCTGTTATGATTTAACGAACTGAATTCGAGCTCTCTTTCAGTTAATTATAACGTTTCTCTTTTCGGAAATCGAATTTGAGCCTGAATGTATCTTGTTATGCAAATATTCGCAATTAATTATACAAATGTGAAATCTGCAGGCAAATCGTGTTTTTGCTTTAGATTTCTTTTTGATTTGTCATAGAAGGAAATTAAATACTGCACCGTTTCTGGCTTTATGTACTAGGATATTATAATGGATAGAAGATATTTATATAGGTACCTTTTATGTGTAATTAGGAGGGAATGTAGTTGGTTATTAGATCCTGTTAGTGTTAGGTGTTAAAATATTAGTACCTAGTTACTATACGTTAGTAAGAGGACTGTGGAAGTTAGGACGGGTAGTGTAAGTTATTCCTGTTACAATTAATATTATTAAGTTATTACTTCTTACCTGCTACTTCTTACCCACTACTTCTTACCTCTTTGTTAACAGATGCCCCTGTCTGCGCACACGCAACTCCACAAGTGCTCGGTGCGCAGTTAGACGAAGCGCTCAGAGTACGATGTTCTGTCACAGCCAATCCACCAGATGTCACTTTCTTCTGGCAGTTCAATAATAGTGGTGAAAGCCTGGACGTGTCACCGACAAAGTTTGGTAAGATTTTTTTTGTATAACAAAGATTTTGTTACCTTAGATATTAGAATTGAGATATCAGTGGAGTGCATTCCTTCAAAACTATTTTGGGTGGACCCTCGGGGAAGGAAGAAATAAAATTGCGTGATTTTAAATTACTATTGATATGAAAGTTTAGCCTCATTAACACGTGAGACGTGACAGCAACGTCATCGTTAACGTTAATAATTTGTTGTTCACGGTGTTTTTATTAATAATTATTTATTTATTGGTGATACTTACTTATTTTATAATAAGTAAGTTAACATTGTAATATAAAATAAAATAAACATAGAATAATTAAGAAACAAATATATTTATTTACGACTCTTGGGCATACTAAAAGAGGTTTTTGTTAGAATAAGCAGCATGTACCTTTGTAATTAAGTTTAAGTTTAAATAATTTTCACTGTATAGCTATATTTTTTATAGAAATAGCCGGCAAACGAACTAACGATCCACCTGATGGTAAGTGGCTATCGTCGCGCATAGACATCAGCAAGGTATTACTGATGCGTTGCCGGCCAAGAAATAGAGAAGAAAAAGAAAGAAAGAACTGGCTCTCAAGCCCCCAGCCGGAACACGACGAGTCGTTTGGCGGCTGACTCATAATAATCTATATCTATATATATTACGAGTAACCGCCCTCGCTTTGCTTCGGTTTTCTTATTTTTTTACACCTTATTGGAGTTTTATTAAGGATCCCTAATTTTTTTGAAAATATAATATAGCCTATGTTACTCGGGGATAGTGTAGCTTCCCAACAGTGAAAGAATTTTTCAAATCGGTTCAGTAGTTTCGGAGCCTATTCAATGCAAACAAAAAATCAAATCTTTCCTCTTTATATATTAGTATAGATAAAACAGTAACTCGATAATGTCTGTACATTGAAGATATTTAAGAAAATTTGATATCAGGGGACTCAATACGAGCAATAGATTGCAAATCTGTCATTTTTAAAAATCTTGTCTGTCTGTATGTTTGACACCGCATCACGCCAAAACTACTGGATGAAATCGAATGCGGTTTTCATAATTATATTGCTGGTGGTCTAACTTAAAATCTGGTGTATGTTTTATTGTGATACGTCGTTTAAAAGCTTAGATATCAATAAATAGGACTTTTTGATACGCCACATAACAGCAAGAAATTGTGAAAGTACCCGATAGAGGGATAGAAAAGACTGTTTAGTATCGGAAATATTCGTTATTTCTTTAAAAAAATCAGTGTGTACATATTTTTTTTTAATTTATGATTTTGCAGTGAATTAGTTCTGCTAATCAACAACAGATGTCAGTTTAGGTAACTAAAAGCCTTAATTAAAAAATGTAAGTAGGTCTGAGAACGAGTCAATAAATCTTTTATTGAAATTAATGTGTACCTATAAATATTTATAATATTTAAAACATTGGGGTATTAAGTAAATTAGTTAACCTACTCAATCAATAACACGTAGCTATGTTAGATTGTGCTATCAGATTCCTATATTTAATTCGTTGTGTGACGGTAAGGGTCAGAGTACAATTTAGGAAAATTATCAAATAATGTTTCTTTTTTGTAGATAAACAAAATCTTAAATTTTGACAAAGTATTTAGATTTCCTTTTTGTAATGTAGGAATAGGCACATAGAAAGTAGATAATAATAAAAATACAAATCCTCTACTTATTTAATAATCACAATGAGTAAAAAATTAAAATATTTGCGAATAAAAATAAAACGTTTACACACTCATATCCCCCCAGAAGGTTTTTACCTGTGTCGCGGGTGGCATGGACTACACATATAACATAACACAATAACACCCATGACCTGAGTACAAATATTTATCTGTCACATAAATATCTGCCCCAGCCGGGAATCGAACCTGGGACCCCTCGGTTCGCAGGCAGGATCCGCTATGAACTAGGCTACAGGGTCGACATATAATTATGTACTGTTGTCACCTACTGCTCAGTGCGTACCAAGCCGGCCGGGTCCCGCATAGGCTAATAAAATTATGACTGGACGTAAGTGCAATACAAATAATTAAAATACTTTTTAATTTGTTAATAGAAACGTAAAAGCAGATGAGCCACCTGATTCTAAATTGTCATCGTCCTCCATGGATGAGTAAAAGCGTCGTCCGTGATCAGACTCAAGGCGTCACTCATGCGTTGTCATCCAAAAAATAAAACAAAAATGAAAAAATAATAAATTATGAAGATGATAAAATTTCCATTCCATCAAGTTTAGAGAGAGTTGTTTATGATCTAGCAGAGCTTAGAATTAAGATGTATCGAGCTATATAAATAGAAGTAAAAATAAACTAATCTTATGGTAATGCAGGTACGCTGTTTAATCCACAAACGGCGAAGCAGTTTAAACAATGAGTTTCTTCTGAAAAGTTTCATAGGTATAATACGTATATATACGACTGGCATTTGGGTCAGGTTCTTGAACGAGACGCTCGGCCTTGCGTAGTTGAAAGTTACACTTAAAAATCCCAAAGTCATTCAGGAATAAACTCAGGAGAACTAGAGTCTCCCGATTGAGAGGGGGCCCTGCTGTCGGGTAGGCGATCCTTTCTTTACCGTAAATCTAGCTGGTGCCGCGGTTGCAAAACTCCCCAGATAGTCGGGGGGAGCTCTTTTGACTCTTCCCGTATAAGCGTTTAGTTCTCAGGCAGTCAAGTGTGGAGGGGCGAGACGTCCCTGAGCGACTCACGTAGCCCATGGTCGGCGCGATCAAACATTGACCGAGAAACCTGACATGGTACACCTCAGGTACTTACCACCCGATCCGATCATGGAGACAGAGCGGCGACGGCAGTTTGCGTGATCTGGCGAGCAGTATGGGGACCGTCTTACAGACATTAGGTATTACGTGGTCAGATAAAAACACACAGTAAATTTTTTTTTATATAGAAATAGCCGGCAAACGATCTGACGATCCACCTGATGGTAAGTGGCTATCGTCGCCCATGGACATCAGCAACACCAAAGGCATCACCGATGCGTTGCCGGCCAAGAAAGAGAGAAGAAAAAGAAAGAAAGAACTGGCTCTCAAGCCCCCAGCCGGAACACGACGAGTCGTTTGGCGGCTGACTCTGCTCAAGGGTGGTAGCTATCCAGGCGAACCCTATAGAGAAATAATAATAGTAACAATGGTATTAATTAAAAATTAAAATCAATATTACCAATATAATCCTTCCGAGGGTCCTACCACCAGCGGGCCGGATTTAGTCGCCTTTTACGACACCCATCCGGCGTGGGATTGGGGTTAGTATTCTAAGCCACCCCAATACGGCTAAAATATCGAAAAGAAGGAATAAGTAGCGCCAAGAAAACACTACGTAATTCAAATGGTAGAAGAATTCAATTAGGTTAGGTTTGGCTCTAACTCCTACAATGTCCTGGTCTAATTTTAGGGAGGTGTAGTCGAAGTAAAACTGTTTTTTTTCAGTTGTCTTTATTTACCTCAGTATAATATCTTAATTGTTATTTCTACTAGATAAAATAAATATCGTTGTCTCTAAACATGAGGGAATGAAAATTTAATCTTCTTTGTATTATTATTTTTTTTTATTAATTTTGGTCAATGATTTTAGGTGCTCTACAGTTTGTACCGATGTAAATAGAGCTGGTTCAAACTTTTTAAATACAAATACTGTTCAATGAATAAGAAGACTGACTTCTTTCGTAATGTTGGTTTATTACGAGAATGTGTGAAAATGCGGAAGACATTTTGGATTGGAGATTTGGTTTAAGTTTTATGAATCTGATTTGACTTTAAAGTATTGTTTGTAGGATATGTTTCGTATGTTTCATATGTTTTTCTTTTATTATTCGGTCCAGGGTATAAAAAAAGGTAAATTTAATAGTCAAGATGATCAGGTAATTGGGTCTGATACACCATCTTGAAGAACAATTATGTAGGTAAATCCTGAAGTGACGGAAATAATGTAACCATTTTTAAAGATATTTGCTGTTGATAAAGTCGACATTGTGAAACCAGTTCATCATTGACCATTCACCCTGAATGTTAGATTAGAAAACAAATATGTATGACCACAGGTAACTCCTGAATTGATGGAAATGATAGCACCATTTTTAGAAATAGTTTAAGTTGTTCATAGTGACATTATGCTCAAGTCCACGCAGACGAAGTCGCGGGTAGAAGCTAGTAATAATAATAACGATATTAATTAACAATTAAAGTCAATATTACCAATATAATCCCTCAAGGGGCCCTACCATCAATGGGGTGGATTTAGTTGCGTTTTACGACACCCATCCGGCATGGGATTGGGGTTAGTATTCTAAAACACCCCAATACGGCATTCGCAGTATATAATAAACAAATAAAAAAAAACGATAAATAAATAAAAGGAGCAAAGTATTAACAAGCGAAATTTCACCTACTCAAATAAATGTTAAGCTTGGAGTTAAAATTGAATTCCACCGACCCTACAAGTACGACGAGACACACGGAGTGCCGCAAACTAAGTTCAGAGGTTGTTAATTAAAAATTGCGCGTGAGATCGTTACGAGTTTGTTTGTACTGATATTATGTTTTATTGAAACTAAGCAAGGACTTAAACCGTATTCGTGTCCAACAAATACGAATGGCTTCAACCCATTAAGCATTATCACTACTGGGCACGGGTCTCTCCTCTTGAGGAGGCCTAGAGCATATTCCACCACGCTGCTCCAGTGCGGATTGGTGGAGGGGTTAATGGCCAACCCGAGTGTCGGACGTTTTCAAACGCCCGAGGGCCTCCGACATGGCTTAACGACTGTTATCTAATAATAACAACCGGGACCGACGGCTTTACGTGCCCTCCGAAGCACGGAAACGCTCAAGAAATTTTTGCCACTAGCGGTCACCCACAAATACAAACACAAATACGAATGCAATGAGGAAAATAAGAAAATAAATATTATGCCTTTTTTATAAATTATTATTCTATGCTTAACAACAATCCCACCAAAAAAAAATCCTAAAAACAGGCTTCCTAACTTGTATGCTAAAATGTTCAATTTGTAACAAACAATATATTTTTTTTTAAATCGTCAATTCAAAATCAAAATATACTAGCATAGAGTTTGGTGAAGTTTAGGAAGAAAAATAAAGAAAACATATTTATTTCGTCGGAATTTACAGTACCAACTACAAATAGCATAATAAAGTTATGATGACATGAAATGTGCAGCTGCAGTCGGTACCATACCCTCCTGACGGAAATCATGGAGTATAGAGGTAAGGAGAGCTATCTTGGGGGGAAACTTGAAAAAGTGTCCAGCTCTATACTGAAAATAGAGGTTCCAGTACCTATTACCATCATCCTACGACAACAACGTTGGCGTCACAATAAGTACGATATGAACATAGCTGTTGTAGACGGAGCAGCGGAGTGAAGTTTGCTGAGTTCCATATTTATCCTAGCGCACCGCAAAACCACCCGTAATTTTTTACGGATACTTGTCACATAGAGATGGCTCTCTTAACCCTCTATACTCCATGATGGAAACGAACGCATCACATCGCAACGCTTCTGATATTCTGTGCAGCCGTGAGGGTTTGCGTGTAATTCTGTCAGACGGGTGTAATATGCAAACACTTTGCTACTATTACAAAAAGTTTACGTGTGTATGTATATCCCGTTTCCTAACAATAATATTAAAAAATATAGATACGTTATGCCCTTACAAATCAACCAAAAAATCTGTTCCGAAAAGAGCTACAACACAGACACGTTTATCTTTTGTTTTACTACACCAATCACATTGGTATAATTAGGTATAATATCACTGTATGACAAATGTCAAGCACTTCTGACAACAACAGAAGCATGCGTATCGTCTTGTATTGACAGAGCGACTACGAGAAGAACGGTCAATTGCCTGTTCTTACGCTCTTCATCGCCGGCGCGCTAGTGACATATCTACCATACATTACAATATCAATATCATAACCTAACCCGTCACATCGGTCACTGTGATCGCCCAAGACAAAATGGGCCTGCTTCGGAGAGCACGTTAAGTAATTGTTAGACCACGTGGAAGATTTGGATCGGCAAAAGAACTTTTACCACCAACAACTTGGTAATGGTTTTCCTGTAAGCGTCCTCAATTACTAGGAAAAACCTGGTCGTTCTACTTAATAAATCTTTGTCCTGTGTAATTTTCTACTATTTAGGTTGTGTGGAAGAAATTGCTGCTTAGCAATAAGATTGTTTTCATACTATTATATCTTCTATTTTGTCAAAATTAGTGAACAATAAAGAATATTTGTATTGTACTGCAAAGTAAATTATGGTCGAAATTCAACAGCAGGAGTCACCAGTTATTATCTAATTTCTAATCTAATATAAAAATTCTCGTGTCACGGTGTTAAAATTCAAAATTCAAAATCATTTATTCATGTAGGTATCATTGATATGTTACCGGCAAAACCCGATTTCAGGTCAAAGTAGTTTGGCCTAGGCCAAACTAGTTTATCCTACTCGTGTCAGGTCAAACCAGTTTGGCCTAGTCTAAACTAGTTGGGCCTAGGCCAGACTAGTTTGTCCCGACACGATTAGGCAAAACTAGTTTCTCGTCAGTTTAGTCGTCAGTTAGAGTAATATTCATTTAGTTGCATATTGTTTACCAAAATGATGTATTAAGTAAGGTTTCGGACGAATTTTATACAGAAAATGACAAATCATTATAATTACAAAGTTGCATTGTATGCACTTATAGGGAGAATTCAGGGGTTTTTAATACACAAACAGGCTTCCAAACGTCTCCGGCGCTGCAGGAAATGCAGCCCCTCCGCCCTTGCGTAACAAACTGCAGGCACTTGATGCTCGCCTTCGCAGCTTCGGCTTTTTGGTCGCCTGCGGCGACCAGCCTCAGCCGCTTCGGCTCACATGGTGCCTGCAGTTTGTTACAGCGGGCGGGGGCTGCTCTCCCTCCGCGCCTCCGGGGTTTACATTCACTCTAGGGGTAGGGCAGACTAGTACCACGTGGAGTCGGGGTTGATTAAGTCGGTTCTGTCACCAATTTTGAAAAATTGATAAAACAATAAAGGAAACCATTACCAACGAGGGGGAAATATAAAATATATTAACAGGTACCCCACCAGAACCCAAGAAAAAAGTACTTGGACAAAGAAGAAAGAATAAACAGAACTCTTTTGAACACAAATCTTTATATTCAGAAGAAAAATTATTAATGTGCATTGCTACGAATTTAATGTGTTAAGGTTTTTTTGTAATTCTTAAATAAAAATTGCATGTAAAAATTAGTTTATTTTTTTATCATAATATAAATGTAGGAATAGGGAACTGTTACACAGATGAAACGTTATTCGTCTAAAAGTTGTCTGGCCTAGTGAAGGATTTGACAAATGATAAGTGCTCTGAACGTGTTGTGTCATCATAATAATCAACTCCATTAATTCTACCAAATGAAACGTTGTCATACAAAAATTTGACAATCGTTAGTTGTCAAAGCGAAAAATAGGCGAACCGTTGGTTGGCAAGTGATAATCGGCCAAACGATTTTCAGCGAGAAGGCAGGATCCCGTTTTAAGCACAAAGATTTGTCGAATAAATATAAATCCGTAACAATTCGGTTCTAATCAGTTTTAGACTGACGAGAAACTAGTTTTGCCTAATCGTGTCGGGACAAACTAGTCTGGCCTAGGCCCAACTAGTTTGAACTGACACGAGTAGGATAAACTAGTTTGGCCTAGGCCAAACTAGTTTAACCTGAAATCGGGTTTTGCCGGTAACAGATACACTTATGCACGTCATTTTTTTTAATCAACCAGCTTTTCGCACAGGTACTTTGTCATGGAGGAGAAGAAAAGCCGTAAAGAAACTCCTCAGCACATCTTTTAAAAATAAAAATACATCGATATATTTACTACAAAAAAGTATCAATCACTAGCTTGTACGGAACTGGTTGCAGAGCTGGTCATTTCCATGCGTCTTTGTCATTTATGTACTCATCTACAGTATAGTATCCTTTGCCTAAAAGTTTAGATTTTACATGTTTCTTAAAGAATTCCACTGGCAATTCACGTATTAACTTTGGGATTTTATTATAGAACTTTACACCAAGCCCCATAAAAGATCGCTGCACTTTAGAAAGACGGTAAGATGGCGTTACTAACTGGTACATTCCTCTTGTTTGGCGAAAATTGATATCACAATTTTGTTTATACACGGTTATATTATTCCGTATAAAAACCACATTACTATAAATATATTGTGAGAGTACTGTAAGTATACCTATTTCTTTGAACTTCTCACGCAAACTTTCCCGAGTAGAAATAGAACTCCTCCGAAACGGCTCGACCGATTTTCGTGAATCTTAGCGTGCATATCGACTAGGGTGGAGAATCGGACAACATCTATTTTTCATCCCCCTAAATGTTAAGGGGTCCATCCCTAAATTTTGTTTTTTATTTTTTTAAACTTTTGACAGAACGAAGTCTGTCGGGGTAGCTAGTAGATATATAAAAATCTCGCGTCACAGTATTTGCGGTCTCAGCTAGGCTCAACCTATTTTTATGTTTTTTTTGTGTATATTTGGTAGATATGAGAATAAGTTGTAAAGTATATTTCATACCGCTAGGTGATTAGAGTTCCCATGGGATCGGGATTTACGCGGGAAATGCTCTCACGCGAACGAAGTAATGGCCACAGCTAATAAATATCTATATTTAGATAGATCCTTGACAACAAGCGCTTTAATTTCAATAAGTGGTTGGTTTGCTCATTCGACAGCATAAAACCAAATGTTTTGAGAATTGTGTTTAAACATAATTTCGTTTACGTTGTGTTAAACAACAACTTGTCTGCGTTGTTATTTTGAACTGTTGTTTCCGTCTGCGTAGGACGTGAATAAATAACCTAAATTGTTAATTAATTTTCATCGGTTCTTTGCTGAGATGAGCAACGATTAACCTATAGACTAAAGGATAATATTATCAAAATTCTTAAACATATTTTAATTAAAAATTCAGAATTTAGTCACAGTTTGTTCAGACTAAACTTTACTAATTAAGTCTGTAATTAAGCTTCGCAATTAAAACTGTGGAATTATATGGAAGCGTAAGCGTATTTTGGTTATAAAATTACAATACAAATTCACCATACTAGAAGGTAATTTCTCTCATATTTATTTTATTAATTATTTTTCATCCATTTTGTTACATTTATACATATTATATTAGCCGTGTTGGGGCGCGCGGGCGGCTTAGAATACTAACCCCAATCCCCCGCCCGATAGGTGTCGTAATAGGCGACTAAATCCGGCCCACTGGTGGTATATCCCCTCGAGGGATTATATTGGTAATATTGATTTTAATTGTTAATTAATACCATTATTGCTATTATTATTTCTCCATGGGGTTCGCCTGGATAGCTACCACTGATAGCTACTACGCTTGAGCATGAGTCAGCCAAATAACTCGTCGTGTTCCGGCTGGGGGCTTGAGAGTCAGTTCTTTCCTACTTTTTCTTCTTTCTTTCTTGGCTGACAACGCATCAGTGATGCCTTTGGTGTTGCTGATGTCCATAGTCGACGATAGCCACCATCCGGTGGATCGTCAGCTCGTTTGCCGGCTATTTCCATAAAAAAATATCAGTTAAAAGTAAAAAAAAAATTAGATATTCGCGCTCACACACACTCTCTCGACTCCTCAACCGATACACTTTAAAGCATTTTAAATGGTTGATCTTAGACCCAAGATACGAACAGATAACCAGGTACGTAAACAGACTAGCCAAATCGAAAAACATACCTATAATATACCCCTGATATAACTTACATCATAGGATGTTAGAATCGTGTTTATTTTTAATCTTAATAATAATAAAAAAAAATTAAAAACATTCATTGCACTAAGCTACAATGCCTTTTAAAATTTAACCAAAACAAAATCCACAGAATTACAATATAACTCATTACACACGACGTAGTTTCTAACTTTGGACTTCTAATTTTGAAAGTCGCTGATAAAATCTATCACTCGATAAGATCGTGTAGGTTACAACGAATACTTCAGAACATTCCATAAGACCTTGTACATGTTACATAATACTTAACTCTAAACAGAACGCGCTGGTGTGTAACATGGAGAAGTCAAACACTCCTTCAAAGTATACTCAAATAGAAAACAACAATAGGACGAACGCAACTCAACTCGTTGGCGTAGTATGAAGCCTCGAACACAAATTGAGTTGGACCGACTTTATGTGCTACGAGCCACGCGATGTCAAGTCTTGAGTAGATTGAAAACTGCTATTTACGTCATCTTTGCATTTGCCTAAATAGGCTAATACTTATCTGACCGAATTCTCCTATCAAAATCGATAAGGCTGCCTTTTGCTACCACTGTTATATTTGTACACGCGTCTTATTTGCGTCATCCTTTTTGTGGTGTTCAATAAAGAATACGTAAATTAAAAAAATATACAGTGGAACATAGAACCTCCCCCTTTTTTGAAGTTGGTTAATTAGTTATCTAGGACAAGTTTTTGTTGACAGAAATTTTTGGACTACCGTTACCAAATAGCTGATCAAAAACATCATAGTTTTGCCTTCTTTATGAATATAGCCGGCACATGAAATTATTAGCTAACCAATGATAAATGTCCACCAATGTTTAGGGATATGAATAACACTAAACTTTTTGCCGTTAACAGACTCTTCAAATAGTTCTCGGTTGATTCTAAACAAAGACATCTGCCTAGAAGAACCTACTACCACACTCTAAAATACTCCAGAATACTGAGGCCAATGACCTTCAAGAGAAATGACCATAGACTAGACGTTGTTCAGCAAAATTTACCACGAGCAACCACGCGGGTGGCTTGGACTCGAAACTTAATTACGACCCTTGGCCTTACCTACAGTAACCTCACAAAATGTTCCGAGTTTCCTCTTACAATACTTAAAGTCAATGATACATATCACTATAGAGTATGTTACAACTGAAAAGTGAAACTAGATAAATATAGTAAACTTACATTAAAAACATATAGATAGAAAGCGCAGTTCCCTAGGCTTCCATTTGCCGTTAACTGGTTGAAGACACGTTTGGGGCTCTCATAGTCTGTATTATGTTACACTAAATAAATATTATCTTTCATCGATTTCAATTGTTCAAAAGGATACATTTGAAATTGATTGACATTAATGTACACTGTAAACATAAACCAATAACGGTAAATAGAACTCGTCAACGTGGAGTGAAATCCAGAGCGTAATTGAATTGGACCTACACGACCTAGTACGCCCTATGAGATACTACGGGTGAGATTTATAAAGCGTACCCTCGGAATAGAGTAAAGACAATGTTTACTAATGATAATCTGTAATTTTACTATTCATATTATTCAGAATTTTTTATCATATATGAATATTATATTGTAGCCATTCATTAATTATAATTTACATTAAGTTCAATAACGATCGCTACAGCATTATGTAGGCATATAGCGCGCGCCTTCAATTAATTCATAATAATTATGATCTTTATAAATTTTAACAATGTTAATACCCGATAAAACTTCTTCGTATTCTTCATTTAGTTTCCATCTTGTTTTATATCTATAGTGGAATAAAATTTTAAAAACACTGATTTATATTCTAGAATTTACTGTAAAATCACAAACACTGCATCCGAAATAAGTATTTAAAAACTTATTATATTAACATGAATTAGTTTTTTTTTCTTCTGGCAAAGTATTGAAAAACTGGAAGATATGAATTCTATTAATTTTAAGCAATGAACGTTTGTTGCAAATTTGAAGCGAATCGGTTAATGTTAAAAAAAGGGTGCGTGTACTTTTGTACGCGCGAGAGAAGTTATACTGGTTTGACATAATTAAATAAATATTTAATTTAATAACGTGTATCAGTTTTAATTATCTTTCAAAAACTATTTTGGTATTAAATAAAAATAAACAAGTTCAAACTAGATGGCGTTGTTCACGAACCTGAATCACGCTGTTGAGACTCCGTGAGATTTGTATAAGTAATAACATTAAATTTTAAAAGAGGTAAAGATAATAAGAAGCTAGGGCCATCTATCCAGTGCTTTCATACCCCCTCCATGATAGCGCAAACGTTTAACGCAAACTTTTTGCAAGTCGCATAAGAAGTTACTTCAAAAAACTCTACAAACTTTCATTCTGTTTCCCAGGGATTTTTTTTAATTTTCCGTGATGAATTTTTTCTAAAATATGACCAGATGTATAAGTTAAACCTTTACCAATTTTCATTGAAAGTCGCTTGCGGGTTTTCTTATGATGCCCGGACAGATAAACAGACAGACATACGGACAGACATTCAGACATAAAAATGAACGTAAGAATAAGAACATTTCCAGAAACAACACAAGGACGGGTTGCTCGTATATCGAATCGATCGATTCGTCTTGAACTACAAAGCGGGTTCGAGAAAACTGAATCTCTCTGCAAATGTTGACGAGATCTAACGATGATTCGTGAGGCCACTGCTGAGGATTTTCTGAGCCAATGAACTGGAAGGTTTTGGAACTGTTTCATGACAAGCGACATGAAAGATCCTCAAAAAAAAAAAAAAAAGAAGCCTCATTGAAAAGATACCCTGTACGAAAGTTTCGACGTCATCATTCATGTTGGTTTCAAAAAAGTTTTGATACAATTTTCGTATTATATTTTTTTAAATAAAAGTCTATTGGAATAAAATAGATATTTATTTTAATCGTTTCGAATAAGTACAAAGAAGGATAAGCAGTGGAAAAGATAAAGCAGAGGGATTCAGTTAAAGTACATAGTGTGTTCAAAAAATAACGGGAATTTTAAAATTTTGCAGGTTTGGAGAGTCCGATTGTCAGTTTTTTTTAATCATCACACAAGCCCCTCAAGTATGATAAAATTTTCAGCTGTATTCATTGTTTACCTTTTACGTAGCAGCCCCTAAGGTTAGACGTGTCTTTATGATCTCGGCTATTTTTGATTCATGGCTTTTGTACCACGATAATGCACCTGCTCACACATGATTGCTCGTTCGTAAACTTTTGGCCAAAAATAAAACTGTTACGATGCCCTATCCTCCATAGCTTGCCAGACATAACTCCGTGTGACTTTTTCTATTTCCAAAAATAAAGAGAACCTTAAAGGGCAGTCGTTTGACATTAAAAGCGCATCGCTGAAAGAAGTAAAGGACATCCCAGAAGTCGAGTTTTATAAGTTTTTGGGGGATTGGAAGAAGTGCATTTAATATCTAATGGGGACAATTTTAAAGGTGACAATACTAATGTAAACGAATAAATAAATATTTTCCTCAAAATCCGAAAATTCCCGTTATTTTTTGAACATACCTTGTATGTAATTGTAATTAACACTATTTACTTAGTCGGTTTTTATTTATTTATTTGGAATAAAAAAAAATATTAAGACGCCTTTGTATTCTGCAGAAGATAGGAATTAAAATTATCTAAAGTGTGAAAGGAGACGCCTATGTCCAGCAGTGGATTTTAAAAGGCTGCTAGATAGGTATATTGCGATATGTCATCTTAATTCATGTTACCAGTTAAGGTTGTTACCATAGATATAAATATACCTGTCTGTGGTTGTTACACTACAGGTATAACGTAATATTGAAGACTAAAACTACATGTAAATGTTAAAAAGAATATTAGTTCAGGCTATTTTTAAGAGTTGAAGATGTTATTAATCAGTTACCTCTAAATATCATTTATTGCACACAGGCACGGCCAACGGTAGTACAAGCGAGCTGGTATACAAACCGCAGAGCGAGCGTGACTACGGCGCGTTGAGCTGCCGAGCGAGCAACACAGTCGGCAGACAATCAGAGGCGTGTGTCTTCCAAATTGTTCCTGCTGGTGAGTAAAATCAAAAATAATCTGTCTAAAGTCTAAAAGAAAGAGAGAGTCGCTTTATCTCCGCTGTTTTTCAACTATTTTTCTTTTTTAAAACCATTTACATTACAATGGGTGAAATTACAATGGTTCGTATACCTTAATAAGTTTCTGGTGATATGTTTAGATATATCTACATAGAAAAGAGCAGATACCAAAGGCAAGAGGTTTCCCTTAATATTACTCTTCCTTGAATCCCTTCAGCTTCAAAAAATTAAATACAAGTATTAAATACAAAATTAAATACTAGTTAGAAAATCCCCTCATTTATGGCACCAGGAGTTTGAACTATAATTTCTACGGGTTGTACTTAACTTCGGTTCGTACGTAGTAAACTTGCGGTAAAGTCGCCATGACTATTATAATACGTCACGATTTGCAAGCTAGAAATATAGCTTTACGGTGCGAACGTATGAGAAAATATGAGTTGGCTGTGGTCCCCGCCCCGCAGTGGTTAATAACCTCGCCTTTGCAACACGAAATTGCTAACTTTCGTGCTGTAAAGGAGGTACCGTAAACCTGAGTGTTGAATAACCTCAAAATTGAATCGAGTACTAACTAATATAATAGTTATATTTCGTTACATATGCATGTGTAATTAACACTTAGCTTAAACACATTGTACAATACAAAGTCGCATATTGATAATAAGTTTTTGGAACGAAACTTCTTAACGCGGCTTGCAGCAGGATTAAACTGGAAAAAATCTTTTACTCTGTATGGTGTAAGTGAAGTAACGGAAGATAGTAAAGTTTTTGTACAAACATAAAAAAATAACAGAAAATCATAACTACAAAAATATTTTGTTTGGAGCAAGAGTTAGAGTTACTAGTTTCATGTAAAATCTAATATTACATTAAATAAAATATATCCAACGGCGTAAATTCAACAGAAATTATGAGTTGGCTTAGCGAGGTGCAGCAAAATGCTCGACTCTACCCGCAATGTTTAATTTATCCTGGCACACGTCATATAATAGGTTATAGTCGACCTTATCTCATAAGTTAGAGCGGATTTAATAAAGTCCACAGCTTTTATTAACCACTAAATATTTAGACCATATCCTGATTTTAATTTTGTGAATTAAATCTGAGATTGAACTATTCGTAACCTCTGACATAGCTTAACGTTAGCAACCGATCACAACCGGGACTTTTACACGCCCTCTGAGGTACGGAAACTCAAGAAATTTTGGCCACTAGCGATCATCCATCCAACTACCGACTGCATCCGCTATTACTTCACTCCGTCAATCACTCAGGATCGACACAAAGTGCCGAGCTAGGAGTGCTTCAATAAAACAAAAGATTAATTATTAATTGCTAATACGTAATTGTGAAATGGGTTGGATTCGGAAAACTATTAATTGACATCTACTTCCCAGAAACCAAAGGAAATGAAAAAATATTTATTGCGTATCCTTTGTTACATAGCTATTTTAATTTAATTACTAGGTCCTACACTAGGATTCCCTGTGTTATGGGAAACTAGGTCTCTCGTTATAAACAATAAATAAATATAAGTATAAAACAAAAGAGATCAATTATACGAAAATTGTGTGTGTGTGTGTGTGTGTGTGTGCGTGTGTGTGTGTGTGTTTGTGTTTTGGGATTTACTAGACTTGAGTTTGTGACGTAGTTTGCTATAGATGTAAGGTCCTAGAAAAGAACTATCGGGATATAATCCTCTAACCTTCCATCTAACCTTTAATCCGAACTACGAGTAACTTTCTTTGCTCTTCATTATTCATGGGGTCTGCTAATCAATAAACGAGGCAATGACCTAGGTCCTCGGTGGGAAGTTACCGAGTTTAGTATTTGGATAGTTTCAAGGTCTTCGCATATTACATCAACTTGACGTCAGCTTCTCTACGAGTATAACTTACAGGAAAGCTTAAACTATGTACCTAATAGTATTATGAGTTTGAAAAACTATACATCTATATCTATATCTGTACATCTATACATCTATACATCTATACAAATAAATAAAATTGGAGTGTCTGTTTGTAATATTAAAAGAACCGTTTTTTACTAAGTGCATTTGGATGTATACACGGTAAATATACCAAAACAACATTTTTTACAATTTTTGTCTGTCTGTCTGTCTGTTTGTTCCGGCTAATCTCTGAAACGGCTGCACCGATTTTGACGGGACTTTCACTAGCAGATAGCTGATGTAACAAGGAGTAACTTAGGCTACTTTTATTTTAGAAAAAAAAATGTTTGTTAGGCGACACGAAGTTCGCCGGGTCAGCTAGTACCAAATAATAAGAGAATCATTGTTCAAGAAATTAATTACTTAATTCGTTTTTTAATGTAACTAGTATTTTTAGTAAATATGTACATATATCTATGCCAAATTGCAGCCTTCAGTTGCAAAATGCAGTACTAAGGCGTTCTAGCAGTGTCAACGGATGAACATGCCAAAACTTTAAGGGTTCTATGTTGACTAGGGATTCCTAAAAAGTGCACAAAAATACTTTTTAAATCAGTTCATTAAATCAGTTTTAAACCTGCAGCAATCAAAACAAAACACAAATAACTTTATTAATATTCGTAAACCGATGCGGTATAACCTGAATTTTACCAAGAAAAAAATAACCGACTTCAAAATTACTCAAAAATAACTCGTCAGATTTAGCTCTTTAAGTGGAACCACATGACAAGCACCAGCTTTAGATTAAAAAAAGAATCATCAAAATCGGTTCAACCAGTCGAGGTAACAAACATAAAAAAATACAGTCGAATTGAATATCTCCTCTGTTTTTGAAGTCGGTTAAAAATCGAACAATTTTATCACAAACCAGTTAGGTATTAGACCTCGATCCAGTCGAAGCTTGTACATACATACACGTGTCAACTCCCACACCATAATTTTGTTACAATTAGTGAGTACAGCTGAGCACTCAATTTTCATTTTAGCGCATGTATACGCGTGAACAAATACCTTTGTACTCTAAACTTCACACTTGAATATTATGATAATTAAACCTGTTGTGTTGATATATTGCAGAGGGGAGTCCCAACTTTGTACGGAAAGAGATGCTAAGGCGTGTTTCATTCATTCAAAGGATTCTGAATGCTCTAATAATGCAGTAAATTAAAGTGGCATAGTGTCTCTTTAAATATTAATAATTAATTATTGCTAATGTGTAACCAATCACCCATACATTCGACGTAATTTTTTACAATTTTTCATCCAGCTAATTTTGTCTTTAAGATGTCATTTTAATCATACTAATTAATAACATGAAGATTTACTGTATATCATATTAAAACTGAATGTGCTATAAAATGATTTAAAATTGAAGGTCAATATCGATTGGTCAATCAAAGATAATGTAATTAAATTGAGTCAATGAATTATCATATTGAGAAAGTTCTAAGGTGTAAAAAGTAGTAAAAAGATGATTCTCAGGGTGAAATCTATAAGCTGTACTTAGACTTTGATTTTGCTCAGACAATAGTAAAACGAACTACATGACTTACACTTTGTTTACAAAAAAAAACTTAAAAGGTCATAAAAAAGTCAAAAAGGCTAATGTTAAGGTTGATTTTGGACCATTATTTTTGTTCGGATAATTTTAAGTCTGAGTTAAACCCAAGTACCTACGCTTTATGAGCTTTCCACTTACATAATAAAAATGTAAGTGATCAGTGTACCACAGAACATGACTGAAAGATATCTGAAAAATATAAATTCCTCGAACACTTACTAAATGTGTAGGTACCTACAACACAAGCGAAGGGAGGTATTAGTTAATTATTAATGTCCAATATCACCAATCTAATCCTATCATAGTTTTTCTATGGATAGAAATTCTGAACTATGGATAGAAATGTTGGTAGTTAATTTGTCATCACGTCACACATGTATCAAAAATTCAAAAGGCTTAAATGAAGTCATGAAAGCCAACCTCAACATGAATAGGCGTATAGATATTTTAATGAAGAATTCAAAGCCGGGATGCCTACTAAGAGCCATTAGGGGGAGTAACGTTGGAAACATGATGGGTGGAAATGGATTTTACGATTACTTTCTTTATACTTTTAAAAGGTATTCGCTTTTTTGGCTTTTACGTAATCTTCTCTCAAGCTTTTATTAGGGCGGGACATACAACTAATATTAGATTTACTCGTAAATAAATAAGCAGCTTAGTTTTTTTTTGACGCGGTAAAAAACGTGGACAACACAAAGGAACATAACTGTGTATAATATATCATGATGGAACTATGTACTTACTAAAAATATATAATATGTCATTGAACTTCAACATTGGCCTATGTTCATTGTTCACCTCTATTAAGCGCTAGTCGTAGTTTGCCTTGGACTTCATTTTAATTTGCCGTGGAAAATGGATTTTTTTTTCTTTTATGTAATTATACATCTCCTCCAGCGCGCAGCGGAGACCCTATATTATATGCTAATATAATAATATTCACGTTTATCAAATTTAAAATGTAATTAAATCCAAACTTATTAATAAATTGTCAATATTCAAATTAAATTACAACTTCATTAAATTTATCATTACAATTTACTTTGTGTACATACATATGTTAAGCCACTTAATTTTTTGTCTAAATTACACAGAAGAGTCAATGGAAAATGGAATGATTAACAAGCATAAGCTTTACGTGTGTGTGTGACTGCATGATAAAAAATGTATCTCTCCGACAGATTCATCCACCAAAATCGAGGAAAATTCTTTAAGCAGACTTGACTAAACAGAAAAGGTCGCCATTTCATAAATGAACATGTTTATTACACTTTGCTTGTAATGATAACATTATACTAAGTAGCTTGAGGTTTATTTGTATGATTGCTTGAAGCGAACGTTGGCTCACGCGTAAGTTATACGTAAAGTTCAATTAATTAAACCGACACTCTCATAATAACCAGACAAATATCAACCACTCCAAATTATGAGCCAAAATTTGCTACGGAATTAATTTAACAGCTGCTTTCCTGCTCTGCTTCCGCGAAATGTTTAATGATTTTTGTTTACGTAAAAACAGTGACACCTAATTTGATCACTTGGTTTAGTTTTCGATCACAAATTTTACAGAGGTATGTATTTTAGTTTTACGTACTATAATAACACATTCTACGTAGGTAGATGTGCTATTTTTAATTATGAAATAGTACATTCGTAGTGTGTATTTCACATGATAAATATTGGTTATTTGATTCAAATATAAAACGCTCAAGCGGACCGAGATTTACATAAATTGACGGCAATTTACAGAATATATTTTCGTTTACCAAATGATTAAAATTTCACACAACCTATCAATGCTTAAAAATTTTTAAAGGCTTACTTGCTGAGGATTTTTCTGGGTTATATTATTATTCCTAGTTTAAGTTTTTAGCCAATTTGGGGTGGCTTAGAATGCTGATAACAATTCCATGCCGGCATACTAGGGTGTCGTAAGAGAGGATAGAATCCGGCCCGCTTGGTAGTAAGACTTCACATGAAATATGAGTATAGGTATTATTATTATATTATGATAAGATCATGGTATTATTATTTACAACTAGCTTTTACCCACGGCTTCGCCCGCGTGTTCAAAGGGAACTAACAATGAGATGTTTAACATACATGACACATTCCTAGTGCCAGAATAAATAAGTAAGATTTCCAAAATTTAAAAGATACTAAGAGGAACCGACTGTAAAACCTATGACTCTCTTTAACCTTCCAACTATAAATATAAAGTTATATTTATATTCATATTATAGTAAAATATATTTAAATACATACTATATAAAATTTATATCAATCCATAGCCTTTACGAAATTATAGAAGGACCAACACATGTTACTTTTAGTATAGAGTGATTCTAATACGCATCGTAATGGATCTTCCCATGGGTATGAGATGTTTTACCGCGGTAAAAAATATCCTACGTTACTCTCCAGCCTCCTAACTATCTCCATACACTTAAATCACACCATAACATCGCTCCGTTATGACGTGAAAGATGGACAAACAAACTAACACACTTTCGCATTTACAATAATAAGTATAGTATGGATTATGTTTCCGTGGACCCTGGCCGGCTAATACCCTCTTGCTTAAGCATATTCAAGGTTGTTATATGGGGTGCTATATGTTATATCTGAGAGTCTGTCTGTGGGATCATACTCGTAGCTCCTAACTGAACGAATGAACCGATTATGATGCGGTTTTTTTGTTTGAAAACTGACGTAATCGAGATGGTTCTTAGCTATGTTTAGAGTAAATACAACTGTCGGGTTTTTTTTAATTCTAAAATGTAGTGTATATAGTTATTTTACATAGGAATGTTGTTTTAGCTCGACCAGCTGCGCCGCGGAATTGTTCGCTCCAAGCCGGTACGAACGGGTCTGAAGGATCCTCCAACTGGCTGGTCGTGCGATGCGTTGCCGGCTACGACGGCGGCCTACCACAGACGTTTCTATTGGAAGCCCTCGATCCTATCACAAGCAAGACTAGATACAACGGGAGTGTTGGTGAAACTGGTGTGTAAACTTTCCACCTTAAATATGCATAAAAACAAGCAAAGTTATAGAAGGTTAATGAAGTGTTTTCTTTCACTCTTATGAAAAATGTTAATGATAAAATATATTATAACAGTGCAAACAGTACAATAGCTAGAATAGGTTTATTAAGCTTTTATAAATAAGGCCGTTTGTCTTAAATGCATTTTGTTTTATTTTGTAATAGATCATGATAACGTTATAGAACCAACATTTAAATATAATATGGCGATAGTAGGGAGTGGTGATGTACATGAAGTTGTCCCCAGCGGCGTCTTAAATGCGACGGCACTGAAGTCATCTATGTTATTTAGTACAGTACAACCTATCGCGTCCCGTCACCGTTTCTCGTCGTCCTTCCACTGTTTGTTAAATCTATGTATTTTATATGATGTTGAAGTAAATACATTCCAGTATCAAAAATTAGTATGAATACACATCACTAATGCATTGCCAGCCAAGAAATAAGAATAAAAAAGGAAGTATTATAAACACTTCTAATGAATAATGCTCCTTAAGTGTAATTTTTTTTTTTGTAGACGGCCTGGCAACATTCAAATTAGACTTGTCGCAACTATCCTCGGGCAACGTAGAGGGCGCCACTTTTAATTTGCTCATCTATGCGAGAAATCTCAAAGGAGAGTCAGACAAGACGCTTCTAGAGAACATCGCATTCAACGACGCCGCACGGAGGACAGGTACTCAAAGATTTTATAGTAATAAAGTGCAGTTCGTATAAATTCTGCAGCAATTTTCTATATTCATCTGGACGGTATTTCTATTTAAATTTACTGTTTAATTTGTACCCTTGCTATTCACGTTTTTAGCAAACAAATTAAAAATCTTAGAAATTTTCTCCATATTGGATGTGGTTGTTAGTGTGATATCTCATTATTACTGTCCTTAAATAGTGCCGTTTCTTGCCTTAATAATGTTCTTAAAAATATTAGGATTTTTTCATGTTAGCTAAAGTTTATTTCATGCAAATAATATTGTCTTTACTGAAACTATCCTAGTATTTTAACAGATTAAAAATACCTGTCTTCATAAAAAATTCATACCAGGTTCTTAGCTGTTGTTAAGTAAGCTGTCTTCAGTTTGTTTGCTTCTTATTTATTTAATTTTTGTTGTATGCACCTTATGCAAAGGGTGAACTTAATGCCTATTTGCATTCTTTATCAGTCAACCCAGTGTGATGGAGAAAAGTGTGAGGTAGGCGTACAATTACATACTAAGATAAATAATAAAAAACAGAAAAAAAAGTATAGCTAAATATCATTCAATTAATCTTCTTGTGAGATTTCAAGCCTCCTACCAATTTCTCTGTTTGTTTGTTTTTAGCATTTTCAGTATAATCTTAGGATTTCATAAGTTCGAATAATAAACTTAATCCCACTACGCTAGTAGTCCATTTGTCCCACCTTTTTTTTGCTTAACTACTGCCTCATTTATGTGACCCATTACAAAAAGGTAAACCAAGAATAAACTAATAAAAAACTTTCGTCAGATCCACCGCTGTACAGCTAACAAAACAACTTGTCCTCAGATAAAACTTTAAAGGGTTAAAAAGTTAGTTAAATATTACTTCTTCTTACTTTATATTACTAGTACTAAGGGGCGGCTGTACCTACTTGTAGTGCGCTCGTGCGCCTAACTACCAGATTTTAATAGGCTTAGAAAAAACAAAATACTATGTTTAATATCTGATTAACGATCTATTCAATATAAACAAAATTATGACGAAACAATTTAAAGCTCTGTTAAAATATTTTTACAATGAAAATCGCTGTAAAAATATTCCCCGTGCGTTCCAAAGCGCACGGTAAGTGCTCATACAACTTCTATGAGATGCAAGCGAAAACGCCTTGCGCGTGAGTCGGAGCTAATTCAATAGAAAATGTATGGCGAAATAAGACCGCTTTCGTGCGCCGCACGAGCGAACCGAAGATACCGAGAGTGGTCGAAACTTGCTATTGCCGACACGACGTGCTAGTTATTGTATTTTTTTACATTGGGCAGGAATTTTAATTATTTTTATTTTTATTTATTCAATCAATAACAGATTGTAATAAACAGGTGATTGAATTTCACTGCGGAAAATAATCAACGTATCGATTTAATTTCTTAAAATATCTACGCTGGTAAAGTGCAACACCACTTCTATGATCCACCAGCAGCCACTGCTAGTACTTACTTAGTTTTACTCACGGACGTAAAAAAAGAACGGACGTAACCTTGTCTAATCGAGACTGAAGCATAGCAATGACAGCTCGCTTACCATGTGTGCGTAATTTTGTAATTTTTGATTCGCGATGGTGTCAGTGTCATAGCAGTATGGTGTCAATGTCAGTGTGTGTACTTGTACGAATACAGAGTTGGTATTACTATGGGTGCTTCACTGAATTTGTTCTTGGGATTACGTCCGTCTTTTTTTTACGTCCGTGGTTTTACTTAAAACTTATTTTCCTGACAGATGGTAAAAGCGCAATGGGCGGGATAACCCTAGGCGTGGTTGTAGCTGCGACGTTAGGGATAACACTCGCTGCTATCGGGATAGGGTTTGCTGCGATGTGCGCGAGAAGGAGACGAGCTCACCCCCCTCACAAACACCCGCCGGGAGACATGCTGGAGCTGAGTGACGGCTGCAGGAGATACGTTGTCGCTTACACTATCAAGCCATCGCCGGATCTGAAGACGCCAGATCCCCAGCCGGATATATTGAATCCTGCAGGTAGGTTGGATATATCATGTTTAGGAGCAAGAAATGTAGTCTTAATTATATTAGTATTTTATGCTGTACACGAAAAATATAAGATAATATGTTGTTATTTCTCTCAATAATATTATTATGTAAAAAAGAGGTAGATATAACAAAAGAGATAGAACAAAAGATAAACGTGTGTGTGTTGTAGCTCTTTTCGGAACACATTTTTTGGTTGATTTGTAAGGGTATAACGTATCTATATTTTTTAAATAATTATCATTGATTTCTCTGTGCTCTTCACCGCATGTAGACAAATTGTCTTGAAGGTTTACTGCCCTAATCTTTATCAGTATTAGTCAATTTATTTTTACTTTTTCCATACCATTACTATCCAATTGTATGTATCGTCATCCATGGACATTAGTAACGCTAAAAGCCTTTACGTTACCGGCCAGAGCGAGGAACTACATTAATAGCTTTAGAAGAATTATAATAATATCATTAAAATTAAAACCTTTGTACTGCTTTTAAAAATGGTGCATTCGTCTTATGTTACAAATTTAACATGAAATATTTAATATTATTGGAATTACGATCAAATTTTATCGAAAAACGGGTTTCTAGTTAATTATGTATTACTTAAAACAATTGAAACACGCTCGATTGACACAAAAGTCTAAACTTTCATCTAAAAGATCTGCTACGCGTCGAAATGATCCCCGTTGTTTGGCAAATCTTTCTCTCAACGTTCCCACGGAGTTAATAAAATACTCGAGCAACGCAAAGTAAAAACAAACGTAAAAAACAAAATGGCATCCTCGGTTTACATTACAGCGGCTGTTTTCCTTTTTTCATTGCCTTCCGCATTATCACAGTGGTTCCGTAACGTCTTTGTTAGAAACGGAAAGAAATCAAAAGGTATTTTTCCGTTTCACATGGTTAATTAAATGATTGCTCGGGTATGCGGACCGCATGACTGCATTATAAACTTTGTTGGTTTAAGTTCTTTTGTCATAGAAGGTGTCTGAAGTGAAATGTGGATAGGAAGTAAAGTGATACGTAATTAAACATTTAAGACATTGACCACGTAAAGTCTTTGTTCTGATTCATTAGGTTTAAAGCCCAATGCATACGTAACGGGTTTTTTCTCCGTACGGGACGGGGACGGGGTAGGCGCGCTCTATAGCTTGCTTGTTTACTCTAAAGGAAAAACATCGTCGCCGACGGGGCGTGAGGTTTTGGAAACATCGTTTCATACAAAATGTATGCGATAGTGCATACGCAGCGGAAGCGAAACCCCGTCCCGTACAGAACGTGGCCCGTGCGGGACGGGGTTTCGCTTCCACTGCGTATACACAGTCACCCCGTTCACGACGGAGAAAAAGTAGTAAGGAATGCCCCGTCCCGTCCCCGTCCCGTACGGGGAAAAAACCCGTTACGTATGCATTGGGCTTTAATAATATTGCTGGGGTTTGCAGACAGCAGCCGACTATTAAACGCCTGAAAGATTATATTCTTTACAAATACAAATGAGTGTTACACTAATCCGATATGTTTTTGTCTGATAGATGGTGACAACCAGAATATTCCTCCAACATGTGTAGAAGCTGAGGAGTGGCCCAGTAGAAAGGATGTTAGAGGTAACAGTAAAGTTTCGAACAGTTCTACGGTACCTTTTGTACGTACACAGCTCACAAACGAGAAATGGTAATTTGATATTAGGTATTGACGCTTTGCCAGGCAAGAAAGAAAAAAGAATGAGAAAAGAAAGAAAGAACTGGCTCTTAAATCAAAGCTTTATTTCCACTATAGTGAATCAAATTGGTTGTATGTGTCGATTCACTTGTTGATACTAATAAACTTCTAATGGGATTGTTTCTTTAAAGGAACTTGGGGTAAAACAGGAGCAGTGTTCTCGGCAGAAGACTTGGCCCTATTGGATTCCGCTGGGCGACCACAACAGGTACCATGCATATAACCCTTGTTTAATTTTTCTTTTTATGTAATGATTTAGTGAACGTCCTAAGTAAGCATCTTTTCCTTTTTCGCTGGACAATGACTTTATGCACTGAGCTGTTTTAGATAAGATTGTTTGTTTCACCAGCTTTATTATTCCAAACCCACTAAGTTTTTTCCATTAATCATAGTTTCATTACCACTTGCTATCGATACGCCTGGAGATTAAGCATTAATTGTCATTAACAGATCTAATGCTTAATAGCATCTCTAATCAATCTGCAAACAATCTACAGATCTGACAAATGACCTGGTATTTGCCACAGATAATTTCTTTTGATACATTTACTTTGATTTGGGTTAAAAAACGTTTCCCTCCTAAGACACGTGTCAAGCCTTTTAACTGTTACATATACTTATGCACGTGTAAGGAATAAATGCAATTCAAGCAGCTGATTTTCACTAATTTTGACCAATATCTGGTGCAGTTACGGTTTGTTACAAAGTTTTGTAAAGTCAACTCCAGATTTTTTTGTACTGTACTCAATATTTTTATTTTTCAAGCTCACACCTGGAAGCGACATGGCGCCCAGCAGTAGACAAGACGTCATCAACGACAACATGTCGCAACAAGTTCAAACAAACTTTAGATCTAACTTTATAGTATCAAACAGTCCGACTTTAGGTAGTCCAAACTTTGTGTGTCCTAATGGCAACGTGGGATCCCCTTTTGGGAGTCAGTCCTTGACTCTTACCGGACCTACCTTGAGTTCGGGAAGCCTAGCCACTTCCACATTGCACAGGAAAGGGAAGACAAATGTTAGGAGAAGAGAACATGTTCTAGCGGAAAATCTGCCGGGCCCTGAGAGCTGCGTGTGAAATAATATCTACTAGTTTAAATGCATGCTATATAGCTCGCTTAGCAATATGTTAGAATATAATAACTGTTACAGATTGCTAAAACGTTATGGCAAAATATCCGTAAACTTTAATTGTTGCCAGTGTTTGTACACTTCGGCCGCTCTATCTTGGCGCGTCTGAACTTCGCGCAGAAGGCTGCGCAGTAACATAATTCGCCAATACTCAATACGCGGTGTATTGTGTCTCAGTAATACGTTAGCATGTTCGTGTTGCCATCTCTGTCTTACATGCGCTAAAGTTCGCAAAGCCTATGTTCAGACGCGCCAAGATACAGCGGCCGTACTGTACAAAAGACTATATCTATTATTTTATTATATTATTACCAGTCTTTATATTTTTATCATTTAATTCTCGCAACGTCTAATTAGATGAAAAATGTTTATGTATTTTTAACAAGTGAATTAATGTTTTTCTAAAAATGTTTTATTAAATGTTGTCCTTTGTCTGAAAAGGCGAGTTTTCCTTCACAGAAGCTAGGTTTATTTTCTTTTTACTCTTTATTATAATATCTAACTGATTTTGAGTAAAGCGTAGGTACCTTTAATGCAATTCTTTCTAAATGCATATTTCTAAGCGAGCAATAATTGCATAATTTTATTAATAGGCAATATAATTTGTATATAGTTTTGTTTTATCTAACAATTTTATTAATGGTATATTTCGAATAAATGCTAAATGGGCATTATACATGGGAAGAACTAAAATATAATGTGTTAGTTCATAATCAGGTGATTGATATTAACTGGCATTGGGGCATATTACATGGTCAATATTATCACGATATTGTGATATTACTTATAGTGTAATAGGCCGTATCGCAGTATCGTGATAATATCACAGAATATTCGGAAATCTTGAAATCCGCGATACTAAGGGGGCGTGGCTTCTATAATATTGAAATGTAAGCTCTTCCCGATATTTTTCTGTCATTATTCGCTTGCAGCCATGGCGGAACGACGTTCGAGTAGTGAAGATGACGAAAAGTTACGCTCTGTCGTTCTCGTTGATGAACATAGGGAAAGAGTTCATTCTTGTATTTAAAACGTGCCCGTCTTTGTGGAATCCGAACGATAAACCTAATACGAGTAGGTATATAAAATTCTCGTGTCACGCTTTTTTGAAGTTGAACTCCTCCGAAATGGCTCGACCGATTTTCGTGAATCTTCGCGTGCATATCGGCTAGGCCTAGGGTGGAGAATCGGACAACATCTATTTTTCATCCCCCTACCCCTAAAATTTTTTAGCAGAACAACGTTTGCCCGGTCAGCTAGTCTAATATATAAAATTCTCGTGTCATGGTGTTAGAAGTTGAACTCCTCCGAAACGGCTCGACCGATTTTCGTGAATCTTAGCGTGCTTATCGGCTAAGGTGGAGAATCGGACAACATCTATTTTTCATCGCCCTAAATGTTAAGGGTGGTCCACCAGAACGCAGAACAACGTTTGCCGAGTCAGCTAGTATTATATAAATACTATCAAAAAGAATGAAGACCTCGACAAGAACACAACCCTCGGTGCCAAAAACTATCATTTCCCGGGATCTTTTTTAATTATTAATTCTCAGTTCCACACAGACAAAGTCGCGAGTAGGAGCTAGTCTATAATATAACACGACTTACTCTAGTAAATTCAACGACGTACTGATGATGATATTATTGAAAATGTAATAGCCCAATTTCAATACTTGCGATATTACGATACTAGGATCGTGATAATATTGACAATGTAATATGCCCCATTTAGATTAAATAATAGATCTGGTCACATAAATCGACGCATTCATATCCAAACTATCCATGAATCAGCAATTAAATTTCAATAAACAAATTTTGTTTTAAACTCACACTATGAATACCTTTAGCAAAGCCTTTGTGCGATAGTCTACCTAATGGTAACTCCCAAAAGTTAAAGGAGTCATGAATCCAATTCGTTACCTACTGTTTCAATTTAACGTTTAATTCTACTTATTCCAATGTTAAGTTTAAAAACCGTGAAACTCAAAAAAAACGCTGACTTACAGTTGCCATTCTATAAAGAATGTAAAGAGGCGTCATTTGACTCTTTTAAAAACACTAGTTTTAATCTACAGATACTGAATCTACTAATGAATATTTTTGGGGTTTTAATACTTAAACGAAGTTTTTAAAGTGGTTCTTTTAGTTGTTGTAAGTCTTAAGTCTGTTTCAAATATAAAGAAGTTCAAAACTTTATTTTTTTTTAGTTTTATTTAACTACGACCACATATTTACAGGATAGTACCATTTTTTAAGACTGTAATTATTGTACAGAATAATCTTAGTAACATTCTTAAATATCAGTAGGTATATTTTATAATGTTAAATATTTATGTATTATTTTCGTTGTGAGGAAAATCCACATTCATATATATTGATGTATTACATATTTATTTATTATAATAAATAAATAATAAATAAACGCTTACACACTCACACCCCCGCAGTAAGTTTTTACCTGTGTCGCGGGTGGCATGTAACACAATAACACCCATGACCCGAGTACAAATATTTATCTGTCATATAAATATCTGCCCCGGTCGGGAATCGAACCCGGAACCCCTCGCTTCGCAGGCAGGATCGCTACCAACTAGGCTACAGGGTCGGCATGGGTATTTATGACAACGATTTACAAAATATTTTTATAAATTGTGTATTTTCCTCTTAAAAAGTATCTATTAATGAGAAATACTAATGTATTTAAAAGGATTAATGCTTGTAGATTTTCCAATTACTTTAAATTTAATCGGTTGTGTGATTGTACATATTTAGGTACTAATCTGTATAGGTAGATATAGTAGATATTTGAAGGCTTTCGTTGTGAATTTCCTATGTAAATATTTGTTACCTAATAAGTAGTGCCATTTTGTAATGATAACGAATGCCTAAATGTTTTTGGGTTTTATGTTAATTCTATTGAATAGAGTATATTATAAAATTTTGATTTAAAATAAAACATTGTACTACGAGTACTTATTTTTATTCAGGCTACAATATTGAATGGAGCTGTTTTTGTTCAATTAAAACCAAAGCAATTTCAAAGGATTATTATTTTAATTTTAAATGAAAATAAATATGATTTTGGATGGCAATCTCTAAAAAAAGTTTGACTGTTAAGTGACTATTAAAGAGATTTCCACAATCCGATACGATATCGTTAATGTACAACGATGATAACCTAACCTAACCTAAAAAAAATTCAAACACTGTTTTTATTGCAGTTCTAACAAAATAAACTATGTATAGGTATACATACATTAATACAACTATATTGGTGGATTCATTATTTAAAATCTTTTATATCTGTAAAATCCCTTCAAAGTTACATTGTTTCGAAATCTTAACATTTTTCAAATGGTATCATAAAAACTATCGCTATTTTTTAGAGCCCACACACTATTGCCAATATTTTCTCCATTATAAGCTTTGATGTAACGGCCCTGCTACTCTTTCTTATTAATAGTATCGTATTATAGGTCTTCTGACAGAAATGGACTTTGCGAGTCACAGCATCTTTAAAAAAGGACATTATGTGCTCTGACACACTATACAAGCATATCCTAACTTCCATACCCTAAAATTCGATATCGGATCGAAATCATAATACAATAAAGATATCGTATCGTATCTAAGGACCTCTCTTCATAATAAAAATATGAAACGCATTTATTATTTTTAAATGCTGAGCTAATTTATTTCACCATTAAACATCTTAGTGGAAACAATATAAAATTTCTTAATCATAGTGACGCTATTGTGGTATTATTTTAAGTGAAACTTCCATTTCGACTTCCGGGACGAGTAAAAATAATATTATGTTTACTGTATAATTTTGTATTTCACAACAATAATAAATTAAAATGAAAATAAAATGAAAGTTACAATTAAAGAATAAAAAAAGCTTTAATTAAAAAAAAAACTACATGTAATAAACAAATTTCACTTAATACGTGTGTATACTAATACGAGCACACTATTTTCATTTGTTATCATATACCTCTCAGACTCAGTTGCGATAGAACATAGTATAATTTAATTGGTGTGAAACGTAGTTTTCAGTGACTATTTCCGCAGTTTGCTCCTTTGTGATTTTATATTTATTATTAATAAGTTATTAATAAAAAGTTTATACAAATATGTGTTTTATTGTATATCACTCAAAGAAACTGAATAAATAAATAAATAAATAAACGCTAACACACTCATACCCCCGCAGTAGGTTATTATTACCTGTGTCGCGGGCGGCATGGACTACACATAACACATCACAATAACACCCATGACCCGAGTACAAATATTTATCTGCCACATAAATATCTGCCCCGGCCGGGAAGCGAACCCGGGACCCCTCGCTTTGCAGGCAGGGTCGCTACCAACTAGACTACAGGGTCGACTACAGGGACTGAAGAACTTGTACTTGATAAGAAACACAGGCCAGCTAATAGTAATATTTTTATCATCGTATCCATGCACATAAATACAAAATTGAGAAAATATAGAACCATATAACATCAGTAAATCTAATATATAAAATTCTCGTGTCACGGTGTTAGAAGTTGAACTCTTCCGAAACGGCTCGACCGATTTTCGTGAATCGTTGAGAATCGGACAACATCTATTTTTCATTCCCCTACCTCTAAAAATTTTTTGGCAGAACAACGTTTGTCCGGTCAGCTAGTAAAAACATAATATTCGCTGTTGTATTTACGAAAGCCGTCACTTGTCAACTCCCAGTAGTAGTTTTTTCATCTGTGTCCAATACAACAAGGCACAAACGTGTATATGCAATTTCCATAATTATAACAATCTTCAAACTGCTTTACAGCAACGATTTTGCAGCTGAAGCTTTGTTTTAAGGTTTTGTGTTGCGACAAAATATCAGAACCAACGGTATATCCAACAAGTACCAAAATTCTCCATTAGAAAGAAAATTATGCAGGAAATTAGGAGCCGCGATAGAACGAATGGATAAGGGTAAAGACGATCTTATCAAAGTATTTTATTTAAAAGAAAAAAATGTTCGCCGGCTGAACAGTTAACCCTGCACCAGCGAGCTTCTCTAATATTGACACGGGGCTTACAAATAGCTTTCTTGTTTGATCAACACAGTTTACTAGACAATAAATACTGAACATTTAGCTAAGTTGTAATTTCTAATAATGTAACTTTGATTATAATGTATTTAATAATCTAAATTTTACTAACAAAAAATAACTGACTTCAAAATTACTCAAAAACTACTTGTCAGATCTCAATAAAATTGAGTGGGACCAAATGACAAGCACCAGCTTTCGATTAAAAAAAGAATCATCAAAATCTGTTCACCCAGTCAAAAGTTCTGAGGTAACAAACATTAAAAAAAAATACAGTCGAACTGAGAACCTCCTCCTTTCTTGAAGTCGGTTAAAAATGGTAATTCAGTAATGAATATTTTTAATAGTGCAGAGACCCTTTGGGCAAGAAATCTATAATTTGATATGGGTATACATTAATCTTGTGTAGGTATATTGTGGTAGGTTATATAAATAAAAAATTCACTTCCCCTTCACGCAAAGAGGTAATATTTTTTTTATATTCTCATAGTTTTGTTTAAAAATGTTTTAAAAAAATATTATGGGTTTGCAAAGACCATTTTGCGGCTTATGATTATAAATCTTAAAATGCTAATTTTGGTTAGGTGAAGTGTACTCCTGCCAACCAGCTATAACTACAACATACATATTATATAAAGTTAGAGCAAAACATGTGAAAAAAAATCATGGAAATAGTTTATATTATCAATTTAAAAGGAAAACTATCACGATAACTTAGGGTTCGCATAATAATAGTACGAGTGACTAGTATTAGTCGACAACTGCGGGAGCCTACGTTATTTAAATTCTACCTCAGTATCTGAGTCTAGGGAATCAAAATTTCACAGACGTTGCCCACATAGTGTTAATGAAATTCAATTTATAAAACAAAAAATATAGCTCATATTAGCACACCGATTAATGTTGTTAAATTATAAAGCAGTTGACAACATGCAAAGACAAGAACACACACACACACCCAGACTGAAAACATAAAATCAAAATCGTTATTAAAATTTCTGCTTCGCTGGGATTCGAACCCGGTCCGGCATGGTAAACATTACGCGATACTAACCATAACTTACCTTTACCTTTGTGTAGTCAGTCGATATTCGATCGTATCACACAAATACTACACAATAATCCCCCACTAAATACTGTTTACTGCCGATGAAGTTTATACTGCTTATAGATCATGTCACAGATGAACTACTCCAATAGCTACGACCCATTAATGTCCTACTATTGAGTATATATAGCATCCCACTAGGACGCCTAGTACATACTCCAAATCCAGTGCAGTACTGGAGTTTTTTTTTATGGAAATAGCCGTCAAACGAGCCGACGCGACGCGGTGACGATCCACCTCATGGTAAGTGGCTATCGTCGCCCATGGACATCAGCAACACCAAAGGCATCACTTATGCTTTGCTGGCCAAGAAAGAGAGAAGAAAAAGAAAGAAAGAACTGAAAGATAAGTGGACTAGAATGGTTCTAATAAAATTAGTGTATTTTAATTACCTTGATAACCTAGGTATGAAAGAACGTGATTAATTGTGTAACATTAATCTTATAAAAACAGTATGTGTTCTTTTAAGGGCTTGTTTCACAATCTTCAAGTAGAGTCCTGAATAAGCTATTCGCCGGTTAAAGTGACGTTAAAGTGTCATTTTACATACACGATATGTCAACTTAACTAACGAATAGCTTACTTCGGACTTACTTGAAGATTGTGAAACAAGCCCTAAGTCTAACAAATAGAAAATACGGAACTTAAATTTTTCTATTTTGGAGATTATAACTCGTCTGTAATCTTTACAAACAGTAGATGTAGGTAGTGTCTTTTACCAAATTAAAGTTTTCTTTTCCGTCCAATTCAAAATTCAGTCGACTAGATACTGAAGTATTAAACTTTTCACGAATTATTTTAAATTAGCAGCGATGTTCGACTTTGAACACCGACAAACCGTTTAATTTGCCAGCAAACATTTTCATTTTATTGCAATAATCCTCTTCATAAAACATAAAATCAGCACTTCAGTCATAGTTCTCCGAAGTAATTTCTATCGCGTTAATGTCACATGAAAGACGAGACTTTTTTATCCTGTTACTAAGGAGCATTAAAAGAATTCTGCGTAATAACTGAATGCTTTACAGTTACTGCTGATACCCATTATTGAGTTTGCGTTTGAGTTTGCTCTTCTGTAAATGATGTAATGTGCTGACTACGCTATGTGTCGTATGTCCTACTCCATGTAATCGAAGTCAGTCTGCATTAGTCGCGTTCTAGACGTGTACCCACTATGTATTGTGAGATTAAGATCTGTCTTAATATAATTACTAGTATTGAAGAAATCTAAGTGTTTTATTGGTGTCTCCCCCTGACCACACTACAATGATATGACCACAATAAAAGTTAAAATTACAAGCATTTATTTGCAGATTGCATTGAAATTCACACACAGCTACAGATAATTGTAATATTCAATACATTTTTTTAGTAGTTAATGTATTTAGAATTAATTAAGACATCTTTCAAACGGGTTAAGTATTCAAAAGTCCTATTCATCTCAATAGTCAGTGCAAAGATCAAAAATTGCCCCTCGAAATCACTTATTAAAGGCATCACCATTGCATTGTCGACCAAAAAGAAGAAAGTAAAGAAACGATGAAAGAAGTCTGGCTTTTTATTGATTAATTATTTTTAATGCTAAAATAACATTTTGTTCGTTTTATCAGAAATTAGTTTCCAATGTAAATTCCCTTTCATAAAGGCTTGTTAGTACGTGTACTGTAACAACTATCTACGCACGATTTCGCACGGGTTACATAGCAAATTATAGGAACTAATTACGACGTGCTCCGAATGCCTAAATTCCTGATCGAAATCACCTTTCAACACTTGATAGCCATTTTTGTGTCAAGCATTAACTTTTTGATAAGCAGTGATTGTTACTGACTTTTGATTAGGGTTCCGCAGTCTAAAGGGTATCCTTATTATTTCCTCATGTTTCGTTCATCCACACACACAAATAAACACACACACGCGCCCGCACACACACACACACAGAGATAGAGAGAGAAAGAGACACAGAGAAACATAAACAGACCCGCATAGTGATACGTCAAACTAACAACAACCTACTTTTTGGGTCGGAGGTTAATAAGTAGACTAATTAACTTTGGATAGCCCGTAATTGCCAGTTCCGTGAAAACCAACCGGCTCGTTACGTGACACCTTGCTTGACAAATTGCTAATTTTCACTTCAAGCCTAAATTATTCATAGCTTTAACCATGATATTAACCGCCATCAAAATTGAAAGTCATGATTGTTACCAACTCTTAATTACTATTGTCAATGCGTCTCCAGGTATAATTTGAATGTTAATTATTATTAAGGCATTTTAAAGAAAATATAGGTACTATAATAATATTATAGGTCTAGGCTTGTTTCACAATCTTCAAGTAAGTCCGAAGTAAGCTATTCGTTGGTTAAGTTGACATTTCGTGTATCTAAAATGACACTTTAACGTCACTTTAACTGGCGAATAGTTTATTCAGGACTCTACTTGAAGATTGTCAAACAAGCCCTATAGTCAAAATTATCTAAGATGCCCATAATGATAGCTGCTATTTATTAATATGAACTAACCTTGTATGGGTGTGTCTTTGAGCGAAATGGAATATTCATTTATTTGACATGAATAGTTGAATACTTACGGACAAAGGATTTTGCCAAAATTTGTTAAAAATCCCTACTCATTTTCATTGGCGTTGATTATAAATCATATTATACGTTAAAATCTAGTAAAAATCCCATCACATGATAATTTATGAAAAAATTAATAAAAATATATGACGTCGAAACAATCTTATATGAAGAAGCCTAAATCTAATCTGACGTAGGGTGATGTGACGGCTTGAAACCGTTTATAAAATCAATCATAATCGATACATTACTATAATCGAAATTTAAAAATGAAAATTGATTAATTTAATTACATTGTTAAAAATGATTTGCGTGCATTTGAATTTAAAATTAGGTACCCAATAATTCCACGACGAATTGGATGCTAGCAAAGGACATTTTCCATTATGTATGGGCATTTCGCCATCCATGGACAGTAACTGCAGATAATATGTTAAATGTAATTATATATTTAAGGTTGCGGTAAACATTTTTTTTCAACAAAATTCATTTTCAACAAAATAATAATTATGTATACATGAATGTGTCTTACGAATTTATTCACTGTAGTTTTTTCCAGACGCTCATAATATAATATTATGTCAAAATATTATTATAAAACTGAGCGGGACTTTCATTCTATCATGATCTATATTTCTTTCTTTTTCTTCTCTTTCTTGGCCGGCAACGCACCAGTGATGCTTTTGGTGTTGTTGATGTTCATGGGCGAATGGATAAAAGAATATTTTATTGAAGTCGTAAATAGGTACATATTGAGAATACGCGGTACGAGATAGCTCAATCGAGGTAGTAGGTAGCTAACTAGGTACCTAAATATTAAGGTTTTCAGTTTAAAACTTAATTATCGAATCGATTAGAAGGTCTTATAATTTTGAATCGATTTGCTGTAAAAATTGGTTTCTTTCGTGAACCGATTTTTTTGTACATCTCTAATGTCACTGTGATGGCAAACGACAAATTGGGCTTCTTAGTTCGCGGTGACTATAAGTATATTTTAATGGTTGAAAGAACTTACCTAATTTCAACCGGGATTATACGAGATGTTGCATCCGAAGAGATTTAAATAACCATGTATTATAGTATATATAAATATGTAGATATATAGGTCTAATATTATTTTGACTATCTTTATTCTTATTTACTTTTAAAACTTTAGTAAAAATAACAATAAGAGTGAAATAAGGGTTTTAAAATTTTGTGATAGTAATAACCCTTTCTGGCAATCAGGTAAAAATACTAAGCAAAGTGAATTAACTTAAGCGATACTTTTGCACTGAAGATTTGTCATCGTAAGCGGCTTTTCCCCCAATATTCGGGATTAACTTCCTTTAGCTTCTAACAAAAAATATACAAATATTAAGTACTAAGTACCTTGAAAACATAGGTATACAGTATTTTATTTCTTAACACACCTTAGAAAATCATGTTCCATTTCCAGTTATTCCAACGAATGCCTTTGAAGTGTTACGAGCGGATTCCGTGCCGCATTCCATAACGCTGTTACCTATCCGTATGTATGTATGTATGTAATGCAATAGATTTGTATATTTGTATGTTAAAGCTATTTTAATATCATTATCTTCTATAATCTGTAAGGCTATAGTTTTAATTGGAAACAATAAAATTTAAAACGATCCCGCGCCTCCTTTCATAGTGCCACGTATGTGCGTTTGAATATTATCATAATGCCGAATGCCTGGAGCAACGGTGATGATAATGATGATCAAAAATAATTTTATCACCACATTCAGTCGGCTAACTACAAAAAAAAATTAAGGTAAATATGCATTATATTCTAAAGGACCATTTGAGGGTTAGCAACCCTTACATGTGACTTTCCTTTTGGTGACTCCCTCTCATTTACTCCTTAAAAACAATAAGAAGTCACGGTATTCTTTAGTATACAAGTCACAACGCCTAATGTGAGTAATACAAGAAACGCGAACAGAAAATATTTGGCCTTTATCACTAATTGGTCACTTGACATTCTTATGAAAGCTATTTTTTTTACCGAGGGCCGCTTAAAATATACTCAAATTAGGAATAATGACAGAGTCATTGAGAAAACGACGTTTAATAGGAAAAACGAATTGTTATAATCCAAAAAAGACGTCACTTTTATGTTCACTGTCCCGTTTTGAAACGATATTATAGTGTGAATTAACTACCTGAATAATGATACTTATAAGTAAAATAATGATAAGCAGATTCTTATTATCTTATTCTCTTCAATTTAGTCTATTTAGGTAATCTAACAATAATGATAACAGGTTTCTGAGATATGAAGTATTCTTAGATAAATTCTTATAATACGAGTAATTTAAAGTGTATTTTATGTTCACACGTACTTGCACAAAGGCTTAAGTACCTAATATTATCTCATATGTCATACTAATTATCAAGTAGAAATTATAAACTTCGGTATAAGAAAAAGGCACGATAGACCAGCTAAAATAACTTTAATTAACAAACTTAAACACAAATAAAGACTTCTTACAACTAATTTCGCTAGAATATGACGGTAAAAATCTAAAGTAAGTTATTCATTTCTAGAAAATAAATAAAATACTTTGACAATAATGATAAAAACAAAACACAAAAGCACTTGCTCAATGGAAAGGTTTAAGTCAATCAATAAGCCGCCCGGCTTATAGGCTTACCCGCTTCTGTGTCACATTAAGACCGCAACCAAGCAGTCTTATTGCTCTTACAGCTTTTAAGAAAACTGACGTCCCATCGTACTATCGTGTGGGTTTTGACTTTGAGTCGCCATGCTTTCGAAGTATGTGCATCGGAGTTTCTTTCACCCTTTCTTGCCTTTTGTAGAGAAACACATTACGTTTATAAATCATTTAAATTATTTTCTTCCATTGCAAAATCGTATCAAAAAAAATATTTTAGTACTGTTATAGAGAAAGATCGCAGGACCACGAAATATACTCCCAAGTTATTTTTTGCAGGACGAAATGTGTATGGTATAGTAATAGTATATTTTGATCGTACCTATGCCTACTTGTTAGCTTGACTACTTAACTCTTATGTTTTATGATATTGTTTGAATCAACCACTAGTAACAAACAACCCATAATTGTCCCACTGCTGGGCTCGGGGTCTCCTCTCACAATGTGAGGGGTATTAGGCCATAGTCCACCACGCTGGCCAAGTGCGGATTGGTAGACTTCACACACCTTTGAGAACTTTATGGAGAACTCTTCGGTGTGCAGGTTTCTTCACGATGTTTTCCTTCACCGAAGCAAGTGATAATTAACTTGTAATACGCACATAATATTTGAAAATTAGAGGTGCGTGCCAGGATTTGAACTCGGGCCCCTTCGTTCGGGAGACCAACGTTCTAACCGCTAGGCTATCACTGCTTGCTTGCAATCAACCATTACTCCCACATTATTTCCGTGGGCAGTAACTTCTTTGTACACGTTTTAAATGACACTTTGGACACTTTTAGTACGATGTATTTATATTATGTTCCCGGTTCTTAAGTACATAGTAAAGCTAAAAGTAATGCTTAGGACCTCCTTAGTTATTGAGAATACCTTTACCCAGCAGTGTTTTACGGCCCAACTCAGAGTCGCTAACGATTACTTAAATCGCACCTTACTACAGAATTTGTATGGTGACTCTTTACTAGCGAGCGACTTAAGTAACTGTTAGTGACTCTGATGAGGCGTTAGACAATGATTAGTCTTTTGTATCAAATATTAAGGTCAAATATTTTGACAATTCCAAAGCTATTTCAAAGTTTTAAGTATTGTTCCTTAAAGTCATCTTGATATTTATTCAACGAGGGAAATGCAACTTAAGGCCGAGCCTACTTCAAGTCCTCTTTAATACGTAAATAATCATCAACACCACTCTATAACTTTCTAATTGCTCTTTACCTCGCCTGCCCGTGCTTTTAGTCAGATTGCTTATTTTCTTAATTAACTTAAGAAGCTCTCGAACTTTTTGCTTAGACGACTAATTTAAAGAGAAAATTAAGCCGCTTTAACCGTGTTTTTAAAATACGCGATTTCTGCGAACCATCGCTTTGTTTCATTACATAAATAAGCACAATTTCGTTATTATCTTTGTGTTTTAATTATCATTATTATGTTTAATTAATTTTATCTTAAAGTTAGATTTTAATTACTTCGTCATCTGGAATCGCAAGATTCTATTTGTTAATTTTATTACTGTTTACAAAAATGTAAACTAAAATCCACATTAATTGATAAATTCTGCTATTAATCCACATCTATCATGACCGAAATAAAGTAACCTAAATTAACATATTTTTTTTTTATAAAAAATACAAAATATTTCATAGCTATCAATATTTTAGAAAAAATAAACCGAATGAAGTTAATACGAGTGTAATGACAAGCTGACTTCGTCCACAAAAATAATATTTTACACTTCTTCATACAACTGTCATCCTTTAGTTAAACCCTTAATGGAGGCCGTATACGATCAAATATATTTGTCAAGTTTGCAGCGGACTTGACGCGGCATCCAGTATACTTGATCATGTATGGCCACGGTATAGCTATCTGGCTATTTCATGCACACTGGATGCCGCGTCAAATCAAACTGCTTTGACAAGTCAAACTGCAGACTTGACAAGTACACTTGATCTTGTATGCCCTTCATAAGGGGATGAATTTCTAATAATCCTTACTTGACGCTCCTTTTATAAAGAACTGTATAAAGTTTCATTCTAGTAGTAATAGGTTTAGGCTGTGCCTTTTTTGTCAGACAGTATCACTCGTCAGGAACACACATATCATAAACACACACATAACACAAAAGCCGTCTTTCAGAAAGAGATAAAAGGAAAATCTACAAAACTTTGAAACTAATCTTTTCAATGCTTCCAAAGATCCTTTGAGTTTTTCATGTCCCTGTCATCGCATGTCGTATGCCAATCACATGTTTACGTTTATTTCAAAGTTTTATTGAAAGATTCAGGTAACGTTTCGGACATGTAAAGGCGCGGTACAAAAGAATTTCAATCTGGAAACGTACAGCACAACCCTTTTCAACTTTACAAATTTCCTGACGCGAAATTGATTTGTTGGCTTTGTGGTTTTGTTTGGTGTGGCGACTGTGGTTTAATTAAAGTCGGTAAAAATGCTGCCTTGTTATGATTTTACCATTTACAAACTACAATCGTGTTTATTTACCTGCCAAAATGTTCCGTGCAATAGTTAGCGCGTTTATATCTTAATTATATTATGACGAGTAACCGCCCTCGCTTTGCTTCGGTTTTCTTATTTTTTTACGCCTTGGGTTACATTATTGGAGTTTTATTAGGGATCCCTATTTTTTTTGAAAATATAATATAGCCTATGTTACTCGGGGATAGTGTAGCTTCCCAACAGATAAAGAATTTTTCAAATCGGTTCAGTAGTTTCGGAGCCTATTCAATGCATACAAAAAATCAAATCTTTCCTTTTTATATATTAGTATAGAAGTATAAATTATGCTCCCCCTAATCTTCCTTAGATAATGTCTTTACTGGCTGTCATATTTCAGACGCGGCGTAGGGAATAATGCGCATTGTATGACGTCATCTCGTATATGGGTTCAAGGGCAAATATGGGAATCAGACAATTTGTCGGAATAAGCCAATGATCATATGCCCTTAACAAGTATGTCTTTTAACTTTGTAAAAACGTGTTTTAAAACTCATATTAAAAGCATTCTTATGACGAAAGGATATTACAAATTAGATGATTATTTTAAAGACAAGATTGCTTGGACATGAGTTTTATGAATATAGATTGTAGTAGATGATAAGTGCTATCTGTAGCTGTGAGCAGGAAAAAAACAAAGTTTCTTGCTGCTTCTTCTCCCGGGCCCTCTCACAGTAGGACCTTGTCTGAAGCATTGGCGTAACTTGCATGACTTTCAAAAAGTGTTTGTAAACCAAACCAATTTTGAATAAAAACATTTGATTTGATTTGATTCTTTATTCAAACTTCTGAACGAATGGTGAGCCCATCTGAATAACTGACAAGATTATAACACCAGGTCCATTACCAGGTCCAGTAGGTACCATTATTTTTTATTAGAATAATTTTAAGTCCTAAGTACGCTTTATAGATTTCACCCTTACTGATATAATACAAGCTTTCACATACTTGATTCAATCCTCGTCTATCTCTGATAGGCTTGCCAGTGTCCTGGTCCACATATCTACTGTCAACCTATCGCTGCCACGCCTTTCTACGCGGACCGATGCGAGGGTTCTGCAGGTCTCAAGGTGAACCTTTTTACCCGGGCTTAAACTCGGTAGAACTAGTGTCTCCCGGTAGAGGGGCAGGCCCCGCTGTCGAGCGGGGGGGTCCTATCGTAACCGTAAAGCAAAGCTGGTGCCGCAGTCAGGCGGCGGCCTCCAGATGGGGGACTCAATCTCACTCTAATGTTCGGTTTAGACGTATTAAGTAATTAAGTAGTTAACGCAAAACACGTAATAATTAAGTAAAGCTCTTTAGTTCATACAATTCTACTAAATTACTTAAGCATTTTACTAAATTTTAACTAAATTTTAACTAAAAAGTGCCTGTCCAAACGTGTTAAGTGATAAGCCCCGCTCACCTACTTAACAGAGAATAGAAAAAAATCTAAATTACTTGTCTACTTGATTACTAAACTACTAAATTACTAAACTACTTAATTGTCCGTTTACACGTGTTATTTTACTTAAAATTTAGTTAAAATTTAGGTAACTACTAAATTACTTAATACGTGTAAACCGAACTTAAGAGCTCCCGCGGAAGCGGGTAGCCCTCAGGCCGACGAGCGTAGTGCGGCGTGACACCTTTGAGCGAGTCATGTGACCCGTGGTCGGCGCGGTCGAACATCATCCGCGCCAGCCTGACCACATGCTCCTCATTGGTCCACTTTGATGATGGCAATGGGGTACACGACCGGGATGATTCTCGACACAAAACCGATGGCACCTGTTTTGTTGTCGACGTTCACTGAAACAAACATATTATTCGTGTAAAAATTCGATTTGCTCTTAGTAATATACATGAGTATGTATTTTATCTGTAGTTACAATTTCTAATTAGGTTTCTTTTACAACTGGTGACTCTTTAAAACTGTTGTCAGTAGCTCCGTTTTGTCATCAAATAGCCAATTACCGCTGTTTCATTGCCCTAAACGACAGCCACTTTTAACTGTAACCGTTTGTTAGTGAAAGAGACAGACGGACGATAAAGCGAGATTAATAGACCAGCCACAGAGGAACGGACGCCTGTAAAAAGATCCATAAATTATCATCTAATCGTTCTGCTAAAGGCTACTTGATGGACTCTGAATTACTTAATATAGGCAGTCGTCTGTAAAGTGTTATAAATGTGTCAAATGATAATATTAAATATTAAAGATTTATATTATTAAATAATAAAATATTAAAGATTTTTGTACACAAAAAACAGGTAGTTTAACAATCTAGTATTAAATCGTAATTCAAATTATGCAGAATGACATCTCAATGCGGGGCAATAATAATACTTAATGGACTCTGAATTACCTAATATAGGCAGTCGTCTGTAAAGTGTTATAATTGTGTCAAATTATATATAGTAGCACATTTTAATAATAAAAAAATTTGTACACAAAAAACAAGGAGTTTAACAATCTAGTATTAAATCGTAATTCAAATTATGTAGAATGGCATCGAAATGCGGGGCAATAATAATCAAATATATGTGCATTTGGGGAGAAACTGCTAGACTGACGTTAATATGACAAATAATTTCCTCCAAAGCCTACCAGTGCAAGGAAATGAGTTGAATATGGTAATCATTTCCCTTGTGCCTTGCTCGCTACAGAACGCCGTTACTGCTAAGAAATGTTCATATTATTATTATAAATTCTAGTGTCAATTATTTTTGACTAGTTGCAATTAAACATTTAAAAGATAAAAAAACTACTGGCGTACATAATACACTGTATTAAATTATCATTATTGACATTTTAATGTCCTATAGTTTTAATAACCAAATATATTTTTTTAATTTAAACTTATCACGGATAGTGTACATTTTAATATAATAATATATTACTAACGATATGTAATTTAAAAAACAAGCATGGTTAAAGGGTATTCTACATTCAATGTTCTTCCCTAAATTTTACGTTATGAATACCTGTAGGTGAGATTGATAAAAGTGCTAGGGGTTTATAAGGTTGACTGCCGCTGCGGTTGCTGTTACATGGAGCAGACCACGGAACACAGACAGACGAAAGTATATCTATACATCTATACAAATAAATAAAATTGGAGTGTCTGTTTGTAATATTAAAATAACCGCTTTTTACTAAGTGCCTTTGGAAGTATTTACGTTACATATACCAAAACAACATTTTTCACGATTTTTGTCTGTCTGTCTGTCTGTCTGTTTATTCCAGCTAATCTCTGAAATGACCGGACCAATTTTGACGGAACTTTCACTGGCAGATAGCTGATGTAACAAGGAGTAACTTAGGCTACTTTTATTTAAAAAAAAATAGTTTGTTAGGCGATACGAAGTTCGCCGGGTCAGCTAGTAATATCTATAATCTCTGGATAAATTACAAACGTAATAACATTCAACTCTATAATGTTAGAGTTGTTTTAAATCTGCTTGGCAACTGATCTGAGATAAGGATAGACTGAATATCGAAAGCGGCTGTAACTAAACAATCAATTACTTATTAATATCCTTATTTTATTATTAGATACCTATAGAATATAATACTCTTTATTGTACACACCAAATAGATTAGAGCACATCAAATAATTTATCGATATAGAGCGTTCTCTTCTAGATAGCCTTATTATGACCGCTTAGAATACTAACACCAATCCCACGCCAGATGGGTGTCGTAAGAGGCGACTAAATCCGGCCCGCTGGTGGTAGGGCCTTTCGAAGGATTATATTGGTAGTATTGATTTTAATTGTTAATTAATTTATTGCTATTATTATTTCTCCATGGGGTTCGCCTGGATAGGTATCACCACCCTTGAGCATTAGGCAGCCGCCAAACTTTCTTTTTCTTCTCTCTTCCTTGGCCGACAACGCATCAGTTATGCCTTTGGTGTTACTGATGTCTATGGGCGTCGATAGCCATCATCGATCGTTGTGTTGTGGATCGTCAGCTCATTTGCCGGCTATTTCCATAAAAAAGATAACCTTTTGGCAGAGGACATAATAGTATAAATTTAAACTAGTATAAATTTAAAAATAAAAAAAACCTGCCTTTTTTTCATGATATATTTTTTGAAATTCTTATGTTGAGCTGTTTAATTTGATACCCATATTGCGTTTATCGATTTATTTTTATTTTTTGATACTTCAAGCAATGGCATCTCACAGCCACCATATTTGTTTCTTTTTTTATTTCACTTACCTAGGAACAATTGGGTTATCATGACGAGTCTAAAGATATCTCGGTTATATAAATCCGTTCAGCGGTTTGGAAGATATGAGGTATTAAATAATATTATTGCATACAAACATACAAGATAACAAAACATAACCCTTCCTGGCCGTCGGATTAAAATGGGGATGCATAAACAAGAAGATATATTATTAGTATTCACAGAGATTTCTCAAAGTTTTACAACCTTTACAAGTACAAAAAGAATAAAAGCTGGTAAGTACCATGTGAAAAACGCGATCCATACGAAGCATTTGCATTTATTCCCAAATCATTTTACAAGCAAGGAGTAAAACCCAGTAAGGGGCCATAACTAAAGATTAGCCCAATTCCCAGCTAGCAGCTCGTGCGGCCCATTTAAAGGGTGAACGCTCGGAATGGCTCTTTGAACATCACTTTAGGGTCTCCGGGCCTTTATGAGCTCTCTATCTGAAAATAATGGATCTACTGTTTATAGAGGTTTTAGGAAAAATGTTTGTCTTGGAGTATTAACTTGTAACATGGGTTATTTAGAAAAGTTCAAGCTGACTAAACAATTAATTTGGAATGCTCTAAAACGTTTTGATAAATGTACTTTATTTAAGGCTTGTTTCACAATCTTCAAGTAAGTTCGAAGTAAGCTATTCGTTGGTTAAGTTGACATTTCGTGTATGTAAAATGACACTTTAACGTCACTTTAACCGGCGAATAGCCTATTCAGGACTCTACTTGAAGATTGTGAAACAAGCCCTTACTCTATTATTTTCACATCAAATTTTAACTAGTTTTATTTAAATTGTTTTGTTCGTTAATTTGTTAACATGTCAAATGTGTTGGGTCCTTCAATAAAATTGAATGAACTGTAGAAAGTAGTTATAATGACGTGAAGATAGTTACAAATAAGAGCTCCGAACAAGTAGGTACGCTCGTGGTTTCGTCGGTGGCTAGAGACAAAGTTGTTGAGCACCGCGCGCCTCGCCCCGTGCGCCGGCCACCCGGCATAGACGGTTCGGACTCGAACAAAATGTATGGGTCAAATCTTGCGAGCTGAACATACGACTTGATCCGGCCCGCAAGCAAACATTTATTTCCCATCCGGAGCTCGATCCTAGAACGCTTCGCTTCGCAGGCAGGTTCACAACCAACTGAAGATCACTTTAATACAGTAGCCAATACTACTACGTTTTAATATACGGTTATCTTAACACCGATCAAATTAAGCAACCTACGCGCAAACAGTGTAATAAAAGAGTTAGGACACGTTGAGACATTAAAGTTGTAGGTATAATTAGTCATGCAAGGACCGGAGCCCCTCGAGCGGCTGACGAACTTTAGACTGTCGGTTTGGCTAACCAACCTAGCCCTGACCAGACTGTTAGTAATAACGAAAAGGACCAGTACCTTGTAGTGGAATTTTAATGGGTTAAATCTACAGCAGAGTTAACTAATCACATAGTATGTTACGGACAAAAGCGCTACAAAAACCTATTGAGGTAATACATATCTACAATTTCAAATAATAAAATCACCACTATCTACCTCTATGTTGGGGCAATTGAACTATGTATTTAATTTATTAAACCACGACGCGGAAACTCAAACGACCGTTTTAATGCAGTTTTGAGTTTTGAAATACTTTCCAGCTCATAATAAACTGAATCTTTCCTGGATTTTTTGTCACATCGGATATTGTACTTTATGGGACTGTGATAAGGTTTGTTTTATTTATTTGAGGGTTTAAGACAAAAGGGTAATGTCTCTCGGAACAGAGACCATCTGTTGGCCTCCATAGACATTACGCCGGTTCTTTGGGCAGGCTTATAGTAAACGTTATGGAATGCCACTTTTATAATATACTTTTATGTGGTAATATACTCATGGACACGAGAATTGAGCCACATAGTGTATTTGTAAGTTTCTAAGCGTTATTTTAATGTGGCATAATTTTTAGACAGAGCACACCGCGGGATGGTCGAGCAGTCGAACTCGATGTAAAGAGTGTGCCCAGTATTTAGGCTTTCTCTTTTTCGGTGTGGGCCAGGGTATTATCTGCTCTGCGCAAAGGAGGAAGGGACGAAGGAAGAAATTGCCTTGAATGGCTCGGCGTCAAGTCAAGTCCGCTTGAAGCGTCAAGCGGACTTGACGCGGCATCCAGTATACTTGATCGTGTATGGCCACTGTATAGCTATCTGGCCATACGTTTATCTCATGCACACTGGTTGGCGCGTCAAGTCAAACTGCAAACTTGATCAAGTACACTTGACCGTGTATAAAAGCAAAGCAACAACCCATAATTGTCCCACTGCTGGGCTCGGGGTCTCCTCTCACAATGTGAGGGGTATTACTATTAGGCCATAGTCTACCACGCTGGCCAAGTGCGGATTGGTAGACTTCACACACCTTTGAGAACTTTATGGAGAACTCTCCGGTGTGCAGGTTTCCTCACGATGTTTTCCTTCACCGAAGCAAGTGATAATTAACTTGTAATACGCACATAATATTTGAAAATCAGAGGTGCGTACCAGGATTTGAACTCGGGCCCCTCCGTTCGGAAGACCAACGTTCTAACCGCTAGGCTATCACTGCTTATACACACTGCATACACTTGACCGTGTATGGCCACGCAAAAACAACTAAACGGATCATGAAATTTAGCACATAATTGTACCACGATCTGAAATAAGATATAGGGTACTCATTTTCCGGAAATATACAGGCATATATAGGCACAGCCGCGGGGAAAACGCTAGTATTAAATTAATGAAAATACCAATTTGTAGTGTGCGTCTTTCTCTAGCAGTCCGCAATGCCGCCGGTTGTATGTTATCTCGCTCCGAGTCCATTACGTCCAAAACTCGCGAAAGGAACGCGGGTTCGAGTTAGCGAATATTGTCTTGTCACTGACTAATATTTTGTAACGAAAACATCTTAATTAAACTTATGATGTTACTTCTTAACCATCACAAAAGAGACTCAGATAGTCTTATAAAGTGTTTGTGTGTACTTAACATTTATTTTATAACTGATATTATACTTTTTTGAAGCATATGGAAAAAAATATGACATTAAAATTTTTAAGATAGCACACCGACAGCCAAAAAGCGACATCATGAAGTTAGCTGATAATTGTCTCTCAAGTTTCTGTGTTACGATGCGCGCGCACATCGACAGCCAAAAAGCGACATGATGAAGTTAGCTGATAACTAATTCCTTTTACAAACAAATACTTAGTTGTAGCATACGTGATAAAACCTTGAACTATTTTTGTTCTGTTACGCCAAAGAAGTATAACTTCTTACGTGCGTACATAAGTACACTATACACACACACTTTTTTATTTATTTATTTACTAGCCGACCCGTATCTATTCACTTCGGTGGGCGGCAAACATTTTTACTTGTAATGAAGTAAACAAATATATTAATACCAATAAAATATAGCCTATGTCACTCGCGAATAATGTAGCTTTCTATTGATGAAAGAATTTTTGAAATCGGTTCAGTAGTTTTTTAAGTTTATCCATTACGAACAAACAATCAAAAAATAAAAACTTCCTTTTTATAATATTAAAAAGTATAAAAATAATATAGATTAATAAAGATTTTTTTGATTGTTGAGGACCTTGTTACTTATATGTAGTTGGAAGTAACAGATAGGGCTTGTTTCACCATCTTCAAGTAGAGTCCTGAATAAGCTATTCGCCGGTTAAAGTGACGTTAAAGTGTCATTTTACATACACGAAATGTCAACTTAACCAACGAATAGCTTACTTCGGACTTACTTGAAGATTGTGAAACAAGCCCTTAGTGTTACTTATGGCCGGTCTCAATATTATACTGTCAGTTGAGCTCTGGTACATAACAGAGCTAAAAAGTAAAGATTGATCTCCCGGCAACTGCCGTCAAAAGTAAGAAAACAAAAGTAAGATCATCGGTAGATAATATTTCAGTGACATTTCTACCTCTGGTTTTTACGTCCCTCTCAAAATTTCGTTTTCGCATAACAATATATTTTTTTATACTTTTATACTTTTTTATACTTTTTATTATAAAAAGGAACTCAGTGTTTTTGATTATAAACTTATTTCATTTTAATATTAAAATGATAATTTATTCCAAATGTATTGTGAATTTCGCGGATGAAGTTAATAAAATAATGATAAATGTAACCTGGAACAATGCTTCAGTAATAAAACGCAGCATTTGACGTTTAATAATGACAGGTTTCCTAGACAATGATGACATGTTATTGTCATTTGATATTCGTTTATGTCGTTTGGTTACCCAAAATATAAACAACGTGTATGTTCTCATAATTTTAGTAATATTAATTAGTTTTATAAATAAATGAAACACAGCTCAACAATTACCGTGAGTATAGACTTTATTTGTTATTAAAATAAAATAAAATATTATTATATTATTATGTTTAGTAAACAAAAATTGTAGTAACTGTAAATTGTTGTAAATGTAGCAGTGATAGCCTAGCGGTTAGAACGTTGGTCTCCCGAACGAAGCGTTTATTCCCACTTGTCCGGGGCCCAAGTTCAAATCCTGGCACGCACCTATAATTTTCAAATATTATGTGCGTAATAGAAGTTAGTGATAATTCACTAGCTTCGGTGAAGGAAAACAATAAACATCGTAAGGAAACCAGCACACCGGAGAGTTCTCCATAAAGTTCTTAAAGGTGGTTGAAGTCTACCAATCTGCACTTGGCCAGCGTGGTAGAATATGGCCTAACACCCCTCACATTGTGAGAAGAGACCCGGAACCCAGCAGTGGGACAGTTATGGGTTGTTTTTTTTACTTTTAAACAAAAAAATTTGTTGCCAAATGTACTAAACGAAGTTTCTTTTCAGATGAAGTCCAGTCCAGACCCTTCACAAAAGATGAAGTACCTTTCTTTATAAGACCAATAGCTATTGATGTAGCAGGGATACACCATTATTTCTGAAAAGGCGAAATGTTTTTTTTATAATTTCAAAATATATCTAACTTAAAAAGCTTAGTGTTCTTGTTTTATTAAAATACCTACCTACTTACCTAAAACTTTAAAGATAGGAATTGTTATCAATTCTCATTCACTGCCGTTTTGTTTAATCTGAATCTAGGTAGGTACCTACTTATAAACAAAATTCGATTCACACAATTCAGTCATATATTTTATACGAAGACAATTTCGGCGATCTTGGTACCGTATTAAAAAGGCGGAATCAAATACACATGCTTCACAAAATTCATTATCACTCATCACTGATTAATAAATCCATGATGTTTTGATAAATTTTCTTTACAATACGAAAAATCTACCAATTATCCGTCGAAATCGAGCGATGTCAAAAACTCCGATAGTTGGTAATATCTATTACCGACAGTTAGCTGTCAAAGCGTTATTGAGACGCAAGTATTTATTTTTGTATGGACCAACATACCTACGGTATGACTTGGCCTTCCGAACGGTAGATCAATGTCATCGGTAGATATTTTCTATCCACCGAAGGTTATTGAGACGCAAAAATTTACAAATATGACAGATAACATACTAATGGTAGCTTTATCTACAGTTTTTTAACTGTTAGTACATTATTGAGACCGGCCGTTAGCCGGCGGTTTGATTACCGGTCAGGGCACCCATTTATGTGTAGATAAATGGGCCATGTTGTTTTCGTGCGAAACTGTACATTTCCGTTATTTTGACAATAATCTGTCGTTCAGCGAATAATCCGTTGTTTCTTTAGTGTTTATGGTGTCTTACGTGTGTGACACGAGGATTCCCGGAAATTCTAGGGTATGATTGGTTTATTTATTACAGAGGTCCTTAGGTATTAATATTCTTATGTTATCCCCGTAAATCGTCTTTTATTCATAGGACTCGAACTAAAATGTATTTCAGTTTACTCTAGTTGCTGCTACAAAAATGTTTCTGAAATTATAATAAATATGTTTTAGATTGAATGTCTTGTTTTTTCTTCACAAAGCTTCATTCTGTTCATAAGGACATGTTGAGCAATTAGTCCCAGCTACTATCACAAGTGCCTTTTAACTCTGAATCGACAGATAAAAATATGATCCGCATTGAACAGACAGGTAAAAGTTAAAACTGCATGAGCTTGTATTTATTAATCGCACGAAGGCTATTGCGATACGTAGAAGCCGATTGCCAATTTAAATGTTCAATTCATCTCTGCACTCCGATCAATTTAAGCGAAACCAAAAAAATCTTGTATTCAAAATGGAAACGTTAAGTGTTCACGTGCAGCGGTTCAGGTAGAGTTAAAGATATTATATACTGTGTTTTTGACTCGTCAAATAAAAAAAGTGTTCAATTTATTTATTTAAGCCACTGAAGTATTATTACTAGCTTATAGAACGACACCGCGAACACAATGTATGTCCCAATGAATTGGCGCCGATCGGCTTCAATTTGCTTCAGCTTCGATTTTGAAAGGAGAACGGTGGCTCAATTTTGAAAATAGAACCTCCCGGCGGGACACACATTTTGTTCGAGATGTCTGTTCTTTGACATTATACTTCAATGATTTAAGCTTTGTCGCAAGCAAACTATATTTACTGAGCATTAAGACCGCCTGGTGGTAAGCCATTGTTGCCCACGGTAACACTAGAGGCAGTTGCCGATGCGTTGTCGTCAAGAAGGAAGAGAGAAAATAGATAGAACTGGCTTTCAACTACTTCTATTTATTTTTTTAAACTTACATCATCGCGGACACTGAACATTTTAAACGCAACGGGTACTCACGTTTCGTATTTTATAATACCCATATTTCGACCCAGTTACATGGAGCGTGGTCAGTGACTTACGGTTGCATTTAAAATACTTTTATTGAATTAAACATAGCTAAGAACAGCGCTAACATAGCTAAGAATAGCTAAGAAGCGCTCATAGCCCGACGGCTTACGTCGATCCTAAGCGATCGACAAAGTTAGGCAACAGCGGGCGCGGTCGGTAGTTGGATGGGTGACCGCTAGTGGCAAAAATTTCTTGAGCGCTTCCGTGCTTCGGAGGGCACGTAAAGCCGTCGATCCCGGTTGTTATCGTAAGATAACAGGCGTTAAGCCGTGTCGGAGGCCCTCGGGCAGCATGAAAACTTCCGACAATTTGGGTTGGCCACTAACCCCTCCACCAATCCGCACTGGAGCAGCGTGGTGGAGTATGCTCTAGGCCTCCTCAAGAGGAGAGACCCGTGCTCAGTAGTGGGCCATTAATGGGTTGAAGCCAGCCAGCCAGCTAAGAACTGTAAGAACTTTAAACAAAAACACGCTTAGTCCCATATGTTTACACAGCGATACACGTCAAGCTTTTAACACCCTTTTTTGCGTTAGGGGTTTGAAAGGTGAATTTTATGGTACAAGCACTTTCTGTCAGTTAACTTTTAAGCAATTGGAAACGCTGATCTTGTAAAAAAGAATAAATACGAGTACATCATTGTAACAAACTTTGTTTATTAAATAATCAAATTACTGGTAACTAACTTATGACCATAATTTCATTATATAATTTTATTATTAAATAATCAAATAATCGTCTGAAGTAAATAAAATATAGAAAATAGTACTATTAAATAATGCCAATATTAGATGCTTCAAACATCCGTAAATTGTTTACGACAAATATGTCGTCCTATTCCCTCGTCCATCAACCACACAGAAATGGGAAAACATGAAGGGAAAAAGACACTTTTATTTTCATTACGTGATAATAACATAATAATACAATTTAGGAATCGGAACAATATAGGGTAGTCAATAAAATTATTGTGTTTCTAGGGTTGTCAATAAAATGTATTTGTAATATTTTACTCAAACTTTTATGAAGATGAAATTCAGAGTAAAAAAAACCTCACACAAATTTCTCTGTATGATTTAACTCATACGTCCCAACTCAGATTCACTAACGGTTAGTTAAATCGTTCCTTAGTACAGAATTTGTATGGTGATTCTTTATTAAGGAGTGATTAAAGTAACCGTTAGTGACTCTGAGTTGGGGAGTAAGTTGATTGTTATTGACAAAATAGAAACGTAACATCTAACAACATTGATATTACAAAGAATATAAATAATTCATATTATGCTGAGATTGCCATAACTGGGAATGATTAACAAAAAAAATAAAATTTACAGGGTCTAATGAGAATGTATAATATATTTATTGATTCAAGCAAAATATTTACATAAGCAATGCGTTAAAATTTTTATAATAAAACTTTGTTAGTCTTGCATGAACGTAATTTTACGAGCCATGGCTTACTAACAAAATTATTTATAAGCACACACAAAATTAAAACTAAAAATGTATAATAAAATAAATCATTTCATTACAACAACGTGTAGATACGTACCGTACATTACTGGATGGATGGATGGATGGAACTTCTAGTACTTTACAAAATTATGAAGCTCAACTCGTACACAATTTTACACAGATACTAAAATCAACGTTTTTATTTACGAGTAACTAGAGTTAAAGTAATTGCAGTTTAAGTACATACATAAATGCTCAGACAAAACTCCTTTAGATATTTATTATTGTAACATTTTACTACGCAATATTTTGGTATTTGTACTCCCTTGTTGCTCGTAAACTGTCGAAAGGTTCAATATTCTTTATTGTATTTCGCTGCAGCAACCCTGCGAGTGTCCGTCTTTACGAGCGTCTCGCAGCGGGCTCCGGCCAATAACCCTATCCTGTCCCTTATCTTATCTTTGCCTCACATCGTCTATGAAATAGCTGTGTGCCCTATAGCATGGATGGTAGTGAAGGGTCCTGGTTTTAAATCCAAATGTTAAAGCAAAGCAAATTACATATCGTCGTTGCGACTTTAAGACCTCTTATGTGTAAAATGATGAGCTTTTTGCGGGAATCGATAAAAATCGATAAAGTTTTGCTTAGCTGGCACATAGGTGATTTTGAATTTGGTGAATAATTTATGATGGAAACGTCGTACATACATGAGAGTTTTTGAATTCGACAGTGCTTCAAAATGTAGAATCATTTGACGTAAAAAAGTGATTTTGTCAAAAGTAGCACATAACACATAAGAGGTCTTAAAGTCGCAACGACGATATCTATATTTTAGGGTCAACTCATGGTTACAATCTTTTTAATCCCCGATCCAAAAGACGGGTGTTATAAGTTTGACGTGTTTATGTCTGTAGCATCGTAGCTCCTAAATGAATGGACCGATTATGATGCGGCTTTTTGTTTGAAAGCTGAAGCGATTGAGATAAGTTTTAGCTATATTTAGTGTAAATAAACCATCGGGGTTTTTTAATTTTAAAATTTATTAATGATCGAAAATAGCGAATAGTTTGTTAGTTTGTTTAAGCGACGTGATAATATTAAAATAGGCGAGACCTACGTCCAGTAGTGTACCTATTAAAGCTGACGGATGAATAATGAAAAGGATTTAAGTATGTAGCATATAATATAACCACTTGAATTTTATAAAGATAAACGAGAACTATGTAAGTTGATTTTCTTTCAACTTAACGCTTAGTTGTTGCAACATCAGCACTCAGGATAAAAGCCCCACTCGGCAAACACGCCACACAGTACTTACACGGTGTACATAGAACCAATAACAAACAGACACGACGGTACAAGCTTTATCACGCGACGTTGTTCGTTAAATCATTATAATAGTATCAACTAAAACTTCGTTATTGCACTTGAAACACTTTTTTTCCATATCGTAGGCTTATCTTTTTTAATAACTACAGATAAAATTACTTCAGTGATTGCAATTCTACCTGAATGGTAAGTGACTATAAAATGACGCCAAAAAAGTAAGCACATGAACTTAGTCTCCTACATCATAGGAGTGCGAAAAAGTCAACAAAATTTACTAACGCCCTCTATTGCCAAATATTAAAATTTAATATCGTCGTTGCGACTTCAAAACTTGGCAAAATCACTTTTTTACGCCAAATGATTCTACAATTTGAAGCACTACCGAATTCAAAAACTCTCATTTGTGTACGACGTTTCCATTGCAATTTATTCACCAAATTGAAAATCACCTATGTGCTTGCTAAACAAAATTTTATCGATTTTTATCGATTCCCTCAAAAAGCAGATTTTTTTACACTTATGAGGTTTTGAAATCGCAACGACGATATCAAGGTATTGCCTGTGGTATTGCATCATCTTTTCGATTGACACGGCTGTGAGCACTGCATCGTACGTGCAAATAAATAAACATGTCAGTATCAATATGCAAAAGCAATCGCCGTAATAATATAAATCTGACGTGAACGCGCCGCTAATTATTGATATCGATTGAAAGGTTTGTGCCGCCGACAGCTCCCAGATTAATTGCATTAAAAATGTACACCGGTAATTCCATCAGGTCAAGCTCGCGTGTATAATTTCAGGTCATTATATTTTAGTACTAGCTGATCCGGCGAACTTCGTATCGCCTAACAAACTTTTTTTTTCTAAAATAAAAGTAGCCTAAGTTACTTCTTGTTACATCAGCTATCTGCCAGTGAAAGTCCCGTCAAAATTGGTCCAGCCATTTCAGAGATTACCCGGAACAAACAGACAGACAGACAGACAGACAAAAATTGTAAAAAATGTTTTGGTATACATATATGTACCGTGTATACATCCAAATGCACTTCGTAAAAAGCGGTTATTTCAATATTACAAACAGACACTCCAATTTTATTTATTTGTATACTAGCTGACCCGGCGAACTTCGTATCGCCTAAGAATGTAAAATCGGTACAGCGGTTCTTAGCCGTTACAGTTTCTGTGTGCTCCTCCCTCTCCCTCTCCCTCTCACGCTCCCGCTCCCGCTCCCGTTCCCGCTAATAGCTATCTATCAACTACACATAACAAAATTTTACCTTATCCCGCAGGAACAGGTCTATTTCCCGGGATAAAAAGTATCCTATATCCATCCCCGAGCTTTATTTGATATCTGTATAAATAACTAATCTATCAACTACATATAACAAAAATTTACCTTATCCCACAGGAACAGGTCTATTTTCCGGGATAAAAAGTATCCTATGTTCGTCTCCTGATTCTAAGCTAACTCCCCACTAATTTTCAGCCAAATCGGTTCAGGCGTTCTTGAGTTATAAATAGTGTAACAAACACGACTTTCTTTTATATATATAGATATTATGTATACATTTGATATTACGCGGTATGATAACCAACATAGAATGGAGGATAAAATTATACTCCCAAGAGTTCCAAGTACCTACCAGGTTCAAGCCATCTAGCCCTTTCGTAGTACTAAACTTAACATGTTATACAATTATGAAATTAAATCGAGTTTGTTATTTTCATGCGGTTTAATTTCAGTAGGCATGTAAGTAGGTAATTGGGGTTAAAGTATTTGCGAAATTATTTTACAAACACTTTACGAAATTCATACTTGTTGATAGCTTGTCAACAAAATCCTACCGTGAGTAGTCCAAGATGAAGCGGCAAGAAATTCCTAAGACTTTTTTCCTACTCACGACTTATTATGGATACCCTCAGGGATCGCAGATTATTTACAATAAAAATACAATTATGTTCCTTGTCTTTGCAATTTTATATTTTAAATATTTCCAGTAATACAATATTTTGCTATTTTTCTAGCTTGACAGTGAATGACAGTGGTGTTATTTACAATTCTATGGTAACCAAAACAGGGTTGCTCATCTACAATGTACAATTGTACGGTCGCTACACATTCATTTATATAAATAGGTTTACATTATAGACAACACTTAAGTTCTATTTACTATTAATGTCTCAATTCGACTGTATTTTTTTTATGTTTGTTACCTGAGAACTTTCGACTGGGTGAACCGATTTTGATGATTCTTTTTTTTATAGAAAGCAGGTGCTTGTCACGTAATTCCACTGTTTCCACATTGAACGAGATCGACAAGTAGTGTAGAGTTAGAGTAACTTTGAAGTCGGTTATTTTTTGTTAGTAAAATTTAGATTATTATTTTACTCGTTCACTTAAAGGTTGATTAACAACTTCATTACATAAATAGACATGATATTGTAGTTATATTTGAATGGTTGTGTCACAATGAGCATAGGTAAACATTTGCATAGATTATTGTAACGCTCCTATTACAAGAATTCTTTTGAATATTATTCAAAGATAAGTAAGGCTAAATAAGTGCAGAAATCTAATATTTCGCGATTATATTATCATATATTCGAATATAATCGCATTATGTGCATTTGGATATAAACATGGTACATACACCAAAACAACATTTTTTTTTAATTTTTGTCTGTCTTTTTGTTCCGGATAATCTCTGAAATGGCTGCACCGATTTTGACGGAACTTTCACTGGCAGATAGCTGATGTCACAAGGAGTAACTTAGGGTACTTTTAATTTAGAAAAAAAATTTTTGTTAGGCGATACGAAGTTCGCTGGGTCAGCTAGTTTTTAATAATAATCTTGATTCACTTTCCCGCTTACCTCGTGGCAACAGATCCATTTCTCGACAAACAAAGTATCTTAGAAATGCTTCATAATCAATGAACTAACTAAACTAATAAAATTGCTCCATAGTAATAATTCAAACTCGGTGATTTTCAACTTTTAATTAATTTTGATAGCCTTTTGTTTCATGAAACATGACAAATACCCATGAAAAAGTCCACTACGCAACTTATAAATCTGCAACCCCCTCGGTAAGCAGGATAGTAACGGACTTTAGTTAACCGCTCCATTCAGAATCCAGGAGCAGTGATGGGTTATAATAATAAAATAAAAGGTAAAACTTTGAATAAAACCGTCGTATTTTCGAGCGTTTCTTCGTTAGTCTTACTCATTCCTTTTTGTTTCAGTACAATGAAAACTTTTACAAAAACAGGCCTTGTTGTGCTAAAAGCAAACTGTAATCATACTCGATGGAATAATAACAATATAACAATGGAAGAAAATGTCAGTATTGCGTGCAGCGAAAAATCTATCAGTTATCATTCGATTCTCTGTTCATTCTTGTAGTTTACATTGTAACAATATCTACACCCCATTAGCGGTCGGGTTAGCCACATCAGGAAGTCTATAGCGTATCATCACGCTGATTAATTCCATTAAGGGGATTCTTAGAAAAGTCAATGGCCAATCCCCGCAGCTCCCTAGTAACGTGGTTCGGCAACGTCTCTCTTAGAAAGGCAATGGGTCGTTTTCCTTTAGTTTCCTTGGCGAACGTTGAAAATGAATCATAGACAAATGATATGTACAGGTTATGTTAGACTTTTAAATTTTTATGTTTTTCTATTTTTAGTATTTCTTTTCGCCGCCCACAGTAAAACATATCCTGTAATAATTTCAAGTGCCTATCTGACGCGCGACGTCAGACGTACAGAGAGTGGCTTCTTATGAATAGGGCCGGTTGGTATCCTTTGAATACGGAAAATTTCAGGAGTCTATCTGACAGACGGACGGATGGACAGCGGGGTCTTATGAATAGGGTCCCTTTAGGTAGCCTCAAAAATGCAATAAAGATTGATTTTTTTTAACCTTATTTTTTTCAAACCTCATAAAAAGCCCCCAAGCTGTCTCAAGTAGGGGGTGGTAGCTATTCAGGCGAACCCCATGGAGATATAATAATAGTAATAAATAATAGTATTGATGAAGTACTAAAATCAAGATTACCAATATAATCCCTCCTGGGGTCCTACCACCAGTGGGCTGGGTTTAGTTGCCTCATACGACTCGCATCCGGCGTGGGATTGGATTGGCTAATTACAGATTTATTATTTTAAACCTTTTAAATTGTTCATGTTACTATTTATAATGAGATATTTACGTTTGACATGTTTTAATGCGGTTCTGAGGCGACAGAGTGAGATTAATGTGGCAGCCAGCGCACTACATACATTATCGCAAACGGTAGTTTCCCAAGGAGCTATCGCCACACATCTATCATACTAATGGGTAATTTATTACTGTAAACCTAGTCTAGGATGGAAAATCTATGCGTAGTTAATATTCCCTACTATTTGGTACTCCACAATCTAGCTATTAAACACTGTGCAATGGGTAATGGAGTGATTTTAAAGCGTGTCCATTCAGGGACAAATGGCGTAACTGGATATAAAAACCAGCGATCTTCAACAGAAGGGACCAGGCGTGATAGGTTTTCGTTTGCTTCTTAGCATACTTTTGCATGGTATATAAAAACTATACACTACTATAATAAATGTTCTCAGAAAATGCAATGAAACGACAACTATTTTCGCAAAAAAAATTCGGATTCCATTGATTGCATATGAGATTGCAAAAAATATGCGAAAATAGTTATCGTTTCATTGCATTTTCTGAGAACATTTACCATGGTAGTGTATAGTATATGTTTTTTATATACCATTAGAAAGTAGAGATTCCAACGAACAAAAAGACTACCGAATTTTTAAAAAAATCAGATTTTTTGACGTGAGATTTTTCGACTGAAAATAAGGGTGCTTTTTCGATATAAGGTCAAAATAAGGTGAAAAAAAATATATTTTTGAAACAAAAAAATTACAGTATGTCAAGGACATACAAAAGTAAGTTTTCGCCAAATTTTGTGAAACAAAAATTTTTTTTTGTAAAAGATAAAAATAAAAAACCAAAAACGTGGTTTTTGAATTTTTCACATAAATTTTGAGGTTATATTGTAAAAAAGTGTAAATACAAAACTTGTGGATCTTTTTATTACCTACAACTTTGCCATTCAACTTTTTTCAATAGGACTTGTAGTTTTTCCGGAAATCGAGATAAACCATTTTTTTCCATTAAACACCCCCTCCCCCCCCCCCCTTCCCGACCTCAGATCGCCCGTAATTTATTTTTCCTATAATCTTCGTTATATTCTCTTCCTTTTGCAATAGGTTTCATTCTACTATATTTTTTTTTCGTTTCAAAAATTATCGGCACTGGACTATTAGCTATGTGATGTCATTCTATTTCTAATATGGCTGATCATCCAAGATGGCGGACTAGTTATTTTTTCTGCACTGCCACAGTATGGGTATCAAATGAAAGGGCTTGCTGAGGAGAATACGAAAACTAATACAACGTCACATTAAATCCAAAGCTTGTTTTTAAAAAGTTTTTTTTACCTTTAATTTATTTACTAAACCTTTAATATGGAGAACTAAACTTCAACTTTTACTCATAACTCTCCTATACTTCGCTTTGGGTAGATTTTTATCTTCAAATTTAAGCATTAAACTTTACCTTTAACTAGTGTTAAGTAACTAATTGCTAAGTTTTTATATTATACTAAATGTTCTAGTATGAATAGGTCGACAAATCCCGTGCTCCTATCAAAAATTGCTACACATGCTAAGCAGAGCTTATAAATGAATGAATGGAGGGACAAGTGTAACGTCACGCCTCAACAAATTGATGTCCGTAATGGCAGCCATTATACACATTATGTGCGTGATCGAAGAAGCAAATAGCCAATCAGGCCAAGCAGCAAGGAGAAGGCATGAAAGAATTATATTCATATCAGTAAAAAGCGTATGACTCATAAAAACCCATTCAAATTCTTTTCGTAGCTTTTTTCTGATTTTTCCGTTCCTTTGAATGTCGACAAAAGTATCGAGATCCTCCTGTAGGTATTCCCGAGCGAATCAAGTGCAGGATAATCTCTATATGAGAACGTTGATTAAAATTCTGAGTACCAATTCATCTCGTTTTTGCTTAGGGTATAATAATTTATTGAGATAGATTCGTATTTTAATCTAATGATCCAGGCGAGATTAGAATTCGCAATATTAATAATCACAAAAAATATTTTTACACATATTTCGGTACATTGCCACGTGGATGACATCTATGAGACCTTATTAAAGTTGAGGCCAAGTTTTGTCACAACACAACACCACAGCGCGCAGTAAAACGAAAGCCTTGTTTCGTGAGAGTCGGCAGATAAAAGTTATCTTGAAAAGTCGTCGGCCGCAACAAACTTAGCGACTGTCTTCAGGTAGGATAAGGAAAACTCGATTAAAAGAAGTAGAAAAAGTAATTGGGGCTGTGGGGAGGAGATCTCGCAGTGTATAACTTTAATTAAGCTTCGACGGTCGCTACGTCTGGGATGCCGTCATTACGGTTCTATTGGCGGAGTTCAGAACAGGTGGCACGTTCCGAAATGAAGTAATAATCATTTGGCCTGGCATTAATTCAATCACCTTTCTTAGCGGAAAAATTAAAAGTTGTTCTATGTGTGGCGTTTCGCGCATCGTTTCATTACTTTCGTTTATTACGTTTCATTGATAGCAAAGAACAATTGTGTTTATACGAGTACGTTTACACACGGATGTATATAAATTTTTCATGTGTCTACTCGTAAGGAAAATTTATCAGTGATTTGGAGTTGAAATGCATATTTTATAAGGCTGTAAATGTAAACATCTGCTTTAAATAAATAGATATGTTAATAAAGCCTTTTGTTTACCGCAACGCTTCGTACTAGGGAATAAGAAATCGGCCTCGGTCCGTCTGATGGTTTTCGCTCCAACTCCGAGTACCTACGTCGCAGTTCCCGAACCTCACTATCTTGCAACCTTGTTTAAAGTGGCCTCCTCATTTACATCTCAGGGTTGTGCTGAACAACCCTTTTGTAGTCGAGCAGTAAAGCAAAGGTTTTCTTGTTTATAATAAAATGTACATCGCAATAGGGAAACAAAATAAGTTTAAGTATTTGAGCTAAAAGTTTTTTATCTTGACTGTACGAAACTTTTATTGGTGCTACATAATGAATAAAAATATGTTAATATAAAACATTTTTAAACTATAAATAAATAAATAAATGTTTGAACTAAAATAGCGCAAAATAATAAATAATGCAAAGATTATAAAATTTTAATTCATAGTAGAATTCTATCCCAAACCATTTTTTTAACTTGTAATGCACATTTAACTTAACCTAGAGGTAAGCTTTAAAGCATTGCAACTAGCGGTTAATTGTCTTTCAATTAAAAAGCTTAATTAAACTGACGTTACAACTGGATATCTGGATCAATATCTGGATGACCGAGCTTTGCTTGGTGTTTTAATATTGCTTAACAACGCCATCTACTGAAGTAGCTCTGTGATGTTAAAGCAGACAGTTGTTCCCAATAATAATAGTATTATTACACGCCAATAGATGTCGGGAAGAGTCAATGATATTGTAGCAGTTTTTCATTGCCTGAACACACAAATAAAACGAAATTTTCTAAAAATTAATCCTAGCTAGATCGATTCATCGCCCCCGAAACCCCCTGTAAACTAAATTTTAATGAAAATCGTAGGCGCCGTTTCCGAGATCCCGAGAATGTAAATACACATATTTTTAAACAAGAATTGCTCGCTTAAAGGTACTAGATAGTGTGCTAATAAATACATACCTACCTCCAAAAAGTGAGGATTTCTTGGAAGAATTTAAACATTATCCTATGAATTTTAGGTCATGCTTTTAGTAAGATGTATATTAAGGAGAGAAATAGCGAAAGAAACTCCTTAGTAAGTACTTTAAAAACAATACCTACACCAATAAAAAAATGCATCAGCAGAACTATAACTCTATAATATCCACAACGGACTAGAAAGAGCGAAACCGGATTCGGTTAAAAAATAGAAATATTTCACTATTCCATAAAATTATCCATCGTATACGAATACAAAAACAACCAAACAGGAATATCCGAATACGAAAAACAACTAAACAGATACACGTAAAAAACCGCGTATTTTCTACCTAGCTACATCTGGCCGGTAATCGAATGGCGCAAATATGTATATTGCTCATCAGCATTCCCCTCACGTTCCAACTGTCACAGGTTGTACGCTTGTATACTTGCCGATGTACAATCCTTATTACAGATACGATTTTCTATTCGGTGCATTATTAAAGGAGCAAAATTCATATTTTTAAATTAGTCTGTTAATATATGCTGATGATATCTGCTGTAATAAATGTTCAAATTACATGTTTTGATTTTTTTGCCTTTTTTGTTGCTGCGATAATTAGATCGTTTCAATGCATGTTTAGTTTGAGTGAATAATAGAATTGTATTTTACAATGTAACAAATAGGTAAGAACTACAAGCTTTATAATCATTAAAAAAATAAATTCCCAAACATAACCACTTAAATATAAAATATACATCATATGACACTCGGAAAAATTAAATCGAATTCTCCACGACACTCACGCTTAAACATGATGGTAATCGGTGACCACTTACCATTTTTTATCAAGTGGCTTGCTTGTCGACTGTTTACATTAAAATTCTTTCTGTTGTTTCTAATCTGCAACTCAGTGTAAGAAAAGACTTGACTTGAGAATTTCATATTTTTGTCGCTCTGAAATCGAACTTTCGATCCGTTTACAAGTCAGGGTCACTTCCGATTAGGAATAAAACGCTCAAAAGTCGTTGGCAAGTGTCCAATTAATGTAATACTTTTACACGTTGTACACAGCCCTTGCTGCAAGTGTACAATACAAATGGGCAGCTTTAAGCAGAACGAAGCGCTTCCCATTTGTGAGTTGAGCTGACTTGCTTCAACTTGCTCCGTTCTGCACCGGAAGCTTGTTAGCACGACTTCTGCGGCTTCCGACTAGATAACATTATGTTAAAGATTTAAACTATTTGCACCGAAACAGAACCTACTGGAACTATCTAGCACGATAGTTAGCAGCGCGCTATTGTTCAAGTGATTATTGGAGTTTGGGTAAATTTTGAATTGAGGTTGTAAATATGATATTTTTCTGTAACGTAGTCAGGCGTTATTTATATATGTGAAGGGATAATGCACGTACCGTATACACATGTTGAGCAGTGATAGTCTAGCGGTTAGAACGTTGGTCTCCCGAACGAAGGGGCCCGAGATCAAATCCTGGCACGCACCTTTAATTTTCAGATATTATGTGCGTATTAGAAGTTAATTATCATTTGTTTCGGTGAAGGAAAACATCGTGAGGAAACCTGCACACCGGAGAGATCTCCATAAATTTCTCAAAGGTGTGTGAAGTCTACCAATCCGCACTTGGCCAGCGTGGTAGACTATGGCCTAATACCCCTCACATTGTGAGAGGAGACCCCGAGCCCAGCAGTGGGACAATTATGGGTTGTTGCTTGCTTGCTTGTATACGCATGTACCGTACTAGAACTGGAAAATGTTATCCATAAAACTGTGTATTTTTTTCTATAGTGTTGTTGCGCGTTATTTAATTTCGTAATATTTTATGTTGTGGTGGAGTGCTGGAATTCCAGAGAATTTTATTTTTAATTTAAATTTCAAGATATTGAAATTACCTAATTAATATTGAAATAAACTTTCAACATTCTTCTTAAAATTTTGTACTTTTGCGTACGAGCAAGGAATACGTATGTACCTACTATTTGTTACCGTAAAAAGCGAGAAAGCGTTACCTTATACAACGTAAAACGTATTTTTTGTTCATGTTATCCTTAATACGTCAAAATATCGTAATTTAAGCAATTTCATTGAAGTTGAAAATGTTATGACACAATAAAACAAATTATATGGCATCTTCAAACTCGGAAATCAACAATGTAGATGACTTTGTGACGTGCGATTTCGAATTTAGTGTTAACTACTTGTCTCACAAAAGATGGATGAGCTAATGATAAACAAACCATTTTTAAAAACTAACCTTTTTTAAAGTAATAAGCAGTGTTTCCCCTTCCTTGTCTGCCTTCATTCTGTGGAAATATTGCAACTTTTTTATTTGGTAAGTATTTGAAGATTTGAGAACGAATGAGAAAATGTATTGACAGACCTCCTACCTTTCGAACTCGTTGCTTCACATACTCTATAAAAAATATCCATGATTTTTTACGTCGATTTCTGTGCCACACAAAAAAAAAAAAAACAAACATAAAACTTGTGTAGATTAACTACGCTAAATTCTAAGAGGTTTATTACGAGACGATCCCTCGTTACAATCCGTCGTGTCAGCCGCACCGAAAAGACAAATTGAGGCCATTATTACACGCGGTTTATTTGATCGGAAGACATGTGTGACCTTGGATAACAATGGATTATTATCATTATCCCGAGGGTCTGTTGAACTCCCGTCATAGAAATATGAACGTAATAAATTATTCAGCTACGCTATCTTATCTTTTCTTTAATCATCAAGTTTATTTTAATTTTTTTCCTTTTTTTCTATTAATATTACAGTACATTATTATTCAAAGTAATAATCTACTCATTATCTACAATTAATAGTTATTAGTATGACCAGTCCCTAAGATGGCAACATTTCAAAATTTTATTGTGACACATTCGCTCGCTGTTTCAAGTTCACTTTATTACTGTTTCGAATATGCTTTAAGAGTTATTTGGGAGCGAAATAAAATTGTCCCGTAACTTCAAAGTGAAGTGCTTCGAATTATAGCGTCGTTTATATCGTATTGCGTGTCATGTCGTTTTAGAGTTTGTATAATTACGATAACAATTCAGTGTTTTGTTCCGTTAAATAATGTAATTAACTGATTGTAGCACAAGTGGTGGTTAAATGAATATGGTTTTTGAATTAATATAGGTGGATCAAATAGAACCATATTGCAACGCAATTTATAAAGTTTATCATAAAAGAATGAAGTTTAAAAAACCTAAGTTGAGAACAAATATTTCTTTACACAGGCTTGATAAAAGTCTGCCAAGTTTAATTGTATAAAAAAGACAACATTCCAAAGTAATAACAATTTAGTGGCCACAGTTCGCTTGTTTCGTTATTAATGTGTTATGAATAGGTTAGACCCAAATTGGACCATACTTCTTCGAACATTATGCTGGTTGAGCAGTGCCTGTATGTAGATTCAATATGCCCTCATGTGCATATATGTATATCTATTAATTATTATTTAACCCAATTCTGTTTGCTTTATTCCAATAATTCGATTACAGTATTGTATAAAAATGTTTAATAATATTGTAATTAATACAAGTCATGCGTATTTTCGAGTCACAATATATTATTATTAGAGATGAAACGGAGATCCAGTAACTATCCGATATCCGGCCGGATACCAGATAGTAATTCAGTATCCGGCCGGATACCCGATAATAAAATTTAAAAAATTATCGTTATTAGTTTATCACTCAAAATTAACGAGTGAAAAATTGTGATTAATGAATACCAATTTTTCCGCATTTATTGATAAGAAGCGACTCCGCTTTGCTTCGTATACCATACCACCTTCTGAAAATAGCCTTTCGCTGTAAGTAAACGCTACTGCCTGGTGCTGAAAGATAAATTCTAGCAAACCTTGACAACTGTGAGTACTGATTCGATTTAACTGACCACCAGTATGGGTCGTAATTGCAATCGATTCGAGATGTCTTTAAGAAAAAGTTATTCTCGTTAGCAATTGGATTTTGTTTTTCTTGCTCGCGACAATCACTACTAAAGGGCCGAATATCCGGTAGCCAGATATCCGGCGCTCCGGCCACTAACCTTGCTGAATATCCGGTATCCGGCCATTTCACTACCCGTTTCATCTCTAATTATTATTCATTTAAGTATGCGCTTAACTGTCTGTTTATTAAATTAATACAATAACATGTAAAGGTGTAATTTTACTTTATAGTAGGTAAGTAGCGTGATGATACTGGCACAACAGCATTAAGGAATTTATGAAAAGAAATCTTCACGTGTCCAGTAACTAAAACTGTCGACGAAAACGTGAAACTTACCTACACGTAACAACTGTTGCTAGTTAATTAAACTACACTATCGACTTCGCTTCGACCTAATTACTCTTTCTAGTTCTTTTAATCGAGTTTTTCTTATCTTAGAAAAAGGCAAGTGCGCGTCAGGCCGCGCGCAATGTATGGTTCCGAAGTAGTGCGTTTATCGACTATTACTTATTAACTACTTACAACTAATAGCCGTGATAGTTTACCTTACAAATTCATCATATAACCTAATTTTCAGAATTTTTTCACTTGTCCAACTCCAACCGTTTAGCCAGCAGGTGGCGGGAACATTTGACTCTAAGCAAAATTAGCACTTTAAAGTCACATATTTCACAAACGGACCCCTAATTCCAAGAATAGTCTTAAAAGACCCATAATATTTTTGGAAGAACTTTTCAACGGTACCCCACACTATGGGGTACGCGATGAATAAAAATTCATCCTCACGTTACCTGTAGGAGTTACCCTGAAAAAAATTATTTTTTTCAATATTTTATTCTACGAATCTGGAGTTTTAACAAATATGTGTATCGATATCCATGCCAAATTGCAGCTTTTTAGTACTAAGGGTCTCGGCGCTTTGCTTCGTACAGACGGACGGACATGACGAAACTATAATGATGAACGCATATTTTTATCCGCACCGTCCGCGCCGGACGCATCACATTTGTATTAAATCATATAAGAGATGCGGGTGACATAAAAATGCGATGCGTCCCGCGCGGACGATGCCGATATACATACCTATATTATGTGCGTTCACCATAAGGGTTCCGATTTTACTTCGGAACCCTAAAAAAGGCGCAATTCATTGCCTCCACTGACTTTTTAAATGAGTGTAAAACGTAATCTACAAAGTAAAATATATTTATTTAACTAGCTGCCCGGACAGACTTCGTTCTGTCAAAAGTAAATAGTATAAAAACCTCCCGTGTGCCTTAAGGAACATACAAAAAAAAATTAGCCGAATTGGTCGAGCCTCGATGATGGATAAACTTTTATCTTTTATAATAAAAACTTTTTACTTACAGTATAGCTTGTTATGTTAAATCCAATCACCCCATACTGAGAGTTCTCCATAATGTTTACAAAAGCGCGTGAAATCTGTCATACCTCATTTAGAATTTAGATAGGTGGACAATGGTCTCAGCCGCTAACGATTATGTTGATGTTTGTTCATCATTGTCATTTCCCGGAGGGGTCGCCATGGTCAAAAGCGCAATAAAATAAATAATCGTCCAAAAGAACATGAATGGATTTTATGAGTCACATATTTTTACGTATGTTTTTGGGGTCTTTCCTTTAGATGGTGATCCCGGCTCGCGGGCTCTTCGATCGCGCACACAATGTGTATAATGGCCGCCATTACGGACATCAATTTGTTGAAGCGTGACGTTACACTTGTCCCTCTACTTTCATTCTTTTATACGCTCTGCTTAGCACGTGTAGCAATTTTCAACGACATCACGGGAATTGTCGACCTATTCACACCGTAACACATTCTAGATTTCAAGGGTCCTTTTTGTTTTATATGAAGGTAGAACTATAAATAAAATTAGAAACTTGTTAAAATTGTTAACCTCGCTCTGTGCAGACCAATGGAACCGATGCTTGCTTATGAAATAGTATTGGAAACGAAAAAATGACAGATTTATATCTTTACTTTTTGTTGGTTTTTAACATAAATCATTACGTTATGTTAGAAGTGAACGTGAAGTTTTAAATTATCTTTACTTCTGATAAAGTAGAAAGGAATAAATAAGAATTCAATCGCTCCAGTCCTTGAAATTACGCGATAGGGAGTAAATATTGAATAAGTGAAATTTCTTCGAATATTTCCTGATTGTGAATCACAATTCAGCTACCAAATGTGGGCTTGTATTTGCCAACCCGCAGGTAAACTCCGCGTGCAGTTAAAAAGGAATTCGGGGGAAATTTTATCGCTCGTTAGAGACCTTAAACGGTGAGAGCATCCGGACCCGGCCACCTCAGGAAAATCTTTCGTCCTAATATTGCACGTCTGTACAAAGAGAATTGGACGATGCCGATGTAGAAAAACTTGATAGTGTGATTTTTATCATAATATTGCAAGTCTGTACAATGTAAAGGGTATTGGACGATGTTGAAGAACTTGATAGTGTAATTAAAGAGAATTTACGTTAATATTAGGTAACTTCTAGTCCCAACGTTGCTAAATGAAAGACAATAGATGAATTTTATCATATGATACACAAATATAATATTGTATTCTCTAATTGCTCTAAACATCAATGTCCCTACACACTGTTGAAATACCTACTTGGCGTACAATTACTAGGTATAACTCGTAAAATTATGAATTTTCCCTAACTTACACGGTAATTGATTTCAATTAAAACATAAGAAGGTGAAAGATGAAAGAACACTACCCTTTAAATGCTTCACATTTAAGTGATACTGGGAACTGCGAGAGTGCTATTAGCGGACACGCCATCCGTCCCTGCTACAGTTGCTACCATAGCCGTCACCGGTTACCGCAAAATCAATTAGTAGAGACTAATCACCCGTAGGAAGGGAAAACTTACACTAGTTGGCATCCGATGAATAATAATCTTTCAAACTTTGAAACCCAATTATAGATTTGAAAATCTATATTTATTTTGAATCAAAGTTTTATCATATTTTTTAGACCTTTATAAAGTGGTTATCAAAGAAAATGTACATGCAATTAATCAAAATGTTAAACGTTTTATTTTTAGCCGTATTAAGACGGATCAAAATACTGACCCGCATCAATTTATCCCACTAGGATAAGGTAAAAGATGACAGAAGCCGTTATGCTTGGTTCACGTATTTATGAATTAAGAATATTACCTATATTATTATTATTACTGGTATTATACCAGCTAGCTCCGTCTTGCTTGAGTCAGACTCCTAAAGCTATATTGTAAAATAAATGAAATATTGTTATCGTCATCTATATCTATACATCTATACATCTATGCATCTATACAAATAAATAATATTGGAGTGTCTGTTTGTAATATTAAAATAACCGCTTTTTACTAAGTGCATTTGGATCTATACACGATACATATACCAAAACAACATTTTTACAATTTTTGTCTGTCTGTCTGTCTGTCTGTTTATTCCGGCTAATCTCTGAAATGACTGGGACCGATTTTGACGGGACTTTCACTGGCAGATAGCTGATGTAACAAGGAGTAACTTAGGTTACTTTTATTTTAGAAAAAAATTGTTTGTTAGGCGATACGAAGTTCGCCGGGTCAGCTAGTACATAATAATATAATGAGACTCATCGCAACAACCATTTTAACTATCATATACTTGTGTTGCGTATGGTAGGTATGGTGGTTAAATTTCTGTAACGAACATAATTATAATTTTGTGGTTTTTCCATATTAGACTTGGGAAATTTAGGTAATAAATTCATTGATAGTTGGATCCTTGCGAATATTGTTATTCGATTCAATTTTATATTTTACAGTATAAAGTTAGTCTTTCAGCCTCTAAAGTTAAAAAACATGGGTGATAATTATATGACATACGAGTAACCGCCCTCGCTTTGCTTCGGTTTTCTTATTTTTTTACACCTTGAGTTACATTATTGGAGTTTTATTAAGGATCCGTAATTTTTTTGAAAATATAATATAGCCTATGTTACTCGGGGACAGTGTAGCTTCCCAACAGTGAAAGAATTTTTGAAATCGGTTCAGTAGTTTCGGAGCCTATTCAATGCAAACAAAAAATCAAATCTTTCCTCTTTATATATTAGTATAGATTAAGTTATATTTCCATATTTTGTCGCAGACTTCCTTGTCTAGTGTGTTGTCTATGGCACCCACGACACAGAGAATCCTACTGTGAGGTTATGAATGTGTAGCTTTATTTTTTATTTTTTTAAGAAATCTTAATGATAACCTTGGTAGTACATTGCCCCGAGAGTAAGATGTCTTCTGTAGGAACATGACTTTGTTAATCAGCATTGTGTTGGATGAGGAGGGATGATAGAGAGGGTTTGCTTTAACTCAAGATAAGTGGAAACCCATACAGGCCAAACACGTGTAGAAGTGTTAGTGACCAAGCATTAGATGTTTTTATACATAGGGGAAGGGGGGGCATAACGGGGACGTTAAGGAAAATAGCCAATAAAAGAATAAACAAAATATATTAAGTAATTAACACTAATCATAGCACTTTGGTTACATATTAGGCTATCATTTGGCATAGAATTTGGCGAAGCAACTAATCAAATAATGTTGTAATTTTAATTTTACGAAACCCTTATGAAAACCCCATTGTGCCCCTGGGGTGGGGCAGTATGGGGTACATGGTTATTTTATTCACAATATGTGCAGATGTGGATTTATTTTGGGTTCTCGTCGTCAACACCAGCACAGGCTGTATGATACAAACGTCTACATAGTTGGCAGGCCACCCAACCCTCCGCAGACTTCAAATATATGTAGTTTAATGTAGGGTTATCGTCAATACAGGCATAAAGTATCCTCGTCTACGTTTTGAATATATCAGAGTGAGCTTTATCGATGTTTTGTTTTTTCGAGGTTTTATTCAATCTCGGATCTAATATATTGTAATACTTTTTCGTCCGTTTGAGGTTTCTGTAGCTTACTGTTCTGCTTAAAACAGCATCAATAGCCTGTTTCATGCGTTCTACAGAGCAAGTTCTGCCTCTCAAAATTTTCTTTTTGTACTTTCGTACCATTTTTAATACCTAAAACAAAATGAAAATTCTATTATCAAATGTTCACATAATTCCTTTAGAATATCTTACATAAGAGGGGCATAATGGGGACAGCAGTTACGTGGTACAATGGGGTACCCCATCGTGCCCCATAGCCATGGCCCCGTTATGCCCCACACGTAACATTATTTGAAATAATTGACAAAAAAAAATGAATAATAGTTAAAGTGATTTTGTTCAAAATATATCAATAAATAATATCTCTAGAAAAACACAATAAATAGACAATAATAGTAATAAAAACACTTACCTTTTTGCATGTGTTTTCGTATTCACTCAAAATTAGATGAAAAAACGTCGCAACAAGTTTATTTTCATAAAAATCAAACGCGTGCAGACTAGTTGCCATTCACGATTGGATTAAAGATTGATACAAAATGGTCATCTATTAGTGAAAACAGCAAACGTCTAGTGTTCGTCGTTACTTGTTTTTGTGGGTGGCCCCGTCGTGCCCCGCGACCCCGTCATGCCCCCCCTTCCCCTACATCCTGAAAGCCTTCCTTAACGAATTTTATTACAATGACAGTCCGGACCAAAGGCATTTAGGTCCAATTTACTATAGCCATATTATTTATGTAGGAACAAAGCTTCACTTAGAATGAATAATCAATGCTTTATATTCATGAGAGGCTGTCTTACGATACCCTACTCTGCGGCACAATATGTCACTTTTAATTTCAAAGTACTTTAATATTTGAAATGAATTTTGACAGTTTCAAATAAATCTACTTCTCGGATTATAATTTGACTGGCACGGAAATTAAAGTTAACTGAGAGTTCAGTTTTGTAATTTTGAAATTTCAACGAATTTATGATTTTATTTTTATGGCTTAATTCGAATTACATTTGTAGTAATCTAAACCTTTTAAGGATTCCGAAGTAAAATCGGAACACTTATAGTTTCATCATGTTCGTCCGTTCGTCCGTCCGAAGCAAAGCGCCGAGACCCTTGCTATTTATTAAAACTCCTGAATCGTAGAATAAAATATTGAAAAACATTTTATTTTCAGGGTACCTCCCCCGCAGGTAACGTAAAGATGAATTTTTTATTCGTCGCTATAGTGTGGGGTGTCGTTAAAAAGGTCTTCCAAAAATATTATAGGTTTTATAAAACCATTTTTGGATTGAGGGGAGTGTTTGAGTAATATTTGGCTTTCAAGTGCTAATTTTAGTTAAAGTCAAGTGTCCCCCCCCCCCCTGCCGGCTAAACGGTTGAAGTTGGAATGAAAAAATTCTCAAAATAGGTTATATAATTAATTTACAGGGAAAGCTATCACGGCTATATTAGCATAACTAATTAATGAGTAATAGTCGATAAACTTACTACTTCGGGACCGTAAATTGCGCGTGGCCTGACACGCACTTGCCCGGTTTTTACTCTACTGCGCAACGCAAAGAAAGTATTACGTTTAACAACATTGTACTGGGTTTTTTGTCTTTTTAGTTTTTTACACAGTCTTTTTTTATTTATTTATTTAGATTTAAGCACATGAGATTATAAGGAAGAGAAAATTATATAGGTAGCTGCTCTTCAAGTTATAGTCAACATGTTTTGTATTAGACGATTTAAAAAAAATAACTAAATTATAAAAGGAAAGTGTACAAGTATGACTAAAGTTATAAAATATTCTACCTCGCAGAATTTTAGTCATCAAAAGTAACACGAGTTGAAATTTAGTAATTCGTATGTGAAGAAGCAAGTTTCACTTTAAGAACAGTTTAATCGTATAACTTATACATGTAACATACATATTTTAGAAGTCTTTATAAGTTCGTCAGGAAACGGCTGCTCGGCCCTGTGGAACTTTTAATTGTTTTACCATTTCGTAAGTCGCTTTGCACACTGTCGGCGAAACGCTTGTTTTTTATGGAAATAGCCGGCAAACGAACTGACGATCACCTAAGGTAAGTGGCTGTCGTCGCCCATGGATATTAGCAATACCAACACTTCATGCGTTACTGGCCAAGAAAAAGAGAAAAACAGAAAGAAATAATTGACTCTAAAGCCCCCAGCCGGAACACAACTAGTGGTTTGTTGACGGTTGCCTCAAGAAAGTGGTAGGTAGCGAGCGGTAGAGGTAGAGGAGGCAAAACTTTACACGCCAAATATTTCGCAAAAGTACCCCTAATTCCAAAAATGGTGTTAGAAGACCCATAATATTTTTTAACTACCACACTATAGGGTATGTGACGAATAAAAAATTCATCCTCACGTTACCTGTAGGTAGGTACCCTAAAAAAATGTTTTTCAACATTTTATTCTACGATTCTCGAGTTTTAATAAATGTCCATGCCAAATTACAGCTTTCTAGCACTAAGGGTCTCGGCGCTTTGCTTCGGACAGACAGACAGAAGGGCAAACGGACATGACGAAACTATAAGGGTTCCGATTTTACTTCGGAACCCTAAAAACAAATATGGTGGCTGTGAGATGTTTGAAGAATCAAAAAATAAAAATAAATTGAATAATGCAGTATGGGTAATAAATTAAAGAGCTCACCATAAGGATTTCAAGAAAGTATTTAAGATAGCTTTTTAAAATAATCAGACGGGTTTTTTATTTTTTAAATTTATACTAGTTTTTTATTTCTAGTTGAGTGTGAGACAAGAGAAGACAGCAAATCTTGAAACTCTGTTTTTATGAATTCGTTTCGAACTCCTAAATTCATTTCGAAACCCTTTAGAGGATATTTTTATAATTCCGAGTGGCGTCAGGACTTTGCCAAAATCCGTTATAATTGGAATGTAAATGTGATGGTTTTTGACTTTTAACAAAAGAAATAACAATTCACACTTTTACGGGTTAATTGTTTTCACAAAAATTTATTTGAACCGAAAATCAGGACTGTCAGTGTTATTTTGTTTGGCTTAGTTTAATTCATCTTATTCTATACTCACAATTCCGTAATTGTTTCGTCCGATTTTTTTCACATCGCCCAGAAATAGTGAGGACAGACACACGATGGTACCTAAGTGCTCACCATTACCCAATCTGAGCCGTTACTTGTGACGTGATGACGTTCTATAAAGAAGCAGTATATTAGCATTAATTTTTATATATTATGCTGTAATCGCCAATGAAGTCCTCTTTATAATTAATGTCCATCATGTCCGTGTCCCGTGTACGTCTGTAACACTAAAAACATCATCCGCCTAAAACTAGGATACCCGCACTACATCCCGGTAACATGTAGTCATTATTGTAGTGCATGTTTCCGTTGTGGGAGGAAGGGAGGTGCCACGCATGTGTTAAAGTATATGCCATCATACATGTTACCCGCGGATTGTTGCAAAGTAGACTAATACTAACTTAATAACAATGGATTTCCGCAAAGTAACGCCTGATACTATTAACAATATTACATCTTTTTGCATCACACACGATATTTCTATTGACTTTTTAACTTAATTCTACTCACAGTAGATCACAAACAAAACAAACATACGGTATCCACGCGCTTGCGTGGAGAATATACATTATACATGTGGAGAAACTTAGAAACTGTTTAATTATACTCAGTCGAGATTTAACTCAGAAATAATTATGTTTGCAAGCAGACCTCGAACAAATTTCAGGAGAGAGACATTAAACATGTGAATGGCAAAAGCAAATAAGTAACACGCAAAATGTAGCCTGGAATGAATATGAGTTGTAATATAACAACTTTATTAATAGGATAATAAGGTATGTTTTCCATAAAATCTAATATATTTTTTTATATCCATGAAATTTCATCGAAACTTGAATGACTAAACGAGTAGGTATATTTTTATTAAATAACACATATTAACTACTCATACAAAAAGTAGAATTGTTTTTATAAAATTTAACACCGAAAATCGCCAAACATTAGTTTTTCTAATTAAGTAAAATGTATTTAAAGCAACCTTCCTGAGCACGTTCTTTCTTTTCACAAGCAATACAACCAGATTTTTTTTAAAGACATTCGTAGCTGTAATCATTCAAAATTCGAAGGTTTTTTCTTTTTTTATTTTCGTCCCGACTCTTTTGTAGCGGCCAGTCTATCCATAAACAGTTCTTTTGAGTAGAAAAGAAAAATGGAGACTCATTTGTTGCTAAATGAAAGAAGGTTTTTTAAGGACTTTGCTTTTTTACAATACTATAACTATCGTTCGTCTTATGCTGGGTACATACCGGCCCCATGAACACCAACGAAGGATATTTACTATTTGCTAATGTATCCTACTGCACGTTCATTGGCTTTCATCATAATTACGTCCAAAATTATTTGGTGCTCAAACAAACGATCGTTAGGACATGAATTCCGTTCGCATTCGCAATTTGACTTCTTTCGCATCGACTGAGTATTGCATTTTTTTAAATTCAGTAAAATAACAACAAGAAAATTTACTAGTGCGTTGTGAGTTCAGGTCTTATTGAATCAAATATCAAAGATAGTTTATTTCTTGTCGCAATATACATTAGGGCGCCTCCTCACTGCCCCCTAAAAAAATACATCGTGTATCCTTCAATCACCAACAAAAAACGTCGTAACAGAATAACACTGGCAGTACCGAAAAATGTTTCCTGAAAACTTCCTTAGATAAAACAACAATCACTTAAAATAACAGGCGACATTCGATCGAAAATGGAATGATGTATGAGTATAATATGTATCTAACGTCTGTAGTGTAAACAAAACAAACTCCACTTCGCCATCCGATGTTTACCGACGAAATTTGTCAAATATTGTCTGTCTACAAGACGGAAAGTCGTGAACATATAATTTAGCAAAAAAAATAGAAAGCAGACGCGTTTGTACAAAAACTAAACTGTTTCTGTTTGTACCAATAGCTGAACTTGTCCATCGTCTGATGGACCAAATGACAAAAAAATCACTGTTGCTTAAGGATATTCATAATAGTAGGTACCAAATACGTTGTCAGTAATGAAGGTAACTTGCAATTACAATTTATGTACTGTACTTAACTTGTATTTATTATTAAAACTCGACAGTGATTAAAAAAATAATAAAAAAATATTTATATCAGGCAATTTTAGCCCATAGAGTTAGTAACAATTTTATTACTTATTAGCTATGTAAGTCTATTACAATTCCACTTATTTAATTTAATACAATTTAATTCACAATACAATTTACAATTTAAAATACATTACATTACATTTATTCATTGATTGAATGTAATTTAATACATTGAATAATACGTTGAATTTAATGAAAAGAAAATTCTTTCTTTAATGTAGAATTTAATTACTTATTATAAGTTCTATTATTTCTTTTGTGATTTAACCATAATACAATACAAAACAATGACGAAATAAAGACATAACACGTAATTAGTATCTTCATAAGCCGATCCTCTGTTACAATTTTCTCTGTTACAAACTTTCATAATTTAATTCCGTTCAAAGGCAACCAACAACAACACAATAATACTTATATTAAGGAAGCTAGGAAAGGCTTTTAAATTCAATTGTTGAATGCAGTGGCTTCCTACTTTAATCATGAAATGAACTGCAAACGCATTTCTTTGTCATTAGTTTTTTTTTCATTAACTAATGCATGCCTTATACCATAAATTGTTTGTGTACATTGAAAACTCTGTACGTTAAAATAATGAAAAATATCATTAATGGAATAAGAAAAGGTTAGGTGCAGGTAAAATAAAAAACAATGTTGACCAAAAATAATACGAGAAACTAACTTGAGAATAAAACGAAAAGTCCTCTTATACCGCTATTCATAAACAAGTTTGAAAAAATAAGTAATAAGCGCTCACAAACGCAAACTTGCCTTCTCTGTGTAAGGGGTGGCATAAACTTACACAAATGAAAATCAAAAACAACCACAACACTATTATAAACATTGTCACATGCCTGCCCTAACCTGAAACCGAACTCAGAACCTCTACCTCAACAAGCAAGGCCACTTCTAACTGGTCTGACAGGATTTTGGACATTAAAAAGAAATTACATAATAAAAGAACGTATAAACGCAATTTTATTTACTGGCTCAAAGGGGCGTAGCTACCGCCGTATCAGCTGTATCAATTATACGGGGCCCCCAGCGTTTAGGGGCCCCCACTAACTCCAAAAAAAAAACCTCGCCAGCGGCCTACGACCGCTACAGTTGGCAATCCTTTTATATTTAACCAGCTAACGTTGAGGGGGCCCCACAGCAAATATTGATACAGGGCCTCCTTAAGGCTAGCTACGCCACTGCTAACTCATATTCTGATACTAGCTGTTGCCCGCAACTTCGCATACGGAAATTATGTTTTACCTTATTTGTAACTCTTGCAGAAGAAAATTTAAAAAAACGGTGAATTTATATTGAAGTACTTATATTTAGTAATTTATATACTGATATAAATTACTAAATATAAGTACTTCAATATAAATTCACCGTTTTTTTAAATTTTCTTCTGCAAGATTTATATTGAAGTACTTATATTTAGTAATTTATATAGTATATAAAATATAAGTACTTCAATATAAATTCACCGTTTTTTTAAATTTTCTTCTGCAAGAGTTACAAATAAGGTAAAACATAATTTCCGTATGCGAAGTTGCGGGCAACAGCTAGTATCAGAATATGAGTTAGCAGTGGCGTAGCTAGCCTTAAGGAGGCCCTGTATCAATATTTGCTGTGGGGCCCCCTCAACGTTAGCTGGTTAAATATAAAAGGATTGCCAACTGTAGCGGTCGTAGGCCGCTGGCGAGGTTTTTTTTTTGGAGTTAGTGGGGGCCCCTAAACGCTGGGGGCCCCGTATAATTGATACAGCTGATACGGCGGTAGCTACGCCCCTTTGAGCCAGTAAATAAAATTGCGTTTATACGTTCTTTTATTATGTAATTTCTTTTTAATGTCCAAAATCCTGTCAGACCAGTTAGAAGTGGCCTTGCTTATTGAGGTAGAGGTTCTGAGTTCGGTTTCAGGTTAGGGCAGGCATGTGACAATGTTTATAATAGTGTTGTGGTTGTTTTTGATTTTCATTTGTGTAAGTTTATGCCACCCCTTACACAGAGAAGGCAAGTTTGCGTTTGTGAGCGCTTATTACTTATTTTTTTCCTTTGTTATTTTATCGTGAATTTCAGTAAATTCACGATAAAATAACAAAGGATTCCTCCAGGAGCGGGTTTTGAAAAATAAGAAATATTCACATAAATTTTTATTTTTTTCCTTTTATTTGAAAAATTTTGAAAAACTGAAAAATACATTTTCCATCAATTTAATCAAGGAACATTTGTTGCAAATTTGAACCAAATCGGTTGATGTTTTAAAAATATTCCATACAAATTTTCATCCAGTTTCCCGGGGAAACCTTTTAATTTTCTGGGATAAAAAGTATCCTAAAATATGACCCGGAGTATTAGTAACTATTTTACCAATTTTCATTTGATGCCCGGACAGACAAACAGACAGACAGACAATAATTCAAAAAAAATATTTTTTGTACGTTATTGAAGTGCCCCCTAATCGAAATTTTTAAAAAATATTCAATGTACAGAAAATTTTCCCATTGAGTTTTATTATAGTATAGATTATATAGATTTCAAGTTTCCTTACAAAAGTGTTTTAATTAAATATCACTTCAACTGTTAGCTTTTCCAAGTAACAAGTACGGTTTAATTTACAAGGTTCATTTATCCAAGGAAACCGTCTTGGAATTTACTGCTAGATAATAGTTACGTGGCGCACACGATACACGAATTATTCGCTTTATGAAACGTTAGTTTCAAAGACTCATTAAATACAAATAACGGTCTTCGGTTTGGTTTGGTTTTCGTTTAAATCCCAGTTTTTTTTTAATAACATATAGCTTATTATTACTCAACAGAGCATCCAATTTGTGAAAGGATTCTTAAAATCCGTCTGGTAGTTTTTGAAGTTATACTTCTTAAGGGGTGTTTGGAAAAATATGAGATTAAAATGTTTAAGATGCGACAGCCAAAAAGCAAAATGACGAAGGGCTACTAGGCACACAGCACTAGGCTAAGGGCTTGTTTCACCATCTTCAAGTAGAGTCCTAAATAAGCTATTCGCCGGTTAAAGTGACGTTAAAGTGTCATTTTACATACACGAAATGTCAACTTAACCAACGAATAGCTTACTTCGGACTTACTTGAAGATTGTGAAACAAGCCCTAAGAGTTGGATAGCGCGCGCGGGATTGTGGGTGCAACCGAGAGGTACGTCGTGCGGTTGAATTTCAAGCGCGCGCCGGGTCGTGGGTGCGAGCAAGAAGTACTTATATTATAACTAAGAGGTAACTATAACTTGTTACGTGCGTACATAAGTACACACACACGTTTTTTTTTTGAGTTTATTCATTACAAACAACAGCCCTCGCTTTGCTTCGGAAAACCTTTTATTTATTTATTTATTTATCAGGTTACACTAACAAAGTGGACACTATCACATTCAAAATACAACAAAGATAAAAAAAAAACATTCTCTAGTGTCACCTCAATTACAGGTGTAAACAGCATGCACAATCAAATATAATCAACAGAATTCACAAATTATATCCATTCATAACTCATAATAAAACTCATAATAATATTCATAATAAGATTACATAAAAACAAATTAGGGAAAGTATTTTAAAAATTACATCTTAAATATCATTTATACAATAAAAATTATAATAAAATTAATTAATAAAAATTCAACAAGTTACATTATAAATTAAAATTATTAAAAATTAAACAAATTTCATTTAATAAAATAAGGGGTAAATTAATTTTAATATTAATAATGTGCATGAAATAAAACGGAAGTAAAAAGTAGGTAACAATTAAACATGACATATCTCAAATAAATTTCATAAATTATTATTGTTATTTGATAAAAATATTATTATTAAATTATTATTATTGTATATTAATTATTATTATTTGTTTCTTTCTTGTCCAAAATGACTCAGACACATTTATAGCCACTCAAATTCAAACACATACACACACACACACACACACATGTACACACACACACACACACACACACACACACACACACACACACACACACACACACACACACACACACACACACACACACACACACACACACACACACATGTACTCACACACACTCATGCGCAAGTATGAATTTATTATCATATTATTGTTTTAATTTATGGATAAGTACTATTATGTCTTCTTCTGTGATTATAGTAAGTAAATATGCTCATTGTTGGGAGAGTTTCGGTTGCCTATAATACAGGTTTCCCACCCAGTTTAGGCAACTGAAGATCCTTGTTTACTATAATGTCCTTATTACTATAATAACTATGTCTGTAACAAATTATACTTTGTACATTTATATATGAAATAAAGATATTATTATTATTATTATTATTATTATTATTATTATTATTATTATTATTATTTGTTAAGATTTTAGTACCCACCTAGAAAATATGTTTAGGCGAGATTCTTTTATTTAATATTATTTATCTTATCTTTAGTTGTGATCTGATTGAAATAAAACATCTTCATACATTGTCTTTTTGAATTACACCTAAGCGCAGTTAAATATATTTGCAGCGTAGTTTGTTAGTGACCTGTCCAGAATCCTGAGTTCGATTCTGCAGGCATACATAACATGACAAAAATTTTACGATCCATTTAAGTCTACATGTATGTTCAATCGTCCAATGTCCATACTTCACAAATAATTCGCACACGTACCTGCTATGTGAGTAGAAAAATGACTGTTTGAAAAATATGCCATGCATAATAATTTTATTGAATTAATCATAAACCCTGTAAGTGATTTATAATATTATATTATTGATTATTTTATAGATATATTATACATTGGTATATTACAAAAACCTTTATGAGTTTATATTTCCAAGTCTTTAATTCTATGTCGCAATAAACTTTCATTAGACAAAGCTCCGCCGTAAATATAACCCGTTAAATATAATTCAAATAAATTTAAATTAAATCCTTATAAGCTGGGCTTGTTATGGAGTTATGATTTATTTCATTTTAACATACCTTTTCATAAATAATGAAATAAAATAAAATAAAATAGTCAAATATGTAAATGTTAAAAATATTTTGCCAGTCCTACCCGTATAATATGACAAACCTTTCTAAAAATTCTGAATTCAACATAAACGTCTTAAGTTTAAACCTCATTAACTCAAAAAATAATAGTTATTGAGTAATTTTTGCTAAACTACGTCCAATCATGGTACTCCCTAAACCAGTTCTAAAATAATCTGAATTTTACCAAGAAAAAAATAACCGACTTCAAAATAACTCAAAAAATACTCGTCAGATCTAGCTCAAATTTAAGTGGGACCTATACCTAAACATAAAAAATACAGTCGAATTGAATACGTCCTCTTTTTTGAAGTCGGTTAAAAAGTGGGTACTCGTCGTAACATTTTAAACATTATGACAAGCAGAGTCAGACTTAGTGACGTCAATAGACCCTTCAAGATTCACTGATTACCCCACGCAAATACGACCGACGACATGCAAAAAGCTTACAAGAGGAAATGGGAACGCACAGATAACCGTTCAGAATCGCGAAGTGAGCACGATTTTATTTTCTTTCCAATATCTCCTTAGCTGTCATTGAACAGGTGCTGAGTCGGATGTTACTGTCTGTTGGATACGCTCAAATTATTTACACCAGTAGTTGGTCGTTAGTGGGCAGTAACGCCCTTGGGTGCTAAAGGATTTTAAAGGGATGGAAAAAGAAACAAAATTAATTAAATTTAGATTTCTTGTAGATAGTAAAAGCGGCGGTTTTAATCACATAGTCCAAGATCCCAGAGCGATCAGACATAACTTATTTTTACATGGATGAAACCTTAACTACTCAGTAGCATATAGTGTACTTTGAATACCTTGCGTGCTTGTGAAGCTTGCCTTGTGACATCTGGGTAGGTACCAGGTGAGTAAGGTAACTAAAAATAAGAGTTACTTTACTTAAATTAGTATGGCTGATTTTTATATACATATATTTTGTAGAATATTATTCTTAACTAGTATCATATAGTGTCAGACACTTCTCATGGACCAGAAGGATTTTCAGACGCTTTAAACGCAATAACTGTCAAAATTTTTTAGTGCCTGTGAGAAGTGAATAGCACGTGTAAACCAAGTAATTCGCCAGTAAGCGTTATTTAAGTGCATTTATTTCTGTGAGATATACAATGACAATAGGTCATGTCATTAAGTTTAACGTAATACAACATATTATATACAAAATAATCGATGCACAGTAGAAAAACATGTTGAATTCCCAAAGCAAGTAACCAGCGAAACTACTAATCTTATATTCAGAGTTACTTAAACTGACAACTGGTCCCGAACGCTCGTTCTAGTAAAGTGCTCAAGTAAAGTGTTTCGTGTAAATGCTGCAGAGAGCGGCCCAAATGACGCGGCACTGATGCGAGCAACTAACGATTGCTCTCAGTGCTTCGCTCCAAAAGAATTGTTTATGGTCCACGCTGCATCGACGGCGGCGATTCGCCTACAAATTGTTTAGTTATCAACTAATTCTTCAACAAAATGGATAAATATTTAAATGAAGAGGTTAGTGTCTAGTGTTCAACGCAAGCATTATGTTCTAATCAGTAAATCTCGTCATTTATGATAGACTGCTAATGACAAGTATCTGGGGATGCGCCGATCTGATCCGATCTTTTCGAAGATCGGATCGGTAATTACTATCCGATCCGCGAATGGTATCGAGTCATTAATAATAATAATAGTTAAAAGAATAATGCAAATGTAAAAGAAATTTAAAATAACTGATAAAAGGAAGCCTAGAAAAATGTCTTAAGGAAAATGCAGATAAAATATATCTGACTCTAGAAATGTAAGACCTTTGTTATACTCGTAGCATCGAGATAAAAATCATATCGTTATTTTCTTGTAGGTTTTATAAAGGTGGGCTTAGGAAGATAAACCAATAGTTACTTAAGCAATTATATTATTATCATTATATACATATAATTGCCAAAGTAATAACAGTATATTTTAACCGGCAAAGATATTCGTTCTTTCTTCCTTTCTTTTTCTTCTCTCTTTCTTGGCCAGCAACGCCACTTGTGATAACTTTGGTGTTGCTGATGTCCATGGGTGACGATAGCTATTTCAGGTGGATCATTAGCTCCTTTGCTGACTATTTCCATAAAAAAATCTACCTTTGCTCTATCTTATCCTTTATTTTTCCACTGTTAATCATAAGCATACTTCCGGAATATTTTTTTATTCGAAATATTTTGTATTAACTTTATCACACCATCTTATTTGGCCGATGAATGGGATTTTCGCATATCTTTTTTTTGCATAAGATAAGTTAGTGCTTGACAACAATCCCACCTGATGGTAAGTGACGATGGAGTCCAAGATGGTGAACAAGAGTCCAAGATATCTCACTTAAACATTTCTTTCATTTGTGCAACACTATTACTTATAAATGGTTATTATATCTCATAGACAAAGAACAAAGTATGATCAGTATAAACATAGAAGTACTGTAAAATAGCCTTATATACAACCATAAATACAACGCCATAAATACAACGCAACAGGCAACGGATATCATGCTGTTTTTATGTTTATAAACAGATGGGTTACTTTTCTCTGCAGGCGACTGTACCAAAGAACTAAACCATAATATGTCACTTTGAACGTACGACTATAGAATAATCTGTGTCAAAATGTCCAAAAAACTGACAAGAAAACTCTAAATAAAAAGAATTACAACAACCTTTTGCTACTGTTACCTAAACCCTGTCACGGGTAGTTAGAGCAAATTATCTACGGTATCTGCTTAATGCATCGCAAAAATGTCGAATTACGTTGAAATAGGTCGATAAGAAAAAGCGGTCCTGGCACATATTGGTGCCGAGACTCCAGTGAGGCGAAGGACATTAAGTCTATGGTGACGTACAGTACGTACACCCTGTATCACAAGAGCGGGACCCGCTTAATGACGTGGAAAAGATGCGGGAAAAACGCACTTTTACCCAGAAAATAGCGCGCTGTAACACTGCAATAATCGTATAGATAGTAGTTTAGATTCACCTGACGAAAATACTGAAGATTACCGCTGGACACCCATAAGTATCATAAAGAAATAAAACTATTTAGGTTGTAAATAGTTCCCAAAATCCCCCAGTCTTATTAGCAGTTGTTCAAAATATGTATATGACGCAGAAGCGGTATTCTATAGTATTGGTTATTCAATAATATTCCTTTTACTTTGCACCATGATATATTTCCAGTTCTCCTAACGTTCACATCAATAACAATCTAGATCACTATTCGAATCCCATATTATTATAATGAATGTCCCACACGTATTGTTCTCAATAGATTGACACCTTCCTTATTCTAAATATTTAGTTTTTCTTCATGACTTCTTGTACGACAGCATCTGCATCGGTTCATCGTTGTAGAACCAAAGAGGTCGCTCCCCGACATAACAATATATTATATTATTTTTAGGTGGAGAAGAAAATGCAAAGGTACAATTGGCGAGCATTGGCATTAAGCTCGCCAATTGCACCGTAATTATGTGGTCAGTAAAGTTTAAATAAATAAATAAATAAAATGATGTAAATAAGTACTTTTTGCAGTTATAGGTATGCTAAAATATATATATGTGGTTTTGCTAAAATATATAATTTTTCATTTTTATATCGGCCTGGTATTTGTTAATAGCGGCTTTAGAAAATAGCTGAACCTAGAGAAGGCGGTGATCCTGTAACCTATCTAAAAGGGAATCCAAATATTTCACTATCATTTTTAAGTCAATCGTAGAATATTTTTTCATATTTAATTCGATTGCCCATTTTTATCTTTATTACGTGACGTCGATTACCATCAGTTTGCCATGCTTATTTGTCTCCTATACCATAAAAGTGTTTAAAATACGATCGCTCAACAGATGTACCAGCGATTATATATAAAGAAATAAAATGCAAGCTGCATCCACGGTTCGCCCGGCGCGTACGTAACAAGCTTTGCAGGAAAAATACAAAACAATTACCCACACCAGCACACCCTAACGAGCAGACATTCGAGCTGAATTACAAATGACGGAAAATTATGAGAAGCTTCAAATAATCATTAAACGTAAACGCGTAATGGTTTCCCATTCAAATGATGGCGCGCCAGTAAACTGCTCTGTAATGTCTCAACACAATCTCTTCCGCGGAAAATTGTTACGTTTTAGGGCACATTAATGAGTTATTGGCTATCAAACGTAACAAGAACACATTTCTTTGTTATGGCACACGTAAACTTTAACATTGGCGATTAATTTGATCACGTACATACTCGGTTATTCTAGAAAATTCCTGTGGTAGTGTATTAGCCAGTTTTACCTACAAAACATTTTTGTGAATGCTGCAAATACAATTAATTTCGAAATTATTTTATTTTTATCGTGGATTCTACTCTTTATGTACTACATAACAAGATTAATATTGATGCATCGTTTGTCTGCGACCAAAATTCTTTCGAGGTCGAAATTGTTCGATATTTATGCCGTAAGTGATCATCATTCATCCTTTACAAGTCTTCTAGGTACTGGACAAAGGCCTTGCTAATTTGCACCACTGTGAATAATAATTTGCGGAAACAAATGAAATACTAAACTACCTACTACTACGCTATAAAATCTCTAATACTTTCACGCACATTAACTTAAAACCATGTATTATGGCTTGTAATTATGGTTTCTTTTGTATATGTATTTACACAATTATTGCACTCCCAGTACTGCAGAGCTTCATTTACGTCAGTACAAATTCCCATGCAATACTTTTTCGAAGGAAAATGTAAAGTGCGTCGCGAATGAAAAGCGTACTATCGTAGAGATTTACGCGGCGCTTTGTATGGCTGAACGAAGCGACCCGCAGAGACCCGCTTCTTATTAGGATCCTAGATTTATATCTTATTCAATTTACATGAGGCTGTTGGTTCACAAAACTGGCTCGTACAACGTACCTAAATGCGAAATTAAAAATACACTTTCTTCGTTAAAATTAAAAAGTTCATGCGGATTTCTTGTGTCGCTCCTATTTCACGGGAACACGTGATTTGTCAAAATAAATAATATGTAGTATCTTATAAATACATGGCCTTCTTAGCTTTGTGCTCAAAAAGAGAAATAATATTTTTGATGTCTATTTGTATTTATTTATTAAATCAAAATAATAATAATAATAATATTGTAAGCTCGTGTTTAGCTTCACAAAGTGAGCAGTTACATGCTTTTATAGGAGCCATCCAGCTGTCGTCAGGAATTAATAAAACAATACTATTTTAATAAAATTGGAAGTAACGCCCAAACGATTAATAACACTTTATTAGGTATAAACAAACTAAGAAATAGCGTTGTAAAACGTAAATATACATTCCGAACTAAATAAAACTGCGAGGGCAAACACAATAAAAAGTTAATTACCGTGGGCGATAATAAATAATGCCTTGCCACAAAAATCCTCGCCTCGACCTTTCCTCCGCGACATCTCTAGAAACTTTTGTATTTCTGCAGTTTTTTAAACTCAAATAAAACAATGGAAGCTTAATAATATCTATGTGACCCTATTTGACTGTTTGTACAAACAAATTGTACAAGTGAAAATTATAGTGACAAATTTAATTATTTATGTTACGGTAATTTAATTTAATGTGATGACTATGGAACTTTGTACAAAATAAAAAGGTGAAAAGAATACTTAGCTTATTTCATATATTTTGTTTTTAATTTTTTTTTTCTATTTAATTTTTATCATTTATGGTAATAAATTGTCACGGTCACGTCCCCATAAAATGCCATAAATCGTCATGGTATATTTGTTACATCAGACTCAGAAGCAACATTCGCATACCAACTTATATATTTAGGAATACAAATACAAGAGAAAAAAAAAATTACCACAATGTAGTGATAAATTATGAGTAATAGTTATCCCTAAAAATATGGCTAAACATTAGTAATGATCGTCAAATTGTAGTGGACACATTTAATATTTAAGTATTTGCTATCCCCATTTAAAAGTATTTTAGAGGCAAAAAAACGATACTCTGTAAATCTATCTCTACGATAATACTACAGGTACGTATTATTGTATTGTTCTCCAGAAGTGGTTCCAGTACGCCCAGGTATTTGACCTGGAGTGCACCGGCTCGACCGCGACAATATTTATCATCAGGAGCTCGATTCTTGAGTTTTAGAGATAATGTAGAACTTAAACATAATCTCTAAGCTCAAATGTCTACCAAAAATGTCGACACAAACCGTGTTTGTGTGGGTCAAGTATTGCAAGTCTAATTAGATTCCTCCTTCTTCCTCCTTCCTCTTCCTGATTCCTCATTACTTCCTCTTATCCTAAGGAGGTGAAATTTTGGCTTCAACCCATTAATGGCCCACTACTGGACACGGGTCTCTCCTTGTGAGGAGGCCTAGAGCATACTCCACCACGCTGCTCCAGTACGGATTGGTGGAGGGGTTAGTGGCCAACCCAAGTGTCGGAAGTTTTCATACCGCCCGAGGGCCTCCGACACGGCTTAACGCCTGTTATCTTACGATAACAACCGGGACCGATGGCTTTACGTGCCCTCCGAAGCACAGAAGCGCTCAAGAATTTTTTGCCACTAGCGGTCACCCATCAAACTACATCCAACTTTGTCGATCGCTTAGAATCGACGCAAGCCGCCGGGCAATGAGCGCTTCATTGAAATTTTACATATTGCTTTATATCTTTTTGTTTACAATGCATTTTTGATACTACACACAGGTTTGCCTCTTTGCGAGGGAACTTCTTAACGATTAACAGCACAGTCACAATTTTTCTTTACATTGATGCTATAAAACCGTGTATAGTTTTTAAACTATTAACTAGTTATTTGAGATTTATCGTATTCGAGACAATGTCTATGGCGTAAGAATTGGGCCCCAGCACCACTGTTCCCCGCAGCACCTCGCCTGACCGTTGTATTATATCCACGTCTGAAATAAAGCGAATACGGGAACATTGCACGCAACACATTGTGATAACAAGCATCGTTTTGCTCCATGATTGTTGATAGATACTGTATAGAAGTTATATGATGCTTTAGTATCTTAGGGGCGTACTCGGGCCCCATTTAACCTATAAGCATTTTTACGACTGTAATACAATTATGTTACTAAATACACAATAGTTTTATTTATTTACTCATAATTACATCTAACATTAGAGCTTAACTAATGCGTTAGAGTAATATAAATACATTGAAATCAAGTTCATAATAAAATTAAAATTCTCATAAATTAAAAATTAAATTCATAATAACTAATATAAACTAAAAATAAAAATTCTTATACATTTAAATGAAAATTTTTATCAATTACAATTTAAGTCATATCAATTAATAATCGTCACACACAAAATTCGATAAATCCATTTATTAGTCGATGACAACAATATACCTAACGCTAATAACGCTACCCACTAGGATTCCCTGTGTCGTAAGTGCCATAGACTACACACAAAGACAAGAATAATGAAAATCAAGTAATTTTCAAAATAAACAAGTATCTCTAAGCAGTGATCCCTTCACAAAACATTGTGTTAATCAAAAAAATGCATTGTACAAGCACAGACATAAAAAAAGAACAGACGTAACCTTGTCTAATTGAGAGTGAAGCTGACAGCTGACAGCTCCCTTACCATGTGTGCGTAATTTTGTAATTTTTGATTGGCGATGGTGTCAATGTCGTAGCCGTATGGTGTCAATGTGTGGGTGTGTGTACTTGTACGAATACAGAGTTGGTATTCCTATGGGTGCTTCACTGAATTTGTTCCTGGGATTATGTCCGTCTTTTTTTTAGGTCCGTGTGTACAAGGAAGTGAATGGTGAAACACGTAAGTCATACAAATAGAAAGCATTTATTACTTTCATTTTGACGACCCTGTAGCCTAGTTGGTAACGACCCTACCTTCGAAGCGGAAGGTCCCGGGTTTGATTCCCGGCCGGGGTAGATATTTATGTGACAAATAAATATTTGTACTCGAGTCATGGGTATGATGTGTTATGTGTCGTCCATGCCACCCGCGACACAGTTAATAACCTACTGCGCGCGGGGGTATGAATGTGTTAGAGTTTATTTATTTATTTGTGGCACTATACAAAACTTGCCTTAGCTTACATTAACATGACAAAAACAATCCATACTTTTATCGTAATATTATGTTACTATACAAAAGCTTATAGAGTTAACCCTAGCAGTGTCGACGAGAAAATGTTTATGTCACGGCATCTGACTCGAGTGCCCGAGGCGGACCACCCCATATATCATTAGTACCGTTCGTCCCTACTCGAGGACGTACGAGTATAATATCTATATCTGAAACGAGTCCGGTTCTATAACTGTACACTATACCTACACTGGACTACTCGTATGTTTGATATATATTTCACCCTGTGATTTCACCCCACTTAAGTATCTTCAAGTCAAAAGCTTTAAGTAAGTGCACTTTACCACTTGTTTTGACTTAGGAGCCATTTCTTTCTTTCTTTCTCTTCTTTTAGTGTTGGCAACGCATCGGTGTTGCCTTTGGTATTACTTATGACCATAGTGATGACCATTTATCATAAGGTGGATCATTTATCACATTAAAAAACCAATCGTCATGGTCACAAAGCATCATTTGCGAATGCAGTGATATTCGAGTATTAGCTTATTATAATAAAATGTTATCCCAGCAATCTACTTTCAACCATGAAACCATTATTGAAAATTTATAACAATATAATAATTTGCATACATTAGTTAACCACTCGTAGGAACATCTAAGAACTACTTAAGTGGTGAATAAAATCACAAAACAATGTTTTAGTGAATGCTCGCCTCGCTTATTCATTCATTTGATAACATCATTCTTGTTTTTACTCACGACATTTCGAGTCGATGACTGGGTCGGTGTAATAATAAGAAGTGAAGGTGTAGTAGTAAGAACTAACACTTAATAGCAGAGAGCTACAGTTACAAAAGTTTTACGTCACGATATGACGCTACTGCCTGGGGCGGTCTCGCGCCATATATCATGAGTACCTGCTGTCCGTGCCTTGTACAATACAATGTATTGTAAACGAACCCTGTACTTCTAAAACGACTTACACATTAGCTGGGTTAACAAGGTATTTCTTTTTAGGGTTTCGTAGGCGAATGGCAAAAAACGGAACCCTTATGGATTCGTCATGTCTGTCTGTCTGTCTGTCTGTCTGTCCGTCCGTATGTCACAGCCACTTTTTTCCGAAAGTATAAGAACTATACTGTTGAAACTTGGTAAGTAGATGTATTCTGTGAACCGCATTAAGATTTTCACATAAAAATAGAAAAAAAACAATAAATTTTGGGGGCTCCCCATACTTAGAACTGAAACTCAAAAAATTTTTTTTCATCAAACCCATACGTGTGGGGTGTCTATGGATAGGTCTTCAAAAATGATATTGAGGTTTCTAATATCATTTTTTTCTAAACTAAATAGTTTGCGCGAGAGACACTTCCAAACTTCCACTTAAAATTGGTTTGAACGAGATCTAGTAAGTAGTTTTTTTTTAATACGTCATAAATCGTAAACCGCAATTTACCTCGATCAAAGTTACAACGAACTACAAGAACTTTTATATTATGTTACTTGCTGCTACGGAACCCTTCATGGGCGAGTCCGACTCGCACTTGGCCGCTTTTATTTTATTTGTATTAGCTGTGTTATTGGTCCATACTTACGCTTCCCGCCCACGTCCGACTTTTTGTAGGAGAGATAATCGGGCCGATTTTTTCTTTCAAATTATTTCTGACCGACTCTTTGTAGGACGTGTACGTTGCACTATTGCTATCTATTCTATTTTTCTCCTACAAAAAATCGGTCTCCGATTATCGGACATGGGCGGGAAGCGTTACTATAACCCATTAATCATAATAATTATTATAGTGTTAGGTATTATAAATTATTCGTTTTTATGGTCGTTTTTGATGTGTAATGAATAATTGATATATTATCTACGAAATTTTAAATTAAAATATTAACGTCATTTTCACCGTCCACTTAGATAAATCCATCTCTAATCGACTTCAATTAGTCCCGATAGCAAATAATTAGTCTTAGATTAAAGGTTTGCTCCGTAAAAGCCGCTGAAACCAACTACAACAATTCATTCAAAAGAAAGAGGTGTAGGAATATCCGAATTTTTTCGAAGAAAATTCTTAATTTTAGCTTTACGTCTTTAGTAAAAATCTTGCTGCTTCAATTCTTGCTTTACGTTTTTACAAGACATAGTTCTTAATTCTTGCTTTACGTCTTTAGTAAAACAGTATTTTTGTATCGGCAAACAGTAAATTCTAACACGTTGATTCTCTTTCTGGGTGAGGTAAATACTCGATACAAAGTTTCACGTTGTAACTTTAAACATCCTCTTAAACAATCTGAAGACTAACTACTAAACTACGAGTAAACTAAAATCGTTAACGCTGATTTATTTATTAAAACTCTTTTGAACTTTGCTTCTTTTCTGTTCTATTTCTATCAAAATGATGCGTTACAAGAAGAATTTTTTAAAGAAATTTCTTTAAGTGTTTTAAAAACAAGACCAGTTTTATCTTAAAGAAGGTTGATATACGGGCTGGTTGTTATCCTATCACTAACTAGTATAAAAACATGTCGTTTCGCGGAAAGAAAATAAATACAGCATCTCATGTTTCGAGTCTAGTTAATACTTTTGTTGTTATTCTTAATTAACAACAACATTAGAAAATAAACAACACATTTAAAATATTGTGGAAGAAACAAGATTGGACATTAATATTTTGTGTCTAAAATTGAGTTACGAATATTATGTCGCCTTCAATTATGGCGCTGATAGATAATAGCATTATGATTAAGTAAAATGTATATACCCACCTAGTGTACCATGTGAACATTCTATTTGACGACCCGTGTGGCGCAATGGTTACCATGCCGGATCGCCGCACCAAGGGTTCTGGGTTCGATTCCCAGCGAGGCGGAAATTTGAATGATGAGTTTGAATTTCTGTTCTCGGTCTGGGTGTGAATATCCTTGTCTAGCGTGTTGTCCATGGCACCCACGACACAGGGAATCCTAGTGTGGGCTATGAGTGTGAAACATTATTTATTTATTCTAAGACTTTTATCCCTTACTAGAGTTGTTGTACTTAGTAGGTACCACAAAAGGAACGAGAAGCCACGACCAGTAGCATACGACTATGCTTCAACACATTAATGGCCCACTGCTGTGCACGTGTCTCTCTTGAGGAGGCCTAGAGCGTAATCCACCACGCTGCTCCAGTGCGAATTAGCGGAGTAGTTAGGCCAACTCAAGTGTCAGAAGTTTTCATTCCACCCGAGGGTCTTCGAAATGGCTTAAAGAATGTTATATTATAGAACCAACAGCATTACGTGCCCTTTTTTACTACTAGCGCAAATTTTAGTTACTTGCAAGACTTTGTACCTGCCTCTTTTTACGACAATCACGCGGATGGAGGAGTATGAAATTTGGCACCAAAATACTAAATATTCCAAACTCATTATTTTGAATTTTTTTTTAGTAACAAGTTTTTGGGATGTTTTTGAAATGTTTTTTTAATAAAAAACCTCCATGAAGAACAATGACCAATAACCATCTTGAAGAGAGTCATGGCAGTCATATGGCAGATATTAGCAAAAGAGCTGAAAATAAGAGATATTTGGGTTAATTACTGAACCTTTACGAATGAGCACTGATGTAAATCAGCGTAAAGGGTTATATTCATAAGCGTATTCTGATAAGAGAAAAAATGGCGTGTCAGCGTTTGCGATATTTCTTTTTTATCCGACTATGGCAAAACCAAAAGGAGGGTTAATAAGAAGGGTGATTTTATCCTAATATTTATGTTTGTATGTTCATCTGTTCCCTCAGAACTTCTAAACTACATTAAATTTAATACGTGGTATTTTTGAGTATTAGTTATTAGAATTAAGGGTAAAAATTATCCCACGCCGGTCGCCATTCCCTTAAGACATTAACTTCAAACAACACAGCAAAATACAACAAAGAAAACAAGGTTCGTGGAACGGAATATTTACGGTCCAATTGAATCTCGGTCTCAAAATATTGTAATATTTCGCGAAAGGCCAAATAAAAATCTATGTCGTCGTAAAAAAATTTACGCGTTTTAATGCAAGCCTCTCATATGCAAATAACGAGAAATGGATGCGTATACGGCGTGGGCCATAAATAGAAATGACGGGGGCAATACAATGGGGTTGGAAGAGCGAAGTAATGTGTTATTTGTGCTTTTTAAGTAATAATAATATTTGTTGACATGTCGTGATGATAATGCTGACATGGTGTCGGTAAAGAAGTTTTTCAAGAACCAACAAAAGATAATAGTGTCATAACTCATCGGTATTGCTCGGATTTTTTGTACGAGGTTGTAACGCGAAATATTTTTGTAGACGGTTTAATAGGGCCGTATTTTTGGATGACAGTAAATAGCTGACTTAATATGCATGATAGAGTGCATAATTATTATGGAACTTTATTCCTTTAATTTTATCATATTATAATCTTAAATTAAATTTTAAAAACCCCTGACACTTTGATTTACACTTAACATAGTTAAGAATACTCTCGATTAAGTCATCTTTTATACAAAAACAAAAACTACATTGAAATCGGTTCATCCGTTTGGGAGCTACGATACCACAGCTACACTACGACATACAGATATACAGTCGTTAAACCTTATTAAGTACCATTATTTCTTCTGTGGTTAAACTTATTACACGCCTCTTTTTTTCGGGGGTTAAAAATTGTATTACTTCATCTGCAAGCTTTTATTATCCATATTTAAAGGATTTTATCTTAAGTGTGTTAATTGGAATAATATTCTTGTGTAATTAGATAGCCCATTTTAATTTGAAACAGAGATTACCAACTCCTCAAGTACTACGATAAATATGGCCTTGATTTTATATAAATTCGAAAATTTTACTAATATAAATCTTAAAATATATAAATTACGCGTACCTACATATTATTAACTTTTTCATTTTTTAGTTTCATTTTTTGAAAATAAATTTAAGTTTTTTCTTTCTTTTTTCTTTAAATATTGAATTATCATCGGTCCTCGATAAGTCTACGAAGTTTCAAAGAAATCTGACCGTTTAAAGTGGGTCAAAATCAAGTCTTTGACTTTGACAAAATGTTTTATACAAACTAAATTATTACGTAAAATTCTAAGCTTCATCAAATCAAAGTAATTCGATTCGACTAACAAGCTAACACATTTAACATGTAGAATAAAACTGTTGTTATTATATCTAATATATACTGAAATGAGATAAAATATAGGAGCAATCAAGAAAAGAGAGCAATGACATGGGAAAAATCACATAACGAGGCAGATTTAATACGCTCAGATAAAGCGGGGAATGAACGTAATTTTCTTACGTATTGGAAAGAAAAAGGTTTGAAATAAGTAACAAAATCAGATGTGTAATAAGTAAAACATAATGTCATATTTATGGTCGTATGTGATTAAATTACGATGTATTTTTAAATTCGGCAGTGTTTTAAATGTATTCAACATTTATCGTATTTCAGTATGTATTTAAAATGTATTCAACACTTTTTTTAAACTCGTAGTAGACGTATAATGAGTGGTCTTACATATGGACGGTATTTTTGCCAATTCTGTGAACTGATCACTGAGTGCGCTTCAGTGCTATAGATTAATTTATAAGTTTTAACACATTTTTTTACTTTTATGTATTGCTTAGACAGTAGAAAAATGTCCATGTCTCGTTCAGAAAAGCGTTAATAACATCGAATCTAATAAAACGCCCCAACTCAGAGTCACTAACGGTTACTTTAATCGCTCGTTAGTAAAGAATCACCATACAAATTCTGTACTAAGAGCAAATTTAAGTAACAGTTAGTGACTCTGAGTTGGGGCGTAAGTCTCCATTATAAGGGTCATATTACAGTAAACATATTTGGGGCTCAGGTTAACGTTAATTATATAGGCTATCTTTATTGTACTTAGTTTCACCTATTACTTTTTTTTCATAGCACCCATATTTTTTTGTCCACTATTCCTGACCATAAGATCAATCAAATATTTACGGATCATTGATGCGGTTTGCAAAGTCATGTCAATATTGTATCTGTAGTATTATCAAAATAAGGCACTGTACCAGATGCATTGACAACTTCCTGTACGGCCGGAGGGTATCATTTTTGCCTCGAGTTGCCATATGCCGATCTATGAGAGGGGAAAATACATATAAATCACTGTCACCGACTGCAAAGCAACCGCTGAGAGAAGGTTTTTTAGTGATCGCAAAAACGGAAAAGAAAAATTCCACGTGGCATTTTACCAAATAAAGTAAACTCGGACGTGAAGCACAAAATACCATTGCATTTTTAATTTAAAATATATATATTTTTTCATTCAGGTTATTTTTTAGTATTTATATGTCTGTCTGTTTGTTCCGGCTAATCTCTGAAATGACTGGACCGATTTTGACGGGACTTTCACTGGCAGATAGCTGATGTAACAAGGAGTAACTTAGGCTACTTTTATTTTAGAAAAAAAAAAAGTTTGTTAGGCGATACGAAGTTCGCCGGGTCAGTTAGTATGATAATATGATTATTAAAGTAGTTTTCTGCAAACGATCGAATACTATAGAATTAATACTTTAGTATTGGCTGTCATGTTATAATAATAATATGTATTTTAAAATTATCGTGTATATTCTGTTGCTTGCATGAGATAAAAACTATTGATTTTCAAATTCAGCGCATAAGTGTTTAAGTGCAAGTTATATTGCGCAATCATGTCAAGACATTCCAATACTTTTCCGTTTATCTTTGTTCTATGCTTTCAATCATTATATTGCTTGAACAATGCCCTCTTTTACTGCACCGTCCAAGCAAGAATGAAGTTCAATTAAAATATTAACATCAATTGGTACTTGAAATTCCTTCACGGATACATTGTAATAACCAGTGTGACGCAATTAATGGAGTGATTATCCTTTTGAGGCACAGATTACACCCAATAGATACCGCATATGTGAAATTTTCTTAGAGTTTGAACTCACAAAATTTGGCGGAAGGCGCGGCTTGCGGGGGACAAAAAAATGCGTTGTGATTGGCTATTTCTAATTTATACTTGGACTTAACGGGTCGTACTTAACGGGTGGACTTAACGGGTATTGGTCGACACTAATGTCGTGAACATGCAAATGCACGTACGTATTGGCGCGCGTCAGTTGCCTTATATGCGGTATCTATTGGAGGTAATCTGTGTTTTCAGGTGTATCCAAGGCGCTATGGTATGAGCTTTTCAAAATGTTGTATGAACTAATATAGTTGCCGGCATACAAATGTACTCTTTGATTGCCGGTGACTCGGGTATGGTCCATGTGCACTGAACCCGGGACCCCTCGCTTCGCAGGCAGGGTTGCTACCAACTAGGCTACAGGGTCGTCCCTAATTATAAATAATTATAGTAAATAATTAATATACAAAATAATTATAATTAACTTAACTAAAGTAATGTCCAAATTAAATCTTGCAATACAAAAAGGTTGACTTAATACTTTTTTGCTGAAAAGACTGATAAAGTATAATGAAGGCGGGGTTTGGGAGACGCTAAACCTCCTAACGTACGTCGCCGAGAGAAAATCATAGTAATAAAAGAACGGGGACCTTGTGTAGTTTTCTTTTCTAACAATAAGTAAGCTTAACGAGGTAATCCACTTTAGTTCTTGGACAATTACTTTATGAAGAAGCTATTAGGCTATGTTATATATTTAATGTATCCTTGACACGGACCTAAAAAAAAGATGGACGTAATCCCAACAACAAATTCAGTGAAGCACCCATAGTAATACCAACTCTCTATTCGTACAAGTACACACACCCACCCACACATTGACACTTCACTGCTTCAATCGCGAATCAAAAATTACGCATACATGGTAAGCGGGCGGACATTCCTATGCTTCGCTCTCGATTGGACGAGGTTACGTCCGTCTTTTTTTCAGGTCCGTGATCCTTGACATTTTATTTCAGAAACAAAAGATCGGTCTAGAAACAGTAGAATAATGGTGAATCTCATCAAAAACATAAATATGAAATGAGAGACAAATTCAAAAAAAAAAGAATTGAGATCTAAAGGTTCCAAGTTCTGTGTAGAAAAGACAAAAATTTAAGTCACAAGAACATGTAATTCAACCTCTACATTTGACTTGGTTAGTTTTCACGTACCCACCTATTATATGCTTTAGGATTTTTTCTCGGCAATGACCAAGTAGTGCGCTCTAGGGTTTGAGGATATGGATACACTTACGGAGTACTACATAAACGCGGAACCACAGTTCGATTTGAGTACCCCACACCCTTGCCGTCTCCTTATTAGAAGATAATGCCGTACGCTAGATCATCTAATTCAAATTAGAGTACCAAAAGACTGACACAAAATCAGATGTGACAAACGAAAATAAAAATTCCATCGAATATATTTACGAAACTTTAATATTTAACAATATACTACCTGAATTGCCACTCCACTATTTACAGAGTTCTTGTCTTCTCCGCACACTAATATTACTTCTATCTTTTTCATTCAACGAAAATAGTCTTATCATAAGCTCTATAGAGCCTAATGCATAATAATGCATTCAGTTGGCTGTTACAGCTGATGTGAGATCGTTCCGAGCAGAACGTCTCATGTTCTGGCACTATTGTCGGCATTACGACTAGCAAATAATTAATAGCTAGAAGCCCATTGTGAAAGCGTCAGGCGAGCAACCGCCTTTGTGTTGGCATTATACTCGTATAAAGAGCATTTAAACTTAAAACAAACAATTCTTGGTGCAAGTTATGTCAGTTTGAGATGTATTCCGCTGATGGATTTCGTTTCATGCACTAATTACTTGGCTGAAACTTGAGAAAATAGTTTATTATGAGGTGTTTTAGTGTAGACGTAAAAGCAAACATCATAACTTATAGCAGAGATTATAATTAGAAGAGGCTATGGTTTTTGGCTGCAGCAGCACCAGCAACCACAAAATAATAGACAACCAGTTTAATTCTAAACAAAACCTAGGTATAAAGCTTCAAGCGTCAATGGTAGTTGGATGGCAGACCTTTATTTTTTTATAGAGAATCCGTACATTTTAGGGTATGCCAAGATTTCGACCCCATTAGTTATCGTTACGTCGTCGGGTGATTCACCGGTAACATTACGATATAGGGCCCCAAGGAGGTATTACATATATTGGTAATATTAATTGTAGTAGTTTATTATTACCATCACTACTTTTATTATTTATCCGTGGCGTCCGCCTGGTTAGATACCGGCTCATGTTCCGGCTCTTGGGGTGTTCGAGCCACTTCTTTCTTTCTTTTTCCCTTTCTTGGCCAGCAACGCAAAAGTGATGCCATTGGTGTCGGTCATGTTCATTGTCGACAATATTCACTTTCATATTTGACAATATTCTCAAGATGGATGAAGCCTTTCAGAGCAGGGCACAGTAGTCTGAAAATTGAGCTCCATACTCATAGAAAATTAATGTCTGGAAATAAAAAAAATATATCGGAACTTCTTTGGTAACCCTCCTAGTGTTCGATCTGAACTATGCTCTTATGAGCAGCATATTATACTTCGCTTGACGATCAAGAAGACATTTATTTATACATGATACAATCTATTCTGAAACAACGTTTTGAATATACAATTTCTCTGCAACACACCAAGCGAATGTTAAACCATCTTAATGCATGACAGAAGAGGTTCTTATCAAGTATATGGCACAGTTATTTTTATTTTCGTCTGTGAAGGACCAATCAAATTGTAATGACCGCATCAAGTTCCCATCCGTAATGGTAGCAGGCGGCGTCATTTTATTCGTCTTTCAGGACCAATTTGACAATATATCAACATTTTCTTTATCTACCTAAGTACATGTTACCATGAAACTCATAATGTTGGTATCCTACTGATATTATAAAGATAAATAAATAAAAAACGCTTACACACTCATACCCCCGCAGTAGGTTTTCACCTGTGTCGCGGGTGGCATGGACGACATATATAACACATCACAATAACACCCATTACCCGCGTACAAATATTTATCTGTCACATAAATATCTACCCCGGCCGGGAATCGAACCCAGGACCGCTCGCTTCGCAGGCAGGTTCGCTACCAACTAGGCTACAGGGTCGTCAAAGATGAAAGTTTATAACGATGTATACTCATAGATGATTGTTCCTCATTCACGCAAAAATTACCGAACGGATTTTCATGAAAAGCGCAACTAAACTATGATCTGGAATAAGATATAGGATACTTATTATCCCGGAAAACGCGTACAAAGCCGCGAGCAGAGCGCTAGTTAAAGAAAAAATAAATCACTTTGATTTTAACCGTTGTTGGTTGATCGGTGGGAAAGAAATCTCCTCAAAAAATAGATGATTAAGGTAAAAGGTGGACCATCCATAAATTACGTCACGCTAATTTCATGATTTTTTACCCCTCCCCCTAGTGTGACGTCACATATTATAAAATTTTATACCTAGAAATTAATAAATTAAACCAGCGGTTCCGAAATAAGTTTTGTTTCCATTAATTGTTTTTTAATAATTATCTATATATACCAATTATTCGATTTTGAAATGTGATGTCACAAAATTTAGGACTCCCTCCCACCCTTTGTCACACAGTGTCACATTACATTACATTTATGGATGGCCCCTTAGGTCACCCTGACCAGAAGTGAATAGCATTGAACCTTTGGGAATAGTGGGAAAGACTGGTGGAACCGGCGCCAATTTGAGGAGGTCTTCAGGTCTATGTCCAGCATTATATTTCATAAACTGATACACGGACAGATGTCGCATATATTTCAGTTTTCTAATTTCATCATTAAAGCAAAATGTAACGCTCTCTTTACCCTATACCTATCTATACCCTAGTAACTTTGCAGGTATAAGTGCACTATAATACAGACGAATGCGCACCGCGAAGGATTGGAATAGCTTGCCTGCATCTGCGTTCCCGCCCACCTATGACGTGGATGTCTTCAAGAAAAGAGTGAATAGGCTTTTATTAAGTTAGTGCGCTCACCATCCTGGACCACATCTCCACTTACTATCAGGTGGGATTGCGGTCAAGCATTAACTTATTGTAAGTAAATAAAAAAAAATCCTTCAATGGTAAATTGTACAAAATACTTGTTATAATTTGTAATAAAAATTGTATTCATTTTCGCAAATTCAAATGTAATAGATACCCTAGTTACCTCGAATTATTTGCTATATTATGTAAACGCTGCCAGAGGCAAATTCTCTTAATCAAGCAAAATGATTTGCATGCGCAGCGAAATATTAATGATGTATGAATTATATATCTATTGAAAATGGTATAACGAATCGTATTAGCGTAAATATAACTGTAACTGTTTGACAATAACTGCTAATTGTATTACTACATTTAAATGTTCGGCATCGTTTGTAGAATATTCGTTACTCATAACAATATGTCTGAATTTATTTCCAAAATATTAAACAATTTATTTTATAGCAAGTGTAATTATTAAATTATTTGCAATATTTCAGTTCTATTTTATAGTATTATCATTATGTTTTAAGGTTAAATATATTATACTATAGACCTATGTATGAATATCAATGACTAACTTGTGGTTGTCCAGGTCGCCTGGAATAATAATACCGAAACCAGATCCAGGCAGGCGTAACATTAAAAAATTAACTGAATATTTTAAATCTCATTCAATGTAATTAGTTTGTAATAAAAGTCGTATTTACAGCATTGTATAGTTGATTTTTTCAGTTTTATTTGGTATTAAACAATATTTGTTTCATTTTTAAAATAATAATACTTAAAATAAGTTTTAGCACTAAAACTGAATACATTGGTTCTAAAAATTGACTACTTCTAAAGACTGAATGGCCCGAGTTTCTAAAATGTTCAAGTCAACTAAACTCAACTCAAATAATTTGTTTCGTCATAATGACATAAATTGTTAAACAAAAATAAATAATAGTTTAAAAAACTAAAAAAAACACGTTTTTATAAAAAATATAAAAAAATTTAATTAAAAATCGTGTAATTATGTAAAAAAAGCGTGGGGTGTTTTTAAAGATATTATCCCTTCTACTCATTGACACCATGCACCCCACGCTTTTATTACAATTACACGATTTTTAATTCAAATTTCTATAAATTTTTCTAAGGTGAAAGGTGCCCACAATTGAATTGTCATTGGTCCTCAATAAGTCCAAGAAGTTTAAAAGAAATCCGTCCGTTTGAAGTGGGTCAAAATCAAGTTTAAATAGAAGTTACAAACAAACAAACATACAGGTGAAGCTAATATAAAGCGTATAATAAAAAACAGTACATTAAAATTAATTAACAGTATTATTATTATTCACTAGAGGTATAAAAGATTAAATTCTGGAAATTTAATTCCAATTATTGTCAATACTTACAAGTTTGTAAGCACTAAGCAACTTGAATAACCACGAAATAATTTGAAATACTCGGGATATACATAAGTCCGCTTCACTTGAACTTTGTAGCAAACTATTATTACAATTAAGTTCCTCTTTGCGGAATAAAGCAAACATTTTGAATGCGAAATTGTTATAATATGAGTGCAAATTTATACAATGAATTTTGAAATGAATTAATTAACAAATGAATTTTGTTGGATACAACCCGTTAATGAAGATTAAATAATACCTAGTAATACTGTTGGTTGTTCATGTACATTCATTTAACTACAGAAATGAAAGAAAGATAATTTTATAAGTAATGGATCTTCCTATCAAACTTGGCGATTCGACCAAACATATTATTATGATGAATCATGATAAATCTAATCAAATCAAATCAATTGTAATATCCTTACATCATAAGAATGCTTTTAATATGAGTTTTAAATTTAATAAGGTAAGGCATTTCTGTTTTCGATGGAATTTTATTATAAATCTTTACACATGTATGTACCATGAACGAGCCACCAGTTTTACATAGTACCTTGTTCCTCTTATTGTGGATGTCACTCTTATTAAGAAAACTATCGTAATATTTCTTAACATACAAAACATTATCCATTATACAATTGTGACACCACAGTTAGAATAATTTCCTTAAATAAAATAAAATTAATTTCCTTAAAGATATCCTTAAACGAGTCCCTAGGCCTGAGGTTGTAAATGGCATGGAATGCTCTTTTCTGTAAAATAAATATAGACTCAATATCTGCAACTGAGCCCCACAACGCCAGACCATAGGAAATAACACTATGAAAGTAGCTAAAATAAACTAATCGTGCTGTTTCTACGTCAGCTAAGAGCCTTACTTTCTTAACCGCGTAAGCAGCTGAAATCAGTTTCCCAGACAAGGCTTCAATATGAGGCTTCCATTGAATCATCCGTGAACCTATACCTAATAGTGGAGTGCATGGTGTCAATGAGTAGAATCATTTTGATAATATCTTATCATCATCGTATCATTTTGATAATATCTTAAAAAGCACCCCACGCTGTTATTACAATTACATGATTCTTAATTCAAATTTATTTTCTATTTTTTTGTTGGATTTTCTATAAAAGCGAGTTTTTTAGTTTTTTTTTTAACTATTATTTATTAACTTTTGATTATCATTACTGCTGATCTAAAAATCTCAGTAAATGTTTTATTGACTTAATTGTATTTATAGCAGTATTTACACTTAATCCCAGCTCGTGAAAACTTATTTGATTTAAAGCGCAAGTTAGTGAGGGTAAGGGACAATCCTAAATACTCAAATCCTAAATAAACACTTATCTTGCTCAGGAACCGAATCCTTAATGTCTTGCTTACCGGTTTAAGAAACATCGCCGACAGGCTCTAGTCTGTGGTAAGTCGAGATACCAGTTTAAGCAACGCCACCTAAAATTGACTTCCAGTATCAATTATTACCACGTTTTATAATATTTTTATATCGTTCAAATAATTACATAACGTGGATTTTATCGATCAAAAAACGTGAATCTTTTAGTATACACAGCGCCTGAGCGATCGAGTTATGCTCGGGTAAAATAAAACACGAATTTTTCCAGACTGAAACGTATCTAGATCAATTCTTCTCCTTTAAAACCACTATATTACAAACTAGCTGACCGTACCCTTTGTTGGGCGTCAAACATTTATTTTTTACTTGTGATGAAATAAAAAATATTATTAATTAAAATCAAATATAGTCCATGTTACTCAGGAATAATGTAGCTTTCTATTGGTGAAAGAATTTTTGAAATCGGTTCAGTATTTTTTGAGTTTATTCGTTACAAACTTACAAAGATACAAACAAGTCTTTCGTCCTTATAATATTACTATAGATTTTAACGAATTATATCCAATTATTGATCTTTTAGTATAGGAAGTATAGGATAGGATTTAACATTTAATCATTTACGCATTGCAAACTATATTTTAAATATGTTTTAGACCTTTTTAGAGCATCAGATGTGTTCGGATCAGTGCTATCGGATGCAGATGACGTTTTTAAATGTCGTTGTACTAATAAGGCAACTCGTGGAAATAGCCGTTTAATTGTATGTATTTCATTGAAAGAAAAAAAAAGTTTTGTAGTTGAATCATTACAGCGTTATACCGTTATTTAAACGTTTTCAACATAACGACTGTAGTTATGTGTGTAGTTAAATAGCGTCGTCAAATGAGCTAGCCGTGCAATATTGCATCCAGTTGGCTGCGACATATTACGTAAAATAATAGTATAAAAAAAAACTAAAAAACATACTTTTATAGAAAATCCAACTAAAAATAGAAAATAAATTTTGATCAATTTGAATTAAGAATAGTGTAATTAAAAAAAACGTGGGGTGCTTTTTAAAATATAATCAAAATGATAATCCTTCTACTCATTGACACCATGCACCATGCTAATAAAAGCGTGTTAAAAAGGGTTCAATTGGTCCCTCTATTATTCCAGTATGTACTAAAGTATCTGTGTTTGGAATCGTCAGCTGAATTCTAAGGTGAAGGAAGGTGCCATGAACAATCGCTAGGGCGGTTATTAATTACTGCAGTGTGATCTGAGCCAACAAAAGGCATTAGCCGTGTAGATAATAGCGGAGCCTTCCTTCCTCTGTTCGAATATCACTCAAACCATGATGCTAGATTACGGATTATTTAAAGCACTAATATTATTACAAGCCTTAATAATAATAGCTTCTAGGTCGTAAATTTATTAATATACTAATGACTACTGACCTACTGAATCCATTGTCTCGACCAATTTTATAAGTGGGTTTCACTTTCATATACAGGGTGGAAATAAAAAATGGTAGTTGGAAGAAAAGTACCCTGAATATTGATGTTGCCAAATTTTACTGAATGGAAACATTCCTTTATTTTGAAAAATAAGTAAAAATGCATTCAAAGATTTTTGAAAACTAACCTGTTTGAGCCGGGAATCGAACCTGTGAAATGTGAAAAATAAAAACATCCTGTATTTTATGATACCATCCAAAAATGTTGACTAATTTTAGGATTCAATTTTACTTTATGGACTTAAATACTTTAAGTAGGAAGTAATTAATCAAATTTCCCACCAAAAACGTCACGTGATGTCACTAACTGATATTCAATACTAGCGGTCTATTGAAGTTCGTTGAATTTGCTTATAAAATATGTACAATGACTTCATATACTCAAAATGGCGTTTGTGGTCACGTGAGAGTGAGTACTATTTTTAACATTTTAATTTTTTTAAATTTAATTAAATTTTAATTTAATTTATTGTGATTGATTATGATAAAATAATAATATTTTAGGTGTTTTAATATTACAATTAATACTTTAAACATAAATTTGTATCTATTAATTTACGATTAGTGTCAACATCCCTACGATTCATTATGTAGTTAAATGAAGAAATAAATAGTTAAGTGGTTTTACAGTAAGAGAGAGTTAAATATACAACACAAAATTACTTTGTTTAACTATCACTTCGCGAAATGTGTTTGTCACAAGCATGATTTTAAATCTATTTTAGGTATTACTTGAGGCTTGACAATTTGATACAGTATGACTTGCTGCTCCCGTCCTGTGTAGAACTGAGGTTTATAACTTAGTAGTGTTATTAGTTGAGGTTGGCACAAGATGCAAGTGACCCGTAGTTTGTCTCAACTATCGGAGACCATTGACTTCCCTGGAGGTCTCTCGCAGGCCTTAATTATTGCATTGTTATTAGAGAAATCTGAACAGTTCACCTCTGAGACTGCTTAATGTGGCCTTTTAAGCCCGAATACATAAGTAAATTGGCTTCAATTCACTTCTCTTAGTACCGGCCGTGATCAGCGTTTTGTCTTTAATACAAAAGTATCTGGTGCGGAAGACGTTAACTACATATTTTGATTTTCATCTTATTTAATGATAAATTATCTAACCACAGTATAATCTATCGATTCAGCTACTCCTCATGCGAAGCCGTACCACCGAGCGGGCCGGCTTTCTGTCGCCTCTTACCAAACCCTAATTGCATTTAATTGTAATAATTCAATGGATATGATCTATATTACTCCTTTTTTCTTCTCTCTTTCTAGGCTAACAACCCATCCTTTAGTGTCGTTGATGTCCAAGCGACGATGGCTTCCCATCAGGTGGATCGTTAGCTCGTTTTTCGGCTATTTTCATACAAAAATTATGTTGGCTTTAACTTCCCTATTTCATTAAAACCGTCAAACCCCTGTACTTACAAAAAATTTCAGATGAAGTGAAATCAAAGGACCCGTTATCAGATGAGATCTTTAACAGAGTTTTCACCTTGGTAAAATTAGCACAGATTGCCTATTTAGCAAGATTTATTGTCTTAAGAAAGCAAAAGGACAGAATTCAGAGAGTATACTGTTGTTTTAGAAAGTAGTATCTATACATCTATACAAATAAATAAAACTGGAGTGTCTGTTTGTAATATTAAAATGACCTCTTTTTACTAAGTGCATTTGGATGTATACACGGTACATATACCAAAACAACATTTTTTACAATTTTTGTCTGTCTGTCTGTCTGTCTGACTGACTTTCACTGGAAGATAGCTGATGTAACAAGGACTAACTCAGGCTACTTTTATTTTAGAAAAAAACAGTTTGTTAGGCGATACGAAGTTCGCCGGGTCAGCTAGTTACTTATAAATATAATAGATCTTTATAACCGGTAAAACTACAGACTACGACTAAATACTTACGATACTATGACTAATACTAAAACATTCTCTGATATCAGTTCTAAATTGAGCACTCCAACTTTATTCCCTATCCAGTTATTTCGCTCATGGTACGTTCTAAAATGATGCTAAGTTTTTAAAATATACTTGCCTCACCCGCGGAAAGTTGAACAGTGAAGATATTTTGTACATCGTGAACAACATTTTGTTATTGAAGTGAAACTTCTATATAGACGGGGTATTAGGATTTTTCTGTCACGAAAAAACGTTACGGCCGCGTGGAGGGGGTAGACGCGTAAAGGGAGAGGAAATATATAGTATATCTTATATATAAAATTCTCGTGTCACGGTGTTAGAAGTTGAACTCCTCCGAAACGGTTCGACCGATTTTCATGAATCTTTGCGTGCATATCGGCTAGGGTTGAGAATCGGACATCTATTTTTCATCCCCCTACCCTCAAAAAATTTTTGGCAGAACAACGTTTGCCCGTTCAGCTAGTATTTGTATATATTTTGGAATATTTTTTTATAAATATTTTTTTAAATATTTTTTTAATCAAAATTTTATTTAATTCTTTTTTTTGGAAATTCCACTTGTCCGTTGAAGTTTCACTTCTACTATGTGTCCCAGCACATATTGTCTCTTTTTTTAATAGGTACTACACACTAGTTACTATTGATTTTTATTTTGATATTTTTTTAATTGACTGAGGTGATAATTACAAGACTAAACAACACTTTACATGGCATAGTGTCCAGATATAAGGATTCAATTTCGAAAATACTTATAATTAATAATCGGATATCAGAAACAACATGAAACGCTGAGTGTATGTGTGTATGTGTATGTCACAATTCACAATGCATGAAGCACGTTTCAAGGTTGAATACAATAACTAAAAGGACTGGAGAACTGGAATTAAATATTTAAGCAAATATTATTGCGATTCGAAAAGGATCTTGTTCGTGTTCTCGCTGATAGTTTCAAATAGTGCATTTGTACTCGGCCTACTTTCCCGTGGTTTATACAACTGGTTTATGTTGTGAAAATCTAAAATTGTACTCAGATTTCCAACCATCGTAACGTACTATAATATTTTCAATACTTCAACTGCTTTGTGTACGATTATGTAATACGAACTTTCACATTTGTAATATAAGTGAGATTCTGCGTGAAAATTTCATTGACTTATTATCAAATATTTGTAGTCTTCCCATAATGTCCATTTAAATTTGTTAAGTTAAGAATAATTTTATACAATTTTTACATAACATTAAGTTAATTTAAGTTATTCATGCGGCAGAGTCAAAATATTAATATTCAAAATACACTTCATGAATATGCACAATCCACGAGTCATAAAGTGGGTAAAATCACGTATTTTTATTACATATTTAATAAGAAAATTTTATAACAGCATTCAAATAGAATAATAGTGCAAGTACATTGCGACTATTTAGGTAGGTACTTAATAATAGAAGAAAAAAACAAATAAAATTGATTATTCTTTGAAATTGCTATCGTTGTTTGTAATGTTACCCAAGTCGACTAGTAGTTACAAATTAATCTGTGTACTTATTAGGTAACAGAAAGATCAGTGTTCTTTTAATGGCGTTCTTTAAGGCATTAGACAAATTAATATTAAATTATGATCGTTTAGCCAAACTCGTCAGTAATTAGTGTGAAGTTTGAGCGACAGATGTTCCTTCTCATAATAAGTTTTATTATTTCCTTCTATTATTCGGTCCTACAATAGATGATAATTGTAAAACTAGAGAAACAATATTATGAACTAAGCTGTCAGTGTAACCAGGCATCGAAGTCAGCGGTGGAATTGGAACTAAAGCCGTAATAAACACTTTGCTTAGCTTTTTAACCGACTTCAAAAAAAGAGAAGGAATAAAAAAAATTTAATAAATTCGACTTTTTTATATTTTTTTATGTTTGTTACCTCAGAACTTTCGACTGGGTGAACCGATTTTAATGATTCTTTTTTTTAATCGAAAGCTGGTGCTTCGAATGTGGTTCCACTAAAATTGTGAAATTATCCCTAATCCTTGTGGAATTATGCCTAATTTTGAAGCCGGTTATTTTTTGTCATGAATAAAATCTTTAAGAGTCCTCTTTAACAGCGCTCTACGCCCAGTCGCGCTTGTATCAATCGTAAATGATTGGCCGTGCTCAGGAACTCGATCTTTTTAACTGACTTCAAAAAAGGAAGAGATATGCAATTCGACTGTAATTTTTTTTATGTTTGTTACCTCAGAACTTTTGACTGGGTGAACCGATTATGATGATTCTTTTTTTAATCGAAAGCTGGTGCTTGTCATGTGGTCCCAATTTGAGCTACATCTGACTCATGAGTGGGCCGTTAATAGGTTGAAGCCGGACAGCCATGTTTTAAATTCTATATCCCACACAAAGATGAGTAAAGGACAACGTTGTGGATACATTATTATAGACTTAACTAGCTGCCCGGACAGACTTCGTTCTGTCAAAAGGTAAAAAAAAAATTAGGGGTGGACCACTCTTAACATTTAGGGGGATGAAAAATAGATGTTGTCCGATTCTCCACCCTAGCCGATATGCACGCTAAGATTCACGAAAATCGGTCGAGCCGTTTCGGAGGAGTTCAACTTCGAACACCGTGACACGAGAATTTTATATATTAGATTTTGAGAGACGATCCAAGCAAAAGGACGTATTCATGTTGTAGTGACAAAACGCTTTTGCTTAGAGGTAAAACTTTAATATGAAAAAATCTATCCGAAACTAATCGAATAACGGTCGGCTGAAGCGGGCCATGAAACCTCCTGGAGATTTGTGTCGTATCTTATACGTGGCCCGAGACAAAAACAAATGGGAGTATTGCCGGAGACAATCTACATTTAAATGGATCTTTTTCCTCAATTCGTGCGCGAGTTTGGCGATAGGTATCGCCGCCGCCGATTTATTTCACCGAATTTACATTTAGCCGGTTGTCGCTAGGAAAGCGATGCGGATTGAGAGCGTGGTTAGTTCGAATGCGTAAGACAATGTTTGCTAGTACAACATACACTTACATGCAACATACATTTACATACATACGCTGTAATCCAAGACATCCCATAATATACCTTTCTTGACCAGCAGCGCATCGACGATGTCTTTGATGCTACTGATGGTTCTTGGGTGACAGTGACCACTTACCGTCAAGTGGCTTGTTTAATCGTTTTCGCAATCACATCAGGAACACTAAAGGTATAACCGAAGCATTGTCAGCCAAATGAACTGGGAACCTCGGTTATTTTTGGCTTCGACAACCCACCATATTTAGTATAGTATACCATATTTAATATAGTAAATTTTTATACAGAGGTATAAAAATTTACTATAATTGCAATCCTAAGATTAGGCAGATTCGATAACTGCTTTCTTCTTGGGAGAAATTATTAAGCAATGTATCACTGATACTCCAATCACATAGACAACATCATCACCTGGTTGGCTGGTTATGCTCGTTGTTCGACTTTAAAAGACATATTAAATCATTCGAAGCACATAAATAAGAACAGGTGGATATCAGCTAATTGCGATTTCACGAGTATTCCTTAATACGTCCTCTACACGAGGCCACTAAAGCCGTGTAGCACCCTGTTTGCATCCGACACGATCGCAAATCAAATTATCACTCCCTGCCCGAGCCCCAATGCTAATTGTACGGTCAAATAATGATTATGGGGGACCGTGTTTACATGTCGATTCGAAAACATTCCGTCGGCACACAATTTTGTATTTCCAATTCGTACTCCGGACTGCAAAGATTTATTAAATTGGCTTTATTTGAGAGCCGAATTTTATTCGGACGCTTCACGAATTACATTAGTATGATCTAATTTGTTTCGTTTGAATTTCTTTCTTGCTTTAAATTTACTCTCCTAGGTGTGTTTTATGTTACAGGAAAAGCAATATGAAATAATGTTGAGTTTAATGGAAGCATACTTACATTACCTAATTCCATAACGGAAAAGTTTCAATGTTACGCATGTTATATGTATATGAAATAGTTTGATGAATCTAGATATTTTAGCATGTTTTTAACCTTAAAACTTTAAGCCATTAAATAAGCTTCATAAACCAATACGAATAGATACATTATTTCGAATAGGTAGGTACGTGTAATATCGTTACGCTGAATTGTCCCCAAACTGACAACGCTCGCGACTATACCAAGACCAGAACGTATAAAGACCGATGATTTTACTATTAATGTCATTAAATTCGATCCAATGTCAATATTATCGTTATCGAGCGGCAAAACTCAAGAGCCTCTCCGCTTTATTTGAGCAGCGTCAAACACAAATTCGCTTAGACATCTGCAAACATGTTGACGAAGATTATCTGCCGCTGAGTGCGGAGTAGTCTAATTACTCCTCTCGACAGGGGCCGGATTAGCCTTCTTAGCCCGTTAACTAGGGAGCAATATGTCGGCAAAATAAGCGGAAATTCGCCACGATTCGTCTTCGTGATCTCGTCGAGATTGCACTAAGCTCCAATAACGTGGAGCGATGTATCGCCGTGCACTCGATGGCGGTGTTTAGCTTACTACGAAGGTGATATAATGCTGATCGGTGTTCTGCTACCTATTACAAATTTGTTTTTTTTTTTTCATACAAACTGCCGATAAACGAACTAAGGACATTCATAATACTCATGCACATACACTCATGCACAGCTTGATGCTAAATACATAATGTATACCCAATCGCATACCGTATGTGAGTACCGTGTGACGTAGCAATAACCGAAATCGAAAGAAGTTAAAATATTTCTTTAATTTAATTATGTTTATCCGTACAACAGTTAGAGCGTGAAGAAAATACAAACATGGAAACATTCAAAGTACTTCACAAGTAAGAATAAAATAAGATAATAATGAAAGAAGTATATTAATTTTACGCCCCAACTCAGAGCCACTAACGGTTACTTAAATCGCTCCTTAGTACAGAATGTGTATGGTGATTATTTAGTTCTTTACTAAGGAGCGATTAAAGTAACCGGTAGCTCTTGAGTTGGGGCGTTAGTCTATTCAACTTAGCAAAGGTGTGGACGGTATAAAGCAAAGAACGTAATACAATAAGTTATGGCTACTGTGATATTAAACGTATATCTTCGTGGACACTGAACCTTTAAAATGCAATGGGTACTCACGATTCATGGACCAGTGTCACCTTGACCACGATCCATGTACCTGGGTCGAAATATCGGTATTATAAAATACGAAAGGTGAGTATCCATATGGTGACTGTGCTTACAGAGCAGCCTGTTTATTTCCAGGGACAGATATTTATGTGACCGATAAATGTTTGTTCCCGGGTCGTGGTTGTTTACGATGAGTTCATTGTATATGTCCATTCTACATGCCGCCCGCGACACACTGCTGGAGCAGGTAGGTGCGAGCGGTTCAAATCTATACAAATAAATAAAATTGCAGTGTCTGTTTGTAATATTAAAATAATCGCTTTTTACTATGTGCATTTGGATGTATACACGACGTACATATACCAAAATAACATTTTTTACAATTTTTGTCTATCTGTCTGTCTGTCTGTTTGTTTCGGCTAATCTCTGAAATGGCTGGACCGATTTTGATGGGACTTTCACTGGCAGATAGCTGATGTAACAAGGAGTGACTTAAGCTACTTTTACTTTAGAAAAAATAATAACATGTTGCAGAACAACGTCTGCTGGGTCAGCTAGTTTTGTATAAACAAGGTCAAACCTTTAGCAGGTTCAGGTCTTTTTTCGTTTGTGCGATTTTTGCAGATGTTGCTGCTGAGCTGACTCGTATATTTTCAAAAGAACTTCAAATGTCATCTTCGTACTACCTTCCATCCATCCATCCATCAGCCCTTAGAGGTCCACTGCTGGACATAGGCCTCCCCTAACTTGCGCCACTCTGACCGGTCCTGAGCCTTCTGAATCCAGCGGATGCCCGCTGTTTTCTTCAGGTCGTCAGTCCACCTGGTCGGGGGGCGTCCTATGCTCCTTTTTCCGAGACGTGGGCGCCATTCGAGGACCTTTCTTCCCCAACGGTTATCGGTCCTTCGAACTATGTGGCCAGCCCATTGCCACTTCAGCCGGCTAATTCTTTGAGCTATGTCGGTTACCCTTGTTCGTCTACGGATCTCCTCATTTCTGATGCGATCACGTAGAGAAATACCGAGCATAGCCCTCTCCATAGCCCGCTGCGCAACTCTGAGCTTGTGGATCAGGCCAATAGTAAAGCACCACGTCTCGGATCCGTATGTCATCACTGGCAACACACACTGCTCGAACACCTTCGACTTCAGGCACTGAGGTAGTGTTTTGGACGACAAGATATGACGCAGTTTCCCGAACGCAGCCCATCCGAGTTGGATTCTACGAATGACTTCTTTCTCGAAGTTGGACTTACCCATCTGGATCACTTGTCCCAGGTAATTGTATTCGTCTACAACTTCAAGAGCAGCGCCGTCAACAACAACCGGTACGGGTGTGACATGGACATTCGACATGATTTTCGTCTTGTCCATGTTCATCTTAAGACCCACCCGTTGTGAGGCGCTGTTCAAGTCCCCGAGCATTGTACCAAGTTCTTCCAGGGAACCCGCCAGGATGACTATATCATCGGCATATCGCAAGTGTGTGATGTATTCGCCATTGATGTTAATGCCACGTCGTTTCCACTCCATCAGCTTGAACACGTCTTCCAACGCAGCGGTGAACAGCTTTGGGGATATGACATCCCCTTGCCTGACACCTCTCTGCAGTTGGATGGGGTTCGTTACTGTGTCGTGTACTCTGACGGACATGGTGGCAGATGAGTACAAACACTTCAACACCTCGATATACCGGTAGTCGATCCGGCACCGCTGGAGAGAATTTAGTACCGCCCAGGTCTCGATAGAATCAAAGGCTTTCTCATAGTCCACATAGGCAACACACAATGGCAGATTATACTCCTCGGTCTTTTGTATAATCTGCCGCAGTGTGTGTATATGGTCTATGGTGCTGTAGCCTTTTCGGAATCCTGCTTGTTCGGGAGGCTGGAAGTCGTCAAGCCTGCGTGCAATGCGATTTGTGAGCACCCTCGAAAACAGCTTATAAACGTGGCTCAGGAGTGCGATGGGCCTGTAGTTCTTCAAAAGGGCTTTATCGCCCTTCTTGAAGAACAGCGTCACCACACTTCTGCCCCACGCTTCCGGGGTAGTTCCAGTGTTAATGACGGAATCGAACAGTTTTTGGAGCGCCACTAGAAGGGGTTTTCCTCCAGCTCTTAGAAGCTCGGTTGTGATTCCGTCATCTCCCGGTGCCTTGTTGTTTTTAAGCTGTTTGAGAGCCTCTCTAATCTCATACAGGCTGACGTCCGGGATATCCTCTGTGTAGTGTCGGGTCAGTTTAGCTCTCTTATCGCTCTCCTCGCTAGGAGGTGGAGCTTGAGAGGAGGCATACAACCGTCCGTAGTATCTCTCAGTCTCTCTCAGAACTTCCGGTTTCGACGAAACCACGGTGCCGGACTCGGTCTTCAACCTCGTAAGCCGACTTTGCCCAATAGACAGATCTCTGGCGAACACTTTGGAGCCCTGGTTTCGCTCAATTGTGTTTTTTACACGATTTGCGTTGTGTTTTCGCAAATCGCGTCGCCTGCCCTTGGAGATCTGCTCATTGAGCCGTCGGTATTCCCTCATGGAGGTTGGAGACTGCACACATAGTTCTCGTCGATCCCTCATAAGACCGAGAGTTTGTTCTGAGAGAACCTGAGATCTACCACTAGGGTGGGTCTTGAAATACTTTGACCCTACCTCGTGGACAGTTGTTACCATCCTGGTGTTAAACTCGTCCACTGACGTGCATGATTCTAGGCACGCAAAACGGTTTTTCAGCTCAAGTTGAAAGTTCTCGGATCCCTGGATTTGGACGGATGTTGGGCGAAGCGTAGACTTCATCAGGCGTGACCGTTCCAGCTTCAGGTCGATATTTAATGTGCCTCTCACAAGACGGTGATCGCTTCCGGTTTTGAACCTGCTGATCACAGAGACATCATTAAATATGTGCCGTTTGTCTGCCAGAATGAAGTCTATCTCGCTTTTCGTGGAACCATCAGGACTTATCCAAGTCCACTTCCGTTGTGGCTTCTTTCTGAAGAAGGAGTTCATCATGAAGAGATCTTCCTTCTCCAAAAAGTTGGCCAGCAAGTGTCCTCGGTGGTTCCGTCGTCCAATTCCGTAGGGACCCACTTTCCTCTCGGCGCCGCTTTGCGTGCCCAGCCTCGCGTTGAAGTCCCCCATCACAACATTGAAGTGAGCTTTAGAGGTATGTATGGCTCTACTTATGTCCTCATACATAACCTCAACCTCATCGTCGGGATGTGTCGAAGTCGGCGCATATACCTGTACAACCTTCAACGAATACCGTTTGGATATTCTGAGTGTAAGGTACGCTACCCTGGCCGACACGCTCCCGACTTGCACAATGCTGTTGACGAGGGACTTGTGAACGAGAAACCCGACACCACCTTGGGACAGATGTTCGCCCTCCCGGTGATAGAACAAGTTTCCGGATTTGAGTATTATCGTGTCCTCCCCCTGTCTTCGGACTTCAGATAAACCCACAATACTCCAGTTTAACTTGTCTATCTCTTCTTCCAGCTCTTTTACCTTGTCGTCGGTCCTCAGTGTCCTGGTGTTGTATGTTGCCAGGTGCAGAAGTCGTCGTTTGGATTGGTAGCCCGATCTCTGCCGGCGATTCTTAGCACCCCCTGCCCCGCCGTTACCATAGCCGCTACCGTAACTAGGAATAGCGGGGCTGCCGGGGACTGGGGGCCGAGGCTTGTTCGTGACTTGCATGCGGGGGTTTTAGCCGGTAGTCACCACGCTTGGCTAGTGCGTCTTGGTGACCGCAGGTGACCTGACTGGTATTCGTCACGCACAGGAAGATGCTGCTGCCCATCTTCCTGGATTTGTCCTAATAGTCGCCTTTTACGACATCCCAGGAAGAACGGGAGTGGTGCTATTCTACAAAGTGAACCCGGACACCACACGAGGATCGTACTACCTTAATAACTTTAAAACAGCTTCACCTATTGTACACTGACGCAACTATGAAGTATCACCTCGACCACATCTCGACAGGTCTCAAGTGGTCATGTCATGCGAAAATTTACACGATATGTCATCGGAGTGCATCTGCACCGAGGATAATATAAACCAATACTACGTGACCTGACTTCACTAACCGCACCCGAATCAATCCTTTATTTTTATCAAGCAAATATTTTAAGGGTCAATTTTTGTTATTCTACAAATTAGAAAAAAAAATGAATAGTGTGCAACTATTAATTCAGTGAACAAAATTCAGTGACGCACCTATAGTAATACCAACTCTCTATTCATACAAGTACACACACCCACACATTGACACTTCACTACTTCAATCGCGAATCAAAAATTACGCACACGTGGTAAGCGGGCAGCAATTGCTATGCTTCACTCTCGATTAAACGTTACGTCCATCTTTTTTTCAGGTCCGTGGTAGACGTCCACGACTTACACCTACGTATATTAGAACTTACTAGATTTTCGTCAGAGTAATTAACAACCTCATACTGATTGTGTCTGAAGCGTCCTCCTTCAGTATTCAGACGATGATTGTAAACCTCGTTCACCTTTGACTGGAGTTCATTCACGAGGTCTCAACGAACCGACGACCGTAACGATTCAATTTCTGAGCAGATCAAGTGTTTATTTGGGCATTGTGTTAGGATAATCCTTGTCTCGGCTCTGTCGTTATCATTATAGCACTAATATCCTGTTTTATTGTAGGTATTTCTTAGTAACTCAGTTAAACTCGGTTTGTAAATGTAATTTTCAAAGTTTATTACTTTCGATAAAATGGAATTCGCCACTGAAGTAACTATGTACCGGCTATTCAATAGGAAAAGCCTATTGAATACTGTAATATTTCATTTAAAAGCACCTTTAAGGCTTCTTAAGTAAATCTGATAAGTAAAGATAAGAAAAAGAGAAGTAAAGATAGTGCCTATGTCTTCAATATTCTTCCCTAAGAATCTTGAAGACATACTGTCTAAAGGTACTCACTCACACCTTTAACGATGTTGTCACAAAAACTACTTACATACCTTTTTTGTATTACACGTGTTCACGATGAAGGAATTTTATGTCCTCATTTCTCTGTTACGCATCATTTCACCAAGCACTCTAAATTCAGCGGAGAACATGAATTGAAAAAGATTTCGTCAGGTGGTAAGAGCATTATTTTATTCGTAGATTTCCAATACATGAAATGTATAAAATGAGGGTCTAATCAATTTATCTTGTAAATTTGATCAATCTATTACTTACTTTATTTTATACGCATCTAAGTACGATTTGACTGAAGATAAAAATGTCATATACGCAAATCTGTGAAGTTATTCGGAATTTTATGAGGCTTGAAAATATGGCTTGAATATGAAAATACAAAATCATCTCTTAGGACTACAGAGACTAAAGACTACTAGTCACGCAAAATTTTACTACTCAGTACGCAATTTTCGGGTACGACGTTTCAGAAAGGGAGGCCTGAAGGCGAGCGAACGGCGAGTAGGTTTTGTTTTTAACCAACTTCAAAAAAAGGAGGAGGTTCTCAATTCGACTGTATTTTTTTTATGTTTGTTACCTCAGAACTTTCGACTGGGTGAACTGATTTTGATGATTCTTTTTTTAATCGAAAGCTGGTGTTGTCATGTGGTCCCACTTAAATTTTATTGAGATCTGACAATAGCATCCATGAGAAAACCATAAAAGTCTTAAATTTGCATTAAGTATGTGCGCCACACATGGACGAATAACTCAGTATCACGCCAACCGATTTCGATGATTCTTTTTTAATCGAAAGCAGGTGCTTGTCATGTGGTCCCACATAAATTTGAACGAGATCTGATAAGTAGTTTTTGAGTAATTTTGAAGTCGGTTATTTTTTGTTAGTAAAATTTAGATTATCGAATGGGCAGCTTCTGTTGGTCCTATCAGCCCTACCAGCCTTTAGGTTCCCCTGGACAGAGTAGACATAACTCTTTAAGTGCGCGGTCAGGTGTAAGCAGGAGCAATTAGCAGAGAGATCGCAACCCTGCAACCCTTACCTATATGTATACATATACATCCTTGTATGCCCCAAATTCAACCAAAACATCGCGGTCGATCTGAAGCCATAAGTAACGCATGAGTTATTTAGTAAAGGGAGACCTGTCGCCAGGCTCAAGTGATGTAGAACACTTCGATAGCATGTGCAATATCTCCATATAATTGTCTATTTACAACAATATTTTTTAATCATCCATCCATCAGGATCATCCATTAGTTTTCATTTCGAGTACTTCGAGATAGAATAGTGCAGATTTTTTGTTTTTTAACCGACTTCAAAAAAAGGAGGAGGTTCTCAATTCAACTGTATTTTTTTTTATGTTTGTTACCTCAGAACTTTGGACTGGGCGAACCGATTTTGATGATTGTTTTTTTAATCTAAAGCTGGTGGCTGTCATGTGGTCCACATAAATTTTATTGAGATCTGACAATGGCATCCATGAGAAAACCACATAAGTCGTAAATTTGTGTTAAGATGTGCGCGACAAATTGACGAATAACTCAATATCACGCCAACCGATTTCGATGATTCTTTTTTTAATCGAAAGCAGGTGCTTGTCATGTGGTCCCACATAAATTTGAACGAGATCTGAAAAGTAGTTTTTGAGACTTTGAAGTCGGTTATTTTTTGTTAGTAAAATTTAGATTATTGTTAGTAAAATTTAGATTATTATCATCATACGTTTATACTTCTCTATCTAGCTATCTTACTTTAACTATGGATTAACGATTTACCTTAAAAAAACTCCAAAAGGAACAAAGTTTCTTGTTTATGTGATTTAAAACGGATACTTTGGACTATAAGTCTGCTTTTAACGAAACATTAACGAGACAGGGATTATGTCCCGAAATTTCGTTGTTAACTTTGACGTGAAGACGGCGACAAGTTAATTTAATGAAGATGTTTTCCAGCTAATTTTAATCTCATTTAATGTGCTCACTAACACTGCTGAATACTGCTCAAAATTTTGCTATCTGAATATCTGTAAATAAACTTGACAGGTGCGAGTTAAACTCGCTTGGAGAGGGTTCCGTACGTTTATTATGTATTTACAGTTATTTTTCTCTTTTATTTATTTTTACCATAGACTTCTTATAGGTTTTCCTGTAATATGTAAGTAAAGAACTATTTTCTGTATTTTCCTCATAATTCTAACCATGTTACGAAGATAAGGGGGGAATGGTCAATTATCGTCTTAAATATTCGTTCTTTCTTGATTAATTTTAAAAGTATTCATCCTTACAATAAGTCCTTTCATTTGACATACCACACGATACAGTTTGCGTAACAGTTCTTTTTGAATCTCGATTTTGTTAACTTTTTTTCAAAATTCATTTGTTTTCTTTATACCTTCGTCTTTGGGTCACAAAATAGCATATGAACACCAAATTTCAACTTATTTGTTCCAGTAGTTTCGGAGAAAATTGGTTGTGAAGGGCATTCGTCCAGACGCACGAGTGATCCTATACCTAAGGGTTCCGTTTTTCAATTTTTCGTTCGGAACCCTAAAAATATCTAAACATAGAGTTAGGTACTTATGCCGTGTATATATTCATAAAGGTTATACTTTAGTTCATCCGAAATAATTTATAAATAGTTAAACATAATACACAGGTATGTACAATTATGCTTTATATTGTGGTTTAATTGGCATATGAGATTGCACTAAACGGTCTTGGAATACTTTATTAGTTCGGGGAAACGTGGATCTTTCTAGTTTTATCCCCGAAGCTTCTAGGTAAAGATTCCAGGTTATTTAGGAGGTTCTTGAGAACTCGAGAACTTGTCTTGCTCGGAAATCGGCAAATTGCAGCAACGCCTTCCAATAAATTTGCATACACTACTTTTATTACGGGTCAATATCCGTCGATATATTATAATTAAAGTAATACCCGGACCAATAACTCATAACCCCAATGCAGAAATGATTTAATATTCGTGTGCAGTAAACGTATAATACAGGAAAAATAAATAACATTTTCGGTCTCGTGACTCCCTCAATAATGCAAATGAAGATATTTTTCAACGTGCAGCGTAGCGCCGCATTCGATCCATTTGCCAGCAAATTGTAGTTCGTTACGTCGTTGTAATGAGGCCGGTTATACCAATGCGTTCGTGACTGTAATTGAGATTGATATTATATTTGTTAGCTCAATTTGTTAGTCGGGGATTAGTGATGCCATGATTGATTTTGCACGTCGACAATTATTATTAGGCTGTTTGTCATTTTGTGCTTTTTCCTTAATAGGTATCCTAGTGTAGTATTGAGTGTATAGCGATTCTTTTTTCGAAGTTTCTTATCTCTCTTCAGCAACTAGTTATTGAACCCGAGACACTTCGCTCGACGATCAAGCACGTACCAGCAGACTCATCTAACTTTCTACTTTATTTTTAACAACGAACACCCACAGTCTCATATGTATTTCAGGCACAATATCCTAAAAAAGGGAGCGATAAATAAATTACGAACAGAAGAGCTAACATAAAAAGGTCAGAACTCCAAGCACTAGATTGATTAGCAAGTTCCTTTTCAGCGCAACTTGAAGGGTAACGAAAACTTGAAAAGCTCTTAACCAGCGTGCAAAACATAAACCAGGCACACGAAGCATTTTATAAAGTTAACGGCAACTCGATTAAGGAGCGGACTGAGGAAAGTTGCCAAGTGCGAAGAGCGAAGTTTGCTCGCGAGGCCAACGCTTCACTGAATCTTACCTACACACCGATCTATAAGCTACTTAAACAAATTACTCGCTCGTCACCGTCAAGTACGGCATTGTATCGAATAATTTGAAGGTGTTCTTGTTAGACCATTGTGTAAGTTTTAATATTCAGAAATCTATAAGCAACCCGCTAAATATTAAACACGGGTAATTGATGGTGCCGAGACATTAATTTATTTATACAACTTAATATACTTACTTTTAATTGACTCTGATCAACACTGACTTACTTTTGCCATTTTCTATTGACATGGACATCCCCAGAAGGTTTTAAAAAAATAAAAATCGTCGCGACACGTCGGCCAAGATACTCTAGACTTCGTTTTCGGTGTTATTTCCATACACATAAACTATTTTGTAACATGAAACTTATATCCCGCGTTGATATAGCCTATCTCGGTAGATAATTGACCGGTGATAACAACGGTCAGGCTATAAGCGCTTCAGTGACGTAAAGCTAATTGATACGAGGAACAAGGCTAATTAATTGACGTTATCTAACGAGAATCATCTACATATTAATAATTAGTAATGTCTTTGTATGGAGCCCTTGGAACCTTGATCTTTCGCTAATCAATAAGATGTCCCAATCTGGTTTACATCGTGTGCTAAAACAAACAGTAAACATTCTCGTCAAAGATTCTTTTTTTTCAAACATTTCTGGAGCGTTTTCAGGCCTCGAAGGGTACTTAAAGCCATCGGAGGAATTCGGATGGCATGAAAACTTACGACACTTGAGTTGCCACTAAAACGCTGCACCAATCTACACCGGAACAACGTGGTGGACTTTAGGCCTCCTCAAGAGGAGAGATCCGTGCTCTGTAGTTGGCCATTAATTGGTTGTAGCCATTCCGTATCCTGTGTAGTTTTGAAAAATCACAAAAACACTTATTTAGATTATAATGGGAACCTGTGTGTAAAACGTCTAGCTCCGAGGTTTTGGGTCAGACATTGATTATTCAGTCAGTAAGTCGATCAGTAAGTATGACATCTATTTTATAAAACTGTGAACCTAATGCAATCCTTTTCTGCCAGATGGTTCCCGTTTCTCTCTGCCACTTATTGAATGAACGACTTACTAAACGCGATCTGGCAAGAACAACTGCAATGAAATTACCAGTGTCTGGAAAAAGATAATTAACTAATGTTTGAGTACTAACTTGTATTTTAATAAGTCGCCATCTGCTATTTATTAGTGCTTACAATTTATACTGTATCCTAATGTTGCACGAATGGTCTTTGTAGTGGATTTTTCCTGAAGCAGATTGTTCTGGATGTAAGTTTATTACAAACGTATTTATCTATTTATTAGTATCTTGTCTTTGCTTCGAGAAACTATAACTTAGTACTCACATGTGTAACAATTGCTTCTCATTTTTATCAGGTATTATTATTAACAAGCTGTTACCCGTGACTTCGTCCGCGTGGTATTTAAGATTATTAAATTTTTCATTGATCCTATTTTTTTCCAAAACAAGTTTTTTCTAAAATAAAAGTAGCCTAAGTTACTCCTTATTACATTAGCTATCTGTCAAAGAAAGTCCCGTCATAATTGGTCCAGCCATTTCAGAGATTAGCCGAAACAAACAGAAAGACAGACAGACAGACAAAATTTTTAAAAAATGTTGTTAAACATGCTTTTTAATATTTCGCTTTACACATTTTTTTTCATTTGTCGACGCCGATTATTATTATCACAATAAAGATAACATCACAGATAATTTGAGTTGTAAGGGGGAAATCCTTTCATCATTTTCTCAATCTGAGCCAATAGCTCCTGCCCCATCAAAATGTATCGTAAAAGTTTTTAACGCCTTTTGATGGTTATTTAACTTCTTGACATTGCCGGAGAGCCAGTAATAAGCGAGTCTGTTTTCCACTTAGCCTTTGCAGCGTTAAATACATGAGTCCAAGCCAACCTTTCTCACTAAAGGAACACCTTGCTTTAAAACGAATGTGACTAATGCTTATTGTCCACGTACATTTCACGATTGCATATAAGCTGCCTAATGAAACAAAGGCAATCGGCAAACGCGACGATGCCGCTCCATGGATAGATTTCATACTTTTTCTACATCAGATGCAATCAAGCTGCAAGTAAGCGACAATCCTGTGCTGATTGCTGCGTGATCATACATTAAAAAAATTACACGTCTCGAATTGAGAACCTTCTTCTTTTTTTCGTCGGTTAATAAAAAGAAGCTGTCATGGTTAAAACACTTCGACCGACGTTTCAAGCCATTCTCTACGCTACCCAGGCAGAATCCGAGACGCGTCATTAATATCACAGGTAGGATACATAGTGTAGTTTATTACATCTTTGAAACCCAAGCCCACTTCACTTTCACAGGATATGCTACAACAGAGATCGCTTGGCCTCGTTAACCTCGTCGAGTACGGCTTCATAGCGGAGACCACTTCAACACAAGCGCGCGTGGTAATCGCTGTTACTGTGTCGAGATTGTAATTTAGTGTATCGTTCTTTGATGTTCAGTACAATACCAAACAACACCATACGTTGTATCACGTTCGAAAGAAAATTTAAAAAAATATATATTTATTGCATATCCTTTGTTACACAAAATAATTTTGATTACTAGCTCCCACACTAGGATTCCCTGTGTTGTGGGAAACTAGGTTCAAATCTCTCGTTACATAAGTACAAGTATTAATACAAAAGGAGATCAATTGTATAGACATTGTGTGTGTATGTGTGGCTGTGTATGTGTGTATGTGAAAATTTTAATTGTGTTAATTTTACCTTCTTCGTGGAGATGATAAAACTGTAAGTTATAGATATCTGTTCTGTGTCTACACCACTCGTACCGCAAGTAATTCTAAAATATTTTTTCGAATAGACAATTGTTTGCCCTAGAGGCTTTTATAGCTTCACGCTGGCATATTTTCTAAAGAGGATTATACGATATGAGGAATTGGGAGACTATTGGGACGTATTTGGTTTTCGTACTAACTTTTCGTAATTTTATTTTTTTACGTTTATAAAAACTAAAGGTTCAACTCCACAGTGTTAATTTCGAAAATGAATACTATATTAATCACCTCTCCTTGTGGGGCCGTAACTAAAACTCGTTGCCATACAAGATCCGTGTAAATGAGGTCCCAAGGTGGTTTCCGAATACACTGCCACCTTTTCTCCGTTCACCTTGTATTAACATCGCCTTTAATAAATTATTTATAATATCATAATACATGTTATTACACTAAAATCCTTTTTACGACTGATAATAAGCAATGGTGGGTCGACACTACAAGCCTGCAAAAATTATAGGTTCTCAAAGTTTTGGACTTTACCGGGCTTAATTCATCCTTGATTAGAATTCAAGTTCGTTACAACAAGGTGGAAAGCTGTAGAGGCGATGGCACATCTCTTCCTCATTTTATAAATGTTAACATGCACAATAATAAATAATTTTTTTTCTAATAATTGACCTAAGGTAACCCCGCATCTACCTAACTCTACATTTTCAACTCCTTCAAAACAAGAACAAGACCCTCTAATTAATTTAATAAAAGCTAGAATAAAACTGGACAAATGACAAAAAAATACCCGCATCTAACTCTACATTTTAAACTTCTGTCTGTACTGTAAAAAGATTAGTAAGTTATAACCTTCAAACCAAGAAGAAGACCCTGTAATTAATTTAATAAAAACTAGAATAAAATTGGACAAATGACAAAAAAAAAATATAACAAAGTTTTTCATAAGATAAGTGTTAATTATCTCATTACTTCAACCGACCATTTTATCACTCATTCAAGTAAATATAAATTAGATAGAACCAATTCAAAATACTGTAATCTTCACTCTAGCGGCAGTATTATTATAAAGTGATCCTCGACATTGTACGAATGTAGTTCAGAAAATTGAGAAAATGGAAAACCCGCGAGCTATTACAAGTATTTTTTAAGTGCACTCAAATTATATATTTTCTATTCAGAATATAATTTTCAATGAATAAAATCGCAACTAGCTTTATTCATTGAGTTAATAAGTGTTCGGTTAGAAAATAACACGTTATTTCTTTCGTATCGTGTAATTTTTTATCGTGCATTCAAATTCTTGTCTTGATTTTAGTCAGAATTAATCTTGATTTTATTATTATTTCGTTTAATTCAGACTCAGATCTAGAGTATCTAGTAAAGCTGAAAACATACTATCAGCCGCGGCTGATCGGATGCGGCTGACAGCCGCGACTTATAGGTATCTAGTTAATGAATATACACTGATCTGTACAAACTAACGGACGTAAGTCGCGGACGTGACCTTGAGGCGTTCGGACGTCCGAGAGGTATCTGGCGCGCTGGATGTTTTTGTCAGCCGAAAACGCTTGAACGGACGTATCTACTAAAAATGGACGAACGAATTATTGAGTGCGTTCGCAACAGGGTATTACCATATTATAATTATGAATTAAAGGATTACAAATATGCTTCAAAAAAACAAGAAGTCTGGGAGGAAATAGCTGAAATATCCTTTCTTTATTTATGTCATGGATCCAAACGCTTCTTTATATTTTCTTTTTGGCTGGACAACATATACTGAGTAGACAATAATTCAAGAAAATCGTCCTCACTTGCGAATTGCGATACTCGACATGCTTCTTCGTCTACAGTTCTTTGTGGAATAGGCGTTGGAACGCGTCCGCAAGCCACGTCTCAAAAGACTGTGCACATTATCAGCCGCGGCCGTCAGCCGCGTCCGGTCAGCCGTGGCTGATAGTTTGTTTTCAGCTTGACTCTAGTGTGCTTAGTTTGCTTTGTTTCAATACTATCGTTGGGTTTAAACACTTCAAATGTCATTATTGAAGTATAATGTCATAGTACAGACATCTCGAACAAAATGTGTGTCCCGCCGGGAGGTTCTATTTTCACAATTGAGCCCCCGCCCCCCGTTCTCCTTTCAAAATCGAACGAATCCATTGAAAATTGAAGCCGATCAGCGCCAGTTCATTGGGGCATACATTGTGTTCACGGTGTCCGTTCTATATGCTAGCAATAATACTTCAATGAATGTCATCCGTTTTTTTTATGCTTGAAAAGTGCTATCAAATATGTAATTTTAAAATTATTGGACTGAAAATTTCTTTGACAAACTATGTAACAACAATGAAGAATATTTAATAAATTCATATTTTATGCAGATCTTGTTAAAAAAAACTCATATTTATACGAGTATGAGATTTATGTAGGGTTGGACGGTCGAAATCAGGAATTTTAAAGTAAAGACCCAAAGACGCGAGGCTCGCATTCATAATTAATACAAGAAGTGTTACCTGAATTTATTCAGATCGGGGTAGCGCTGTATGTATAATTCATGGGGAAACGTATCAGATTTGGAATTTTGGGCAATTTGTGATTGTTCTTTTACAACAATCTGTGTTAGGGTTCCGTAGCCAAATGGCAAAAAACGGAACCCTTATAAATTCGTCATGTCTGTCTGTCTGTCTGTCTGTCTGTCTGTCTGTCTGTCTGTCTGTCTGTCTGTCTGTCTGTCTGTCTGTCTGTCTGTCCGTCCGTCCGTCCGTCCGTCCGTCCGTCCGTCCGTCCGTCCGTCCGTCCGTCCGTCCGTCCGTCCGTCCGTCCGTCCGTCCGTCCGTCCGTCCGTCCGTCCGTCCGTCCGTCCGTCCGTATGTCACAGCCACTTTTCTCCGCAACTATAAGAACTATACTGTTGAAACTTGGTCAGTAGATGTATACTGTAAACCGCGTTAAGATTTTCACACAAAAATTGAAAAAAAAAACAGTAAATTTTGGGGGTTCCCCATACATAGAACTGAAACTCAAAAATTTTTTTTTCATCAAACCCATACGTGTGGGGTATCCATTGATAGGTCTTCAAAAATGATATTGAGGTTTCTAATATCATTTTTTCTAAATTGAATAGTTTGCGCGAGAGACAATTCCAAAGTAGTAAAATGTGTGTCCCCCCCCTGTAACTTCTAAAATAAGAGAATGATAAAACTAAAAAAAATATATGATGTACATTACCGTGTAAACTTTCAACAAAAATTGATTTGAACGAGATCTGGTAAGTAGTTTTTTTTTAATACGTTATAAATCGTAAACCACAAAAAACATCGATCAAAGTTACAATGAACTTTTATATTATGTTACTTGCTGCTACGGAACCCTTCATGGGCGATTCCGACTCGCACTTGGCCGCTTTATTATTAAACGGCTATATTTAGTTAAGTTTGTTTGTTTTTATAATTTTGTAACTGTAACCGAAACCAGTAAATTTTTATTACCTCGTACGCACGAGTGAATGTTTATGGATACGGATGTTTGTATCCAGATCAGAAATATCATAACATCGCTGCTAGTAATCATACATTTATATCCCGAATGCGCTCGAAACACGATCAACACGCTTAATTCGCTTAAAACGCATAAACTGGCAAGCACCTACTTACGTAAACACCCAAAATTAAACCATGAAAAGTACATCAGTTATAAAATTGAACGTTAATACCATAGAGTCGTATCCGTCGCTATGAAAATATATTAACTGCCATAAATTTGGCATCGTCAGCGATTTATTTTGCGCCTGAGCGATACGCTCTCGTGGATCGTAAACAGGACTCATCAAACGGCCGGATTATTGGCAACATGCGCGCTGTAAACTCAACTTTACTTTTACTGCCAACGAATGACGTTTAATGATCATTCATTTCTTGATAGCATTACTAAAATCTTTATTTTTAACGACTTCAAAAAAGGACTTTTTTGTTTGTACGGCCATAACTCCGTTGTTTATGAACCAATTTTATTTTTATTTATTAGTGAGTAGGACATTTCTCGAAGTTGGTTCAATTAAATCTAAAAAAAATAATAAAATGCAGCTGTTGTTCTTGGTCTACCTAGAGCAAAATTTCTACGAAGCATTGCAAAATATGCTACGTTTGTTTCCCGAAAGCTTCACCATAAACACTACAAGCATGATTGCTACGAAGCAATGCAATAACGGTTACGTGAAGCTACGAAGCTATGCAAAAGCTGCTACTGGCTGCTACAATGCTTCGCCATAGCTACTACGAAGTTGCTACAAAGCTACGCAATAGCCTCTACGTGAATGCTACGAAGCTATGCAAAAGCTGCTACATGGCTGCTACAATGCTTCGCCATAGCTACTACTAAGTTGCTACAAAACTACGCATTAGTCGCTACGTGAGTGCTACGAAGCGGTGCAAAATGCTACGCAACAAACGTTACGCTCCTAAGAAAATAAACTTTACATCAAAATATTACTTGATTCAAATAAGCGTTTAATTCACGTTTATAAGGCCGTTTATATTGTTCCTCTCGTGCTTTAATGTTTAATTTCCACTAGTGTGCCGGATTAAAAACCTCACTCATCATTCTTACTCACTTGTCATTGAAAACGCTTCCGTCGCGCAACAGGTAGAACTCATTGATCAAGCCTTTACACTTTTTACTTCACAACGTTAAACCAAGTGTTTATTTGCTATTGATATAAGGGCATTTTACTAAAGGCTTTTATTTAGTTTAACACTTTATATGGCTTAGTTTTAAATGTTGTAAACGTTTTTTTTAACTTCTACTATCTACTAAACCGATTCTAATAGAAGTTTGAATATTAATCAACCGTGACAATATAATATTGTGATAGTTTCAACTTGATTCTGTTTGGGGTCTAATGATGGAACCATGAAGTGGAAAATGAACCTCTTCGACTCTTATTTCAAACCTTCTTGAGGTTTGCAAATTTTTGACAATTTCAATAAAATATACTTGGTTTCGACGGTCTACGTTTATTGATGTGCTACTAATAAAAGCATGAATTTCGTTTCTTACAGTTTAATTGTTAATTTATTATCCAGTCACAACAACAATTGTTAACTACATACAGACTTTAAACACCTCAAAACATTACAAAAAATTCTCAGGTGTGCAGATTTCATCACGATGTTTACGACTAGGTCCCGTGTGATAAATAATGTATAATGCGGGCATAATCTGAATAAAACGAGTGTGCAGGAATGAAACTCGAGTGATCCGTGCCGGGGCCGGTCTTTTAACTAGACTATCATGAACATAAAACTTGGCTTCAACTAATGGAATGGAATGGGAACGGGTTTGTTCTTGAACCTAGGAGACCTAGAACATAATCCACCACGCTATTTTAATACAGTAGTGGAGGGGTTAGTGGCCAATCTAAATATCGAAAGTTTTTTTGCAGTCCAAAGACAGCTTAACGACTGCTATCGAGCACGAAAGCGGTTAAGGGATTCCTGCCACAGTGGTCACCCATCCATCTACTGACTGCCGACTTAGCATCGATAGCACGGCCGGATTATGAGCGCTTCTACCCTACCTAAGACCTTTTTAAGTGCGCAATTTGATCATATTTGATTTATTTATAGTAGAAATTATTGCTAACAAGTTTTAACAATAAAATAATGCACCCCACATTATTTTGAAAATAGATGATCTTCAGGTATTTATATCATATTAAAAGATTGCAAAGAATGTCTGCGGTCATGCGCTTACAGAGTTAATAAATAAAATATCTTCACCAGGCTACAGATTACCAAGTAATAACTGTCTAGATATTACTTCAATTCTTCTAAAATACTAAATATTGAATAAAATGAAACATTTATAACAATAATTTAATACATCTGAAGCGAAATATGATACGTTAAACGATTTTCCGTTTCATTGTTTACCTTCAAGCAAACATCGCCAAGGCTTTTAGTTGCGAGCCTGGAGCGCAGTATTATAATTCAATAAAGAAATTTAAATATGCAGAGCAAAATAAATAATATCATTCGTAGATGATAGATGTTTCGGCAAGAGTAGGGCTGTCTGTCGTAGATGCAGCTTGTAGGGTTGTGAGAAAGAGGCAATTTTGAAAACAATTAGAGATTTTAACATTGTGAACCTAAATAATGATTTTTGAACTTGTGTATAATTTTTTGTAAGGTTGGAAGTACGTATGTTTACTATAGAAATGCGAGTATAAACTCACATTATGAAAAGTTGTAAATAAATTTTGCACCGTTTTCTAATTAGATAAGTGTAACTTTTGACAAATAATTTGTTATAATGACACACTAAAATCTTGGTAGACGAATTGTCTTTTATCATAATTAAATACGCCAACAATATTAAAAGTACTTATTAAAAAATATAATAACCATAGACGTTTAATTTAACTACTACAATCATATTAATTAGTTTTGAAATCAAAACTGACAGCCCTAGTTCGCAGCCGATAGCAAGTCGTATGATGGATGATCCAGGCTTGGTTTACATTTGACGAAACGCGATATACAAACCGAAATGCATTAACATTCACGCTGACTCATCTATCCGATAGCGACGTATAAAAATTCTGATGTACGAGACAGCCCTGGAATTTTGAAATAGGTATGTCTCCTCAGAGATTTATTGCAGACTTCATTTGAATCGATAATGTGAATAGAAATGAATCATATTACACAAAAAACGCAATTACAAAATACCATTACTATATTCAAAGTATATTTTATGATATCCAATAAATTGCATTTAGACTTTTTTGGTTTTTTCGCAAATTGAATCGGACAGCACGTTTAATGGCGACATCTATGATATAGTGGTTAAACTACGCATCTGTTAGTTTTTTGACTCTAAAGAACATGAATCATTTTGTGAGAATACCAGGTCGTGTGACCTGAAATTATTTATACATGGAATAGATAAATAAATTCTCTACTCGGTGTACTTTAATCGTTTCCCCTTGCCTTCTGCACTGCAGTGGTGTTATAAATAAGTCAAAACGTCCTGCTGCCAACGCCTAACATCCGGTGTAGTATAATGATGACCGGACCTGCTGTCCTCCCGTTTACTGGTCGACCTACATCTCCAAAGGGGTTGGGTACCTCAATCTCGACGTTAGCTTGCTCGACGTAACAGGGCTCACCGCGAGCAGGTGTGAGTGGAGTTGATGAGGAGAGGCTATGTGAATATTCTTGTTATGGAATCATGTATTGCGCATCACCGCCAAGAAGACGAATAAGTCTATACTCGATCAGCTCCGAATCAAAACTAGACTCTCAACTGTATGCTACCAACGAAAACTGGGGTATTTTGGTCACATTGCCCGCCGTCAACCAGACGATCTCGACAAGTTGATGGTGGTAGGCAAAGTCGAAGGGAAACGACCCCGCGGCCGATTACCTAGCCGTTGGAGTGACCAAGTGACCGCACTCACTGGTCTCTCTGTAACATCTGCTCTAAAGAAAGCCGAAGAACGAGAAGAATGGAGGCGTATGATAAGAACTTTGAAGTACTTTCATTCTGGACACGACCTTTAGTAATGAAGAACGACGCAAGAAGATGATAAAAAATATTGTTCCGTTATGCACGCAGAGACTAATTGTAAGTTAATTTAAGCGTGCAAGTCAATAAAACTTACAAGTAATAAAAACTTCCATTCAGATTGCTAGTGTCATAACTTTGTTAAAAACTTAAGCTGGAAGTGGTTCAAAAGAACTATAATCAGTCAACAGACAATTTTATGCGATAAAATTTCAATAGAAACAAAATTGAATTAAAAAATTTCCTTCTTTTGAAGGAACTGTCGTTAGTCATCGTTGAAGTTCTGAAGTTTTTCGCTTGCTCGCGAATTCACAGAGTTTTACATTGTCTTCGCCATATTTCAAGGGAATATTTATTTTGAAACTTTGGAGTTTAGTCTGCTTGCTCATTTTATTACATGGATTTTATTAATATACTATAGCATAATGTCGTCTCGAGGCGAATCATGTACCGTTAATTAAACTTAAATATTACAACAACTAGTCACTACATAATAAATTAAAAGTTGAGGTAGATAGTATCGTTTGTAAAAATTAAGAGATAGCCAAGTAATATCCTTAAGCGGTTCGAATTCTGCACGCCTTATTTATTGTTGTCCATAATGATCCCAAAGTTGTGTGAAGTTGAAGTCTGGCAATCTCTACTACGCCAACGTGCTGGGCAGTATTATCAGTCTGAGAAAAGAAGTCCAAGCCAAGCAGTATGACATGGAAATATTTTTTGGATGAAGAACAATACTAACATGATTTTGACCTCCTTCAAAACGTCGGATTTAATCGAGACATACAAAACAAGGAATCGATCCTTGTGATCGACAATTCAATAAAAAAATAGAAAGAAAAAAACAAACACAGAGCACTTAAGATTCATTTAAAAACACATAAATAATAGTTTAAAAAAAACTAAAAAAACGCGCTTTTATAGAAAATCTAATTATAAATGAAAAATAAATAATAGTTTAAGAAACTAAAAAAGCGTGGGGTGCATGGTGTCAATAGTAATAAATATTTTATTGACAGATATGAGTAGAAGGATTACTATCCACGCTTTTTTTACAATAAAATACATTTTTTTCTTATTTACACTATCTTAATTTATATTTATTTTTTATTTTTTAGTTGGATTTTCTATAAAAAACGTGTTTTTTTAAACTATTATTTATTTAACAACAAAGCCTACCCATCCCCTATGAACTATCATCACATTTATGCAAATGAATATTTTCTTATTATTTTTTTTTCATTTTATAAAAAAAAACATTTCTAATATGTTCATAATTATCATTTTCATTTCATTTCATTACTAGCACTAAACTACGAGTACGTACATGGTATTAAACCACGCACGACACTGAACTACATTAATTGATTCATAAAATACAACTAGTATTTCAATGGGCACTATTAACTCTTGAATGTATTTAAGTGAGTGTGAGTAAATGAATAGAAGTTGGAAATCTTGGAATATCTGGAATATATCCAGCAATGGAATCGTCCGAGCGTCATTACCGCGCTGTCGCTCGCGTCATTATCATTTGCTTGCCATTAGTGGGTTTAGTTCTCACCCGCAGTTTCCCGCTGATAGTTTTGCAATATTATCTCGGGTATCTGTACAGTTTAATATTCATTTTGCTGGGATATTATGTTTATATCTTTTAAGACTGTAACATTAATAGAAATCCAATAGTTTCTACTTTTACATACAGCATAATGTTCTGTAGGGCACAGTTTTCTTAGGTTATTAGTTCCATGCAGGCTTCTTATTAATGTTATTAGTTTTCTACCATTCTGACGCATTTATGTACAGCACATAAGCTTCGTTGTCATTCGTCGTCACTCGAGTGAGACGAAAACAGTACGAAAACAGTATTCCAGAGAAACAACATTCTTTAAATTTTGCCTTTTGACCATAACTATCATCTCTATATAATAGCAGTGATAGCTGATACGTTGGTCTTCCGAACGAAGGGGTCCGAGTTCAAATCCTGGCACGCACCTCTAATTTTCAAATATTATGTGCGTATTAGAAATTAATTATCACTTGCTTCGGTGAAGGAAAACATCGTGAGGAAACCTGCACATCGGAGAGATCTCCATAAAGTTCTCAAAGGTGTGTGAAGTCTACCAATCCGCACTTGGCCAGCGTGGTAGACTATGGCCTATCACCCCTCACATTGTGAGAGCAGACCCCGAGCCCAGCAGTGGGACAATTATGGGTTGTTGCTTTGCTTTGCTTTCCTATCATCTCTATCATCGCCATTTAGAAGTAAAAATAATAATAATATAATATAACAGCAAGCATTGCACAATAATGTGAGAATCACGAGGAGTTTACTTTACTAAATTATTACGTAAACGTTCTAAACCTCGATACGTGACCATAAACCAACTCCACAAGCGTTGTTCCGTAGTACCCCAATTTTTGTTGTACCGTAAACCCCCAAGATTTATCGAACGACCGGAGTTTTAACGAGGTCCGATGTCCCCCGCCTCTACAGTCACCCACAAAAATTTAGTTTTACGACAATCGCAAGTGGACCATTAAACAATTTACACCGGCGACGGCTACATTGTTACTTCTTAGGGATTTTATGCCTTTCCTATAATGGCTCCTAATAACCAAAGTTATATTAATGAAAGTTGGATAAGATAAGGTTCTTGTATCTAGCGAACGCTACACATTTTGCTTATCTAAAAACACGTAATTTGTACGATGTTTATTTTTGCCAACGTTTACAATATCAATATCTGTAATTAATATAAATTACAATTTCGATTATTGATAGCTTTTTTTAAGATAAATTGCGAATCTGGCTTTAAATATCTTCAGAATTATTGAAATGGGTTCCTTCGTTATTTCTTTCATATAAATAAATAATAATGTTTAATCTATAAATCTACTAGCTGCCCGGACTTCGTTCTGTCAAAAGTTTTTTTTAATAAAACCTATCCGTCCTAACCGTCTAACCTAACCTAACCGTCTATCCTTTCAAGTGGATCAAACTGCACACGGTGTGCAAATTTGATTAAAATCGGTTAAGTAGTTTAGGTCCAGGGGCAGGTCGAAAGAAAGAGATCACGAGGCAGGTCACCCACGCGCTGGACACCATTAAAAGTGTAACGGGGTGTTCTATTGCTCAATGTGCTCGCAACGCCAACGACGGAACCCGATGGAGACGCATCGCGAGGGCCGCAACTCTTCAAACATCGTCATAAGACCACGACCACTCTGCCAAGAGTGAACGACTAAAGAGAGAGTTTAGGAGTCCACCGCGGACAAACAACGTGACACATAATTTATATATATTAAGATTAAGATAACGGGGTCGATTTAGCATTTTTTTGGTATAATTGTCGTCTTTATTCTGGATACTTTCATTTTTAAAAGAACCAGGTGAACATTTTTATACGACCAAAATATCTATATCGCGATATTCAGAACAAAAAATCTTTTGTCGGCTTATCGCAAGTCTAAGTTTAAAATGAAATTTTGGCACGTGACCGAATTCGCGGGTAGCTCGCCGATCGGAGACAATATCTATGGAAGGCTGCGTGACAAAACGGCACGGAATGGAACCCTCTCATCTGTAACAATACGCTTTGTGTCACTCCAATCTCAAAAGAATATTCGGATATATTGAACTGGGACTCTCACTCACATCGTCGCACAATACCTTCCCACTGAAATTCCTCCTGGATTTTTCACATAATTCAATGAGGCCCGTGAAAAGTCACATTGTTTAGATGAAATTCCGAGGTTCATCCGAAGGACTCGAAATTTATTGGCACTGACAGTTCGATTGGTCCACATGCAAATCGTTTGAGTAAAAAGTCACAATCCAAAAAGCTTAATTCCAATTTACAATTCTCAATTTACTCATAAAATTACACCAAATTTTAACTTCTAACATAATTGTCTCAAAATATGAATAAATAAATAATGTTCCAGTTAGCTTACTTATTTGTAAAAAATATCGAAAACGTTTCGTTTCGTATAATGACATTAAGCAAAGCTTTTAGTGCAGATAGAAAAGTTTTCACGATAATTTGCGAAAGTGCAATCTGATATTTAAATACCACTCACTTCGGGTACCTGAGCTAAATACCCCCTGAAGCAACCCCTTTTGTCAGCATTTCTCATGAATATGGCTATCATACCTACACAAAAATATTTTTTCAAATCTGACCGGCAATTCCAGAGATTAGCGCGTTCAAGCGACTAAAAAACTCACAATAATTTTTGTACTAGTATTATTACACTAATGTCGATTTCTGTAACCGTTTCGTTGCAAGGATCAAGATGAAACTTGGTACACAGATAGGCTACGTATTTTTTTTACAGAAATAAGTTAATGCTTGACCACAATCCCATCTGATAGTAAGTGGAGATGTGGTCCAAGGTGGTGAGCATATTAACTTAGTAAAAGCCTATTCACTCTTTTCTTGAAGACATCCACGTCATAGGCAGGCGGAAACGCCGACGCAGGCTAGTTAATCCAGTCCTTCGCGGTGCGTATAACGAATGACGAGGCAAAACGCGTATAAAATTATAGTTTATGTCCAGGACCAGGACAGATAGGATAGGATAGATTTTATCCCGGTTGCTTTTCTCCTGAGATGATTAGTACGTTTATATGTGTATGTATGTTTGTTCTTTCGTTCAAAACCACTTCCACGTGCGGAAACTAGCTGTTTGTAAAAATAACAAAGTGTTTACATTTCCCGAGACCGCGTAAATCGTGCGGTGTGGTCCGATTGAGCTAATGTGCATTAATTTGGGTGGACAAGTTACCGTGATTAAACAAAGCCGGTCACTGCTCGCCGGACCGTGCAAACACATGGCACTTTATGTGATCAACTTCGGGATGATTACAGAAACTCAAAAGGATCAACGAATGAATATATGACATAGGTGATAGAGCAGCTTAATTGATTTCAAATAAGTATCTGTATTTAACATCGCGTACCCTCAAGTACTTGTATGAAAAAAACGGTTCAGCTATGAATGGTGGACGGAATTTTTTTACAAAAAACTCTTTACATTATTATACATACTTATGATGACTCGTCTGTTTTTCATCAGCGTTTCAGGCAATAAAAAATTAAATTAAAATAAAATAAATTCAAAAGCTATCGCAGTCTGGGCATTCAATGTTTTTTTCTTTCTATTCGTCTGTTAATTCACTGTTAAATATTAACTGAGCGTATTTTGATGATACTTATAATAACTTACGAGCTTACGATATGATAGATAATGTCCTTAAAACGACGTTAAAGAAACGAAAGTAGCAACTATACTTGATTATAAGTTAATCAAAACTGCCAGTCATTTTCCAATCCCGTTGGAACTTCGGAATAAGTTTCCTATTTGTTTTGTTGATAACAATAAAGCTTCAATAAAAATTCAATGTAATGTCTACTTGACAATAAAAAAATCATTTGACAATCAGAGGAAAAAAGGTACTGAAATCTTTTGTGCTTGTCTATTAATGTATGTATAATTAAGACTATGAATACTTATAAATATACTTTGAATCCTGTAAGAACTAAAGCGAGCAAATAAAGTCATTTTACTCATTTACCACGCTATGAAATTAAACAACTAACTTAAATTGTTTGCTTGCGGCGTATTATTGACTTTGAAGCAACATTCAAGTTCTTTGTACACCATATTCATAATTCTTACATTCTAGATTTACTGGGGTTCTCGTTTAATATTTTCCGGCCAGATTACATATCGCGTCATTCCACACAACCGCTAGTTTTATAAATATTTAGTATAAGGTTGACTTTGTGCAGATTTTCTTTGTCGTGAACTGCCGTAACAATAGCTCTTCATTCAACGTTATTCTCTCATACAGCTTTGTTGGAAACAAGTTAGCTGAGACAACAATTGCTCCCTATTCACAATTCGTTACAGAAACTTGTTTTTTTCTGAACAAGTACCAAATGAAGCACTTGGTACAATACAATTTGGTATTGGTAAATCAATTGGAGGAAGTTTGAATCGGTGAATAAAGGAAGCAATGCTAAGAAAAGGGGTTTAAAGATCGTTAGGAATTTTGTGTGTAGGATGAATCTGAAAGTAAGTGATGGTCGCCGCCTTTGGGCACCAATAATTCCGTGAAAGTGATCACGTCACCAACAGAAAAGTGTCACATATAAGCTCTGGGGTAACTCAACCAATACATGTAGAACACGTTTGATTGTTTATCCTTTAGATATAATGATAGCTGGCAGGTTAAGGACCTTAAGATCACCGTTTTAACAAGTTAGTTATAGCGTTTTAACAAATTGTCTAACTGCTCTAATGAAAACCTAATCTAATCTTATCTACATAAATATCTATTGCAGTGCAAATCAACAATGAATATTCTATACGGGAATGGCAGGAGGAATGCACGACCATGTGCGTTAGAGCCCATTACATGCAACCCCACTTACTACAGCCAACTGTAAGCACACACTTGATTACACACTCATGGGATTGCTCTGGTAAAGTGCACTAGTGTGTATTTATTTATTTATTTATAAACGTGTGATGATTTTCCAAGATCTGCAATGCTATTCTGCTTTGTAACTCGACAGCGGAATCCGCGATGAGTATCAAAATCCTATCTTTAGTCGTTTGAAGTTTGACACTCATCGCGGATTCCGCTGTCGAGTTACAAAACAGAATAGCCTTACTGATCAAGAAGTGTGTTCACCAGTTATTTATTTTAAATCTGTTTTGTATACCGAAATAAATTAGAGACGTATTGAATTAAGTGTACCACTTTGTTTATATATTATAGTTCCTTAGCAGAGGCACATATCTTTCCTCTAATTTTCAAGGTAATACACGAGTCACCTGATCGACTTCGGCCGTCGCCCATAGACACCAATATCAGAAACACCTATGCATTGCCGGTCAAGAATGAAGAGGGAAGAAAGAAAGAAAGACTTCTTAGTTACGAGGAGACGCGTACTGTACATTAGGCCGATAATGGGTTGTAACTTGCAGCCACTAGTGAAGCGTGAGTTCGGACGTGTTACGTTCACACTACAAGTTGAAATGTTTAGCATAGTTGTTTGCGCTTCGCCAACTCAGAGGGTTAATGAATAAAATGCTAATGCGCGCGTGTAATGAGTGTGCTTCAAGCTTACACAAGTTTTTTACCTTTCTAAGGCAAGACAACCTATTACACTTCGTATTTATGTAATAAAATTTCATCTCATAAAAGTTTGTACGTCTTACGTTCTTACTTTTGTAGCTGATATTATATCTTGTTGCAAAAAATAGACATGATAATGAAACCATACTAAATGTAGTATGAAACTTTAACGACATTATTTTAGTTCTAATTTAATCCTTTACTACTTTTTAGTTCGTTTACGTTCACATTTTGTTGACGTAAAACAGCAGTATAATAGAATAAGGAATGAGGAAAATATTTATAAATAACAAAAAGTTTGGAGCAAGTGGTTGCATTGCAAATGACCCTCTCCGAGGAGAAACATAAAACTGTCATCGCTGCAACTTGAGCAGCCAGTTATAAAGTTTTACATAAACTAAACTGTATGTTGATCCCAAGTCAGGCAATTTATTAAAAAGACAGGTTTTGTGTTTAATTATCCATCCATCCATCGGCTTTTAGAAATCCACTGCTGGACATAGGCCTCCCCTAACATACGCCACTCTGACCGGTCTTGAGCCATCTTAATCCAGTGGATACCCGCTATCTTCTTCACCTGAACCTGGACCTCGTCGGTCTACCAAGTTCCTCCAGGGAACCCACTAAATGTTTAATGTTTAATCACAAATAGATATCGCATCCTACTGGATATTTTATATTCTAGACCACGCAAAATTCATTTAAATTCATGAAGTATTTTGTACGAGTACTAAAGCTTTTTTAATAAAATTCTTAACTCCAAACCACCAGATACTTTTAAATTTAATTAGACAACTTCCAGAAGATTTTTGGCGAAAGATAGTCGACAGCTGGTACCATCGAGCAACGTATCTGCATTACAAAGAGGAGTCTTTTAATTAGGTGACTATTCAAGGTTCGAAGGCGCATACAAATGAACGAAGATCGGAACCCATTCCACATTCAGTTTTTCTTTTGACGGAGTTCGGTTTCTGGTTTTCGGAGATAATTGAACGGAAGGAGAATGGACTGTTCTTTTGAAGCGCTCCCTTAATACACTCATTATCTGTCGTCAATGAATCATTTTGTTCCTTTTCTATTAACTCGGTGAATAGGGGTATATTGGCTGTAGGCCAATACGACACGGTGCTACGATTTATGTAATCCACCCAAATGTATATTGAGTATACCAATTATAAGTGTGTGCGCACGTTTTAATTCACTTTGAGATCATGTGCATTTTATACACAGTAAAATTAAATAGCAAATGAATTTTAAAAATATGGAATCGCTCTTCAATGTATTAATTATTAACGCCCCAACTCAGAGTCACCAACAGTTAATTTAATCGCTCCTTAGTAAAGAGTCACCATATAAATTCTGTACTAAGAAGCGATTTGAGTAACCGTTAGTGACTCTGAGTTGGGGCGTAAGTATTTTAATTAAATAAACCTTCGTAAATAAATATATAGATTGTTTCTAGCGGTTGCGGTAATGTATTCGTGGTCCTTCTCATGCGGAGAATCAAAAACATATGTCGCTGTGTAAACAATCTCGTTTCCAAGTACCCACCGCACTACGTATTTATCTAACATGTTTTGATGACTTGCTTGTACTGGACCGTATGGCGCAGTCATTAACGCTCCTAAATTAACGCAAAAATTTTCCATTATAAGTCTACTAATGGTTTAAAGACTTTTTTTTTACTGCGTAGTATTCTACAACTATTACTCATGATGAAAGATGAAAACTGTACCTCCTCGTTGTGGGTTTAATGAAAAAATCAAAAACGAAATTAAAACTTTAACGCCCCAATTCAGAGTCACTAATGGTTACTTAAATCGCTCCTTAGTACAGAATTTGTATGACGATTCTTTACTAAGGAGCAATTAAAGTACTGTTAGTGACTCTGAGTTGAGGCGTAAGAGTACCGACTCTTAAAATAAGTAATTGCGTATGATACCAATGTAAGCACATGAAAATTTTCCATATGTTTAATTACCAAAAGTGGGTGAATTCAATCGTCCCGGAACATTGGTGATTCGAGATACCTATATCATTTTCATAATGTTATAATCATACAACACCTACGAATTATCGTTTCATCGTTCCTTTTTCGTGTTTTTATACATAAAACGTGTGTAATAATAAAACATAACTACATAGGGGTATAATCTGAAGTATCAATATTTTTCCATAGAACATGCTCAAATCGTCCGCAATTTAATTGCGAACCGTACGCACTCTCTACCACGCGGCGCGGCTAATAAATAAAGGTTCAAAACAAACATAAAAGATTTAATTAACTTTCAAATCAGCATCCAAATCCGTCCCTTTACAAAATTTACGGGCACACCCGCGAGTAAATAGACGTTGCGTTTTGTAATATGAACGGATGAAAGATAAATAATTGTCTTCTCCCCCAAAATTGTCTTGCAGACGACGTTTATTGGTTTGTTTGTGTGGAAACTTGGCGCCGCGTCAGCTACCTGCCTTTCCCACCTCCATTTTGCTATTATACACTAGCAACTTTACTTGCTTCGCTTCGGGAAACAATGTTTGGGATTGCCGTATCTGCACATCCGTTTAATATTGCTCGAAATTCAGTTTCATTAATATTTTTCGTATCTGTACATCAGATACTGTTGCTCTCTGTCATCACGACTCGGAACCGGAAAAGAAATTGAGACCTTGCTTGTTTGTTTCAGAAATTATGAGCCTTCACAGACATAGTATACAATTGTATGCTAAAGTATTTGCGTAATTTAAAATATTTCGACGGATCATAAAAACAATAGTCTATTTTTGCCATTAACGCTGTATAATTTACGTCAAACTTTATTCTGACATAAAAAATATCTAAATTAAAATTATTAAAATTGATATTTTGTCAATACACTTATGAACGTCTTGTTTATTCTACTACCTAGGTTTTCTATTATTTCTGTCATCTAGGACAGTGGTATCAAACTTTTTTTCATACGGGCGACAAACACGTGTTAGTCATGCTTTCGGGCCGCAAAACAAAGAATTAAAAATAAATAATAGTTTAAAAAAAACTAAAAAATACGCTTTTATAGAAAATCCAACTAAAAAATATAGAAAATAAATTTTAATTAAAAATCATGTAATTGTAATAAAAACGTGGGGTGCTTTTAAAGATATTATCCCTTCTACTCAATGACACCATGCACCCCACGCTGAAACTCAAAAAATTTTTTTTCATCAAACCCATACGTATGGGTATTTATGGATAGGTCTTCAAAAATGATGTTGAGGTTTCTAACATCATTTTTTTCTAAACTGAATAGTTTGCGCGAGAGACACTTCCAAAGTGGTAAAATCTGTGTGTCCCCCCCTGTAACTTTTAAAATAAGAGAATGATAAAACTAAAAAAAATATATGATGTACATTACTATGCAAACTTTCAACGAAAATTTATTTGAACGAGATCTAATAAGTAGTTTTTTTTTTAATACGTTATAAATCGTAAACCGCAAAAAACATCGATCAAAGTTACAACGAACTACAAGAACTTTTATATTATGTTACTTGCTGCTACGGAACCCTTCATGGGCGAGTCCGACTCGCACTTGGCCGCTTTTTTTTAGTTTGATTTTTTGAAATGAAATTTAGTTTTTTTTTCTTTTGTTCTTCCTTTCTTTTTTTTCTTTAAATATTGAATTGTCATCGATCCTCGATAAGTATACGAAGTTTGAAAAAAATCTGACCGTTTAAAGCTAATATAAAGCGTGTAATTAGGTTTTCTTTATTTCTTTCTATCTTTTTTTCTTTAAATATTGAATTGTCATCGGTCCTCAATAAGTCCACGAAATTTGAAAGAAATCTGACCGTTTGAAGTGGGTCAAAGTCATGTTCAAAGATTCCGTTACATTAGTTACATACTAACATACGTCTGAAGCTAATAAAAGCGTATTAAAAATTGGTATTGATTTCTTAGGTTTTCGCAATTATTATAAAATAAAGTAACCCCAGATGGGCCTACTAAAAAAATACAAACAGGCAGACAAGACAAATGATCTTTAAGTGTTTATTAGATGTTACATAAATGGCATATTTAATTTATGTGACCGACAGACATTACAGTTTTATTACATTACTATAGTAAAGTAGAATTCCTCCCCTTGTAACGAGGAAGCAAATAAATTAGGATGATGAATTCATTAAAGTTATGGATATGGAAACTATCCATTCCATTTCGATGTAACATTTACTATCATCCACAATTTTGAACATTATAACAAGTCCTTGATACCACACCAGAGATAATGTTGCAAATCGTTTGCATTTTTACAATTTTCACAGGAGTTAATAATGACCAAAACAAGTTCTCCATCATTTTGAAGATCATGCACCATTTACTACGCTATGAATATAAGGGAATCCATCTATACTTGACTCTAAGGTCAACCTTCCTTCCTCGCGGTGAATCTGGTTAATAACGGACCAAGTTAACTACGGCAAACATGTACTACAAACAAACTTAATGACAATGTCTACTAATCAAAGATCCGTCTGGTCCTTTATCAGCTATTCATTCATATTCACAAAAAACCATTCCATACAAAAATCATCTAAATTCATTAAAATCCCTTTAGTCCAGCGTTCCTTGCTCGTGGAGGACTATTTAAAATTGAAGTTGCTAGGTAACTCCCGTCACTACAGTCAGTAGGTTTTCATCAGCAATCTTGCGGTTACTCGCTTTATGCGCCTTTTTACTACTATACCAAACTACGAACACTACTATTTTTCTTCAATCAAACATCAACGGCCATATTAATAAACATAGACTAAAGCAAGAGTAACTTTAAAACTTGTCGTAAATAAGATTTAATTAAATTCAGTATTAATAAATATAGAGTAACGAAGAAGTAAGCTACTCCGAGTCTCATCTCAGAATCAAAGTTAGTCCATGTCGCTACATAGTTTAGCGACTGATTAGGCGTGGACTAGGCGTGCATTGAGGACATTGACGTTGACTTGACGCATATCAAGAGTACTTCGTTGTTCTAACTAAACGTCATTCACATTGATATTTTCTTTGACCTTTTCTTCTTCATCCCAGTTAACTGAGCGAGCACGTTTTTGGTTCATGTAAATCAATTTTAAATTTAACAAGTAACCATAGCATGAAACAAACTGCGAAGAGCGAAATTAGGCGCTTGAAATTGAAAGCTGATCACGTCGTTTGAAGTTGTCAATCCCAAAATATTGTTGTCGCTGTCATTTTAATGCATGAAGTCATTCACTGACTCACTCTTTTTACTTTTAAATTACAAAGGTTGCCATATTTTACTCGTTGAAACCGGACTAAGAAATGTATTGTTAGTTCGAGGTTACTCCATATTTATTAATAACATTGCAATTACGAAGTTATTACTTAGTTAATCCAGAATTAACTAGTCCAAGTGTAGCTTCAGATGATGCTTGGATTAAGCGATTTTTATTAATAAGGGTGCAAAAGTTTTTGACGTCTTTCATTTGCAGCGTTGGGGAAAGAGATTTTATTTTCTGTTTCTTTATTGGCGGTAACCCGTCGTTTTCGTCTGTGGTTTTATAACGTCCATGGGCGGTGGTGGCATACATTTGCACCATCAGCTCAGTCGTCGGCTACACATAAAAAACGAAACATCCAAGCTCCAAGTTAAATAAACAAAACCGTCTACTCAACAAAAGTTTTTGTTTACGGAAGATATAATAAAAACTCATTTTTGTGGCCAAAGTACATTTCTCTGTTGAAAACTCACGAACAAACAGGAAATAAAAGTAATAAAACTGCAACATGTCCAGGTTGTAGCGGAGGCAACAAGTTTATGGCGATAACAATACACTTGAAATGACAAGTTCGGATTGTAAACACTTGGCTGTTTGATATTACAATAAACAACTGTATATTTGTACGTTTCTACGCGATAATTATGACGTTCAAGCAAAATTTTTATGCGAATGTGTTTTATCGCGCTAAAAACTAAATTAAATGTTAAAAACAAAATAAACAACGTTTAAATTAAGCTGCAAATAGCCAACAAACAGATGAGTAACCGATTGCAAGTAACATCGGCAACACCAAAGGCATCACAAATACATTGCCGTCATACATAAAGATTAAATTAATATAGGGTGAAGGTGAAAAATAGGACAATACCAATTGCATTAAATATCCAATTAATGGTTAATAACAAAGCAAATAATGGATCATCGTGTAAAAACATATTATCGTAAATTCTGTAGACTAATTATCTTAATATATACTAAATTACGTGTCACGTTGTTTGTGCGCGATGGACTCCTAAACTACTTAACCGATTTTAATCAAATTTGCACACCGTGTGCAGTTTGATCCAAGTTGAAAGATAGGATATAAAAAAGGTTTTAATTAAAAAAAACTATTTACAGAACGAAGTCTGTCGGGGCAGCTAGTATAATTATGAAAACAAAAAAACGTCATCTTAAAACAGTAAATACTGTTTTTGGAACAGCTCCGGTGAATCGTAGCGCATCACCTTTGTTTACGCGATATCCCAGCTCTGAGTCTAAAGTAAACAAGAAAGAGGAAAAGAAAACAATAAAACTCCAATATGTTAGTTTAACTGATCGTTCGGTCAAGTAAGTTTATATCGATAACAAAATGGGAGATCCGCTTTGTAAATACACTAGTATTGGGAAAAATAATGACGCTACCGTAGAATGGAGAAGTTAAATAAAATAGGGTTCGGTGGGTAGTGAGTGAGGCGTCCAGAAAGTTTGGCAGGTTAACGATAAATCGAAATTTATGTGGGCGCCACCCGCCGCCGCCCCCGCGCCCCCGCCCCGCACCGGTGCATAACAACGGAGAGCACTCGTTTCAGAACTCACCGCACTGCATTAATTCCGTCGTAGAACTTTGATTGAAAATAATGTTTTTTTTTATGTTTCTTTAAAGTCTAACTACGTGCTCGTAATTTAACAGCAGGTTCACATTCGGATTACGCATAAAACAGTGCTGTAGCTCTATTTAACTTAGGAATTTCTTTTAAATCAGTTCCGCGTATTGAAATTGGTAAAAATACTTTTTATTTGGGGTTAGAAAAGGTAAGGTAGGTATTTCAGCCGTATTGGGGCGGCTTAGAATACTAACCCCAATGTCGGAAGGATGTCGTAAGAGGCGACTAAATCCGGCCCGCTGGTGATAGGGCCCCTCGAGGGATTATATCGGTAATATTGATTTTAATTGTTAATTAATGCCATCATTACTATTATTATTTTTCCATGGAGTTCGCCTGGATAGCTACCACCCTTGAGCCGAGTCAGCCGCCAAACGACTCGTCGTGTTCCGGCTGGGGGCTTGTGAGCCAGTTGTTTCTTTCTTTTTCTTCTCTCTTTCTTGGCCGGACACGCATCAGTGATACCTTTGGTGTTGCTAAGTCCATGGGCGATGATAGCCACTTATCATCAGGTGGATCGTCAGCTCGTTTGCCGGTTATTTCCATAAAAAAAACTAGCAAGTACGTGTAAAAGTCTGAAGTCATTCATAATTTCATATTCAATATTCATACTCCGTAGGTTGCAAGAGAGCTCCAACAGTATCCTGAAGATGGTGGCATCTCGCCTGGATTGTCCCTTGCAACATTTCATGACCAAGGTTGCGACTGGGTCAAATTGAAATTTTATTTTAATTTGTAATTATTATTTTGCCAATGTATTAATTTTATTTCTTCTTAACGTGTTAATTATTATTTGGATTTTATTTTGACTATTTTTATTATTTAATATCAATGTGATTATATTATTTGAATATTATTTTGATTATTTAATATTCATGTGATTTTATTATTTGGATTTTATTTTGATTATTAATGTGATCTTATTTAATGTATTTTATTGAATTGATTTTATGCCTACTAACACTAGCTTGTAAGACAAACATACAAAAAAAATTGGATTATGTCTGAAATAAAGGATTATTATTATTATTATTATTATAAGTCGGGACTCAAAACTATCTTCGTCAAAAGCTTGGTCACGTGATTGCTTGGTTAGCTCAAGAGGATGACCCAATATCGAGGAGGTCGACTCAAACTCACCCAAGTTGAGATGAAACTGGGTAAAACTTGTTTCCTTAGGTCTTTAGTGTGATCTACAAGATGTAGACTTACTGAAGGATGTATCGCATAGATTCTTCGGTAATCACAGCACCTGTTCCGAACATATCTGCATCATTCATCTTTAAGCAAGATTACTTTGAATGAGTATCCCGGTATCCCGTGCAACATTTATCAAAACCCAGGCGGCCATTGTGCATGTCGTCCGTAACGCGCGTAATTAATGTTCATTATCAATGCACATGCGAGAGTGTTATTGATGAGCTCGCATCACTGTTTGTATGCTCGTTATTGTAATAATGTCATGTACTCCACTACTGGAGTAATAAGGATAACAATAAAATTATTTAATGTCATTAAAAAAGTAAAGGCTTTCAAAATAACAATATCACTTAGCTTTGTCATCTTATGTATCTTTAACTCACTGATCTATACAATATTAGCTGCCCAGACAGACTTCGTTCTGTCAAAAGTTTTTTTTTTATTAAAACCTTCCGTCTATCCTATCTCTCAAGTTGGATCAAACTGCACACGGTGTGCAAATTTGATTAAAATCGGTTAAGTAGTTTAGGAGTCCATCGCGGACAAACAACGTGACACGTAATTTATTTATTTAAGAAAAGGTAAGGTAGGTATTTCAGCCGTATTCGGGCGGCATACAATACTAACCCCAATCCCACGTCGGATGGGTGTCGTAAGAGGCGACTAAATCCGGCCCGCTGGTGGTAGGGCCCCTCGAGCGATTATATTGATAATATTGATTTTAGTTGTTAATTATTGCCATTATTACTATTATTATTTCTCCCTGGGGTTCGCCTGAATAGCTACCACCCTTGAGCATGAGTCAGCCGCCAAACGACTCGTCGTGTTCCGGCTGGGGGCTTGACAGCCAGTTCTTTCTTTATTTTTCTTCTCTCTTTTTTGGCCGACAACGCATCAGTGATGCCGTTAGTGTTGCTGATGTCTATGGGGGACGAGAGCCACTCACCATCAGGTGGATTGTCAGCTCGTTTGCCGGCTATTTCCATTAAAAAAATCACGTTGTGTATTATGTTGACATTCTTAAATAAATACATAAAACTTGTGAAAAGAGAATGAGTCAGTTTTAGGAACATTTACGAAGTCGGAAAAGTTTAAAGATAAAATGGCGCCTGGTGTTGTTTCTTCACGATGATTTTCTTCACAAAACTATTTATCAATATTAGCTACCTCGATATGGCTTTGAACAATTACTGTCTGAGGCTACATTCATCCTTTGCTCAACTTAACTGGTCAACTGATAAGAGAGTTAGACCAACGTCTATCTCCAACTATACTTGTGTCTAGCAACTTTATTTAAGGTTGAGGCCAAACTAGCGTATTTTTTTGAGCTTTGAGTCACGTAAAATGAGTATGCTGCATTCGGTTTCACACTAAAGTGCTGTTTGTACCACAAGACGACGCAAAATGAGTTGCGACTTTAGTATGAAACGACTCAGTTTTAAAATACGCTAAATTTTACGTTTGGCCTCACCCTAAAGGTCAAACGTGAAATGTTTTTACGAATGCAAACCCAGAAAAGCTATTCTTCTTGTTATTTTGATAAGCAGCAGATTGGTTCCACCTATGGTACACGGAAGATAGAGTAGATCAGTACCATCTTGAGACATAGATTAAAAGTAGGTAATAAAGCTGTGGAACATTTGGTAAAGTTGGTGATCTTTCGAAATACATATACAAGTAAAGTACGGTCAACGCATCATGCGTAATCTTAGTTTTTCTTCATATATCATCTCATCGTATTGGTGTAGACTGTAGACAAATAGAAAGAGTATCAGGAGATAATAAAAATAAAAAATAACGCTACACACTCGTAACCCCACACAAGAATTCCCTATGTCCTGGATGCCATGGCAATACACAAATTCCGCCTCGCCAGGATTCTTGACACGGCGGCGCAGCGGCGGCGGTCCGGCACGGTAACCTTACGCCACACAGATCGTCGTCAGGAGATATCAATTGTATAGATAACCTTCATGGCGACATTGACTACAAGATTCAGCGTCCGCAATGACCGCAATCACTAAACCGAATGCGAATGTTTCGCGAGTGAAGTGACACCAGCGGTGTTATATCGGAAGGAAGCCGTTGTTTTATGTATGAGGCCCTTTCAATTCATTTGGGCGATATTCTTGAACCTTTGTCCTTTCCGGGTCAGTTATTTATTGCCGTTGTTTCGTACTAAATATACTGTGGCGGTTTTTTCGGGTCACTGTGATATTGGTCCGTGTGCAAGCCCAAGATGAAATTTATAGACGTGATTAATATTATTGGCTTTCAGATATAGATAGTCCTTGGGGGAAACAGGACGGTTAAACTGTTGTCATCCACCATTGGTTACACTTGCGTCGTGTCGACTGATTACACGCTCTTTTTGTTTATATCAGTAATATTTCTATTTGGTTAACGACCTTCTTAATATTATTCTTGATATTAAAATATTATGATTGTTTTCAGGATTTCGTATGATAACATAAAACCTTTACTTAAAGTTACACTTCTGTCTGTCTTTCGCTAAGAATAGTGTCTGAGCTTTCTTTGATTTTAGAAGCTGGAGAAAGTTATTGATAAGTTTAGTATTGAGATTTGTTTCAAGTTGTTCAAGTAAGTCAATTTACATGGTAATAGAGTTTTTTTACTGTTTTATATATTTCTCTATATCTTTCTGGAATCTTACGATTATTATAAAAATGAAAGTTTATATGAATATTTGTTTGGCTAGACCAGGATCTATAATAAGACATAGGGTATTTGTTATCAAAAATATTTATTCATGTAGATATCACTGATACCTTTAGGTATACAGGTAGACACGTAACTTTTTTGAGTTTACCAGCAATAGTTAAATATCTTCAAGTTAAGTTGAAAGTACATAAGTTGAAACATAATCATTACGAGAAATTAATGTAACTCTAAAGGTTAACCTAATCGCACATTATGATACGATAACCTCAAGTGCTCACACCGTCAACCTACTATGCCCAGCAGCAACGATAAAACAACTTCAGTTATAATATTATCATTTTACAAGACGCAGTACAGAGTATTTAGAGTACCCAGCATAGGCAGCATATTAGAGGAGTCTACAACTTTACAACAGTTTGGATCGTAAAATAATAGTTTAATTCAATTTCAGTCACATTAAGGCGCGGTGTGATCTCAATATTCACAAAACTGGGTTTCTTTGGTGCTTGAGTACGAGGAAACCCAATGAAAATATCGCACGCAAAAAATACAGAGCATAGAAAAAGGTCTAAAAAAAAATGTCGACCGAATAGAATATTAAATAGTTGTTTGATATTCCCAATAAAAAATCGTAATTTGCTATACAAAAATAAACTTAATCGTCGAAGTTCTCTGTATTTTCAGCGGTAACAACATATATTTTTTTTGGGAATATAATACGTATATGGTTTTATTAAAACTTACACCGGACAGATATTGAATTTAATGTGTATATTTTTAATAACCTAAGGAAAACCCTCAAATTAAATGTTTTTCGTAATCTAGTTACATTGTTAGCAAAAATATGCTCTGCAATTTTGAACCCTATTCAGCGTCACGTAAATGTAACATTAGATTAGCGCAGATATGCGGCTGTGTGAGTGAAATCAACGTTTTTAAATCGTAGTCATACCGCGCCTTAAGTTTCAATCACAGGCTTTCTTGTAAGCACATGACAATGAACTCCATTTTATGATTTTGAACTTATCTTTTATGCCAATCTATCGTGACATTCGTGACTAATACTCGTAAATTGTCAAATACTTCAATAAAAGTCCCGGAGGAATAATTTAAAATTCGCAACACGTGCAATCGTGAGCACCGTTCTGCAAAATAGGAAGTGTAATAAAATATGTCCGAATGAAATTTTATAACTGAAATAGAGTGCGCGTCGCTGAATTCAGAACGTCAAGGAATAGATATAAATAAAACTTTATTATTGTGTAAGTAACGTGCTGTACTGCACCTGCGCATACTCGCTATGTTTCATTGTATATGTCGCTATATTTCACTTTAGATACGCGTACTTTGTTAACTTCCCGAGAAACTCATTTTAAACTACGTATTGAAACTATTCAACTACAATTTATATAAAGTCGGAGAAAGAGGGTTTCCTTGACGATTTTGAAGCAATTACGGGAAACTTGATTATTGTAATGGTTTACGACTTGGACTTCTGCATGAAGCAAATAACATCCACTGAAATCTATAAAATATAATATAATATCACATATCAAGTTAAACGATAAAACCGATAATGTTTCTCCTCTTTTTAAGGCTATATCATCTATTAACTCAAAGTTTTTATCAGAAGGAAATGGCTAAAAAATGGAACTAACGGACCAATAAACAGCATCACTGCCGTTAACAGCAAAGATATCACCTGCGCGTTGCCAACCATCAAAGAAACTTATTATTTCGTTCTCCGACAATGCAACGAAACTGAAAAAAAACTTTCATAGTTAATTCCAGAAATACGGCAACAGGTAGTTAACAAACTACCACTAAGCACGCATGCATCATCAAAAAGTCATTTTCTATTTTGCTTTAAAAAATAGTAATCTGAGACATTATTATCTTATTAGGTAAATGCATTATATTTTACAAATCTACCTACTTCTAATCTTTTTAGGGTTCCGTACGAAAATACGAAAAACGGAACCCTTATAGGATCACTCGTGCGTCTGGGCGACCGCCGTTTACAGCCAATTTATTCCGAAATTACTGAACCAAATGAGCTGAAATTTGCTACTCAAGTACTTTTTTGTGACCCAAATACAAAGGTCACACTAAAGTACACAACTGAATTTTGAAAAAAAATAATGTAATCAAAATTAAACAAAAACTGTTTTGCAAACTGTATTTTGTGGTATGTCAAATAAAAGGGATTGTTGTAAGGGTATCAAATATATTTTTTGTTATAATTCTACAATGGATATAGTTAGAATGGATATAGAATAGAATGGATATAGTTTTAAAATTATTCAAGAAAGAACGAAAATTAAAGCCAAAAATTGATCATTCCCCCCCTTATCTCCGAAACTGCTGACGCTAGAATTTTGAAAAAAATACAGGAATAGTTCTTTACCTAAATATTACAGGAAAACCTATTAGAAGTATATTGGTCTTAAAAAACGGTAAAAATAAATAAAATACAAAAATAACGGTAAATACATAATCAACGTGCGAAACCCTCTCCAAGCGAGTTTAAATTGCACTTGTAAATTTATTATAAGTAAGGAGGCTTTGACCCTTATCGTCAGGCTTGGAATTTGATTGCTAATAGAATTAATTATCACACCAACTAAAGACATTCCAACCTCCAATAAGACTTATCTGACGATAACAAACAATGATAACTAATGAAGCCGAAGCTCAATAACTAATTATTAATTACGAATTAAGCTGATGCGAATAAAGCTAACTAATTATTGGCTAGCTTCAACCCATTACTGAACCTGGTCCATTTGAGAAGGCCTAGCTAGAGTGTACTCCACCTTGCGGCTCCAGAGCGGATTGGTAGAAGGATTAGTGGCCAACCGAAGTGCCGGAAGTGGTGATACGACTTAGCGACTGTAATCTTACTATAACAACCGGAAGCGACAACTTTACGTGCCACCTGAAGCACGGAAACGCTCTAAAATTTTGCCATTAATCAACCAACCAAATCATTAAACTACCTGGACAACATAATGGCATATGCGACAAGCCCTCTTCATTGAATAAAAAAAAATTAAACTACCTATCAATATCTTTTAAACTAAAAAAAGTCAAGAACGACACTTAAACATGCTAGCTTCACACAGCTGAGGTAGCTTCAGAAACATTAATCATTATTTCCCAATCAAGACGCGTTGAGTCCATTTAATAGCCTATAGCCCAATACTCTCAGAACAGAGTATGTAAGGAGCCCATCCCGGCAATATATTTCAATACAACTAAGCCGCTTGTCGATACCAGCTCGCCGGGTCTGGCGATCCCACTGGATTCCAACCAACAAACAAAGAATCTTCTTAATTCCACCAAAATATACGCTATATTGTTATTTATTATTTCCGCGTTTACCTTTTTTATTGATACAGAAACACATTCTCTTTGATATTAAGTTTGGCAGTTCATGGGCTTTCGTAATTAATTCGAAGTTAAACTGCAAATCCATTTGAAATTATGTAGAACCCAAATGTTCTTTCTCGTCGAGATAGAATGACAGAAAATGACAGATCGAACGTGTACTTATGTACGCGCGTGAGAAGTTATACTTCTTTGGCATCATTAAATAAATATTTAACATTATTAATTTAATAATATTATTTAGTATTAATTATATTAAATAATAATATTTTAAATTATATCAATAAATAATACATGACTAATAGAGGTTCTATTTCTATTTTGTTGGTAGCTTTGTGCGGGCAACTTCACAGTGATGCGCGCGCAACTTTTTACGGGTAACTTCATCCTGTTACTTTTGTGTTACAAATCTTAAAATTTCACTCTCATCATTTTTTCAAAACGCGCCTAAGCAAGTATAACTTCAAAAACTATCGTTATCAATGTCTGTCTAAGTCACGGGCGGAAATTAGTATTACTTATAATATTTTATTACATGCATTAGGTATAAGCTCTAAGCCAGTCTTTTCTTATACATACGAAAAGTGCCTACCAGTACAAAATAGTTTTAAATCTTTAGAATGTTCGGAAATATGCGCATGCAAATTGGAGATACAGTAAATCCTATTTAAAATGCGCAGCAAATTCTAACTAGTCAAATCTGATCAAGAGTAAGGTGAGCGCTTACTGGAGCGAGGGAGACATTGATAAGAAAAACCAATATGACGCAAATTCAAAATAGTTAAATCGAAAATTCCAGACGTTAAAGTCGGGCGCCGCGCCGGTGAGCGAAATAAAAATCCTGTACGACAAACAAGCAATCAGTAGCATTTGCGAAGTCGCGTTAAGTAAACGCGCCGAGAGCCCGCCCCAGCCGAAGTGCTTGTCAAAGACTACTTCAATTCTCGCCTTGTACTTTTTATTCAAATCCCAGCCAGTTCAATAGCTACTTTAACACTTAGCTCGAAATAGGTAACGGCACAACATCCTCGCTTAAATGATCAAAACTGTTTCCGTTTTAATTTCTTATTCTCTCTGAATGTTTGGTCGGTATAGAAAAAGATACCCCTTCACATCATAAAACATAGAATGTTTGTTAAAACCTATATTTAATGAAAAAAATAGTTTCAATTTGAAGACATAAGGTGAAGCTAGTGATATATAAAATATTCAATAATCTAGACTTTAAGTTACGTTAAATAACACGATCACAGCCAAAACATAAAGATTATGACGAAACATTAATATCATAGAAGGTACGTGTATCAAGCTGAAATGAGTGAGATTTATGAGCAACTGAAGGAATGAGTAGAAGAAAGGGAATCAGAGTAGGGCGTTCTCATTTTTTGTTCGTGGCTACCGCGGTTTGGAGAAATTTAAAATGGAAACTTAAATTGGGCTTTCTTGAAGCCCAATTTTATTCAGACTCAATACATAAGCTCCAAGTGCAACCACAAATACTAGCATCTATAAAAGAGGCGTTTATCGAAACTCAGGTGAATTCATAGTAAACGTAAAAGAAAAAATACTAAAATTTTAAATCGACATAGCCGCGAGCAAAATTGCGACGGTAACAATTGAAAATGCAGCCGAATTCGGCTTTAGCGGGAAATGTAACCGACTAAAAGGAACAAGTGTGGCAATAAAGCTTCGTATTGATTGTATGGACACTTCTGTCTGAAAAATGTATCACACGCGACGCGACAACCGAGATGGATGAAAATGATGGTAGATATGAAGCGATGATTGAAATGGATTTCTATGAAATCCGATACGGATTTTAAAAATAGATTTGAGTGGAATATTTTAGGATTCACATTGTTTCATCACGAAACTACCACGGGCTCATCGGTGTACTTGATAGTAGTGTAAGTATCATTTACTCTCAAGCATTCCGAGCAAGATGAAAAGAGTAAAACCAATTGAAGAGCAATTGTTGTGAGACACTAACGCCCCAACTCAGAGTCACTAACGGTTACTTAAATTGCTCCTTAGTGCGGAATTTGTATGGTGATTATTTACTAAGGAGCGATTAAATTAACCGTTAGTGACTCTGAGTTGGGGCGTTTCTCTCCAAATTTGCAATAAAAATACCGTAAAAATTTCACAAATAATTTTATAAAAGGCATATAATTGTTCTCTTTTTAACCGACTTCAAAAAAAGGAAGGTGTTATGGTATTACCTTCGAAATGGACTGTGAATTATTAGGTCTATGCAATTGGCTTTCTGGATAGGTGAAGAAATGATAAAGGGAGTGGAGAAAAAGGTACTTACAAGTCTGCTGCTGTAGTTGAGACTTGGTTTTTTACTTGATGTTCTCGCGCCACGTGCTCTTGCGCGGGAGTAGGTACCTACTATCACTCTTGGATGGATGTTTCACTGTACGCGCACTGAGTCCAGCGATCTGTATGTTCTCACGTATACATGTTATACGGACTTTGCTTCAATTTAATATTTGAATATTTGCTATAATCCGCCGGCCGGCGAAATTGATGATTTGCTGATGCGTAATATGCGTACGCTTCAAACGAGTTCCGACACGAGAGAGAGATTCCCGAGAGAGTTCTAGATGGCGTTCATTCGTTCGTTGCTTGCGCCGACTCGTTCAGGAGTTGTTCAGAGGATAGGGTTGTGCGATTGAATTTATAGGGATGGGAAAGGAATGATTGAAATTGAAATGATAGAAAGAAACCATAACATTTTCCCCCCCCGCTGGCGAAATTTGTTGAGACTGAGAAAAAACTCCAATTCTGGTAAAAATGCAAAATAATTCTTATTTGATTGATTGATTGATTGTTATGAAATGAGTTTAAAAATAAAATGTTAAATTGATAAAAAAACTAATGATCATTTCCATCTGGGATGGGACATAATTTGACAAGAGGCCGATTTATGATGCCTTGAGCGGTTTCGACCGTCGCTGAACGAGAGATACCATCGCGTCCGGGATATAGTTTGATAATCTTACCGAAACGCCAACGCAATGGAGACTGTTGGTCGTCTTTGATTATGACAATTTGACCAATTCTAGCCTGCTCTGAGGACTTGGTCCATTTCAGCCTTTGCGAGAGACTGGTCAAATATTCATGGTGCCACCTGGCCCAAAAATCTTGATGCATACGCTGCACAAGTTGCCAACGCTTGAGTCTGTTAAGAGGCGTATGAGAATGATCTGATGTTAGTAACGATGTTAATGGTGCTAATGTTAAAAAATGACCAGGTGTGAGAACTGATATATCATTGGGATCAGTACTGATTGAACATAAAGGTCGTGAGTTCAAAACTGCTTCGACCTGAATAAGCAGAGTGTTAAGTTCCTCATATGTGAGGATTTGAATTCCAACGACGCGATATAAATGTGTTTTTACGGACTTTACGCCCGCTTCCCAAAGTCCACCAAAATGCGGTGCCCCTGGCGGGTTAAAATGAAATTCAATGCGCTCAGATTCGCATGCTGATTGCATGAGGTTAGCTAATTGGGATTGGGCACCCTTGAAATTGGTTCCACAATCTGAATGGATGATGTTACATCTACCCCGACGGGCGATGAATCTGCGCAATGCAGCTAAAAAACATTCTGTGGACATGTCTGATACTAACTCCAAATGGAGTGCTTTAGTGGAGAAACACACAAAAAGGCACAAATATGCTTTTGTTGTTCGTGCACCACGATGTCGATGCATGGTTATGTTAAATGGACCTGCGTAGTCACAACCGACAGTTTGAAAGGCCTTTAATTGTGTGATACGTGACCTAGGTAGATCTGCCATTTTAGGTTCAAAAGGAACTGGTTTAGTTCGAAAACATTTAAAACAATTTGATAAAACTTGATGTATTGCTCGCCGCGGAGACAAAATCCAAAAGTTTTGTAATAATAAAAAATGTAACTGCTGCATACCTGGATGCAAATTTTCGTTATGAACTGATTGAATGATGAGTTTAGTTAACCGATGTTTGCGTGGGAGCAATGCTGGATGTTTGGTTTCGAATTCAAGATCAGATCTAGCTAGTCTTCCTCCTACTCGTAATACACCGGAATGATCCAGAAACGGGTTGAGTTTTCGAAATGATTTGGGCAATGTTTTCCCTGCTAATAAAAGTTTGATCTGATCTGCGAACTCCGATTGTTGCACATGTTTGATTAAAATCATAAGCGCCTTATGATGCTCTGATTCGGTTAAATGATTTGTTAATGGTTTGATTTTGCGTAAAGCGGCAATGAAACGATTACAATATGCTATAATACGTTGAATTTTGCGTAAAGAGGAAAATTTTTCCATTAAAGAACTGATAAAATTTATGTTGATTATGGTAGTCAAAACGGTAACACGTTTTTCGCAGATTACATCATTATCGGTAACGCATGATGATCTAGTTGGGTTTTGAGGCCAATGTATTTGATCTAGTGATAACCACTCTGGGCCTGTCCACCAGAGGGCGTGATGAATGAGTTCGTCGGGCAGTAGACCTCTACTTGCACAATCAGCTGGATTCTCTTTCCCTGGTACGTGTTTCCAGGTAGCGGTTGGTATTTTTCGCTGAATATTTGCAATGCGATTTCCAACATATGGTTTGAAGTTGGATGAATTTGATTGGATCCATGCCAATACGATCATAGAATCCGACCATGCGTAAACATTATCTATGTTTATAATGTCTGAAAACGTGTTGAGAGTGAAATATATAAGGTCTGCGAGCAATGAGGCTCCACATAGCTCCAGCCTTGGTAATGTTCTGCGTTTAGTTGGAGCCACGCGTGATCTGGCGTCCACAAGACAGACTTGATAGTTGTTTTCATTGATCTCGGAACGAAGATAAATAACTGCTGCGTAACCAGCCTCGCTGGCATCACAGAATCCGTGGAGTTGATATCTCACGGCTTCAGAATGAGTGATTCTTCTTGGTATATCAAGCTGAGATAATTTTGATAGCTGATGAATAAACTTCGTCCAAATTTGATGAATATCATCGGGTACAGGTTCATCCCATGATGTTCCCAATAGCCACAAACGTTGAATTAAAAATTTTGCTAAAAATGTTAATGGTGTAAGTAGACCAATGGGGTCATAAATGCGGGCCAGCTCAGAGAGCATGGTCCTTTTGGTACAATCGCGTTGAGTTTGATTAACTTGATAATTAAAAGTATCATGATGAGCGTTCCAAGAAAGTCCTAAAACTTTGATGAAATTGGTGTCGCTATCAAATGTCAAATCTGATATCAATTTATGTTCATCTGGAATGTTTTGTAGTACAGCCACATGATTGCTGGACCACTTTCTAAGCTCGAAACCGCCGGCTGCCATGATGTTAGTCAATTCCTGTTGAATCTGAATTGCTTGTACTATGCTGTCGCAACCAGTTACTACGTCATCAACATAAACGTCGTTCCGTAGCACCTTCGCTGCAGTCGGAAATGATCTTTGCTCGTCTTGAGCCAACTGATGAATGGTACGTATGGCTAAAAACGGTGCCGACGAGACTCCGAACGTAACGCGATTGATTCGATATTCCTCAAGAGATTCTTCTGCTGAAAACCTAAAGAGAATACGCTGAAAATCTCTATGTTCTTGAGTAATGATGATTTGTCGATACATCTGACGTATATCGGCTGATAACACGATAGCGTGGAGACGAAATCGTAAAATGATGTTGCTAATGTCTGCTTGCAATTTACTACCGGTCAACAGAGCATCATTGAGGGATTTTCCATCTCTATCCTTGGCCGAGGCATCATACACCACTCTTAATTTTGTAGAAACGCTGCTGGGTTTCACAATAGCATGGTGTGGTATATAATAAGCCGTCGACGATTGACATTCGTCAGAAGGGACACGTTCCATCTGACCGGTGGTGATATATTCTTTGATATGTGCTTTATATTCGTCTCCAAAAGAAGGATTTTGCAAAAGACGTTTTTCTAATTGCTTGAATCGACGCGACGCGATGGAATATGAATCATTAAAGGTTGGTAAAACTTGCTCACGAAATGGTAAATGCACGGTATAACGACCGTCAATATCACGATGATGTGTTAACTGATAAATATCCTCACAGCGAATGTCGTCTGCGGAGGTTGCTTGATGATGATTTGACTCCGTGGGAATATTATCGTTGTCCCAGAATTTCTGGATAGCAACATCTAAATGTGCGTCCAGTGTTACATGATTGATGGATACAGGACTAGAATCTACTTTATGATTAGCCACGTTTGTTCTACCCATCAGAATAAAACCGAATATTGTATTTATGGCTGTAGCCATTTGATGAATATTATCAACGTCAACCTTACCCGGTAAAAGGATATGGGGAAAAATCTCTCCACCAATCAAAAGGTCGATAGGACGACGCTGATGAAAATCTGGGTCTGCTAGCTTGAGATTACTGATGTGCGGGAAATCATCCATATTAATATTGTGTGTGGGCATATCGCCGCATATTTTGTCTAATACAACCGCTTCAATTTTAAAAGACGGTGTTGATTTTGCCAATGGGCGCAGTTCTGTGAATACTACGCTGCCTGATTGACTAGGAACGGTGTTACCAATTCCTAACATAGGACAATTTAATTTAACGAAAGGCAAACCCAATCGTCGTGCACAAGCAGTTGAGATGATGTGAGCTTGACTGCCAGGATCAATTAGCACCCTGACCTTTTCAAAAATGTTATATTTATTTTTAACTTCGATTTCCGCTGTAGCAAGAAGAACGAAGGAGTTAGATTTGCTTTTAGATGTGTTTGACAATGTTGTGATGGGTGCAACTGCTCTTTCTTCAAGACTAGATGCTATGTTCTGATTGGCCATGATTGATGTAGTGGCCATATTAACCTGTGATAATTTTGCTGACTCATTTGTTGATGATGTCCCAAAATGCAATAAACTATTATGACGCTTATTGCATGTCCTACATGTACTAGTAGAACGACAATCTGCAATATTATGATTTGATCGTAGACAATTAATACAAAGTTGCAGGCTCTTTGCCATTTGCAACCTCTCATGAGGTGTTTTAGAAAGGAATTTGTTACACTGATAAATAAAATGTTTTTCTTTACAAACAATGCAATCTGAAATGTAAGGAGTTTCACCCAATAATGTTGTTGAATATTTGTTTACCGCTTGTGATTTATTTTTATTTGAATTTAATGAATTGTTAAACCTTTTAATATTATGATGATTGATATTGCTTCTAGGTGGGAGTTTATTGACTGCTGATTCAAGAGGGAGATGTGTAAGAGATGAACGTTCTAATGCATTACATCTTTCTACTAAAAAAGTCTTAAGTTGATTGAACTGCGGAAACTCTGTTCCATTGCATGAAAGCTCAAAGGCATCGCGTGAATGTTTATCTATTTTAGTTAAAAGAGAGTGAAATAAAACAAAATCCCAATTAGAAGTAGGTAAACCTAAAGAATTTAACATAGAAATGTTTTCAGAAAAGCAGTCTAAGAGAGTGCGGAGACTCTGCACCGACTCAGAATTAATTTGTTTTAAATTACAAATTTGTTCCCAACATAGAAAGGCAAGATATCTTTTATTGGTGTACCTATCTACGAGTGCTTTATATGCATTAATATAATTTGCTTCGGATATAGTGTATGCTCTAATAAGATTGATCGGTTCCCCAGAAAGGGAAGTAAGGAGATATTGAAACTTCTCAACGTTGGATAGGTCTGGTCTCTTGTGAACCAACGTGTTAAACAAATCAATGTAACCCGGAAATTCTTTGAGATTACCCGAGAAACTTGGTACCTTGATAGGCGGTAATTTTGACAGGTTTTTATGATCACCTGATGATGAGGTACAAGGCTTGACCTCTGATTTTGTTGGAGGTAATAATTTGCGTTGAGCTTCCAGAGTCTCAAAATACATGTCATCAGCCTGCTCTTGATAACTTGTTTGTTTGATGATGTACTCCTCTTGACCGAGATCCTTGTAAGTACTTAAAAGTTTGATATGAGAGTCATTAAATGCCTCCATAAGAGATTCTAAACGCGAACACCATGTTTCGAATCGCGGTAGAATACTTGGATCCTTTAATGTATTACGAGCGCAGGTGACAGCATCTGATAACCTCTTGAAAGCTATGTTACGTTTAGCTTCATAATGAGCGGCCATGGCTTCACTCATGATGATGAAATTAAAAAATGATCAATTTATAAAATGCAATATTAACATGATAAGTCTAATTTAATATATTTTAATATTAAATCCAACGTTATAATGTTAATTAATGTTTATAAAAAAGTGTACAAACACCTTTACATTTGTTTACAAATGGTAGAAAAATAAATTTGGTATTTTATTTAAAAACTACCAAATGGTAGAAATTTTATTTAGTATGGTATACTTTTGTAGCTGGTATCCCTAAATGCTACTACAAAATGAATGAATGAGAATGAAACTTTTTGCGACTAACTTATGTAGGTAGGTAGGTACTTGATTTTAACGATAAATTTTCGAAGGACCTTTTATTAACCAAGAAATAATAGAAATTCAATGTTTCGTATCATTAATAATGACAATATATGAACAAAATGTATTTACGCTTCACTAAATGAATAGGATCAATTTAGGCAGCTAACTATTTACGTTATTTGTTACGTAAAATAGAAAAAATGTTGTTACTTCGATATTCACCATGTATTTTGTGAATAATGAATAGCTATTATGTTAAGATATGATAATATTTTAACGTCGTATGTTACGCTTAAACAATAAATGATAGGTATTCCTCGGTCGTTACGTGTTACGCCGGGAAATAAAACGAAATTATGATTTAACTGGTAAATAATGTATAGTTATGTTATGATATGATAATATTTAAACGTCGTATGTTACGTTTAAACTATAAATGATAGGTATTCCTCGGACGTTACATGTTACGCCGGGAATTAAAACGAATATGAATTAAATGATTAAAATATGTCTAAAATGTCGCATGTTACACTTAGACACACAAACGTTGGCAACTCGATCGAATATGTTAAAGGAAATATGATATTTATGATAAATAACTCAAATGTTTGTTTAAAATCGTACGCGATGTTTAAAGGTACGAAGCGGCGTCGAATGTACCGCTCGCTGTTTGATGGCCGGCGACAAAAGAAATTATGATTTGATATTGATGTTGATGTTAATATATTACTTTTGCGATTAGACAATGAAAGCCATTGTATAATGGTTCGAATATAGAAATTCGGCTCGTCAAGGACCAGGAAATGTTATGGTATAACCTTCGAAATGGACTGTGAATTATTAGGTCTATGCAATTGGCTTTCTGGATAGGTGAAGAAATGATAAAGGGAGTGGAGAAAAAGGTACTTACAAGTCTGCTGCTGTAGTTGAGACTTGGTTTTTTACTTGATGTTCTCGCGCCACGTGCTCTTGCGCGGGAGTAGGTACCTACTATCACTCTTGGATGGATGTTTCACTGTACGCGCACTGAGTCCAGCGATCTGTATGTTCTCACGTATACATGTTATACGGACTTTGCTTCAATTTAATATTTGAATATTTGCTATAATCCGCCGGCCGGCGAAATTGATGATTTGCTGATGCGTAATATGCGTACGCTTCAAACGAGTTCCGACACGAGAGAGAGATTCCCGAGAGAGTTCTAGATGGCGTTCATTCGTTCGTTGCTTGCGCCGACTCGTTCAGGAGTTGTTCAGAGGATAGGGTTGTGCGATTGAATTTATAGGGATGGGAAAGGAATGATTGAAATTGAAATGATAGAAAGAAACCATAACAGAAGGGGTTCTCAATTCGACTGTATTTTTTTATGTTTGTTACCTCAGAACTTTCGACTGGGTGAACCGATTTTGATGATTCTTTTTTTAATCGAAATTTTCCTTATTGCGCGTTGCGAAAGGGGGCTAGACGGAAAAAATTAAGAGGAAAAGTTGTGTAACGACACTTTTTGTCGTCGTTTATTAATTAAAGCGAGTTACTAGGCGACCAGAAGTGTTCGAGGGTGCGATATCGGTGATACTGTGCAATCATAGTGTGTGGCTGTCTTATTTACTCTTCGGTATTTAGCATAGGCACAACAGGGATATTTATATTACGATGTGCATGATCGTGATATGGACGCTTAGTATTAATCGAAAGGAATTTCGTTCCATCCGGGTGTCTCTTGACACCTCTCATTTTTTTAATTACATCTATGGTTTAAGGTAACGGAACAGTATTACTCCTTAGGCGATTTGACTTGATGATTGGACTTAAATATAAATCTATTAAAATCTGTACCAAGAAAACTTAAAACCATAATATCCTAACTTTACACTTTACTAATCCAGGTTAGTCCCCATTTTCTTATGATATACTCGTAGTATTTGTATTTTACGCCGATATTTCGATCCAATTTCATTTAGGTGTTTTATCTGCTAATAATAAACATACTAAACTAAAGTGGCCAGTATCAAAATAATGTAGTTAACATAATGATTGTTTGAGTAAGCGAAAGGGCGAACTAAGCCAGTGCGTCAAACAGCAATAATATTTTTTCCAATTACGATGCAATTTCGATGAATCATGGCACCACTGAGCATTTCACACCGCGCCCGCTTTCATTCGTTGACCCAAATAGAAAATGTTTGTGCAAATCCGGAAAAATAGATTTCCGTTTGAAATGTAATTGACTTGCCGCCTTGAATTTTAATTATTCAACTTATAACAAGCTCAACTTATTTCAATATTTTTGGTTTAAACAACTGCAAAAGTTTTGAGTGACTTGTTGGAATGAAAATATTATTAGCGCTTCTAATCCTACTAATATGATACATATACATATGAAAGAGTTCGGGAATGGATGTATGTATAGTATTTGTTACTCTTTCACCCAAAAACAACGGAACAGATTTCCATAAAATTTGACACATAGGTAGAGCATGATCTAAAATAACATATAACATACTAGCTGTTGCCAGCAGCTCCGCACGCGGAAATTATGCTTATCACCCCTTGGGCTTTTCACCCCTTGGGGATTGAATTTTGAAAAATCCTTAAGTGGATGCCTAGGTCATAAGAGGAATCGAATAGTTGGTATGTATAGGTAAATATTAAAAAACAATTAATGGAAATAAAACTTATTTCGGAACTGCTGTTTTAATTTAATAATTTCTAGGTGTAAAATTTCATGTTATTTGACGTCACACTAAGGGAGAAGGTCTCACAAAAGTGACCAGCTGTGACAAGGACGAGGGGAGGGGTCAAAAAGTCATGAAATTAGTGTGACGTAATTTATGGATGGCCCCTAAGGGTTTGGCCTGAGCGTTGATACATCAGTCAATTTGGCCTTTAATGTCCCTGAAAACGTGAGTAAAGCCGAGAGCAGATCGTTAATACACATACTAATCTTATTATATTATTATGGCACTCATGGGTAAGTCCGACTACTGCATAAGTAGTTTATGTTTATAATATTTGTGGCGTGTTTCAGTTCAGAATTGGTTCTTCTTGTCCAGCAAGGTGTCTGTGATACCTTTGATGTTATGGATGTCCAGGGTAATGTTGACTACTTCTTATAAGGTAGTCCTCTGATGATACTAAAAACTCCTTTATAGGAAGTAGCAAATTAGCGCCAGCATAAAAAAACTAATGATTTAGAAAAGACAGTTGGCTGTATTTTATTAAATCTTAAAATCAACATAAATAACATAAAGAATGTTATTTATGTTGATTTTAAGTGAAGTTAATTACATTTCATATTAACAATTCGTCGTAATGAAGGTAGGCAGGAGACGTTCGAACAGTATAACTCTCACTCAAGCAACTTGTTTCATTAAATTTAAATTCAGCGTCCGCTTATTAATTCAGTAGAACTCCCGTCTACGAACATTCTGAATTCTGAATATATTTTTTGCAGATAGATTCTGCTGCTCAATTTGTGATGCCTCCTGTGATTTTCATTTATATAACGATTCATTTATTTCTCCTATATTGTAATTTTTAAATAGACTATCGATATCTTTAATGTGTGTGTATCTGAGTTTGTGCGTGTTTACAAAGGTTTTGCTAAGTTAGTGTGTTATACATCTTGAACTTCTTTAACACTTAGGTGGTATTGTTATCAAGCACTAAATAAATTTATGTAAAAAAAAGGATGCGTCTATGTTATGCTTCTTTGATGTCATTAAATAAATATTTAATTTAATAACGTCTAGTATCAGTTTTAATTATCTTTCAAAAAGTATTTTTGTACTAAATAGTCTAATCACTTGAGACCGTGAGATTTGTATAAATTAATAACATTAAATTTTAAAGATAATAAGAAGCTAGGGCCATCTATCCAGTGTTTTCCTACCTCCTCCATGGTAGCGCAAACGTTTAACGCAACCTTTTTGCAAGTCGCATAAGAAGTATAACTTCAATATACCTATAAATACCTTCAGGAGTCTCTTTACCACAGCATCATTTTAAAATATTTAAGTAATTATTGGATATCATTGATGTATGTACTTCAAAAGTTTGAACGCAAAGATGTGAACTACTTAATTTACCTAATCGTGTATTTTCGAATAAATTTCAACGCGTTTTGGTCCAATAACCAGGAATGCTTCTCGCCGTATCGTTCGCTAATCGCAGCCAACTTCCCAGCGAGCGCTCCGGAAATTGACTACCCCACTTGATCCGACCAACACGTACTTTATTAATGCTAATATTTATGCTTACTAAAGTAGCAACAGCATCGGAGCACTCTGGAAAGATAGTAAGGACACAAAAAGTTTGTGTGCAGACAGCAGCTACATATAAAACAAACGACTGTTGGTGACGTATAGGGTCAATTATTTGTAGGTTCGATTTCATCCATTTGTCCCAGGGTGGGCTCGAGTTTCCTCTCACAATATGAGGAGTACCAGCTATATTCCACCACACTGGCCAAGTGTGGATTGGCGATATCACATACCTTTGAAGACCTTTGAGAACTCTTAGGTATACAGGTTTCCTTGCAAAGTTTTCTTTTAACCGAAGCAAGGGATAATTAACTTGTAATAAACACATACATTTTTATATGTGCACAATTCGAACTCAATCCCCTGCTTTCAAAAGAACAACGTTCAATAAACCATCACTGCATCTGCTATTGGTTCGATTCATTTGACAGGTTTATTCATCATAATCATGAAGATTCCTTTGCAAGCGATAAGCTCTGTAGCTTCGAAACACTAACTTTTAGCCACACTCAACGAAAAACTTATAAAATGCGCATAAACGGCATAGCTAAGAAAAAAAGAAACGGGCCACTTTTATTATAGTAGATGGTCACAATGGCTACTACTGTCCATTACCTCTTGTTTCTGTAACTATACCACCAAAGGCATCACTTCGAGACCCTGCTAGTTAACTTAAACTCAATCCTAAAATAAGCGCTATTGTTTTCATTACTTTACTCCATGCCGATATAATCTCCCCGTTTATTTCCAAACGGTCGTCCAAACGAACGTTTACATACCATTGCACGATTAACTTGTTTTATACCAATATTTTGACCCATTTACATGAATCGTTTTCACAGCGGAAATCTATATCGAGGTCGATCGTGGGTTCGTGGCGGCCGTGGCGGCCGTGGCGAGCGTTCGGTTTTACCCTGGTCAAGTTTGTTGAACTTCATCTATACTTCGGCCGCTGTATCTTGGCGCGTCTGAACTTCGCGCAGAAGGCTGCGCAGTAACATAATTCGCCAATACTCGATACGCGGTGTGTTGTGTCACAGTCATACGTTAGCATGTTCGTGTTGCCATCTCTGTCTTACATGCGCTAAAGTTCGCAGAGCCTATGTTCAGACGCGCCAAGATACAGCGGCCGTACTGTACATTAGCTGGCATCAACATATTACGAGTCTAACTAAATATAATTCAGTTTTTTAGTTAAAAGTTTACTAAAATAAATAAGTAGTTTGTCGGAAAATGTGAAGACGACATTTTGAATAAACTTTATAGAATAGGACACGGCAACACTTTTATCTGAAGTAGAGTAAAGCGGGGCAAAACGTGTTATACTAGCTGTTACCCGCGACTTCGTTCGCGTGTTATTTAAAATTAAAGTAACCTAAGTTACTTCTTGTTTCATCAGCTAGATGCCAGTGAAAGTCCCGTGAAAATCGGTCCAGCCATTTCAGAGATTAGCCAAAACAAAAGACAGACAGATAAAAATTGTAAAAAATGTTGTTTTGGTAATATGTACCATGTATACATCCGAATGCACTAAAAAGCGGTTATTTTAATATTAAGTACAAACAGACACTCCAATTTTATTTATTTGTATAGATGACATTTGCAGTAGTATATTTGTCTCATCTGTCATATTTTGCCCCACCTTACCCTATTACTAATATAAAAATGTCGCCCTACATGATTTTTTAAAGTTTATCAAAATTAGCAGTCACCCATCCAATTACACACTGACTTATCTTGTTCTTAGAAAACAAGCTTTACGTTTGAGATGATAATAATAATCTATACAAATAAATAAAATTGGAGTGTCTGTTTGTAATATTAAAATAACCGCTTTTTAGGGTTCCGTAGCCGAATGGCAAAAAACGGAACCCTTATAGATTCGTCATGTCTGTCTGTCTGTCTGTCTGTCTGTCTGTCTGTCTGTCTGTCTGTCCGTCCGTATGTCACAGCCACTTTTTTCCGAAACTATAAGAGCTATACTGTTAAAACTTGGTGAGTAGATGTATTCTGTGAACCGCATTAAGATTTTCACACAAAAATAGAAAAAAAACACTAAATTTTGGGGGTTCCCCATACTTAGAACTGAAACTCAAAAATGTTTTTTTCATCAAACCCATACGTGTGGGGTATCTATGGATAGGTCTTCAAAAATGATATTGAGGTTTCTAATATCATTTTTTTCTAAACTGAATAGTTTGCGCGAGAGACACTTCCAAAGTGGTAAAATGTGTGTCCCCCCCCCCTGTAACTTCTAAAATAAGAGAATGATAAAACTAAAAAAAATATATGATGTACATTACCATGAAAACTTCCAACGAAAATTGGTTTGAATGATATTTAGTAAGTAGTTTTTTTTAATACGTCATAAATCGTAAACCGCAAAAAACATTGATCAAAGTTACAACGAACTACAAGAACTTTTATATTATGTTACTTGCTGCTACGGAACCCTTCATGAGTGAGTCCGACTCGCACTTGGCCGCTTTTTACTAAGTGCATTTGGATGTATACACGGTACATATACCAAAACAACATTTTTTGCAATTTTTGTCTGTCTGTCTGTCTGTTTGTTCCGGCTAATCTCTGAAATGGCTGGACCGATTTTGACGGGAATTAATTAAATACTCAATAATAATAAATATTAATTAACTAATTAATTAAATACTCAAATCAGAGACGCACAGTGAAAATCATTGTCGTGGTTTCATACCGAACGGAGTGCGGTCGCCGTTCATTTTACATCGTATGGTGTTAATAAATAAATTCACTCGAGTAATTTTAAACAATTTTATTCCAACTACATGTACGCAGGGTCCATACCAATAGCCGAGTTCTTTCTTCAATGCGTCGTTGGTGCCTGTGGTGTTGCTTATATCCATGGTGGACAATGACCATTTACTTAAATGTTTCTTCAGCTTGTTCAGCAGTTTTGCAGGGCTTCCTTGGCTAAATGGAGCCTATAGTATACTCCACGATACTCTACGTCGATTACACATTAGAAGTGCTTGAAGGGAAACTCAACGCCAACCTGAACGTCAAATAACGTCTACGAACTCAACACAGTTCCTCTTACTGCGAAGTTCACTAGGGTTACATCGTAAATTGATAGAATCCAGTGACCAAAAGAGGTCCCGTCGACTTTATTCACCTGAGTTAATTCACCCAGGTGTCATAAGTCTACTTTTAGTGTACTTTATTCACCTATGTACCCAGGTGATTTAAATCTACTGGCCGCAGGTGAATTAAGTATACTAAATCGGTAGACCTAAATTCACCCAGGTGATTAAGGCAAGCTATACAGGAGGTGTATTAGTTAACTTAATTCACCTTATTAAAATATTTTAGTGTAACAGAGAGTCAGGTATAAAAGTTAGTCACAATGCACCACGTGAGTTAATTAGGAGCAAATAGATGAAGCTCCTTATCCAATCTTCACACATTCTGATCTATATCTGATCAGTCGCGTAATGGTTCATAAGTATACGTAACTTTTACTCCGAATCTTTTACATTTGATCGTATCGCACGTATAATGTTCTTTAAAACAATAAGAAAAAGTAAGTCAATAGAATGCTTTGTTTACGATTTATCGGGTCAGCCAGCAAACAGGCATTTGCAGTATCAACCGTGCCGGAGAGGCGACTTCCTACCGAGCGCGCCGGAAATTGGGATCGCCGCTTTATCCGGTGACCGATGACCGTGGGCATGAACGTATATGTTCCACGCTGCTAGGGTTATCAGATACGAAAAGTTTGCTTGGTGAAATTTCTTAGTTAGCTATTAGAGTACCTGTCATTTTGTGACAGTATTGTACATATTTATGGAGGTAAGTAAAATTCTGAAATTTTGAAAAAATCTAAATACTTTAGCTATGAAAAGTAAAACTGTTAAATTAAATAATTTAATTATTTTGATATTTGATTCTTTTATTTATTTGAGTGGTCAATAACTAAATATTAAATATCGTGAGAACCCGAATCATAGTTTAAATGTGTCTTAGTCAACGATGAATTAAGTTTCAAACAAAATATTAAATTATATTCCTTACTACATGTTTCACTTTGTATTGAAACATTCGGGAGAATTTCAAATTTTCCCTGTTCCCTGACACAGAGCTAAAGTTCAGGATATGTCAGGAAAATCCCTTTCATCCGGTAACCCTAGACGATGCCAACATCTGTGCATTATTCGTGTAGAACAACATTGATCTGTGTCAAATCATACGGAATTTATGCTCGGCTATATGGGAGGTGTTTCAGAATATACCTACAGAAAACATCTTTTAAACTACTAGGCTTATGACAATACGGTTTAGTGATTCTTGTGCGGACACAAGAAACCTGTCGTACCTGTACACTAAGGCTAAGCGCAGATTGAGACTTTTTGTCTCGGAGACTTTTTGTCACCCAGTCGAGTGCTATGAAGATATATGGGAGTGATGGGAGTGCGCAGACTATGGTGACATGACAGCACGGTGACAAATACCTAGTTCCAACATCTAGTGACGTGACTGTCACCCGACTGTCAAGTCTCCGAGACAAAAAGTCTCAATCTGCGCTTAGCCATAACCATCATGGCGTTGGGGTCATTGCCACAGATTAATGATTTTCATGCAACCATGTAATGTATGACAATATAAATTACATAAGTACATTGAAGTATTATTACTAGGATATATGTAGAACTGACACCGCGAACACAATGTATGTTCCGATGAATTGGCGCCGAGCGGCTTCAATTTTCAATGGATTTGTTCGATTTTGAAAGGAGAACGGGGGCTCAATTTTGAAAATAGAACCTCCCGGCGGGACACACATTTTGTTCGAAATGTCTGTTCTATGACATTATACTTCAATAATTACATACAACAAGTTACAAGTCAGGAGCCGCAACACTGAAAAGTGATTCTTACTGAAAAAACAGATTCATCCATTCGTTCAAACCTTTTTCATTCGCATACATTTAAATGATTTTAGGGAACAATTAACCGGCTTTTTATACTTCGTCATAATTTCAGTATTTTTTTGCTTTTCTCGTGCTTATACGTAAAATACTCGTACCCTTACATTTCATTCTCCTATAAATTTGCATGTTTCAATTCCACTCTAATACCTACATTCAATATTCTAAACATAAACAATGAAACCAAAAAATATTAAAGCAACTCTCCACCATTGAAGTATAATGTCATAGAACAGACATCTCGAACAAAATGTGTCTCGCCGGGAGGTTCTACTTTCAAAATTGAGCCCCCGTTCTCCTTTCAAAATCGAACGAATCCATTGAAAATTGAAGCCGATCGGCGCCAATTCATTGGGACATACATTGTGTTCGCGGTGTCGGTTCTATATGCTAGAAATAATACTTCATGCTCTCCATATACTTTATTATTACGAAATAAATTATGACACCAAAATAATTCAATTCGTCAATTTAATGGGTGATAATAAGAATCGCCTACAAAACGAATTTGCTCTATGCTGTATGAGCATCAAGCTTTAAAAACAAAATGTTTATTAAGTCCGCACCCAGACCGCTAAAATAGGCCACCAAATTGCGCATCAAATTGTAGCGATAATGTTTGAATTTGCTTTCGAATTGACAGTGACATGAGTCATGACGCTTGCACCGATAGTTCTAGGGCATGGAGGATAGAAGTAAAGGAGAAAAACTCTGGTGTGAAAAAATGTCCGTCAAACTGCGTTATATTAGGGTGGCGCCACAGTAGCAACAGGGTAAGATTGAACTACGAAAATAGTAAAAATTTGGGATACTGGACTGTCACTAGTGTCACTGTCTACTCGGCATACTTCAATCCGTTGTAAAGTAAGTAAAGAACAGTGTAATACCAGAGACTAAATAATTAAAAGTGAATGACTAAATAATTAAAAGTGAGTGACTAAGTAATTAAAAGTGAGTGACTAAATAATTAAAAGATGGTGTTATGTAACTTCACTTTACTAACGCAAGTGACCGAATCGTGTCACTGCGCAAGCGTCACTAGCGTCACTATCGTCACTAGTTCAAATACATGTACAAAAAACATGTGCTGCAAGCACAATTAACATGACACCCCACAGTCACACCGTCAATACCATACACTTTGCCTACGCTAACGACATTGTGGTGGGTTTTTGAACTGTTACACACGTCGTGCACTTGTGGCCAAGCCAGGCGTCAAGTCGCTAATGAACGCTACAAACCCATTCAATGCCTGACCACGCCCGTTGCTTATCGCTGTCTATTGCTTACGATTAAAGCCATCTATGGAACAGGACATTTTAAATGCATTTAATACTCGTAGTTTTTGTATACCGATACGAGCTGGCAAGCGCAACTTTTTCGTCACTATCTACCCAGTATTAGTTTAAGTATATATTTGTTTATTTCTCAGGAAATCTTACAGCTATTACAATATGTATTTTAGGTTGAATAGTAGAAAGGCAAATTACAAGTTTTCACAGATAGTTGTTATTAACAGACAGACAACACAATATCGTTTGGGCGTTTTATAAGATTGTACTACTTAATACAAGAATGCTTGAAAAAAGCGGTATATTATATTCCCTAAATATAACGAACGGAGCTGCTATGCAATCGTGAAATTGCGAAAATGTTGAACTTTCACAGTATAATAGAACAATGGGGAATGTTTTATCTGTACTGAGTACAATGAAATCTTTTATAGGATAGAATACTTTGGTATCGGCAGCTGGCTTCACCCAGTGGTTCTGTTGCTATCTTTCATTTAAAAATAAGTATCAATTGTTTTGTTTTCTTGAGAACTTCACTGTTAGACCGAATGGGTTATATCTTTTCGAAATTCCGATAGAGCTTCTGTAACAAGGAGTATTTGAATGGTAAGAGTTTTTTTTAATCAAGAAGTATATATATAATATAATTTATATATAATTATTAATATAAATTAATATAGTATAAGCATGATGACAGTAAGTAAAAATCACTGAAATTATGTATTTTTTTAATGAAACCTTATTAATGGATTACAAAACACGTTTTTTGTATTATTACGAGCGAGATTAATAATATTTTGATAAAATAAAAACAAAATACGGCAAACCGCCATGATATCTTGAACGCCACTCTATCTCAATCAGCGCGAATTACGACACGCCTAAGAGTAAACATACGAATATGACAATACTGACAATGACATTTTGTCTATTACTTTACTGAGACGTGACGTCACAAGCAACGCCATGACACTTTGAAGTGTTTTAAACTTAAAAATTTAAGTGTTTTTATTTTATACTAATCCTTATTTTTTTGCGGAAATCGTATCATACGTTGTAATTAATTATAATATATTTCCCAACAATATAGAACAGCATTTCAAAATCTATCATCATGCATGTGAATTTATTGTTTTTTTAAGTGTATGTAGGTATGTGTTTTAAAAGTTAGTGAGTGGATTCAAAATCTTGTTCTCATTTCTGGTATGTTCTTCATGGAATAGACTCGTGTTATTTATTGCATCGATTTTAACATTTTCAGCTTGTCTTAAGTAACTCTATCCCCACATGCTGACATGTGACAGACTTCTGCCAGTATTTCATTATCATTCACGCCCTCATGCCACGGAACTATGACCTCTTGCCAGTAATTAGTTTGCAATACAAAGGGCACGGTTACTGTACAAGCATACCCGAGGACAACACCGGTTTCATTAAATATGCAAATTAGAATACGCGGCTGCGCGCCCGAGCTAATAGTTTTTTAATGAAACTGAATGACATAAAAACATGGCTAATAAGCTCAGCTGGAAACCCAGGGCTAATGACTGGATGACATTAATGTAGTTAAAGGATTCTGATTTAGATATTTTTTTACTTAATCTATACTATAATTAAACTCAAAGGGCAAATTTTCTGTACATTGAATATTTTTTTAAAATTTCGATTAGGGGGCACTTCAATAACGTGTTAGAGCACAAAAATATTTTTTTAGAATTATTGTCTGTCTGTCTGTCTGTCTGTTTGTCTGTCCGGGCATCAAATGAAAACCCCTGAACGGATTTCGATGAAAACTGGTAAAGTTATTACTAATACTCCGGGTCATATTTTAGGATACTTTTTCTCCCGGAAAATTAAAAGGTTTCCCCGAGAAACGGGATGAAAGTTTGTATGGAATATTTTTAAAACATCAACCGATTTGCTTCAAATTTGCAACAAATGTTCCTTGCTTAAATTGATGGAACACATATTTTTCAGTTTTTCAAAATTTTGCAAATAAAAGGAAAAAAATACAAATTAATGTGAATATTGCTTATTTTTCAAAACCCGCTCCTGGAGGAATCCTTGGTGATTTTATCGTAAATTTCAGTATATAAATTACTAAATATAAGTACAGGCAGTCCTCGTACTTACGGCATGTTAGGTTCTCGAAATACGCGACGTAAATCGAAACTACGTAAATCGAGACATATTTTTTCATATTATGTATGTTTACATGTAAAACTCAAGGGTTAGGATCCACACGGACTCGAAATTAAAAAAAAAGCTGCATTTATAACAAAGGATATACATACTTTATTATCAAAAGTAAATTCTTAAAATAATTATATATGCACTTATGAAATTGCTAGTTATTTTTCCTATGCCGGAAATCGAAACAAATGACGTATGTTTGAGGAATAGTAACAAAAAATTGTTGGACGTAAATCGAAACGACGTAAGTCGAGGACTGCCTGTACTTCAATATAAATTCACCGTTTTTTAAATTTTCTTCTGCAAGAGTTACAAATAAGGTAAAATATAATTTCCGTATGCGAAGCTGCGGGCAACAGCGAGTGATAAAATAATGTTTGACTACAATCTAGTCTAATATTCAGTGGCGATGAAGTCCAGGATAGTAAGCACACTAAGTAAAAGTCTATTTACTCTTTTTTGACGACTCCCACTCATAGACAGACGGGAATTTGCGGCACGCATAACAAATGACGAGGCAAATCTCATCATCCCTACCAACGCGGAATGTTCGCTAAGAAATATTTGTTTTTAAACAGTAGGTATCTAGAATCATGTCTTATGTCAATGAGAAAAAAAGAATAAAATATCACATCATTTGATGTTAAATAATCATTGCTATTCACGATTTAAGAATATATGTATACAGAAAGCAGCTGCAGCAAATAATTTGGACACCAATATAATTATGTATATAGGATACATAGTCATGAAAGACTAAAACATAGTCATGAAAGACCAAAAAGTTATCAATGGACCCGAATAACAAAATTTGTAGAAGGAAAATGTATTAGGTAGAATTTATGAATTGTATAATGCTTAATAACGTTATTGTAGTAAGTAATTGAATAGAAATCAAAAAAATAGCAAGGACGCAGATACCAAAATTAAATGTAGCAGATTCATGTTGGGTCTCGGATTAGGCTGTTTGTGATAATTAATTTGCGTATGTGCCAACAGGACATCCTAGTGCTGGACTCTGAATGTGTTTTAATTTATTAATATTTAAATTAATAATCTAAGTACTTACATGGAGAGATCTGCTTCGGAAAGTAGAATGGCCACACATTAACATCACGATTCTACAGAAAGATACAGAAAATTGATTGATAAGACCAAACTTGAGTGATTCTTCAAAAAGACGTCTCTAGATAATTACATGCTTATATATGTATATATTAAAGAACACTTAATTTTATACATTACATTTCCATACCATATATGTATATTTTAGTAAACACAAAGATCTGCCTCTTGACAAAATGGCTGCACCCAGAATAAACTAAAGCCAGTAAATAGACAAGAATAAATTACAAACATTGTTCACGATCACACCAAGAACAGAAATAGACTTGCACAAAATGAACTTTATTGTAAAGGAATCGCGTTTTCATGTTCCATATGATTTTGCTTTCTATTTCGTAATTAGTTGGAAACAAACAAACGAACGGATTTAGCCAATTTGGTTGTCCAATGAGCGTCGATCACGTACTACGATGATTTCATTAAACATGCAAATTTGCACATAGCGGCCGCGGAGCTGTGTGTTATTGGTTAATAAACAACAGCTTATGTCCTGCACTATCAGTTCGTGGGACTATTAAATATATTTATAAGCATATTTCGTATTTAATTATAACTTTTTTTATGTTTTGAAAATCAGAATCGTTGTAGGATCATAAATAGTTACTCGTTTACCTTAACCGATAGCCACATTAATCCCAACGCTACAGAATCATCCGTCGCCATACTTTGGTTGCGGTGTCAGAAGTCTTGAACTCCAGAACATGCGGGATTCCTGCATCGCCGTCTTCCTGGGATAGCGAAGATATCACAGGAATGAACATAACCGGCAACCACATACCATCAAAGCCTGTCTACTATCGAATAGCCGGTAAAAGTACCAGGCTACCATAAAAGACCCATGGCGCTCCAAGTCGCTACAGATCATAATGCTTGTGTCAGAAGTTAACACATTAAACACATTAAGTACTGCAAGCGAACAGAAAACATGTGGTATCCAGACGTAAAATTTTCGATTATAGTCCTCTTAGCCGAAGAATATCTTGACAAATACCCTAATAAAAAGGCTCGCCGCGCACCCGGGCGTTTGGAAAACCATTCACAAGGTTTATCGGTGCTATGGAAATAATAACTGGGGCCGTTATCGTCCTAAATTGATCTAATTTAAAATTATTGTTATCGCCAGCCTTTTATTTTTATTTCTTTTACTCGATTTTTTTCTAGTTCACGTATTATTTTGTTTTCATAGTAGACTGTTGTTAAGTCTAAAAAACGTCTGTATTAAACTCTGGATGTCAGTCAAATTGTCCATTGTATCTTGTTTAGTCGCAAATGGATAAAAAATCAGGAATAAATTGAACCTGTCACATTAAAACATGAGAATACACTTTAGTTCTTACTTATCTCTTCTTTAATAAGAAAACTGTGACCAGGTTGGGGTCATCCATAAATTACGTCACACTAATTTCACGACTTTTTGACCCCTCCCCCCTCCTAGTCACAGCTGGTCACATTCGTGAGACCTCCCCCCCTAGTTTGACGTCATATATTAATAAATTTTACACCTAGAAATTATTAAATTAAAAACAGCAGTTCCGACATAAGTTTTGTTTCCATTTTTTTTTAATATTTACCTATACATACCAATTTTATTATTCGATTTTGAAATGTAACGTCACAAAAGTTAGGACCCCCTCCCACCCCTTGTCACACAATGTAACACTACATCAAAACGTGTGACGTAATTTATGGATGGCCCCTATTAGGCAATGCCATCAGGAACAAAAATCTCGACGACATCCAGCAGGGGCGTCTGTTTTAGGTCTCTATGGGCTGGCTCCCACCGCAGAAGAAGTAATAGAACTTATAATTTTAATCAACATGGTATTTGTACAAGTTATTGTATTACTGGGTATTGTACTGGTTACTGGGTATTGGTTTCTTGATTTGATTTAATTTAATTTGGCATCGCCGACAGGTTGCCGACCTAAAACGATAGCGAGAGACTACAATATACGTATACGAAATACGTGAAAAAATATTCAAAAATGCTAGAATTTCATTCTTCTAGAATCTACCTTTTTAATCTATTTCCGATGTCGGCAGCCGATATGAATGCATGAATATTATTCTTAAGAGTTGTTTTAACACTGGTTACAGATACCTGTGGGCTGCCTGGAGCCCAATTCTCATTTCGTAGAGATACATGTCTAACAGAGATATGTCGAAAAAACATGGCCGATTGGCCTCGTTTTATTCGAGGTCAGCCATGTTTTTTCGAGATATCTCTGTTAGACATGTATCTCTACGAAATGAGAATTGCCCCCCTGGGCCGCTAACCCAGCTGATAGATGGAAAACCAATTCTTCCTCCATTTGCTTGCTATTTCCAAAAATGTATCCTTTAAGAAGCAGTGATAGCCTAGTGGTTAGAACCACTTAGAACGTTGGTCTCCCGAACGAAGGGGCCCGAGTTCAAAACCTGGCACGCACCTCTAATTTTCAAATATTATGTGCGTCCATCCATCCATCCATCCATCAGCCCTTTGAGGTCCACTGCTGGACATAGGCCTCCCCTAATCTACGCCACTCAGACCGGTCCTGAGCCTTCTGAATCCAGCGGATACCCGCTGTCTTCTTCAGGTCGTCGGTCCACCTGGTCGGGGGGCGTCCTGTGCTCCTTTTGCCGAGGCGTGGTCTCCATTCGAGGACCTTTCTTCCCCAACGGTTATCGGTCCTTCGAACTATGTGGCCAGCCCATTGCCACTTCAGCCGGCTAATTCTCTGAGCTATGTCGGTCACCCTCGTTCGTCCACGGATTTCATCATTTCTGATTCGATCGCGTAGAGAAATACCGAGCATAGCTCGTTCCATAGCCCGCTGGGCGACTCTAAGCTTATGCATTAGACCAATAGTGAAGCACCACGTCTCGGATCCGTATGTCATCACTGGCAACACACACTGCTCGAACACCTTCGACTTCAGGCACTGAGGTAACTTTTTGGACGACAAGATATGACGCAGTTTCCCGAACGCAGCCCATCCGAGTTGGATTCTACGAGTGACTTCTTTCTCGAAGTTGGATTTACCCATTTGGATCACTTGTCCCAGGTAAATGTACTCGTCTACAACTTCGAGAGCAGCGCCGTCAACAACAACCGGTACGGGTGTGACATGGACATTCGACATGATTTTCGTCTTGTCCATGTTCATCTTAAGACCCACCCGTTGCGAGGCGCTGTTCAAGTCCCTGAGCATTGTACCAAGTTCCTCCAGGGATCCCGCTAGGATGACTATATCATCGGCATATCGCAGGTGTGTGATGTGTTCGCCATTGATGTTAATGCCACGTCGTTTCCACTCCATCAACTTGAACACGTCTTCCAACGCAGCGGTGAACAGTTTTGGGGATATAACGTCCCCTTGCCTGACACCCCTCTGCAGTTGGATGGGGTTCGTTGCTGTGTTGTGTACTCTGACGGTCATGGTGGCTGATGTGTATATGCCGTTTGTCTGCCAGAATGAAGTCTATCTCGCTTTTTGTTGAACCATCAGGGCTTATCCAGGTCCACTTGCGATGCGGCTTCTTCCTGAAGAAGGAGTTCATCATGAATAAGTCCTCCTTCTCCATGAAGTTTGCCAGCAAGTGTCCCCGGTGGTTCCGTCGTCCAAATCCGAAGGGTCCCACCTTCATCTCGTTGTCATTTCGCGTGCCAAGTCTTGCGTTAAAGTCCCCCATCACAACTGTGAAATGAGTTTTTGAGGTATGTATGGCTCTACTAATGTCCTCATACATAACCTCAACCTCATCGTCGGGATGTGTCGAAGTCGGCGCATATACCTGTACGACCTTCAACGAATACCGTTTGGATATTCTGAGTGTAAGGTACGCTACCCTGGCCGACACACTCCCAACTTGCACAATGTTGTTGACGAGGGACTTGTGGACGAGAAACCCGACACCACCTTGGGACAGGTGTTCGCCCTCCCGGTGATAGAACAAGTTTCCGGATTTGAGTATTATCGTGTCCTCCCCCTGTCTTCGGACTTCAGATAAACCCACAATACTCCAGTTTAACTTGTCTATCTCTTCTTCCAGCTCTTTTACCTTGTCGTCGGTCCTCAGTGTCCTGGTGTTATATGTTGCCAGGTGCAGAAGTCGTCGTTTTAATTGGTAGCCCGATCTCTGCCGGCGATTCTTAGCACCCCCTGCCCAGCCGTTACCATAGCCGCTACCGTAACTAGGGATAGCGGGGCTGCCGGGGACTGGGGGCCGAGGCTCGTTCGTGACTTTCATGCGGGGGTTTTAGCCGGTAGTCACCACGCTTGGCTAGTGCGTGCTGGTGACCGCAGGTAACCTGACCGGTATTCGTCACACACAGAAAGATGCTGCTGCCCATCTTCTGGATTAGTCCTATTAGTCGCCTTTTACGACATCCCAGGAAGAACGGGAGTGGTGCTATTCTACTTAAGTGGACCCGGCACCACACGGGGGGATTATGTGCGTATTAGAAGTTAATTATCACTTGCTTCGGTGAAGGAAAACACAAACAAAGGTGTGTGAAGTCTACCAATCCACACTTGGCCAGCGTGGTAGACTATGGCCTAACACCCCTCACATTGTGAGAGGAGACCCAGAGCCCAGCAGTTGGACAATTATGGGTTGTTGCTTTGCTTTTATCCTTTAAGAAACCAGAAACCTATAAAAACATGTAATCTCTTACATCCATTATAAAATACACCGACCTCACGAGAATACCAACATTGTTTATAAACATACATATTTGCCTTTTGAGACGCGAAAACATTGCTCCAGCGATAAAATGTTATTTGGTTGTGACAGGCTTTGTAGCGGAATGTACAAGCCATATCTCAAAGACACCCGTTGTAATTAAGTACACAATGAGAGTTCATATTTGGCGGTGGGCGGAGGCGGCTATTGTCCTTGCCTCGTTATCTGCAACCCGGCCTTTTTATCTTTTATACTCGGTTCAAACTAACGCAGAAGAGACGATTTGATGGTTCCTCGATAAACATTAGCAGGAGTTCATAAATTAATACTGTAATACTGTAATATTACTGTAAGTACCTATAGTCATCAACTGCAATTTACGTATCCAAGAATTGCGAGTAACAAAAATTGCCGTAAGCTATAATATAATAGTAAATAGACCTACTGTACATAGGTACCTAATTGTGGCAAGCAAGCCAGAATGTGCTAACAGTATGAAGTCGTGAGGAACGGGTAAAAGATTAATAAGTAGTACACATAAATAAATTTAATTTATATATACAAAAGCATGATGAAATATTTTAAGTCAATGTTTTGACATATTTAGTATTTTAAAATGTAAATACTTCAATCAGCATACATATACTTGTTTAATAAAACCTGCCAAAAATAAATAAAAATTTCGAAAATTTCTCTACTTTGAACAGAGCTTTATTGACATGCTAGGATCAGCCAAGTATTGCATTTTCAAGCACGGGCTTAGCTCATCAATAGTTATTTGATTGCAACATAGTTCATTTTGATTGCAATTTTATTTTAGTTTTTCTTTGCCGGTTTTTCGCAACAGTGTAATTTTTGTAATAATAATTTTGCCAAGGATAAACTTGGTTACGGAAATTGTTCTAATATTTCAACATAAAATAAAATATAATCCTGGATTCGTTTACTATATGAAACGTATTACAATTCCTTGTCATTTAGACTTGACCATGTTTTTCAAGAAGAAAAGGGCATACACTTTCTTTCTTTATTTTTCTTCTCTCTTTCTTGGCCGGCAACGCATCGGTGATGCCTTTGGTGTTGCTGATGTCCATGGGCGACGATAGCCACTTACCATCAGGTGGATCGTCAGCTCGTTTGCGTAACTCGGACGTCTAAATTACTCTGATACGTTTCATAAACGCTCCTAACGCTCAATTTGAGGGAAATAAAAACTTCATTTCTTTCATAACAGATACAAAGAAGAAGATTATCCGGATTTTAGGGCCAAGATCGATTCAACAGGGTGGAAGGCAAACAATCGCCTTTTGTTGCCGTCGCCATTGAAGTTCGGGTAATTAATTATACCGAGCGAGAAGCATTTTGCAGATTCACTTCTATGCCGTTCGGAGGACGACTGATTGCCTTCGCAACCAGGGTCTACATCTTTATCCAGCCATTCATTACTGAGGATCGTTTCTGATTACTGCATTACGCTTCTTAAGCCTTTTTTACCTTATTTGTTTACTTAAGTAGATAGCCAATCAAATAAACGAATTACCTATAGCTCTTTCTTACATAATAATATATTACATTTCTTACATATGTACGTAAAAAAACTCAGGTAGTTAACGGACTGTGCGAAATTTAGTCTTCAGTGAAATTTTCAATACGGCAGAAGTTTAAACTTTGGCACCTTTGCACTCTCCGTATAGGAAGAAATGCGAAAATTGGTGTAGACGTTAAAACTCTTTATACCGAAAATAAAGGAATAAATCTAAGTTTTTCAATGTAAGGTAGAGCAGATACGCAGTTATTTATTTTTAAACTTTGTTGACTGCAATAAAATATGACGGTAGAATGGCTAGGTTTATGCTTAATGTATTATCTAGCTGCTAAATAAATTATGTAATAGGATGATAATTTACATAAATGATGTACCTACCTGATGCATGTAAGAAAAAACATTAACTTAAAGTGTTTAAAAAAATTACATCTTAGGTGTCTAAGCGCAAAAACCAAGTTGAAAATATCAATGTTACACAACAACCCAACTGCCGATAACATGTAGAAATATAATGAATACAAGGCTCCTAAATTGTAAGTGATCTTACCACAAAAACTAAAGTATCTCTAGTAGCAGATAGACACTATATCTCGTTTTTTTCCTCCAACTTTTAGACTCGTTAGTTCCGTTGATAAAGACAAGGAAAAAGTTACAAGAACAATTTTCTCACGAAAGTAAAAGCGAATTTAGGTTATGAGCTTAAGAAAAAGAGCAGCTTCAAATCACTATAAATATCACCATTCTGATGAACTAACTTTTTGTATCTTGTGTCTTGAGCTTGGCCCCTTTTTAGGGTTCCGTACGAAAAAACGAAAAACAAAACCCTTATAGGATCACTCGTGCGTCTGGGCAATCGCCGTTCACAACCAATTACTGGATCAAATGAATTCAAATTTGGTAAATAAACTTTTTTGTGAACAAAGACGAATGTATAAAGTAAACAACAGATTTTTTTTTAATTTTTAACGTATCGTTGAAAAGATATTTTAAAAATATGTATTAAGGGTCTTATAAGACCATTTTTGGAATTAGGTGTACGTTTGCGAAATATTTGGCACTAATTTTGGTTAGAGTCAAGTGTCCCCCCCCCCCCCTCTGCCGCCTAAGCGGTTGGAATGGACAAGTGAAAAAAATCTCAAATATAGGTTTTTTTATTATGATGAATTTACAAGGAAAACTATCAGGCTATGTTAGCATAAGTAGTTAATGAGTAATAGTCGATAAACTTACTACTTCAGAACCCTACATCGCGCGTGGCCTGACACGCACTTGCCCGGTTTTATTGAATTTTAGTATCATACAGAACATTCTTAACCAATCATACGGGTTAAATCCCACAAAGCAATACCTTTCTAGCGCGGAAACACAGTAATACTTGAAGAAGAAAATTACGCGGGCGAGAAAATGGCGTGGTAAAAAATTGAGGACAGAAATTGCTTCCGTTGTAGAACAAAAGCTAGCTATAGCCATTCCTCGGCTCGTGATTACTATCTATGCACTCCTTGCAATTTCGCATTTTTCTGGGCCAAGATGTAAGTCTCTCTCGAACATGTATTAAGCGGCATTGTAAATTGTAAATATTTAAGGCGATAGCATCTTTACGGCCACTAGTCAACATTTATTAAACAATGACAGTTTTAAGACTTCAAGTAAGTCCGAAGTAAGCTATTCGTTGGTTAAGTTGACATTTCGTGTATGTAAAATGACTCTGTAACGTCACTTTAACCGGCGAATAGCTTATTCAGGATTCTACTTGAAGATTGTGAAACAAGCCTTAAATCTTAAAATCTTAACCTTAACCTTCATAATATTTTTACCCGTATTTCAAACTACACCTTAATACCTTTACCACAGAAGAAATAATAGTACTTATCCTTTACTTCATAATTTTTTATGGCTTTTGATGTCGAAAGAAAAGACAGAGTAAACATTGGGCCAAGGATTATTTAATAAATATTTATTTTAAACATACAAAAAGCACAAAGTTTCCACTACATGTTATGTTTTTTTTTAATTAGGAACCTACTACATTATAATACAATATTAACATCAAAAATGTTTATAGGGCTTCCTTGAAAGCTGTCGGTACGGTTCCGGGAAGGGTCCCTGCCGCCCGGTCGCCCCACGCCATTGACATGTCTAAACGAAGTCCATTAGTGAAGAATTTAAAATTTTCGTTAGGCCTTACAATTTTAATAACCAACACAAAACAATAAAAATGTTTATAATATGTTTTTCCTGCTTATGTTTCATCAGTTTGTCGCGTTGGTGTTCCCGCCCACCATTGATTTGGTTCTTTTAAACAAGTTTTATCTTTGCTTACATCAAGTGGGACTGTAAAGCATTAAGTTAGAAAAAGTGACAAAAAATATTATCTATATCTATACTTCTATACTAATATATAAAGAGGAAAGATTTGATTTTTTGTTTGCATTGAATAGGCTCTGAAACTACTAAACCGATTTCAAAAATTCTTTCACTGTTGGGAAGCTACACTATCCCCGAGTAACATAGGCTATATTATATTTTCAAAAAAATAATTAATAAAACTCCAATAAAGTAACCCAAGGTGTAAAAAAATAAGAAAACCGAAGCAAAGCGAGGGCGGTTACTCGTAATATATAAAGAGGAAAGATTTGATTTTTTGTTTGCATTGAATAGGCTCCGAAACTACTGAACCGATTACAAAAATTCTTTCACTGTTGGGAAGCTACACTATCCCCGAGTAACATAGGCTATATTATATTTTCAAAAACATTAGGGATCCTTAATAAAACTCCAATAATGTAACCCAAGGTGTTACTCGTACTTATATATCTATGTCAAATTATAGCTTTTTAGCTCTAAGTTGCACTATGCTGCGGACGGACAGACGGATATGACGATACTATCAGGGTTCCGTTTTGACTACAGAATCCTAAAAACTAAACGGTAAACAGATATCCGGTGGTGTTGGTTGAACCTGGAACACCGTGACGTACGGTGACCGGTGACGGGTCAACCGCAGGTATTTAAACCAAAGAATTCTTCAGAACATTCCTGTTGTACCTACAGACTGTAGATTCTCTAATTATCTATACAATCTTCTATACATCTATACATTTAAATAAAATTGGAGTGTCTGTTTGTAATATTAAAATAACCGCTTTTTACTAAGTGCATTTAGATGTATGCACGGTACATATAGCAAAACAACATTTGTTACAATTTTTGTCGGTCTGTCTGTCTGTCTGTCTGTTTGTTCCGGCTAATCTCTGAAATGACTGGACCGATTTTGACGGGACTTTCACTGGCAGATAGCTGATGTAACAAGGAGTAACTTAGGCTACTTTTATTTTAGAAAAAAATAGTTTGGCGATACGAAGATCGCCGGGTTAGTTAGTTATGTATATGTATCCAAATAATACTTACCTAACGAATACATAGATAGAAATCATGGGTCGAGAAATGGATGGAGCGGGCTTTTGTTCTACGATGGGAGCAATTTCTTTCCTCGATGCTTTAAACTCCCCACTTTCCGAGCGCATTTGTTTTTCTCTTCGCCAATTTCTTTGTTTCTATGCTCGGTATATTGTTTCGCGGTAGCAACCTGCTATATTTTACGCTACGCTTTCAGTTATTTCATTACAATCTAATCTGTGTTGGATTATACCGAGTTATACGAGTTACTGTTCTCTTGACTAATTTTAATGTAGACAAAGGCAAATAAAATATATTTTAATAAAATCTATAAAAAAAAACTGAAATAAACAGTGACTTCCATGCATAGGTATATTAGGTTCTGAAAAATAACCAGAACCTGCAAACCCGTAATAAAGAAGACTCAGAAAGTACCTTACCACTAACTAATAATTACAAATAGTGTTTATAATAAATACTAGCTGTTGCCCGCAGCTTCGCATGCGGAAATTATGCTTATCATATTTGTACCCCTTGCAGAAAAAAAATTAAAAACAGGTTAATTTATGTGGAAGTACTTATATTTAGGAATTTATATACTGAAACGTACGATATAATCATTGAAGAAATTAACCCTTTAAGGGATGATTTTCCAAAAAAATGTGTTGAAGTTAACTTTTCTTTATTACTTTAAACATACATAAAAAAAATCATATTTATAACTCTTAAACTGACGAAGCTGATTTATATGTAAAAGACTTCCAACCCCTATTTTTAGGGGATGAATTTCGAGAAAACAGTGATACAGTTATTTTTTGTGTCTAACTATAAGCTTATATACAAATTTTCACCCTTCTAACTTCAAAACTGACGAAGTTCCCATACAAACTTGAACAACCTTATTCAACCCTTTAGGGGTTGATTTTCCAAAAAAAACACATAACTTTTAAATTTTGTTTCTAATCTTGAACTAATATATAAATTTTCATGTTTTTAACTTCAAAAATGACGAAGTTGCGTACTAAGTTCCATTGAAGAAATTAACCCTTTAAGGGATGATTTTCCAAAAAATGTGTTAAAGTTAACTTTTGTTTATTACTATAAACTTACATAAAAAATTTCAAATTTATAAATCTAAAACTGACAAAGTTGGTTTGTATGAAAGTGACTTCTAACTCGTATTTTTACCCCTTAGGGGATGAATTTCCAAAAATTCGTTCTTAGTGGACGTCTCCTTAGCATAAACTATCTCTCTGCCAAATTTCATGTTAATCGGTTCGGCAGTTTCTGAGATTTTTTGTTTAATCAGCGGTGTGTCGCTTTTCAGTTTTATATATATAGATAGACTGGAAAAGACGAAATCTACTATAGAAATTGAAACAAACTGTAATTAAAAAAATACGTTGTTTATTACTAGATACTACTTTTTATATGTTCATTTTCTAATATAAGTATAGTATTATAGTCTATTATAAGTAATAAGTAGCTTTTTTTAAGGATCAATCCTTCTATTGTGTAGTTGTTCAGTATCACTTTTAACAATATTCTGAACTACTGGACTTGTTTTTTTCTTTTTAGTTTTTTTACGTAGTCAGGTTTTTTGTTTTTTTTTTTTTATTATATACAGAGAAAGCAAATTGATGCAAGGGAAGGGGCGAACAATAGCTATTGAAATAATAAACATTCATGCCACGGAACACAGACACCATCATGCACACACTCACGGAAGAGATTCACAAATCACAAACGACATGGACTTACCCCATTGAGCTCAACGCTCCATCAGCTATATCGGAAAAAATCCAAAATGGAAAGACTATAGCATTATTTAAAACAATGTAAGTGTATTGAAAAAACAATGAATGCCAAACAATACTTATCTGGGAGCTCAAATAAAGTAACTGACGAAGAGAAAAATTACGAGGGCGAAGAGAGTGGCGGTTTAAAAAATTGTAGAAAGGAATTGCCATCGCATGGACGCAAACAAAAGCCAGTTCCATCTATACGTGGCTTTATCGGCATTCTCACTCCCGCAGCGCCACCTTACGTATAAATAATTCACGTCACTTACTTTTTCATTAACTACTAGTGGATATCCGGCGTGTTCCATCCACTACGCAAAAAATATTGTGATGAGAATGACAGATCAGTGTTTTTGTGCTGACGATGACGTTGATGCGCCATATTTACATGATATCTTCAAATTATTCTATGGGACTATTATATCTTCTGTGGTACGGAAAAAGTGGAAAATCAACTTTATCAATGGACTGAATATGCCAGGCCTAATACTTACATTGTTTTAGTGGTCTCAAACCACCTTCGGATTAGTTTCAAATAAAACCATTTTGAGGCATATCGGTTGGATGGTTTCAGAGTGTATAAAGGACATCCGTACAAACATTTTTTGTGTTTTATATAATAACTAGCTGACTCGGCAAACGTTGTTCTGCCAAAAATTTAGGGGTGGACCACCCTTAACATTTAGGGGGATGAAAAAAAGATGTTGTCCGATTCTCCACCCTAGCCGATATGCACGCTAATATTCACGAAAATCGGTCGAGCCGTTTCGGAGGAGTTCAACTTCTAACACCGTGACACGAGAATTTTATATATTAGATATAGATTTCAAATCTAGACTGAAGAACTCATATTGCAGAGCATTAGTAGTTTCAACTAAATGTTTAATAAATATTTGGTGAAACAGAAAAAACCTTCCAAATATACATATCTCTAGATATATGGGTTCATAGCGTATCGGATTCCAGCTACCTTCTTGACCGGCAATCAGTTGGTGATGGCTTTGGGTTGCTAACATTCCGGCGGTGACCATTCAGCAAATGACATTTACTATCAAAAGCAACCTGTCTACTCGTTTGAAAGTTATTTTGTATAAATTATAAAAATATTGGAATTGATAAAGGAAATCTTAAGCTGAGGAAGAACTTTTCTCCTTATATGGAGAAAAACCAATCGGCTACAGTTTTCAGTAGATTCAGTCGATTTTGAAAAGAGAACGGGGGCTCACATTTGAAAATAGAACCTCCCAGCGCGACACTTTTGTTCGCGATGTTTGTTCAAGTATTTTAGTACATTACGAGTATACCTACTTCAATGAATTAAACATTCTTCATCAAGTGACCTATTATGGTTTTAAAAATCTTTTCATTTTTAAAAAGTAAAATATCAAACCAGGGCTCAAACAAAACAGTTTCTAAATAGAATGAAAACCATAAGGCAGGCGCGAAACGTCCGTGATAACGCCTCACAAAAAGGGAAACGGTAAAAAACAAATTCTAAAGGAAAAGTAAGTAAATTATGAAAGTGCGCTTGGCATCTTTTGTCTATGCTCTGCTACTGTCGGTTACAGATAAAGTAACTGTTTACGAAATGCTATGTCATAAATTAATTGATATTTAATTAGTCTTAATTTAGTTATTTGATAAGCTGGATATTTGCTAAAGAAATAAAATTTAAAATTCAAAATAATTTATTCATAGGTATCACTGATACATTTATGTTCGGTATACACGTATTAAGTAGTTAAGTAGTTAACTAAATTTAAACTAAAATTTGAAGTAAATTAATACGTGTAAACGGACAATTTAGTAGTTGAAATTTAGTACGCAAGTAAACAAGTAATTTAGTTTTTCTATTTTCTGTTAAGTAGGTGGGCGGGGCTTATCACGTAACACGTTTGGACAGGCCCTTTTGCACGTAATTTTTTAATCTTCCAGCTTTTCGGAAAGGTGCTTTGTCATGGAAGAGAATAGAGTAACTAGCTCTGAAAGAAACACTGAAGTGCCAAAATACAGTTCTGATAGACTTTTGTCATCCATCAACGTTATCGGTGCCAATAGGATTAAGATTGACGATGTTGCATCTTCATTCATTTCACCAAATTAGTATGACGTCACGGTATTGCAATGACGCGGTGCTCGTACTGCTCATCTCACCGTGGTTTTCATTAGTGATTCTGCGAATTCCATTTGCAATTTGTATTCAGCAAATTAATAATGTCATATCATGATTGTACTGACGCGGGTCTTATGAGACTGTCTTATTATAATAGAACCACAGAATAAATAATATACCTACTTAATAGAACATAGAAACAAACGAGTTTAAAATAAGTTTGTCTTTTCTTGATCAAGATCATCAAGATGGCATATATCGATTATTGCACGCACGTTTAGACCACTAACACCACGGTGCATAAACCCTGTATCGTAATGTACTATTATAGGTAATATAATGTATTATAGGTAAATTAATGCTTAAATGCAACCCCACCTGATGGTAAATAGAGACATAATGGTAAATTAATCTAACTATTATGTATGTCACATTTATTGCTCATATTTTTCGATCTTGACTTTAGGCTCACGATGAGCTCTGAGAGTGGAGTGTAAATGTAAAATATAAACTTAATTAAGCCCAAATTCGTCTGCAAATGATGCATTCCATTATAATTACTTTTTAACAGACTTCAAAAAAAGGAGGAGGTTCTCAATTCGACTGTATTTTTTTTATGTTCGATACCTCAGAAGTTTTGGACTGGGCGAACCGATTCTTGATGATTCTTTTTTAATCGAAAGCTGGCTGTTATGTGGTCCCATAATAATTTTTTTGAGATCTGACAATGGCATCCATGATAAAACCATATACGTCTTTTTGTATTAAGTAAGCGCGACAAATGGACGAATAACTCAATATCACGCCAACCGATTTCGATGATTCTTTTTTTAATCGAAAGCAGGTGCTAATCCCACATAAATTTGAACGAGATCTGACAAGTAGTTTTAGAGTAACTTTGAAGTCGGTTATTTTTTAGGGTTCCGTAGCCGAATGGCAAAAAACGGAACCCTTATGGATTCGTCATGTCTGTCTGTCCGTCTGTCTGTCTGTCCGTCCGTATGTCACAGCCACTTTTTTCCGAAACTATAAGAGCTATACCATTGAAACTTGGTAGGTAGATGTATTCTGTGAACCGCATTAAGATTTTCACACAAAAATAGAAAAAAAGCAATAAATTTTGGGGATTCCCCATACTTAGAACTGAAACTCAAAAATGTTTTTTTCATCAAACCCATACGTGTGGGGTATCTATGGATAGGTCTTCAAAAATGATATTGAGGTTTCTAATATCATTTTTTTCTAAACTGAATAGTTTGCGCGAGAGACACTTCCAAAGTGGTAAAATGTGTGTCCCCCCCCCCCCCCCTGTAACTTCTAAAATAAGGGAATGATAAAACTAAAAAAAATATATGATGTACATTACTAAGCAAACTTCCAACGAAAATTGGTTTGAATGAGATTTAGTAAGTAGTTTTTTTTTAATACGTCATAAATCGTAAACCGCAAAAAACATTGATCAAAGTTACAACGAATTACAAGAACTTTTATATTATGTTACTTGCTGCTACGGAACCCTTCATGGGCGAGTCCGACTCGCACTTGGCCGCTTTTGTTAGTAAAATTTAGATTATATATTCCACGCATAAATAAATCACATAATTATATTACTTTACCCTACCAATTACATCCAAAATCTTTTTTACACTCATTCTCCATAACAAAACTTAAAATGTAAACTCACGCGAAACGCCAAATTTTCTCTTGATTAAATAATAACAGATTTAATCTCATCCATTTCCGGTACACATCCTTAGAACGGAGCAATAACAAAGTTGTAGACAAACGTTCATTTCTATTCAGCGAATTAATATAATAGCACGGCTCATGATTTCGGAAGGACGCATCTCGCGGGTTGTCGCGATGTCGGTTTGCCTGCTCGGCGGTTTTCATTAGGGCCTCAATTTACATGTTATTTATTACTTTCTTGTTTGTACGTCAAAGAACATGGCTTATGACTACTTGTTACTAGGTTTGTATTCAACTAGGTTCTGTGTTGTCTTTGAAATAATGTTGAAAATGTAAGCATAATCTAGGGCCTAGGGTATTATACCTGTATAAATAACGTACATAACTATGTATGTCGATATTTACACTATGGATATTCACCACTGTACCTTATTTTCGTAGGTATTCTTGATTGATATCTACCACTACAAGGTACTATTTACTTCTGTTAAAAAATGCAGAATTCAAATGGCAATTCTAAATAAATTTGAATTAATAGGGAAACAAAAAGAAAAATTAACATCTGCTACAGAAATTAATCTGAAACTCGAAGACGTAACTTTAAAGTTGCATAACTCATTTAGTTTAGGGAATAGATACGGCAATGAGACGCCGCGCCGTTATCAAATGGTGACACAGTGAAATGAAATTTAAAGAAAAATTTATATTTGCCTAGTCATTAAATTGAGTTGTGGTTACCTATAATTGGGAATTGCTGCGGTCTATACATTTGTGCTAAACTAACTTCAGCCTTACCTATGCTACAAAGTTTAGGCGGACATCTAGCCAATTTCCAAAAAGCGCAACTATTATCCGTTCCCATACCTACATAAAAATCGCGCACGAACAAATAGATTTTCGTTGTTAGTTGAAAGTTATAAAAACGACAAGTTTTAAAACTGTAATTTTTTTGGAAATTATTCTACTCCCAACTCGTAAATCCCTTCATACATATCACGGGGCTAATTCTTGACCAATAGACATTAACTTGCGAAAAAATTAAATTTGAATGAAATACCTAATCTTCACTGAGAGTTTCTCCATTTGATTAGTCTTTTGTCGCATTGCAAACGAAGAACAGATAATTATAATTGTTATAGATTAGTACCCCAAAATTAGACTTTCAGGTTATATTACTAATACCTAGTTAAATTATGTATTTTTATGTGAATACTCCTCAAACGGATAGATAATTCATCTGACGATAAATGATCACTATCGCCCGCTGACATAAATACCTAACACCGATGCGTAGCCGGGATTGAGGAGAGTTGAAAGAAAGTGATCATCTAATTTATGATGAGCACCGTTCCGAAATCTACATAATATTATAACAAAAGTATCCTCGTAATATTCTATCCACCGACTCCACCGAGAATTGCTCCCCAATCTGACAAGCCACGCGACATCCAATCAATTTTTCCACGCGAACAGTTTGATGCCCCTTATTTTTCCATGTCCAGTTTTTAAAACGTAAATTCTTAAATATCATATTTTTATTGCTGCACTATTATAATAAAATATGCTTTTGTTATTCTATATTTTAATGTTATTCTTTACCTACACTTACTAATATCTCAACTGCGTGGTCCTAAGCTCTTTAGGTATTTAACGTAACGATAAGAATTAAGAAGAATTAAGAGAAGAGCTATTTACCAAATACTTCCATGATAACAAATAGTGGGAGAACTCCGAATGAAATTAAACATTCTCCTCAACAAATAATGTCTTACACAGCATTATGTTCCACCAATGTTTGATGATATGTAAAAAAACTACCTAGCAACAGTCTGACTAATCACTTTTTGGCAACCAACATGAGGTGCATAATATGAGGACGCTTTGAGACTCTTCAGTGCCTCCGCACGCACAAAGGGTGCGTTCCGGGTGCTCTAAAATCCAGTTCCCCCTCGTGGAATTAAACGTCCTTTAACTGCCTAAAAACAGCCACTGGGTTATCAGGACAATCACTTCATTCCGCTTCTTATTCCTGAATAAAACACTTATAAATTCACCGTTATTTATACCGACTCTACCATTAGATCGCCTAGTTATTTGCTGACTTTAAATATAAAAATATCAGATAAGTTCGTTATAATTGACTGCAAAGTCTGCAAAAATAAAACTTATAACGTGCAGTAGTATTCACATTAAATAAGTAAATCAGGAAGGCTGGTCCAGAAGTCTAAACATGACATTAATAAAACCGGCTCAGCAGAGCGCATTAAGAATGCAGAAGCCAGCGGAGGGTGCCAAATGTTCGCACTCGCCCGGTATTGTATTTTACATTTTATACCATTCTTTACCTCACACTTTTAAGTAAATGAATGTTTAAAAATAATTTAACCCACTGGAATTTCGTCCAGACTTGTTAAATACTTTTTAGAGGGATATGTTTGGACTTTCAACATAAGTCTATTCTTCTCTGCATCGCCAAGGTATATTGAGTAGGTACGTAGTAAGCAGGTCCTTGGGCTACGTTGACCATTAATTAGTTTAACGCGATGTAGATCAGAGCTGTTATGGAACATAACCTAACCTCTGCTGTTGTTCTACCTCCACTATTGGATCTGTGGGATGTTCGAAATAAAAATTTATCTGAAACCGTAAACAAAACGCATAAAAAAGTTCCAAAAAATTTCTGATTTATGTTTGTCATTTACACATGAATACAAGGTCACTAACATAAGAGTACAGAAAACGTCATTCCTGCGTTATAATTACACGTTATAGTATGCAAAATGCATTACAATACTAATACAAAACCCGCATAATATGTGAATGGACAGCCTCGAATGCCTGATCCAGCAATAGAAAAAATGTGTAGATCGCTTCCCTATTCCTCTTCCCACTGATCGTTTATTTATTTATTCAATAACACCGATTTGCGTTTCATTTCTGTCGTTTATTCCCAATGCAGGAAATATCTCCGGTTTTACGGGAATTTGCTCACACCCCGCGCTGCCGCAACTTATTGTAACAGGGATCAGTAGGCAAATATACGAATACTTACATTAGTTTATAAAACTGTATGAATAATATGAATACCTAATTACAACATAATTTACTGGGAAGGGAAACATATGTACCAGTACATTGCCTTTCACAATTAATCTAGAGTGTAGATACTAGGCCCAAATCAATTTTTTTTTATGCTTTTAGCAGGCAAACGAGCAGACGGGTCACCTGATGGTGATCGCCGCCAACCATGGACACTGGCAACACCGGGGGCGTCACCAACGCGTTGCCGGCCAAGAAAATGACGATAGACCCGCAATCAATAAGTTGTCTGTCGCATAAGGGTGGCTGTATTATCTATACACTAAAGTATATTTACAACATGGAATAAAAATAAATGTTTTTAAGCTATTGCAAGAATAAATAAAAATGAGATTTATACAGCTGTTGAATAATAAAAAAAAGAGGAATAACAATTTAAGTATACTTAGGGCTTGTTTCACAATCTTCACTTAAGTCCGAAGTAAGCTATTCGTTGTTTAAGTTGACATTTCGTGTATGTAAAATGACACTTTAACGTCACTTTAACCGGCGAACAGCTTATTCAGGACTCTACTTGAAGATGGTGAAACAAGCCCTTAGTTTAGTAAAAATATCGTAAGAATGAAATATTATGTTTACGGTGTAGAAGCGGTCGGGTAACTACGAGTAAGTAGTATTATATTGGAACATAGTCCTGAGTAATAAATGTTGCCAAATTATCATAACTCACTGTGCTCTAACCTGTGTACATAGAACGATATCTATAGTTGATGATACAATATCAGTTATCCAGTACCAAACTAGATTCCTATCCATACCATAAACCAATCCAAACAAAAATACTTTTATGACATAATTACTTTTTAACAAAAAATAAAACCAACGAAAAAAAAACTGAAAAGCGAAAAATAAAATAAAACATTTAGTATTATAAATTAAGATCCAAAATTAACAGTAAATAAATAATTTTGAGACCGTGCCAAACATACAACCAAAATTCATTACATAAAATTCATTGTATGAGGGCAGCGGCATGAAATGCACACGGCAGCAGCAGCGCGGTGCACATCTTTTCACAGTTTGTTTTTTCCTTGGTTTGGCACCGCCTCAAAATTATTTATTTACTGTTAATTTAGGATCTTAATTTATAATACTAAATGGTTTATTTTATTTTTCGCTTTTCAGTTTTTTTTTTCGTTGGTTTTATTTTTTGTTAAAAAGTAATTATTTTTTAATTTTTAGTTGCTATGAAAATTAATAATAACTTATTGGTGGTAGATTCAGTAACCAGGTAAAAATTTAGTAAGTGAAATATCAATCATCCCCTATTTTCGGACCTTTAGGGGTAAAATTTTATTTCCAAATTTAAACAAGAATAACTTCAAAGTATACACTATTCAATTAAAAAAGAATCATCGAAATCGAACCACCCTGTGCCGAATCCTCCTTTTTTTTTCGTCGGTTAAAAAACAATTATTCATCGCTCGGTTTTTCTCGCATTTTCGGAGCATTTAATTTGTCAATTGCTAGGACAGCTGCATAGCTTGAATTACGATAATTATTGGTAATTTTCAAATGTTTTTGTAGTATTAAAATGTTTATATCGGAATTGAATGTGTAAAATCTTTAGTCGGTAGCAACCCTGGCAACCCTGCAAAGCGAGAGGTACCGCTAACTTTATGTTAAAGTAAATGGTAGACAACGGGGCAGACGAGCCACCTAATAGTAAGTGTTCACCGTCGACCATGACGAGAGCAGAGAGGGGAAGAGGTAGCTAACAAGGCAGGCTTCATTGATAGCTAATAATACCAGATAATACTGTCTGCTTCTATCTGGGTCTACGATAATATACTAATCTATACGTCTATACAAATAAACATTTATACAATCTATACATCTATACAAATAAATAAAATTGAAGTGTCTGTTTGTAATATTAAAAAAAAACGCTTTTTACTAAGTGCATTTGGATGTATACCTACACGGAACATATATCAAAACAACATTTTTTACAATTTTTGTCTATCTGTCTGTTTGTTTCGACTAATCTCTGAAATGGCTGGACCGATTTAGACGGGACTTTCACTGCCAAATAGCTGATGTAACAGGAGTAACTTAGGCTACTTTTATTTTAGAAAAAAATAGTTAGGCGATACGAAGTTCGCCGGGTCAGCTAATAATAAACAAAAAAAATGAAAAGCCTTTATTTCTGCTACTTTACAACTTTTTATCTATACTAATATATAAAGAGGAAATATTTGATTTTTTGTTTGCATTGAATAGGCTCCGAAACTACTGAACCGATTTCAAAAATTCTTTCACTGTTGGGAAGCTACACTATCTCCGAGTAACATAGGCTATATTATATTTTCAAAAAAAATTAGGGATCCTTAATAAAACTCCAATAAGGTGTAAAAAAATAAGAAAACCGAAGCAAAGCGAGGGTGGTTACTCGTATTACATACAGATAAACTTAATTATACTGTAGAAGTCGCCTCAACGGCGTAGGCCTCCTCTAATTTGCTCCATTAGACTCTATCTTGTGTCAGTTGGAGCCAATTGGGTCCACATTTACGTCGGAAAATATCTCGCCATCTTATTTTTGGCCTGCCCTGCTTCCTTTTCAAGGGTCTCGGAGTCCACTCCGTTACGTTTTTCGTCCACTTTTTACTGTTCATTCTTCCTTTATGACCTGCCCAACTGCATTTTAACAATCTTATTCTCCGTTTCACATCAGAGATTTTAGTTTTGTCTCTTATAATTTTACTACCTAGTTATCTTGTAGATTGTATCTTGACCACTGTAAGTAAAAATGTAGAGCTAAACTTAAATCTTAGTAAGACTAAGATACATACAAACGGACAGACCAACGACATTATTGTGGATGGAGAAAAATTAGAAATTGTAAACGGTCTACGATACTACCACAAAAACACCTTAAAAATAAGAGTGGTCAAAGTATAAACCGTACCATATACGATTAGGTTCTGGATTAGACTAGTACAGAACTAACTTTGACGACCCGTGTGGCGCAATGGTTACCATGCCGGATCGCCGCACCAAGGGTCTTGGGTTCGATTCCCAGCGAGGCGGAAATTTGAATGATGACTTTGAATTTCTGTTCTCGGTCTGGGTCTGAATGTCCTTGTCTATGTTGTGTGTTTTCCATGGCACCCACGACACAGGGAATCCTAGTGTGGGGCTATGTGTGTGAAGCGTTATTTATTTATTTATTTATAAACGCTGCAAGGAGGGACCGGATGCCATTCGAGCCCGATGCTTAACAAAACTCGTTGCAAGAAGAGATTTTTATATTTTGGAGTGCGATACAATAAATCGCCTTGTATTATAACAAAACCACTGTATAAATAACCTTTAGATCTGTAGGCTAGAATAGAAGGCCGTCTATTAAAACGGCTGAACAATCGTTTGGTTCATCGCATTGTTATAAACACAATGTAGACGTGATTTCAACGCGCAGCGAAGCTATAAACACGATTTAATACACATAGTGCAGATATTGTCGGCAAATTGTACGTTTCATTCATCATTTTATTGTAAAATCTGGATGAAATTCTGTTTAGATGCCATAAATATGTACGCTGAATAAAAGCTATGGATAAATTGGTTTTTACTACGTACATATTGATTTTATTTCAACTACTTTTCTCAGTGTGTTTAACGATATTATTACTTTTTATTTCACCGAGTTCATATTCACACAATGCATTTCACGCAGAAGTTTATAATTTTAATTTAGGTCGAATGTTCAGTAATTAACAAGTAGATACCAAAATACCAAAAAACGTTTTATAAAGTGATGTCCGCAGCAATAGCACAACATGAAATAACCAGTTAATGTTTACTATTCAAATTAATATATTCGAAAACAAATAGAATCGACTCTATTATGCGAGTGACTTCGAATGGTAGATATTTCGCATTTTAATGTGTCCCAAGGGGGCCAGCTAAAGTTTGGAAAGCTGTATCGTTTACGACCGACCTCAGAACTCCGACCATCAGTTATTTACGTTCGCACAGTAACTTTAGCGTTACCGTTATTCATATAATAAAAGATAGTTTGTGAAGTTAAGTCGCGGAAGTGATTGGCAAGAATAATTGGTAATTAATAACTAATAACTACATTTACGTAAACGATGATACAAGATACGCGATTCTTTACCGAATGTCCGAGTTGAACCTTCTTCGTGACTGGGAATTTATCTGGGTTTCATCATGAAATCATTTCACAGACCGATTAATAAACAGATTGGCAGGTGGTCAATAACCTTACAACATTGTAAGAGTGTTTGAGATAACCTAGTTATACAGAGCCCAATGATTCTTAAAGAAAACAGCCAATTCCGTAATTACTGACCATTTACTTAAGCATACCCGGTCGTCATACTTTTTAGTCAAGTTCATCATATTAAAGTTATTAAACACACAAGTGGGTCCCATTCTCTGGCACTACAACACACGCGGATATTGTAACATGTGTAATTCATTTCTTAATTCATACTTATGTAGTTTAATAATTATAAATATGTTGTGTGTGTTAACCAGAAATAAATATTTTCTTTCTTTCTTTCTAGTGTATTTGATTTTTTTCACATTTCGATCAAATACCGTCCGTTCATCAAAATCAATCAATTCTCTTCAATTTTTCAGTAATTATTGTAGCTACGGCATAGCGCCGCCGTATAAACATTCCTTACAATAAAATAATGTTTTCTTTTCGTTTAAATCGTAACACCCATTAGTTACGTATTTTTGTTAGGAATAGTAGTATATTTCAGAAGTTTTATTACCACAAATCTAATGGAATATAGCCATTATATTTTATTCGAAGACGCGTTCTTACCACGAGCCATTCAAGGTAATCAATGGCTCATTATAACCCTCTACGGATCATAACGTCTGTTTCACAAAAGCCGCCATTAACCGCATTAACCGCATTATTATACTTGAAATGAGTCTTCCAAATGCTCAATATATAAAGTTGAAATTTGAAATTCCATCAGGAATCTAAATCCCAAATCGGCTTAAGTGGGGCGTGAGGATAGTACGGCGCGGGCGGAACGCTGAGACAGGTGCGGGCGATGATAGCGCGACCCCAACCTTAATCACAATCACACCGTCAAGCAGTTGGTGCATACAATGAAAATATAAAGGTTTCAAGATCTCTTGACTCTTATCTATTAAAAGCTGTTTAAGAAGTTTTTAAACTGATCCATCTTTCATAAAAGGCCCATAGAAATCGTTTAAGTGGTTTTTGATCAAAAGCAGCATGATCCGATGTACAAACATTTATGTGTTACAAAATATCTGCTACTGCCAGGAATGGAACCCGGGACCCTACGCTTCGCAGGCAGGGCCGCTGTAAACTCGTCCTATAAAATCCCATAGATCTTTGTATGCATGATCCATGAAAAAATAAAATAAAAATGTGTGCAATTCACACGTGGTAGAAGTGAAACCTTCAAAATAGAGGTATTAATTTATTAACGTGTATCAGTTTTAATTATCTTTCAAAAACTATTTTGTACTACATAAAAATAAAACAGTGGTAACTAACGCCATCTCTTAACATAATATGAAGAGTAAAATGAGTAACTAGCGCCATCTATCCAGCAATAAAACGAATCTTCTATCTTGTTCCTCGCGTCATCTATGAATACTTAGCACTTTTTAAAGTAACAGAGAACCACGAACATAAAAAACACTGTATAACGCTTCCTATCTCATTTTCTCCCACGTTAAATCTTATGAATTTATGTGTGTCTCTTTTTACTGTCCCATTTTCGTTTCATCGACTTTCAAATGACAACGATGCTAAAGTTTTCACTTCAAAAAGTAAAAAGTGTATGCTACGACGTCTGGTAAAGAGACGTACACTGAGGGGCGATGGGTACAGCAGGTGCAAGTCGTTGATAACACCATATTTGCTCAACGTAAATCACTGCATGCACCTTCACTTGTGTTTACTTTCAATACAAAGTTGCCTTAAGCATCTGCTTTGCGCTTAAGTGTACTTCTGGCTCCAGAGAAAGACATCTGGGAATAAATTTTGAATATTAACACAATGAATAGTTAATTTCAAGGGCCCCATTTCTTAATTAATATTATAAACACGAAAGTTCAATGAGGATAATTTCAACAACTACTGGATCGATTTCTAAAATTGTTTCACCAATAGGATGCTCTGTGTCTGAGTAACATGGGCTATATTTTATTTTAAAAATTGGATTTTATACGAAAACCAAGTAGAAGCAGAACCAAAAATGTTTACCGATGTCCTTCATAGACTTTGAAACCATCAGACCGATAATATGCCCAGACCCCTCTTTCCCACTGGGCACGCTGGGCACGTGCCCAGGGCCCCGTGACCGATAGGGACCCCTAATTCCTGCCAAATCACTAAACGATAACCGATATTTAGTACGGAAAAAGTTTTTAATTCGAATAAATCGAACCTAAATTACTGACTAGTGACTACAATACTAATTTGTTTATCTACTTTCTTTATTTATTCTAACAAAATAGTGTTCTGACAAAGTCATAGGGGTCCCATTATCCTAATATGCCCAGGGCCTCCAGTAGGTTAAAGACGGCCTTGGATATGCCTGAAAATGGTTTCATTTGAAAGGCAATAATGCGAAAATGATTTGAGACCACTAACACAATGCATTAGGTACATTTTCGATTTTGGACTTTTTTCATATATATTTTTTTTGCATATAGCACACGCCGGGTATCCACTAGCACGGCACTAGTAATTTATAAAAACATAGCTCATTAAGTTCAGTTTTAATATGATAAATAAACGAGGTAGTAAAGTCCTGTTATTTTTGTGTCTAGATCAGAGTCAAATTGTGAGCTACTGACAAGCCTGTTGTTAAATCGACAGTACTAACGCTTAACTATTATAGCATTTCAGTAGAGTTATATGTCTATGTGGCTAGCTACCATCCTCCTAGAATCTATTGATATTTCTATAGAAGATCACATAATCGTAAGCCATTTAAATAACATACTGGATTATATCGGCAATGAATTGCAAAGTTGTAACATGTTAATCATTTTACTATAAATAGAGCTTATCTTATTTAAAGTACTTAAAGTATCTAATGGGGGTCTGAACTAACAACCTACAGCTTTGTGTTCGATATACATATTCGCTTGTGTTTCCCTTTAAGTCTAAGATAACATTACGTAAAACTGAACCCATACCGAATCGAGGGAATCCGGCTTAACTTCAAGGTAAATTGACGTTCGGAGATGCAGCCAGTAGCATTGAGATCAAAAGCCGCTTACCTGCACCTTGTGGCGTGACATTGTAAAAGGAAAGTGTAAAAGCGATATTTTCCCAGTATAAAATCACTAAGATGCAATAACACTTGCTAAGACTCGAGGTGACTTCGATTAAGGATTAGAATTACGTTGTAAATAAAACATGGCTGGCTTCAACCATAGGCTTCAACCCATTAACGGCCCACTACTGAGCACGGGTCTCTCCTCTTGAGGAGGCCTAGAGCATACTCCACCACGCTGCTCCAGTGCGGATTGGTGGAGGGGTTAGTGGCCAACCCAAATTGTCGGAAGTTTTCATGCTGCCCGAGGGCCTCCGACATGGCTTAACGACTGTTATCTTACGATAACAACCGGGACCGACGGCTTTACGTGCCCTCCGAAGCACGGAAGCGCTCAAGAAATTTTTGCCACTAGCGGTCACCCATCCAACTACCGTCCGCGCACGCTGTTGCTTAACTTTTTCGATCACTTAGGATCGACGTAAGCCGCCGTTCTATGAGCGCTTCATAATATTATAAAACATATAATAAAAGTAAATAAAATATATACCTAATATTATAATAATTTTAAAATTTAATAAGAATAGTTTGAATGCTTGGATTTTTAAATCATCCATTAATTATTTAGGGTGCTGAAGCTATAAATCCTACTTCAATGGGTGAAGCACACACTTTCAACCGTTAATTAGCCGTACGCCGGGGACGAGTATTTCGTAATTCAGGAAACTTGTAGCTGGTTGGAAATACCCGCTAGTACTAAACGTAAAAATAAGTTTAGTTAAAAAGTTTATGGATATAATCAAGTGTAGTTAGTTAGGTGACCGCTTGTGGCAAACAATTCTTGAGCGTTTCCGTGCTTCGGAAGGCACGTAAAACCATCGGTCCCGATTGATATTTATTTATTTATTTATTTAAACTTTACTGACCACAAAATCACGGTATGACGAGCTTAATGCTTAAATGCATTATCTACCAGCTAACCATTAGACCAAACAGATATAGTCTATACACAGACATATACAGATATAATATGATTTCGTAAGATAACAATCGTTAAGTCATGTCAGAGGCCTCCGGGCGGCATGAAAAACTTGTGGCACGTGGGTTGGCCACTAACTCCTCCCCTCAATGGAGCAGCGTAGTGGAGTATGCTTTAGGACTTCTTTGGAGGATAGCCGTGCTCAGTAGTGAGCCGTTAATGGGTTAAAGCCAAATCAATAACGGCCTGTAGACTTCAATTTGCTCAGGTGGCTCTTGTCCGTCTGTAGAATCCGTTAATATTACTGCAAATGAACGACGTGATCGGAATAGTAACAAATCTGAAACATTGCATTGGTATCCTTCTATTTTGATATTGTATTGTATGTATTGTATTGTATGAGTTTCTTTACGGCTTTTCTTCTCCTCCATGACAAAGCACCCTTCCGAAAAGGTGGTAGATTAAAAAATGACGTGCATAAGTGTATCAGTAATACCTTTATGAATAAAATATTTTGATTTGATTTGATTTGATTTATGTACATCGTACATGCTGGCATCGATAAAAAGAGTTTTAGTCACAATGACGTATATAGTACAAAAAATTGAAGCTCAATCAATATCTGTTATGGAACATAAATTATTCAGAACATGAAAGAAAGAAAATCATTCGTAAAATTTTAAATCTCTTCGCGTGCACGAATAATCTTTCGAAATTCGTATCCCAAATATTTTTTCCTTTTCCGTGAGATGCTATTATGGAAAAGTTTTTCAGAAAGAAAGTCATTAGTTAATCAGAAATCAGGAAACCTTGTCGAATCAATCTAGAATACAAAAAAGTCTACAATAGTGCAAAGCAACATAATATTAGGGGTTTTACTTCAAAAGAGCTGTATTCAACTATAACTATCTTATCTTTCAGATCAGATATATTATAAAAAGCTTTAAACAATCTTCAATTCAGAGAAAACCACCGCCACTTTTTATCACTATTAAAGCTGCACTGCACAAAATATACAAAGACTGAATCATAGTTTCAATTGTTTGCAAAAAGCGAACCCAATAAATTGTCTACACAGAGAAAAATCGAATTTCTTTCTTTATATCTAGAAAATACTTGGAACCCGTTTGTCCCTAACAAGGTTAAATAACAGTTGGCAAAAGCAAATGGGACAATTTAACCAAATAGGTTACGTGCTGTCATTGCTAAGGACATTGGAGTCACAATAATTGTCGACGGCGTGCCCCGACGCGTCAGCAAGCCTGGGAAAGCGTCAATTACGTAACGAATAGGCTATTTTACGTCTTGGAAAAGCTAACATAAATGGATGCGAGTGTGTACATAATTTAACATTAACAACATGAACTTTAGGGCTTATTTCTACTACACTGGAAGCGTCGAACGCGAATCGTATGAGATGGGGCAAGCCGCTGCTTATCTCGTGTTCAAGCTCTATGGGTATCCGAACATTATTAGTTATTTAAATAAATAATAACGCTTCACACTCATAGCCCCACACTAGGTTTCCCTGTGTCGTGGGTGCCATGGACAACACACAAGACAAGGACATTCACACCCACACACAGAAATTCAAACTCATCATTCAAATTTCCGCCTCGCTGGGAATCGAACCCAGAACCCTCGGTGCGGCAATCCGGCATGGTAACCATTGCGCCACACTGGTCGTCATTTATATTATTACTTACTAGTATTATTATCTTTCTTTCTTAGTCTACAACGTATCGGTGCCTAAGGTATTTATTATGTCCATGGGAGAGGGTGGTCACTACCATCAGGAGAGTCGTCAGCTTGTTTGATTAACGGAAATCCGGTTCTTTATATTACCTAAAGAGAGCTATTACACTTGTATTTTTAATTAAAATGAACCGAAATCATAAAAAATGGCCATAATAAAATTTTATACAACAAAAATCTTTGAGATTTCCACAAAGTGCACTAAATGCAAGAAATACAAAACCAGCCTCTGCTGTTATTTTTAGCGTTTGTTCCGTATGGTTCAAATGAACAGTAGCATATCTTAGCAGAGCTTACCGCTATAATAAAGTGACCTACTCAATACAAATGCACTCTATAGACACGTCACGCGATACAGAAAATCGAGGTGTTCTAAAGACGCTCGCCCGAGGCTCGTCGGATGACGAGCGTTGAATGAAAACGGCCTGCTAATGAGCACCGCGAGTTAATTGCCACCGGGATGCGTCGCTCCCTCGCACTATTCAGTTAAGAGCCTTAAATGCTGATAAGAGGACAATAGAAGTCGAGAAAGTTTGAAGTCTATGAAAGAAATACACGAACAATGCGGTGGAGAGCAAAAGTTTTCTGTGTGAGATTAATGACATGATAAAAAGACGTGTCTTTCTTCATTTTGAATGACAAGAGTTTAAAGACGAACACAAGCAAACAATATTACAGCTACGTTAATAAACGCATAATTTTTCTCGTATTATTATGTATCATTATTAGAGATGAAACGGATATCCGGTAACTATCCGGTATATGCCTATCTGGCTTAACTTTCTGTATCCAGTCGGATACCGGATAGTAATTCAGTACCCGGCCGGATACCGTATAGTAAAATTCTCGTTATTTTGCACAAGGCAATTCATACCACAATAGGTTATAGACACCGTTTATTTGTAATCTTATACCGTTTTTATACTTATAATCGCACGTCAAAAATGTTTGTTTTATTAATTAGTTTAGCACTCAAAATTAACAAGTGGCAAATTGTAGCGAATGAATACCAAATTTTCTGCATTTGTTGGTAAGAGGCGACTTCGCTTGGCTTCGTATACCAAACGAGGTTCTGGAAATAGCCTTTCGCTGTAAACGATACTGCCAGGTGCTGAAAGATAAATTCTAGCAAATCTTGACAACTGCGAGCGGGTACTGGAGGGCTATTCTCTAAAATACCAACTCGAAATCGAAGCTCACTGAGCTATCTCACGCTCACTTCGAAAGATCGATCTAGATTTGACAATTGGACACGAGCTTCGAAAGTGACGTATTTCGATGATCGAGACAAATAAATCCCTTACTGAATACCAAACATGTCAAATTAGCCTGAACAAGTAGTTTTTCTCACCGTTGCTTTCGACACTGCGGCGCCACCTATACTGTCGAGTTTTATATGTAGAATAGGAATTTTGAAACTCTTCGCGGATTCCACTGTCGAGTTACATTGATACAACGTGATTGCGATCGATTCGAGATGTCTTTAAGAAAAAGTTAATCTCGTAGCTTGCCGAATATCCGGTATCCGGCTAAACCACTATCCGTTTCATCTCTAATCATTATTTTATACTTAATTAACGCCTACGCCTTAGGACGACATTGTAACTACAAATAAAATATAATATACCTACAAACTCAGCGTTTTTCGCTTCTACTAATTCTACTAAAACTGACAGTTAACTTAATTTCCTTATTCTTTATCTTCACGCTTTTATGTATGTAGTTTGTTTTTATGTAGATTTTAGTTATTATAATAACCTATATAATATAATATTACTAACTAAATTCGCTGACTATAACAAACTTACAAAAAAATGTAATGTCCGGCAGAACTGTTTGCGTAAGAAATTGGCATTGATATAGCAATGTTTAGCAAATAAGGTCTGAGGCCGGCGGCACCCTGTGTGTGACAGGAAATCTAATAGCCCTTGAACGAGCCACGTAAAAATTCTCGACGTATTCCTGCTGTCCTTTTTAGGGTTTCTTACTGAGATGAGGAGACCGGCTACGGCGCTTCTGCGGTCATTCGGAGCCGTTAGGGAGATGGGATTTAGATTAAAAGAGCTACTAGGGAAAGACTATTATTGCGCAATTGCGTAATGACCATTTATTTTTACTGTATTTTAAATCGCATGAATATCAGTAATGAAGAAGGCATTGTCTATTTTAAAGTCTGATTAGCTAAAAATAACGCCATTAAAAAATTTATAAACTTCAGAGACCCTTAAAAACTTAAAAGTATTAAATAATTAATTAGGGTTATTTTTTTTAATAAATAAAATAATATTTTATTGCCACGCAACAGCAAAAAAGAAGATTTCTGAGGTTAGTGTCAGTACATATTATAATTGTGAAAACCCATTCCGTGTATGTTAGTTAAATTTATATTTGTCTTACTTAATATCGTCTGATATCATAATTATGTGACCCTTTAACAACATATGTGTAAATATGCTTTTGATTGATATTACTATAAATCGAAATGTATCTATTATATTTTATCTTCAGCCACCTACTTTAATTCATCCTAATTATAGTTTTACCTATCACGTAAAAGTATATGAAATTATCAAATTTTGCTAAGTGGTTAGGCACCTTTTATAAAGGAAGGTAACTATTTAAGTGCTTTCACCTAGAGTAGATTGATTAAAAAATAAAAGAGCTTACATGACTTGGCGGTTGGACGTTCATTAATCATTTTCATAAAAACGCCTCAAGCCTCTAGTTTGTATAGATTATATTTTTTAGATATAGAAATTAGGAGTCAAGATTTATTGTCCATGAGTTTACGGAGATATTTGTTGTAAAAATAATAAAATATAAAATAGTAAAACATATTATTTAGGCTACGTCCGCACAGACAGGTGGCTTGCTTAGCGCCTATTCGATTAATTTTGTAAGCTAAATTCACAAATATGTACTCATTTTTAGATTTCTCTTTTTCCAGATTGCAGAATAATCTAATATCCTATATTTAAATGCCAAAAGTCCCAATATCTTTATTTTGATCAATAAATAAAAAATATGAAGAGTCAAAAAAACCCTAAAAATAACCCTAAACAAATAAGACCCCTAAAAAAATCCCATCGTACATATTTACCCCCTAAATTTGGGGGGAAAACCCCTAAGTTGGTAACCCTGCCATGGAGGGGGTATGAAAGCACTGGATAGATAGCCCTAGCTTCCTATTATCTTTACCTCATTTAAAATTTTATGTTATTACTTATACAAATCTCACAGCCTCAACAGCGTGATTCAGGTTCGTGAACAACGCCATCTAGTTTGTATTTGTTTATTTTTATACATACAAAAAGATACATAAGATACAAATATACAAAAAGAGTTTTTGAAAGATGATATAATTAAAACTGATACACGTTATTAAATTAAATATTTATTTAAATATGTCAAAGAAGTATAACTTCTCACGCGCGTACAAAAGTACACGTACCCTTTTTTCTAATGGATAGTTGCTGTTGGCCCTAGTGGCCATTACAGCTTCACGCGGACAGGTGGGCGAGCCTGGAGAGGCTCAGCCGAGAAGACATATTTGCGAGGTGAATGTGATACCTCCAGAAGTAAGGGCATGCGACGTCCTACCTAAGGGCACCGCCTATGGGGCACGGACTTCGGCTTAGGACGTCGCCAGTTGGAGGACATCTGGGCAGCATGGCCGCTCACGCGGGAATTCCTTGTGGCGGCCGTATATAAAACGGGACATCGTCGCCGCCGGCGATAATAAGTATTATGTATTATGTATGACGATTTTTATATGATTTAGGTACATAGTATATACCTAAAATATGGAATTTCCTCAATTCCTTCATCAGAAATTCAGAACTCAATTTTAATTAATATGGGAACACTTTGGAGGTAAATACATAATAGTTACCTTATACCCTTTCAAATAAAAATTGCTGATAATTCAAGAAGTTTCTAACAAATAAAAAAAAAACTATTAAAAATCTACCAGCTTCTGTAACACTGATAGCGCGCTCGCTTCACCTCAGATACGTCGTAAATTCCTAATACCCGATTATTAAGTTAGAAGTAAAACCAACAACCAAACTCTTCAGTCTTCAGTTTTTAAAGATTCATGGAGTGCTACCAAAATTGATTTAAGCGCCATCTAAGGTGATAGACACAGACTACTTACTTGCTGTTACTCAAGTACTATTATTTCTTGTGCGTTACCAAGATTAGGGCGAAATAAAGATACTCGGATCTTTTAATTTACTTAGTATCACACTAGATGGCCTTACTGTTGCTCACAATACGATGTGCACCATAGTTAACTATTGATTCATTAATCAATATTTTATAGGTATTTTTTCACAATGTTTTTATAAAACATTTATAGGGAGGGAACACAGAGTACTTTGTTATAGGAGGGAAGGATAAGCCACTGGACATAGCGGACATGACCTTTTTTTCAGATCCATGCAATATTAGCACGCCAAAGAAACACATAGTTATGTTAATCTGTGGTACTGCTCTAGACCATAGAGTCTTGAAAGTTCAAACCAAGGATATTATAGTATAACTGGATTGCAATGTTTGTAGAGGTATCTGAAGACCACTGACGTATCACTGAATCATTTTCGACCAATCACAGGGCGGATTGAGGTCGTCCTTAATAATTATAGAGTCTCCATACTTAGACCAATATTATTTCCTAATTTGATAGAAAATTGATAGAAAAGAAGTATAATACTGAAATAACACATTTTTTTATAAATTCTTCAAAATTATCTTTATGTATGAAAACTGATGTTTATGTTTGTATGGTGATCTTAATGATATTATTTATATTTATAATATTATTTATTATGGAGACATTTCTTTTATTTTAAGTACACCGAACTTATAATTTTTTTTTAACATAATCTGATTATATATCCTAGGTCTTTAGATAGCATGGACACCATAGAGAAATGGTATAATATTGTTAAGTCATCCGTCTTCAGGTACCTCTACGAAGTTTGCAATCCAGTTAAACTATAACATCCTTGGTTCGAACAAAGAAAAATCACCTAGACAGAGACAGAAATATATATGCTGTCTTTCTTATTTATGAAAAGTGAGAGCGAGCAAGAGTTATTCGAGGTCAAGACAGTTTCCAATACGGTACTGCAAAATTGTGCAAAAAAGAATTATAATTTTGTTTATTTCGGATTAAAAAATAATGGACGGGATTTTCGAAGAAAACTGCGATGTTTCGGCAATATTTTTTGATTTAGATAATACTCTAATACAAACACGTAAAGGAGATAGTAAAGCCTGCAATCTGGTGAGTGAACAGATATAATTTTTTATTTCATCATTCTGATTTCTGACATTGCCACGGTCATGGAAAATCAGACGAATAAAGGTGCGCGCGCTGTCATCGCAAGTTTCTTTCTACGTCGTTACTTTTATTTTCTGCGTTCTATGCACCCGTATGTTGATCGTTCACGTTCCAGTGTGATATAAATAGAACTTTCATAGTTGGAGAACGTGAGCTCGACGTCCAGATTTAGATATTTTGGAAGAGAACTGGCGCTAATTATAATCGTGATGTAGACGGTTCGCCCGATTCACTGGCGCGTGGTCTCTTCAGTGGAGCGCGATCTGCTGCGTTTTGTGTTCGCGTTTGAGTGTTTTGTGACAATGGGAGATATATCGGAGCCAATAAAAAAATGTGTTCTCATACTGAAGTCCGCGAAAAGCGACACCGAAAAGTTCGCTGCACTTTTCATGGTAACCAAACTGGTTAAGGGCAAGGACTGCAACGCTCAGGCGAAGAAGGCACTTTTTGAAGCTATAGGCTTCAAATTTCTAAAAAAATTATTGACTGGAACCAATGAACAAGATGATTGTCCACCGTCGGTATACAAATCAGTTGCGATGTCAATTCTCACCTGCTTCTGCAATGAGCCTGAACTGTCCAAACATCCAGAAATGCTTGCCAATATTCCTGTATTTCTTGAGATAGTGCAGACATCAGATAATGATGATTACGATGACAACCTTATAATTATCAGCGAGGCATACACATGTCTGCAATGCATAGCTGAACATGAAGAGGGTCAGAAAGCCCTCATTGAAGTTGGAGCCATAAAGAAAATGTCAGAAATATATTCACACCAAAGTTTTCAGACCGATGAGGCACTTAATATTCTTGTTAAACTGGTCAGCCGATATGGCCCTAAAGCTTGGGGAGACGACCCAAAACCCTTCCATGCATTAGTGAATAAAATAGCTTTAGATTTTGCTACTGATCAATCCGAAAGAAAATTTGAGTTAGCTACTATCTTGAGTGCTCTTTTATACAGTTGCAACAAAACAACTGTGTTACCCGGCTCATCTGATGAAACATGGCCTCTAAGTATTTACAAAGCTCTCCATGATATCCTCACTAGTAAGATTGGGAAGAACCAAAGAGATCCTGCATTAAAGCTTGCTGCAAACATTATTGATCTTTTGGGTATTGAATGGACATTCAATGATGAGGAAAACCCAAAGAAATTCTTTTTACTACTATTGCAACTCTGTGCTATTGAAGTTAGAATGCAACTAGATGATAGAAGCTTTAAACAAGCCTATTCAAATGCAGATTTGATCACAGCTTGTTTCATGGTACTTGAGTCATCTATCAATTATATGGCTACTGACCAACTAGACTTAGAACAAAAGGAAAAACAGTCTGTTTACACTAGTCTTAAAGGAGCTTTTAATGCTGTTGTATCTATTTTGACTAAAGTTTCAAATGACAAGAACAGAGATAAGCTTCCTGATGCAGAAAAGGTGTTTGTATGTGCCATGGTAAGAGTTTTAGTTTCATGGATTGCACAGGAGACAACTGCAATGAGAGAACAAATTTATTCCTTACTTCCCTTTATGTTCACCCTGGCCAATGACTCCTTCCATGCTTACCGATCTCGCAAACTGGCTGAAAAGAATAAATCTGATGGTGAACCTATGGATATGGAAGTTTCTCTGATGGGTCAACTTGATTTATTGAGGCTCATGCTTCCAGCTCTCTGCCATTTAGTTGTTGAAGATAAAGCTAGAGATATTGTGTTGAATTTAAAACAAGAAGATATTTTGTATGAAGCAATGAACTTTCACTGGTCAATTGTACATTACAAGAAACCCCTTGTGCCAAAATCTGAACGAGGCAAAGTTAAAACTCAACCAGAACCAGAGCTGGACCCTAAGGTATTAGAAGACATGAAGGACTCGAGAGCTGCCATGGTCAGCCTTTGCAATATCTTTATGAATCTTACTGTCCTGGCACCAAAAGTTGTTGAAAACAGCATGCTTTTCAACACTTTATTGAAATTCATTTTCAATAATTTACCTGAACTGAAAAATATCCCTGAAAATCTTGTACTCCATGGCCATCTTGCTGTCTTAGGATTACTGCTGCTAAAACAACAAGCCAGCAAAGTGAAAAAGAATGACTTCTCTATATGCAGGTACATTACATCGACAATCAGATTTTTGTGGGATGCGTACAATGTAGATGAATCAAATGATCCCACTGAATTAGTTGTCTCAATGGCTTACAAGGAACATTGGAATGAAATAGCTGACTTGTGGTTTTTGGGCATGCAAACAATGAGTGGAGTATTAACTATTGTACCTTGGATATCCGAGTTTGCTATAGAGAGTGGATGGGCTGAAGGTATCACTGAAATGTTGACAAAAGTAAAAATTGGGACATTGCCTCCAAATGTAAAGTCAGCATTTGAGGACTTCCTATGTAGATTAGTAGATTCTAATGAAACCGTTATACCTGTTCTGAAGAAGAGTGGAGCACTTAAAATGTGTAGAAATCATCGCTTAATGGAGTTGGGCAAGAAATTGTTTGGAGACTAATTTTCTGCTTTGCACAACATTGTTATTTCATGTTTCCAAGATATTTAATAATTCAGTAATCTTTTATTACATTCATCTCTGAACTGTCTGAGTGTACTTAACATTTTTTTATACATTTTACACATGTTTGTCCTTCTGTAAATATGTAAGTATTAACTGATGCTATTTGTGTGTATCTAGTTATATACTTTTTTATTAATAAACAGTCAAACCACAAACTCAAAACTATTATTTCATTAAACATTTTACACCCACGACTATTTCAATTTCAATGCAAATATTTGCACAATACTATAGATTTTCATAATACAATGGACATAACTTAGGTTATGATATCAGTTTACACAGTCGAAGCTTTGCCAAAGTACAGGTGATTGCACGGCGATTCTCTGGCACTCAGATCATTGACCCTGCTATTCCTGGACTAAGAACAGACACTTCCTTGACATAAATATAATGGGAACACTCGGAACCGAATAGTTTAATACTAAACCATTAGGCACATGTTGAAACAGAAGTTGCTTATGAATGCATAATAGTAGTTGCAGCGGTTATTTACTCACATGTAGAAAATTGTTAACCTACAATATAAAAAAAATATGTTTATAAGACACAATGCATTTTGTATTAATATGTACAGTGTTTATAAAAAACAAAATAAGATTTGATAAAAAATAAATTAATGTTTGTGTAATTTAAATTTTGCTTAAACTAACAATTTATAGTCCTCATGGCCAAGGTAGCAAATAGTAATAACAGGATAGATAAAATGTATTTAGTACCTAAATAATATTCATTCAAGGATACAATATTACGTGTATTATTACTACCTACTTTATTAAAGAACCTGGTACTATTGTCCATAATTGTTTTAAATTTAAAAACAAAAAAAAGCGGCCAAGTGCGAGTCGGACTCGCCCATGAAGGGTTCCGTAGCAGCAAGTAACATAATATAAAAGTTCTTGTAGTTCGTTGTAACTTTGATCAATGTTTTTTGCGGTTTACGATTTATGACGTATTAAAAAAAAACTACTTACTAGATCTCATTCAAACCAATTTTCGTTGGAAGTTTTCATGGTAATGTACATCATATATTTTTTTTAGTTTTATCATTCTCTTATTTTAGAAGTTACAGGGGGGGGGACACACATTTTACCACTTTGGAAGTGTCTCTCGCGCAAACTATTCAGTTTAGAAAAAAATGATATTAGAAACCTCAATATCATTTTTAAAGACCTATCCATAAATACCCCACACGAATGGGTTTGATGAAAAAAATATTTTTGAGTTTCAGTTCAAAGTATGGGGAACCCCCAAAATTTACTGTCTTTTTTCTATTTTTGTGTGAAAATCTTGATGCGGTTCACAGAATACATCTACTTACCAAGTTTCAACAGTATAGCTCTTATAGTTTCGGAAAAAAGTGGCTGTGACATACGGACGGACGGACAGACAGACAGACAGACATGACGAATCCATAAGGGTTCCGTTTTTTGCCATTCGGCTACGGAACCCTAAAAACCTACTTACTGGTAATGGGCAATTAAATTCAAAGGTATATTACAGATGCTCTAATAATAAAAAAGCGGCCAAGTGCGAGTCAGACTCGCCCATGAAGGGTTCCGTAGCAGCAAGTGACATAATATAAAAGTTCTTGTAGTTCGTTGTAACTTTGATCAATGTTTTTTGCGGTTTACGATTTATGACGTATTAAAAAAAAACTACTTACTAGATCTCATTCAAACCAATTTTCGTTGGAAGTTTGCTTGGTAATGTACATCATATATTTTTTTTAGTTTTATCATTCCCTTATTTCAGAAGTTACAGGGGGGGGGACACATATTTTAACACTTTGAAAGTGTCTCTCGCGCAAACTATGCAGTTTAGAAAAAAATGATATTAGAAACCTCAATATCATTTTTGAAGACCTATCCATAGATACCCCACACGTATGGGTTTGATGAAAAAAACATTTTTGAGTTTCAGTTCTAAGTATGAGGAACCCCCAAAATTTCTTGTTTTTTTCTATTTTTGTGTGAAAATCTTAATGCGGTTCACAGAATACATCTACTTACCAAGTTTCAATGGTATAGCTCTTATAGTTTCGGAAAAAAGTGGCTGTGACATACGGACGGACAGACAGACAGACAGACAGACAGACAGACAGACAGACAGACAGACAGACATGACGAATCCATAAGGGTTCCGTTTTTTGCCATTCGGCTACGGAACCCTAAAAACCGGCCAAGTGCGTGTCAGGCCACGCGCAATGTAGGGTTCCGAAGGTATAAGTTTATCGACTATTACTCATTAACTATTAAGCTAACCTAGCCGTGATATTTTCCCTTGTAACTCATCATAGAACCTATTTTTGTGAATTTTTCACTAGTCCATTTCCAACCGTTTAGCTGGCAGGGGGGAGGAACACATGAATCCAACCATAATTAGCACCTTAAAGTCAAATATTTCGCAAATGAACCCCTAAATCCAATAATGGTCTTGGAAGACCCATGATATTAATGAAAGACCTTTTGAATGATACCCCACACTATGGAGTACGCGACGAAAAAAATCCATCCCCGTGTTACTTACCTCTATGGGAGGGACACTGGAAAAAAAAATATTTTTCAATATTTTATTCTATGACTTTGGACTTTTGATACATGCAAGTTTTTATTGTCACGTGTATTGACGAATGCTGTTTGAAAACTCGAAGGCTTTGAAAATTCTTAAAATTAAGGTACCTTTTGTGTAAATTGAATGATCAATTTGATTTGGATTCTCAAACATTTTATCCAATAAGATGTTACTGATTTTACAGAATAGAATAAATAATAATTAATAGTACGAGGTAACTTAATCAGAAGTGGGATATTCTATGGTATTGGTTATCTAAATAATATTCCTTTTACTTTGCTCCATTATTATGGAAATATATTTATTTCCAGTTCTAATGCATCAATAAAAATCTTAGGTTGCGGAGTTACGATTTGATGTGAAAAATAAAATGTCCTAACAATTTATTGTGACACTGAATATGTTCAAAAACTGTTTCAATACTTTCAATAGTAACATTTTCGTACTTAAATGACGAGAACCTTATGTATCGTATTTCCTCCTACATATAGCTGGTGGATATTATGCATCAGAAGTACGGAATACCAAGAGAGTTGGCAGCAGAAAGCGCAGCGTCATTCCTTTGTGACTTCCGAGCTTGTCCTGATGACGAGTCCTATGAACTGGATGAATGGCCAGAATTGCTGTGGCGAAATTCTTTACCTAAAAATTATAGGCATATTGCAAGTAAGTCATGACTCAACAATAGTAATAAGTCATCCTGCTTCCTTCTATATGAGCGTCATTTGTAAGAACACAATTGTGACGATCATTCTTATTACAATTGTTTACGAGTATCTCAATCCAGGCAGCGTACGATAATATAGATAATTTATATAAATAAGATATAATATAGAAATAAGATGTAATATAGATTTTTTTTTTGACGAGTCTATTTGATAAACCATCGTACAGTGTAGTTGTATCGTAATTTTTATAATATTAAAAATAGGCTATAATAATAATATAATATTAAATATAATATATTTTTATAATATCAAAATTAAAATAAATTAAAGACAATAATCATTGTCAAAACTAATTTCTGTTTACTATTAACTATTTTTTTAACTATCTAATTTAAAATTTACCAAGATTGTTTACCAAATAAAACTCATCTAAAACGGTCTATTAGTAATACGTTGTTTGCACTTCACTGTTTTTAGAACCCGTTTTCGGTGTTAATTTAAAAACGAAAATTTTTACCTTTAGATTTTATAGAATATCCTTCTCTAAGGAATAAAGTTAAACGATTTAATTACTTTTCCATGTTATACATTTAAATTGTGTAACGTACGTAAGTGTTGTTCCATGTACCTATTTTATAATGTTACGTCAAATTGAGAGGAAAAGTTTCGTTAATAGCTCGACTGTCCTACAAACGGTCAAGACACGGAATTTAAACTGAAATCTGGCGGCGTGCCCATACCAGCTACACATATATAACTGTACAACGGCAACGCAGTACTTACTACGGATATTAAAAATTAATGATCTCTTAAAATGTTGATTATTTATACGCATAAGTTTACCTGGCTAGGCTACCTAGCTATTAGTACGCTCTGGCTTGAGTCAGCCGCCAAAGATTCCTCATGTAGCGGTTTGACGCTTAAAGCCAACACTTTTTCTTATTTCGCTCTTTCTTGGCCGACAATGCATCGGTGGTTCCTTTATAAATAAACTGAGCCTTCTGAATCCAGCGGATACCCGCTGTCTTCTTCAGGTCGTCGGTCCACCTGGTTGGAGGGCGTCCTGTGCTCCTTTTACCGAGGCGTGGTCTCCATTCGAGGACCTTTCTTCTCCAACGGTTATCGGTCCTTCGAACTATGTGGCCAGCCCATTGCCACTTCAGCCGGCTAATTCTCTGAGCTATGTCGGTCACCCTCGTTCGTCTACGGATTTAATCATTTCTGATTCGATTGCGTAGAGAAATACCGAGCATAGCTCGTTCCACAGCCCGCTGGGCGACTCTTAAGCTTATGCATTAGGCGAATAGTGAAGCACCACGTCTCGGATCCGTATGTCATCAGTGACAACACACACTGCTCGAACACCTTCGACTTCAGGCACTGAGGTAACTTTTTGGACGACAAGATATCACGTAGTTTCCCGAACGCAGCCCATCTGAGTTAGATTTTACGAGTGACTTCTTTCTCGAAGTTGGACTTACCCATTTGGATAACTTGTCCCAGGTAAATGTACTCGTCTACGACTTCGAGAGCAGCGTCGTCAACAACAACCGGTACAGGTGTGATATGGACATTCGACATGATTTTCGTCTTGTCCATGTTCATCTTAAGACCCACCCGTTGTGAGGCGCTGTTCAAGTCCCCGAGCATTGAACCAAGTTCCTCCAGGGAATCCGCCAGGATGACTATATCGTCGGCATATCGCAGGTGTGTGATGTGTTCGCCATTGATGTTAATGCCACCTCGTTTCCACTCCATCAGCTTGAACACGTCTTCCAACGCAGCGGTGAACAATTTTGGGGATATGACGCCCCCTTGCCTGATACCTCTCTGCAGTTGGATGGGGTTCGTTGCTGTGTTGTGTACTCTGACGGTGATGGTGGCTGATGTGTATAAACACTGCAACACCTCGATATACCGCTAGTCGATCCGGCACCGCTGAAGAGAATTTAGTACTGCCCAGTTCTCGATAGAATCAAAAGCTTTCTCATAGTCCACATAAGCAACACATAGCGGCAGATTATACTCCTCGGTCTTCTGTATAATCTGCCGCAGTGTGTGTATGTGGTCCATGGTACTGTAGCCTTTTCGGAATCCTGCTTGTTCGAGAGGCTGGAAGTCGTCAAGCCTGCGTGCAATGCGATTTGTGAGCACTCTCGAAAACAGCTTATAAAAGTGGCTCAGAAGTGCAATGGGCCTGTAGTTCTTCAAAAGGGTCTTATCACCCGGTGCCTTGTTGTTTTTAAGCTGTTTAAGAGCCTCTCTAATCTCATACAGGCTGACGTCCAGGATATCTTCTGTGTAGTGTCGGGTTAGTTTGGCTCGCTTACCGCTCTCTCGAGGGGAGCTGGAGCTTGAGAGGAGGCATATAACCGTCCGTAGTATATCTCCGTCTCTCTCAGAACTTCGGGGTTTCGATGACACTCTGGTGCCGAGCTCGGTCTTCATCCTCGTAACCTGACTGTCCAATAGACAGATCTCTGGCGAACACTTTGGAGCCTCGGTTTCGCTCAATTGTATTTTTACACGATTTGCGTTGTTTTTTCGCAAACCGCGTCGCCTGTACTTAGAGATCTGTTCATTGAGCCGTCTGTACTCCGCCATAGAGGTCGGAGACTGCACACATCGTTCTCGTCGGTCCCTCATTAGACCGAAGGTTTGTTCTGAGAGAACCTGAGATCTACCACTGGGGTGGGTCTTGAAGCACTTCGAGCCTACCTCGTGGACAGTTGCTACCATCCTGGTGTTAAACTCATCCATTGACTGTGTTTTGTAGTTCGAGTTGAAAGCTCTCGGTACCCTGGATTTGGACAGGTGTTGGGCGAAGCGTAGACTTCATCAGGTGTGACCGTTGACGTCGATATTTAATGTGCCTTTTACAAGGCGGTGATTGCTTCTGTTTTAAGCCTGCTGATCACAGAGAGATCATTAAATATATGCCGTTTGTCTGCCAGAATGAAGTCTATCTCGCTTTTTGTTGAACCATCAGGGCTTATGCAGGTCCACTTGCGTTGCGGCTTCTTCTTGAAGAAGGAGTTCATCATGAATAAGTCCGCTTTTTCCATGAAGTTTGCCAGCAAGTGTCCTCGGTGGTTCCGTCGTCCATCGTCGATCCGAAAGGTCCCACCTTCATCTCGTTGTCATTTCGCGTGCCTAGTCTTGCGTTAAAGTCCCCCATCACAACTGTGAAATGAGTTTTTGAGGTATGTATGGCTCTACGAATGTCCTGATATATAACCTCATACCTCATCCTCATCGTCGGGATGTGTTGAAGTCGGCGCGTATACCTGTACGACCTTCAACGAATACCGTTTGGATATTCTGAGTCTAAGGTACGCCACCCTGGCCGACACGCTCCCAACTTGCACAATGTTGTTGACGAGGGACTTGTGGACGAGAAACCCGACACCACCTTGGGACAGGTGTTCGCCCTCCCAGTGATAGAACAAGTGATAGCTATTTCCCGGTGATAGAGAACATACCAATATTAATGGTTGTAGCAAAGATTTAAGTTACAAAAGATCAAGATGACGTAACATGATGATTAACAACGACAAATATCTAAATTCAGATATGAGTAAAATGTTATTTGTTATAAAAATAAAGTACAACTATGATGTTTTCATTGACGTGTTACACCCACTGCTTAAATATCAACAATCAACGTTAATGAAAATATACATTTTTTTATCTTAATCAATGTAAAGTTACGTAATGTGGCGACTCCTTTAGAAGTGAAATGTCATAGATTTTCGAACTAAAAATTAACAATACTTTGTTAGAATGATAGTTTTGTAAGATATAGTTTTAGCCAAAGATTTTAGAGATTGAGATAACGCTTTTGTAGTCAAGTCTTGTAGAGTTGGTGCATGGCTCTATAATGAGATATTAATGACTTTTTGATGAGACGCGTTAATGGTTATCATACTGGATTGCCGTTTGAAAGGTCCTGGGTTTGATTCCCAGCGAGACAGAAAAAATGATGAGTTTGAATTATTAATGTTTTCGGTCTGGGAGTGTGTTTTTGTCTTTGTGTGATGTCCATGGTACCCACGCCACAGGGAATCTTAGTATGGGGCGAAGAGATTATTTGTAAAACAGCGATGACATTGAAGATCTTGTCAATCTTGGCAACCTTATTCACCTCCGTGAAATACATATGTTTGGTGGGATATTATTGTTTTAGCTAGTAGGTAACTAATAAGATGTTACTTGTGTTCCAGAAAATATATCAGCAGAATGGATAAAATTGAGATTTGAAAATTTGGCACTAACACCAGATGTAATTCATCTGTTAGAATCGCTTCGGTAAGTGAGAAATCTCCCAGACCGATATGATTTTATGTTATGTAGAAATATTAACGATATCGTAACTTGCATCGCTGGAGCGTATCACATGTATGCTTGGGGCATATTGTTATAAGTTATAACTTGTAACATATTATACATATCATAATTATGATTTTCAATGATTATGTTCGTTAAAATATTTCTCCATGATATAATGTTAATTATTATTATCATAACAAGGCAATTTCTTTGTTAACATTAAATATGGGTAGATACAACGGTACGACTTTAATGAAAAAAGCATTACAATTAAATTAAATTAAAACTGAGTATTTTATCAATATGCCTATATACTTATGCACGTATTTTTTGATTCTACCACTGTTTTGGAACGGTGCTTTGTAGTTGAGGAAGAAATGGCTAAAAAACTCCTCAGCTCGTCTTTTCTCGAAAAAAATTAAAATGCATTTATACATCATGGAAGGCCTCACTTGCATTTTCTACTGAACATTTTTGCTGGTGAATAAATATAAACTATGAGAAATTATGTTATACAGCAAAGTCAATATTAGCACAGTTCTGCGATAATACGGTTTCTGTGTTATTATTGTAATTGAATGAGACAATAACTTTGAATACTGATTGCGTATTATCTCAGGCCTATTTCTGGTATCGCAATAAAAACAGCATATTTCTTATAACAAAGAGTCGAATACGCCGTCAAACGTTACTTAACATATTTGATAACATGAATTATAAGCAGGAGTTCAAGGCCAAGCTATGTAGCTGTACGTTGTATTCATCTTTGTGAAATAAAATGTAAACAAATGAATTGCCTTCCTATTATATACAAAATTATTTTAAAGTTGATCCGAGATATCTAAAAAATAATAAACGTGAGAACGTAACGTACGTTACGTTTTTGTTACGATAATATCTCAGATCAACTCACTTGGAAAATGTGTTTAATTTGTGCATTGTGTTATGTGGTGAGGTATTGTTTTTCAGATTCATTTGTCATCAAATTCATAACTTCGAATATTCAAACTTTGTAAACTTGCCATCATTCAAGCATTATTAATTTTCACTGCCCATCGGATATCGCATGCCACATAATACTGTGTATGTTTCAGTACAGTAGGTACTGACTTTTCAATGTCATAAGTCGACACCAATGGGTTGTAAAGGCATACCGAATAAATTGAATAGTCTTAAACAATATAATAATACATTTTAACCAAGAAGAGAGAAATTAAAGAAAATTATTATGAAGCAGATAATAAGTTGATGCCTTTGCAACTTAGTTGGGTGGGCTTTGAGCGCATGTTGCTAATAAAATACTTGTTTTTCAACAGTTCAGTTGTTGCTCTTCGAGTGACTTAACTCGGGGCGCTGCGTGCGCATCACTTAGGTTTGAATTGTATTTTAAAATTATGAGGGAGTGCATCACGGAAGGTAACGACCATTGCCTCAAAAATTTCAATGTAACTATGGAGGTACTTTTATGAATTAAGTATTTCACAGTTCTAACATTTATTATAGTAGGGTGAGTAATTTATTTTAGAACATGGAAGAGGCATTTACAAAATATCTCCATTGTTATCAAATGTTTCATAAAGTAGTGCCATGTTGAATACTTTTTATGTGCAATAAAAATAATTTTTATTTTTTTAATTTCCTTGCTTTTATTTATATAAGTACAAAAGTATGATTCAACATAACATTACAATAGTTTTAAGTTTATAACACAAGTAAAATATACTATGTATGTAAATTACTTGTGAGTTGTGACCTTTGCATGGTGTTCTTGCATTGAGAACTCAATAACATGTAACTGAAGCGGCTAAGTTTTGTTTTATGTATGAAAGTATCAATGCAACATCATCGTGTTTGTGTTGTATCGTGTGCTGAGTTTCAGCATTGTACTGGGGGTCTGAAATAACAAAGGGCTGCTCGATGAATGTGGCACAGGGAGGATTATCTTCTTGGTCTGATCACGAACGGGCCCTCGCGCGCTCAGTGGCAGAAGATCCATCGGTTGGGACTCCGGCAGTACTTCGACTGCGTTCTGGTCTCCGGTGACCTGCCGTGGGAGAAGCCCGACCAGAACATCTTTCTGGAGGCCTGCAAGCTACTCAACGTCGAAGCGCGCACGTGCATCATGGTTGGAGACAAGTTAGAAACTGATATTATAGTAAGTTTGTGTCTAGTTTTTGTTTTCTATCTTTAAAAGAATCAATACGGGGCTATAATTTTTAGTATTCAAATCATATTTATTTGTTTGTGTTATAAAAACAGATAAACTGAACGAAACTAAATAGACAGTAGCACCCTTATTAATAAAAATCGCTTAATCCAAGCATCATCTGAAGCTACACTTGGACTAGTTAATTCTGGATTAACTAAGTAATAACTTCGTAATTGCAATGTTATTAATAAATATGGAGTAACGTCGAACTAACAATACATTTCTTAGTCCGGTTTCAGCGAGTAAAATATGGCAACCTTTGTAATTTAAAAGTAAAAAGAGTGAGTCAGTGAATGACTTCATGCATTAAAATGACAGTGACAACAATATTTTGGGATTGACAACTTCAAACGACGTGATCAGCTTTTAATTTCAAGCGCCTAATTTCGCTCCTCGCAGTTTGTTTCATGCTATGGTTACTTGTTAAATTTAAAATTGATTTACATGAACCAAAAACGTGCTCGCTCAGTTAACTGGGATGAAGAAGAAAAGGTCAAAGAAAATATCAATGTGAATGACGTTTAGTTAGAACAACGAAGTACTCTTGATATGCGTCAAGTCAACGTCAATGTCGTCAATGCACGCCTAGTCCACGCCTAATCAGTCGCTAAACTATAGTTCGTTTCAACGAATAGTACCTATGGCGTTATGTTGGCAGCGATGTTTTCCAGTGTTGTCACATACCTATAATAACCTACCTCAAAGTAAGGGTGGGGTTTTTAGTTATAGTCACCGTGAACTAAGAAGCCCAATTTGTCGTCTTTGCCATCACAGTGACATTAGAGATGTACAAAAAAATCGGTTCACGAAAGAAACCAATTTTTACAACAAATCGATTCAAAATTATAAGACCTTCTAATCGATTCGATAATTAAAATTTAAACTAAAAGCCGTAATATTTAGGTACCTAGTTACCTACCTACTACCTCGATTGAGCTATCTCGTACCGCGTATTCTCAATATGTACCTATTTACGACTTCAATAAAATATTCTTTTAACCATTCGCCCATGAACATCAACAATACCAAAAGCATCACCGGTGCGTTGCCGCCAAGAAAGAGAAGAAAAAGAAAGAAAGATAGATCATGATAGAATGAAAGTCCCGCTCAGTTTCATAATAATATTTTGACATAATATTATATTATGAGCGTCAGAAAAAAACTACAGTGAATAAATTCTTGCTTATTTCGTAAGACACATTCATGTATAATTATTATTTTGTTGAAAAAAAAAAATGTTTACCGCAACCTTAAATACATAATTACATATAACATATTATCTGCAGTTACTGTCCATGGATGGCGAAGTGCCCATACATAATGGAAAATGTCCTTTGTTAGCATCCAATTTGTCGTGGTATTATTGGGTACCTAATTTTAAATTCAAATGCAAGTAAATCATTTTTCACAATGTAATTAAATTCCCCCCGTGTGGTGCCGGGTCCACTTAAGTAGAATAGCACCACTCCCGTTCTTCCTGGGATGTCGTAAAAGGCGACTAATAGGACTAATCCAGAAGATGGGCAGCAGCATCTTTCTGTGTGTGACGAATACCGGTCAGGTTACCTGCGGTCACCAACACGCACTAGCCAAGCGTGGTGACTACCGGCTAAAACCCCCGCATGAAAGTCACGAACGAGCCTCGGCCCCCAGTCCCCGGCAGCCCCGCTATCCCTAGTTACGGTAGCGGCTATGGTAACGGCGGGGCAGGGGGTGCTAAGAATCGCCGGCAGAGATCGGGCTACCAATCAAAACGACGACTTCTGCACCTGGCAACATATAACACCAGGACACTGAGGACCGACGACAAGGTAAAAGAGCTGGAAGAAGAGATAGACAAGTTAAACTGGAGTATTGTGGGTTTATCTGAAGTCCGAAGACAGGGGGAGGACACGATAATACTCAAATCCGGAAACTTGTTCTATCACCGGGAGGGCGAACACCTGTCCCAAGGTGGTGTCGGGTTTCTCGTCCACAAGTCCCTCGTCAACAACATTGTGCAAGTTGGGAGTGTGTCGGCCAGGGTAGCGTACCTTACACTCAGAATATCCAAACGGTATTCGTTGAAGGTCGTACAGGTATATGCGCCGACTTCGACACATCCCGACGATGAGGTTGAGGTTATGTATGAGGACATTAGTAGAGCCATACATACCTCAAAAACTCATTTCACAGTTGTGATGGGGGACTTTAACGCAAGACTTGGCACGCGAAATGACAACGAGATGAAGGTGGGACCCTTCGGATTTGGACGACGGAACCACCGGGGACACTTGCTGGCAAACTTCATGGAGAAGGAGGACTTATTCATGATGAACTCCTTCTTCAGGAAGAAGCCGCATCGCAAGTGGACCTGGATAAGCCCTGATGGTTCAACAAAAAGCGAGATAGACTTCATTCTGGCAGACAAACGGCATATATTTAATGATGTCTCTGTGATCAGCAGGCTTAAAACCGGAAGCGATCACCGCCTTGTAAGAGGCACATTAAATATCGACGTCAAGCTGGAACGGTCACGCCTGATGAAGTCTACGCTTCGCCCAACACCTGTCCAAATCCAGGGTTCCGAGAGCTTTCAACTCGAACTACAAAACCGTTTTGCGTGCCTAGAATCATGCACGTCAGTGGACGAGTTTAACACCAGGATGGTAGCAACTGTCCACGAGGTAGGGTCGAAGTACTTCAAGACCCACCCCAGTGGTAGATCTCAGGTTCTCTCAGAACAAACCCTCGGTCTAATAAGGGACCGACGAGAACTATGTGTGCAGTCTCCGACCTCTATGGCGGAGTACAGACGGCTCAATGAACAGATCTCTAAGTGCAGGCGACGCGATTTGCGAAACAACAACGCGAATCGTGTAAAAAACACAATTGAGCGAAACCGAGGCTCCAAAGTGTTCGCCAGAGATCTGTCTATTGGGCAAAGTCAGCTTACGAGGTTGAAGACCGAGCTCGGCACCATAGTGTCATCGAAACCCGAAGTTCTGAGAGAGACGGAGAGATACTACGGACGGTTGTATGCCTCCTCTCAAGCTCCAGCTCCCCTCGAGGAGAGCGATAAGCGAGCCAAACTAACCCGACACTACACAGAAGATATCCCGGACGTCAGCCTGTATGAGATTAGAGAGGCTCTCAAACAGCTTAAGAACAACAAGGCACCGGGTGATGACGGAATCACAACCGAGCTGTTAAGAGCTGGGGGGAAACCCCTCCTAGTGGCGCTCCGAAACCTATTCGATTCCGTCATTAATACTGGGACTACCCCGGAAGCGTGGAGCAGAAGTGTGGTGACTTTGTTCTTTAAGAAAGGGGATAAGACCCTTTTGAAGAACTACAGGCCCATTGCACTTCTGAGCCACGTTTATAAGCTGTTTTCGAGAGTGCTCACAAATCGCATAGCACGCAGGCTTGACGACTTCCAGCCTCCCGAACAAGCAGGATTCCGAAAAGGCTACAGTACCATGGACCACATACACACGCTGCGGCAGATTATACAGAAGACCGAGGAGTATAATCTGCCGCTATGTGTTGCCTATGTGGACTATGAGAAAGCCTTTGATTCTATCGAGACCTGGGCAGTACTAAATTCTCTTCAGCGGTGCCGGATCGACTACCGGTATATCGAGGTGTTGAAGTGTTTATACACATCAGCCACCATGACCGTCAGAGTACACAACACAGCAACGAACCCCATCCAACTGCAGAGGGGTGTCAGGCAAGGGGACGTTATATCCCCAAAACTGTTCACCGCTGCGTTGGAAGACGTGTTCAAGTTGATGGAGTGGAAACGACGTGGCATTAACATCAATGGCGAACACATCACACACCTGCGATATGCCGATGATATAGTCATCCTGGCGGGATCCCTGGAGGAACTTGGTACAAAGCTCAGGGACTTGAACAGCGCCTCGCAACGGGTGGGTCTTAAGATGAACATGGACAAGACGAAAATCATGTCGAATGTCCATGTCACACCCGTACCGGTTGTTGTTGACGGCGCTGCTCTCGAAGTTGTAGACGAGTACATTTACCTGGGACAAGTGATCCAAATGGGTAAATCCAACTTCGAGAAAGAAGTCACTCGTAGAATCCAACTCGGATGGGCTGCGTTCGGGAAACTGCGTCATATCTTGTCGTCCAAAAAGTTACCTCAGTGCCTGAAGTCGAAGGTGTTCGAGCAGTGTGTGTTGCCAGTGATGACATACGGATCCGAGACGTGGTGCTTCACTATTGGTCTAATGCATAAGCTTAGAGTCGCCCAGCGGGCTATGGAACGAGCTATGCTCGGTATTTCTCTACGCGATCGAATCAGAAATGATGAAATCCGTAGACGAACGAGGGTTACCGACATAGCTCAGAGAATTAGCCGGCTGAAGTGGCAATGGGCTGGCCACATAGTTCGAAGGACCGATAACCGTTGGGGAAGAAAGGTCCTCGAATGGAGACCACGCCTCGGCAAAAGGAGTACAGGACGCCCCCCGACCAGGTGGACCGACGACCTGAAGAAGACAGCGGGTATCCGCTGGATTCAGAAGGCTCAGGACCGGTCTGAGTGGCGTAGATTAGGGGAGGCCTATGTCCAGCAGTGGACCTCAAAGGGCTGATGGATGGATGGGATGGAATTAAATTAATCAATTTTCATTTTTAAATTTCGATTATAGTAATGTATCGATTATGATTGGTTTTATAAACGGTTTCAAGCCGTCACATCACCCTACGTCAGATTAGATTTAGGCTTCTTCATATAAGATTGTTTCGACGTCATATATTTTTATTAAATTTTGCATAAATTATGATGTGATGGGATTTTTACTAGATTTTAACGTATAATATGATTTATAATAAACACCAATGAAAATGAGTAGGGATTTTTAACAAATTTTGGCAAAATCCTTTGTCCGTAAGTATTCAACTATTCATGTCAAGTAAATGAATATTCCATTTCGCTCAAAGACACCCATGCAAGGTTAGTTCATATTAATAAATAGCAGCTATCATTATGGGCATCTTAGATAATTTTGACTATAGATTCTTATATATTTACAAATTAATCAATATTTGTTTACTTGTGTTTACGCAAATTTCACTCATTATAATGAAACAACTTTTACGCCCCAACTTTACCATCGCGATAAAATCCGTAAAAGTTGTTTCATTACAAAATATTCGATTATCATTTTAAAAGTCAGGACAGTAATAAAAAGCATAAATTATTTAACATTTTTTATTATAATTATGATCAGACAAAAAATGCTCATCCAACGGACTTATACCCGAGAGATCGTCGTCATCTTCATCTTCCATATCATCCTCGTCATCAGAAGTGTCGCTATCGTCTCCCACTTCAATTATGAACCTGTCCATCTCGCTATCAATAACTGGGCCATCGGCGTAATATTTTTCTTCCACTTTTTTCACGTGCTCACATTCTTTTCTCCATTCTTCTTCGGTGATCGTTGCAAAGGCTTCTTCTGTGATTTGGACTTTTTTATTTGCTTCTTGACCTACGTTTTTTTCAGCAATTCGTCTTTTTAAGACACTCCATATCAGCTCTATGGGGTTTAAATCGCAGTGGTAAGGTGGAAGCCTTACCACTTTATGCCCATGCGCTTCCAACATTATATCGGCTTCATATACGGGCGGCTGTTTGTGCTCCTTTATTATTTGAAATAGCTGGGCTTTTACCATAGATGGCAAATAAGAAAGACCATTACTTGTTATCCAGTTTTGCATTTCTGCCTTTCTGCTTGAAATTGTTGGTGCTTTGTTAAGCTGTACTGTGTGGTATGAGGCGTTATCCATCACCACAATTGATTGGGGAGGCAGATTCGGTATAAGCTTTTCATTAAGCCACTTATTAAAATTAGTTTTATTCATATCATCGTGATAATCGGCCGCTTGTGACTGAGATCTGAAGATCAGTTGAGCATTGGGTATGAAACCCATTGCACCACCCGCGTGGACGATAATCCAACGTGGCCCTTTGGAGTCTGATGATAATACACCTTCTTCTTGTTCGCTTTGCCAACATTTTCCGGCGCAATATGTTGCGTGTATGTATGTCTCGTCCAAATATACAACTGGGCGCTGGTATCCGAGACGATTATTTCGCAATTCTTCCAGGTATCGATAACGCCAGGCGACAATATCGTATCTCTCCATTAGGACTTTCCTTTTGGATCTACATTTTTTAAAATAAAACCCCATATCTTTCATTATTCTCCACAAAGTGGTACGACTTCCTTTGAAATCTATCTCGCTTCGCATTTCATGCAATAACTTTGTTAGAGTAGGCAATTCCTTTTTTACGGAATAAAATTCATGTATTTTATGCCTTATAGCACACCGTTCGAAGTCATCCAGTTCGATTCTTTTAGGCCGAGGACCGCTTTTGCGTGGTGTTGTGACCTTAGTCGACGTGCTGGCTGCGACCTCACCTTCTTTGGTGATTTTAGACACGGTTTTTTCGGATACACCTAAAACAAATATTTCGGTTTATTTGTCTATTGTCAAAGTCATACATAAACCAATAATAGTCACAGTCACACATGCTTGCTTAGGTCTTACAAATAACTACCGTTTTAAAAAAACGGCAATTCAAGTGTGGAAATTATTATCTGCTACAGTTACTGGTAACCCTATTTGACTAACCTGTAATGGCAGCGACACGAGCCTGAACACATCTTAAAGGAATTAATGGGGCATTATTACGTTTTTCACGTTCACAAAATTTTTTCACCTTTAACACCATCATTCTTTCACCACTTTTCAAAGTTTTGGGCATGATTTCAGTCGAAAATCAAATGAAAACAAACGAAATCTACGGGAGCGTCTTTTCGTGCCAATGACTTTGACAGACAGGGGAGCCAACATAACGCCATAGGTACTATTCGCTGAAACGAACTATATGTAGCGACATGGACTAACTTTGATTCTGAGATTAGACTCGGAGTAGCTTACTTCTTCGTTACTCTATATTTATTAATACTGAATTTAATTAAATCTTATTTACGACAAGTTTTAAAGTTACTCTTGCTTTAGTCTATGTTTATTAATATGGCCGTAGAAGTATTACTAAAATATTTAGTATATTTTTTCGGGCTTTTGTCGTTTCTATACAGCTTAAAGCTGCGGTTATACAGGTTGAATTTTTCAAGTGTGCGTGGGTGGCCAAATTCGGAACTATGAGGAATAGCGAAAAGTGCTTAAGGAGTTTCGGGGCCGATTTTGATGAAAACTAGAACTGCATCATTAAGATTTTTGGAAAATTAATAACCCTGGTCAGGAATCGAACCTGTTGAATTAATAAAAAAAACACATCCTGTATTATTACACCATTCGATAGTGTCGCTAACACGGATCAAATTCTGGGAAATAATGACCACGAATTTGGCCATTCACGCACACTTGAAAAATTCATCCTGTATAGTTAGTATCTAAGTTATATGAAATTCGACTATTGTTACGAATATAGTTATAATTAATGCTTGACATACCCTTATCGAAGCTTTGTCTCTTCCTAGGGTGGTAAAGAAGCAGAATTGGGGGGTACAGTGTGGATTCCGCTTCAAAAGGATGCCAAAGAATCTGATCTCCCAGACTTCACAATCCACAAGGTTACAGAGTTGCCTGAAGTGCTTCCAAGCTCGCCAAAGTGTAAGCGTGCAGTACACTCCAATGTTTGCTGACAGTAAATAGTTTAGTAAAAGGTAAAATGGTATATGAATAGTTTAGCAAAACTATTATTTATAGTGGTCTTAAATATCTATGGAAATGATTTGATCTTTAGGCAAACTGTCATAGAATGAGGAGAGCCTCAATATTTTTCATTGCTGCAAAGTATGCAGACCACAATATGTAATAGTTTTGATATAAAGTGGTACAGGGTTAGTTTATGTTACGAATGTTACCTACATCAGAGTTGTTACCTTGACAACAAAGATTTTTTCATGCTACAATACAGAACTAGATGTTGAGTGATATTCAACATTCCATTCTTATACGCGTGTATGTATGCTATTTACATGTCACACATGTTTTGTGTTAAGTGTTTTCACATCATCCAATGACCTCAAATTTTTGGGTGGTACTACTATTTTGACTAAACACTAAAATACGACCAAAGGACCTATTTTACATATTGTAATGTCTTGAATGTAGATTTTATTGTTAATCTAGGTAATAGAAGCATTTTTCCTTTGTAGTGGCAGTTATTACAACTCTAACGCCCCAACTCAGAGTCACTAACGGTTATTTAAATTGCTCATTAGTACAGAACTTGTATGGTGATTCTTTACTAAGGAGCGATTTAAGTAACCGTTAGTGACTCTGAGTTGGGACATTAGACAGTCATTTAGATTGACCATCATTTAAATGGTCTTAGATAAAACTCTATAAAGCTATAAAAATTAACTACAGACATTGAGAAATGATGATTTAAACATTGTATTGGATAATGTGAAATTGCTTTAACAGGGTACAAACATTGAAATTTATTTACAGTACAAAGAAAATTAGATATTAATTTATAGATCACAACAAGTATTACTTAACTTGCCTTTTATTATTCTTGTGTTGTCCTTAACAATGATTTATGGATCTTGGTTGCTTTATAAAAAGTGATTTTATTTTTGTATTGATCTATCTCGTTTAATACTAAAACTATTAGAAAGATATCATAGATTTAAATCATGTCCTACAATGTTACTAGATAGAATACAGATGTATTTTTATATGAAGATATGTTTAGTGTAATGTTTGCCAATCTTTTTGGTCCCTCTGAGCTATGCCATAGTTTGAAACTCCCATCTGCACCCTTTGATAATCTTTTTTGATACACAAAATTGTGGGCATATCAGAGTGGCTACAATTTGCGCGAAAATTGTAGCGTTTCTTTATTTTTTTTTATTCTCTCTTAGCCGGCAACGCATCAGTGATGCTTTTGGTGTTACTGTGTCCATGGGCGACGATAGCCACTTACCATCAGGTGAATCGTCAGCTCGTTTGCCGGCTATTTCCATAAAAAAAAATCATAAAATAAAAAATAAAAAGTTCCATAATAGGCTGGCTATGCATCTTCATCTTAAAATAGACTGTTCTTGTGATATTGATAATAGATCCTTCTTATTATTTTGTATATAAAAAAAAATTGGTAGCCTTAAGCTATAAATATTTTTATCCTGTTAATTTTCAAATTATTTATTTCATGTTGTGAAATGTTGTTATAAATTTGATTTTTTGTAAATATATCATAGAAATACATTATGATAGTATAGGCACTGTGTAGAACAGTAGACTGATTGAGCTAATGATAGATTATTTTCATCTAAATGTCTTGTACTTACCTGGAATTTCATTGTAAAATATTATCTAAAATTAATCTTTCTAATAAAAGTTTAAAATTGGGACTATGTGTTTTTATTAGTTCGTCCAGTCATTCCTAAGAATTTCCTGGGTTAAAAGTTCTGAAAATCATAAATTTAATGAGTTTTTGATGTTCGGAACTTTACTCCCACACAAATTAAAATCCCTGGTCAACATTTGCGCCTAAATATAGGTCTTCTTCTCATCCAACGGGTATATGATTAAAAAATCATATAAGAACTAAAATGATCTATATTTTACACCTATATCTACAACAACACAATTAAGCAGTTCTCAACATTTTTGCTTCTCGCTTCTCCTGTAACATTTTCTTTTGTTCTTCTATAATAGCTTTTCTTTCTTGTAAGAACTCCCCATACTCCTGAAACATTACATACACAATTTAAAATATTGCAAATTTATCTGATGAAATTGATGAAATATTGCAAGTTGATCTCCACAGGAACAATTAAGATTGAATTCTGTATGCATCTGTAATTTTGAAAATTATGAGCATATCAGAAATTAGTCAATAAATTAACTGTTTATAATATTACTAAGTGGACAGGGCATATGCTTCGCTGCAAAAGGAAGAAGTGGATTAAACAGGTAACAGTCTGGTACCCTAGAGATGGTGCTAGGAGTCGAAGTTGCATAATAAGGAGGTGGGAGGATGAGCTGAAACTAACCCTAGGACCACACTGGATCAGAGTTGCAGCTGATAGAAAACAATGGAAAGAGTTGGAGGAGGCCTTTGCCATAAGGCACACCGAGCAGAGAGACATTCTTTAAAAAAAACAGTGTATAGTTTATGTAGTTTATTTTTTTTTGTATATTTCTTTTTAAAAAATGTTCAGTAAAAATTATAAAATCTGTAAATACTGTTTTGGTAAATAAAAGGCTAAATTATTATTATAATATTACTATATATTGTATATTACTAGCTTTGGTGAAAGAAAACAAGGAATGTGACACACTTAAACATTTACTGTAACATTATAAAAATGTGTGAGAATTGGTGAACATAGCAGACCTGTATGGCCTGTGACCCTCACAGTGTAAGAGACAAACCCAACAATAATAACGCTTACACACTCATATCCCCGTGGTATGTTTTTACCTGTGTCGCATGTGGCATGGACAACACATATAACATCCATAACCCAAGTACTAATATTTATCTGTCACATCTGCCCCAGCCGGGAATGAAACCTGGGACCCCTCGCTTCGCAGGCTGGGTTGCTACCAACTAGGCTACAGGGTTGTCCATGTGACAGGGCTTTCAATGTTCAAATTTAAATAAATAATAATATGATGGCTGTGTATACCTTTGCATCCAGATCTCTGACTATTTCTATTCCACATGTTCTAGCTGTTGCTATCAACATTGTGCATATTTCCTTCAAGGGCTTCCACTCCAATGGTGGATCCTGAGCTTTAATTTTAGCTATTTCATACAAATGTTTCAAAGTAATTTTTCCACATATTTCTTTGACTGTAAAGAAAGATACAAATGTTAAAGTTTTTGCCCCACTTAATATTGTTTTATTACTACTGGAAATATTTATTTCTAACTATTTAATAGAATATTGAACTGGAAATGTTGATTTATATTCATTTAATATTCAATATTTTCTAACTATTGTCACTTGTGACACTCTTCACACATTCATATATAAAGTAGACGATTCCTTTCCACTTATCTTTAAATTTAATATACACAAATTAATCATAATGTCCGTTAAAAAGAGAAAATAGGAAGGAGAGATAATGAGTTGAAGAGCTATAAAATATGGTTAACACTATGAAATAAGGCCTTAACTCACCAGGTTCCATAGCACCTTGGCTGACACCAGCAGCTTGTTTTAAAAAGTAGGAAGCAGGAGGCTGATGGATGATTAGTTGATAAGACCTATCAGCGTTGACTTTAACTCGCGTCGGGAGGGGGATTCCTGGTTTTATGTTTACTGTTTTTTCGTTGAAATCTTTGCAGAATGCTGGTATATTTATATTGCGCTAAAACATTAATAATTTTGAAGTCTTATTAAACCACGAAAACCATTAATCTTAGAAAATGCTTATACCTGTCCAAGCATCGGTCCCAGAGGTGGACCAGCCGAAGCCATCCCAGCAGGAATGTTAGTCCTTAATTTAGAAGAATGATCTATCTTATCTGCCACTTTCTTCATAGATTTCAGCCGTGCTACAGACTTCGACATTGTGGAAAACTAGAGACCAATTATTTTTCATGAAAGACTTGGAATCATAGTCTGTTGTTGTGGTAAAAAATTCGTGCTTGCTTTCTTACAGTTTTAGGCTCAAAAATCCAAATCCAAATATTATTTTAAATAACCTCAAAGTCCTCAAATACAAAATGTCAAATATTTGACATCTCAATTCAATCTCATGACATGACAGACAAATAACAGCTGATTTTTTTTAATTTTCTCTATGACTTTCGAAGGCTATGTTTTTACCATGGATATATTACTCTAACTGGATACATAACTTCGTAGAGATACCTGAACACGGATGACGTCACAACGGAATGACCATTTTTCTATTGTGTCCATATTAGCTATAGTTACAGGACATATCATTCGATTGTTTGTGTTAAAACATTTTTATAGGTACGGTTAAAATAAAAGAACGACACGACGTACGGCGGGTATCCACCCTTTCGTGGTGAACATCCCACCGGTACGGACAACGCGGTTTGCGTCGTCATTCATTATGCGCACCGCGAAGGATTGGAATAGCTTACCTGCGTCTGCGTTCCCGCCCACCTATGACGTGGATGTATTCAAGAAAAGAGTGAATAGGCTTTTATTAAGTTAGTGCGCTCACCATCCTAGACCACATCTCCACTTACCATCAGGTGGGATTGTGGTCAAGCATTAGGTTATTGTAAGTAAAAAAAAAAGAAATGTATAGTAATAAACAATATTGTTTCATTTCATTAAAATATACAAAAATAATCAATTAAAAATATCAGTTATCATGACTTAAGGATAATTTTGAAGAAATTATATAAATCACTGAAAAATTATTAAATTCAAAATGTTAAGGAACCATATCAAAATAGGATATATTTTATCTGCCTTCTCGCCGAAAATTATTTGGCCGATTATTACTTGCCAACCAACGGTTTGCCTATTTTTCACTTTGACAATTAACGATTGTCAAATTTTGGTAGTATGTACTAGTCTGCCCTACCCCTAGAGTGAAAGGCGTGGAGAGAGAGCAGCTCCCGCCCGCTGTAACAAACTGCAGGCACCATGTGAGCCGAAGCGGCTGAGGCTGGTCGCCACAGGCGACCAAAAAGCCGAAGCTGCGTAAGCGAGTATGGAGTGCCTGCAGTTTGTTACGCAAGGGCGGAGGGGCTTCACTTTCCGCAGCACCGGAGACATTTGGAAGCCTGTTTGTGTATCAAAAACCCCTAAATTCACCCTAAAAGTCACATAATGCAACTTTTTAATTATAATGATTTGTCATTTTTTTTATAAAATTGGTGCCATTTTTTTAACTAAACGAAACCTTACTTAATACATCATGGTAAACAATATACAACTAAATGGATATTACTTTAACTGAAACATTCGCTACTTGAAAATTGGCCTTTTGAAAAGTGTCATTATAAAAGGCAGACCAAACGTACAGTTGGCAACTTTTAGGTTGGGAAATAAAATTATGTGATAAGTTGGCAAGTGATAATCTACCAAACAAATTACCCTACCAACTACTAATTAACCTACCGAAAACGGCGAAAAGGCAGAGATCCAATTTTTCTAAGTGTGGACACCCTACAATTATGAAGGAAACCTTAATCCAGCCTGTGATTGGCCGAATAGTCATTCCGTTATGACGTCATTCATTACAAGTACCTCTACGAAGTTATGTATCCAGTTAGAGTATTATATCCATGGTTTTTGCCTAGTCTGTATTGGAGTTCAAATATCTGTGATGTACTACTGCTGATGTTGATTGCCACAGAGTATAAGTGTTCTGTGCACAGAGTTGATTGCGCTGAAATGAAATCATGATTGAATGTGATTTTGAATACATTTTCAAGTTTCAAGATTTCGTTTCGTTTCGTTCGTGTTTTCACGTTTAGTCGTAATCTTATTTGTAATTGTTGTTTCAAGATTAGTTAGTGTGTAATAATTATATTGTTTCAAATAAAGTATCACAACCTTATGGATTCAAATCTCGAGTTATGAGTTGTAAAGGCGTATATTGTCAGCGAAGATGTGTAAATAGTGTAAATAACCATTAGACTAAAATATTGTTCAATATGTGGTCGTTTTTCTCAAGAGATCCTACAAAGGATTTCCCATATGAAGTGGGAGATCCTGTTCGTGGGTTAGAAGACAGATCAGTATGGTCGCTTCACAAAGGAAAGAAGAGAGGAACGCAAGACGAAGTGTCGATTTTCTTATTTGATGTCCAGAAGCACTCGGAAACTCTATTCGATATAGCTAAGGCCTCCCTGAAGAAACTAAAGACTATGAGACACCCTAGCCTATTACATTATTTAGATAGCTGTGAAACTGAAAAATTTTTGTATGTAGCCACAGAAAATGTAGAACCATTAGTTACACATATAGAGAATATGAAACTTGAGGGTTCACAAAAGGACCTATTCCTTGCATGGGGCATATTTCAAATAACTGTAAGTATGCATTTATTCTACACCTTTGTAATTTTACCTTAACTGAATAGCTAATATCCCTTGATAAATTGTGTCCTTTTGCTATTTTCCGAGCTGCAATCTTCTAAAACTTACTAATAAAAGTATTAAAATATTTTTAAATACTCCTGGCCAGTACTACTGCATAGGAGTAATGTCTTAACAAATTTGATAAAGCAGGTACTTGCTGGAAGGTGTGCTACTTGATACCTTCCATCAATACCTGCTATATCAAATTTTGCCTGCGTTTGCCTGTAGAAGAGTGGTTTCACAAAATAAAGTCACAAACATATAAACATCCCAATCATCCCAGAGTAACATCCAACCAGTGTTGCCAATGCTACGGCAATTACCTTGTTCTGAAGCTTTCAGGCCCAAAAAAATCACAAAATCCTACGGCCTACGGCTGCCCTACACACACACACACACATACACAGTTAATCTCTTTCAATATAAACACGGTTTTTTTCGCTAAAAATTTGCATTGGCAACACTGCATCCAACTGGGAGAAAATCTACCATATTCCTGGACATGGACTGTGTGTGCCAAGTTTCATCCAATCAAAGATTAGGGCATGATGACAAGCATCCAAAAATCATTCACTGTCACATTTATAATATTAGAAGTAAAAATTATTGACAATTTCTTTTCAGAGGGCCTTATCATTCTTCAACAATGATGGGAACTTGAGGCATAACAATGTGTGTATCTACTCAGTGTTTGTAACATCTGCTGGAGAGTGGAAACTCGGTGGGTTTGAGTTTCTCAGTACACATGGCCAGGAGAACTCCAACCCTATACCCATAAAGATATTACCAGCACTAGAAATATATGATCCACCAGAGAAGAAAGACCCTACGAAATTAAAATCTGTTACTAAATGGTGAGTTGGTTAACAGATATTAAACATGAAGAACAGTTCTTAGACTAGTTTATTATACTAACATTATTGAGTCCTTTCCTGGTAATCATTTTGTTGTAACTCTGACTGTCAACTAAAACATGCGAGTTTTAAACACATAATGGAGCTGAATATCATATTTTGTGTGTTGTGTTATTTTAAGTTTATATAGTATCCATCTAAAGATTGCAAACTCTAATTTGCATATTATGGTTGTCCAATGTATATGCAACAATAAGGAGAATAGTGTCTTTGTGTGCATAAAATTATAACTCATATTTCACTCTATTTAATCAGTTATCAATTATCATTGACAATGAAAGATGGGATTGTTGACCCATTTATCTCTCAATGTGGAAGGATTAATTAGTTCAATATATTTGAACTCCTAGTTTACATTGGCCTTAATTATACAATCACTGAATGTAGATCACTATGAGACAAAAAAGTTGTGTGTTGCATAAATTGCTTTATTTTAATAACTATGGTAGTACAATTTTTTGACTATTGACTGATTGAATGAGTCTAATATCAAATCAGATAAAGACTTCAAATCTATGTAGACAACTAAAAATAGTGTCACATTTTTATTAATTTATGAGTATCTATGTTAAATATCTAGTTCTGTAACAACCAGGAACGTAGCTACCGTCGTATCAATTATACGGGGCCCCCAGCGTATAGGGGCCCCCACTAACACTCCCAAAAAAAGCTTGCCAACGGCCTATGATACAACCGCTACAGTTGACACTCCTTTTATATTTGACAGCTGAAGTTGAGGGGGCCCCACAATAAATATTGATATGGGGCCTCCTTAGGGCTAGCTATGCCACTGGTAACAACTTTATAACTTTAGCAAACCCAACAACTGAGTAGCTTGTGTTGATTATTTAAGTTTTGAGCTAATGCAAGTAGCCTCATGTAGTTGGTTTCACAGTGGAAATACCAGTTGTTCTACTGCAAAGCATTATGACTATGATACTTTGGCTGCAAAAGTTTCATGCTTGGCCAGAGTGGCCTTTAGGAACCAAACCCTCAATCACATAAATAAAAATACTCTGATACTGGTATTAATTTCTTTGTAATTAATACTGATCTTCAAATACATTACATCATAATCTATACTAACCAAAATGAATTGATTACAGCTAAATAAACTGTATTACAGTTTTAACATTATAATTAGTATAGGCAACATACAAGATGTATGTAATTGTAATATGTTAAATTATAAATCTAATAGTTTATATTAGTTGACTTTAATAGTTTTAACCACTTTTACATATTCAAAGAAATCCGTATCAAATAATGACAGAGGAGGAGTAATGAATCCCTTTATTTTTACACTAGCTGTTGCCCGCAGCTTCGCATATGGAAATTATGTTTGACCTTATTTGTACCTCTTGTAGAAGAAAATTAAAAAAAACTGTGAATTTATATTGAAGTACTTATATTTAGTTATTTATAATATACTGAAACCCACAATACAATCATAAATTATTCCTCCAGGAGTGGGTTTTGAAAAATAAGCAATATTCACCGTTTTTTTTTTTTGTTTTTTTTTAGCAAAATTTTGAAAAACTGAAAAATATGTATTCCATCAATTTAAGCAAGAAACATTTGTTGCAAATTTGAAGCAAATCGGTTGATGTTTTAAAAATATTCCATACAAACTTTTATCCCGTTTCCCGGAAAATCCTATTAATTTTCCGGGATAAAAAGTATCCTAAAATATGACCCGGATTATGAGTAATAACTTTACCAATTTTCATCGAAATCCGTTCAAGAGTTTTCATGTGATGTCCGGACAGAAAACAGACAGACAATAATTCTAAAAAAAATATTTTTGTGCTCTAACACGTTATTGAAGTGCCCCCTAATCGAAATTTTTAAAAAATATTCAATGTACAGAAAATTTGCCCTTTGAGTTTTATTATAGTATAGGTTTCTTATTTCAGTTCCTCGGATATGTGGGGTCTAGGATGCCTCATATGGGAGGCTTTCAATGGTCCCTTGAAAAACCAGCCATCTCTGAAGACAGTAGACCACATACCAAAGCAATTGTGCACACTGTACTGTGAATTAGTCAGCGCTAACCCTGCGTCTAGACCTAATCCAGCTGACATTATCACAAGGTAATTAATAATAATGATTTTGTTCCTGTTTTAAAAATGTAGCTCAGTTTGAAACAAATAGAGTTCTAAAAACATTTTGATTTATTATCTTTCCAAATGATTGTTTGTTGAGTTTATTTTGATTAAAATACTGACACTACAGAATTTTGAAAAGCCTACTTAATTGTTGCTTATTAAAATACTGAATTCTATCAAGTACTTACTGTCATAATTTTGTAAAATTCAAAATTTACATCTGATAAATGAATGAGTATGTATATTTCTGATGCTTAAGCTACTGATGTTTTATCTACTTAATTAAATCAATATTTTAGGTGTAGAAAAATGGGTGGATATTTCAAGAATGATTTAATAGACACAATGCTGTTTTTGGAGGAGATTCAAATCAAAGATAAAATAGAAAAGGGCAAGTTTTTCTCTACACTGGGATCACATTTAGATAGTTTTCCTGAAGCAGTGTGCGTTCATAAAATACTACCGCAACTGCTGACTGCCTTTCACTACGGCGATGCGGGTTCTGCTGTACTGGCACCTATGTTTAAGGTAACAAATTAAAGATTGTCATTACTGTTTAAGAATTTATAAGTATGCATTATTATAGGTGAACAAAGTGCATTTTTCTACAGAGATTCATTTCATCATAATTCAATCATAAATTCAATTTCATCATAATACTCCTACTATGATTATGATGATATGATATGATAATATTATGATGAAATTTTGTTTTTTCGACCTAAGTTTTTCTCAACAGAGAATTTTAGTATTATTGATTTTACCTTGGAATCATTTTTATTGTTCTTTACCTGTTTAAAAAGGCTTGCAAACTTTTCACTGGACATATAATAAATATGATATAAAATAATTTCAGTTGGGTAAGCTCCTAACCGAAGAAGAGTATCAGAAGCAAATAGTACCGTGCGTGGTGAAGCTGTTCGCGTCCAATGACAGAACGACGCGGTCGCGTTTGCTACAACAGTTGGACCAGTTCATCATGCACCTACAAAACTCTACAGTAAGTCGATTCTCTGTTCTAAATGAAATGTTATGGGTACTTTGTCTATGGAATGTTGTTTTAATCTGTCTAATGAGACCTTTTTTTTCCATCTCACTAATCTGCAAACAAAAACAAGCAGAGGATCCACTTGATGGAAAGTAGTCGCCTATAAACATCAGTACCGCTAAATATGTACTAATTACATTAGATAATATCAGTTAACAGATAAACATAAAAAAAAAACTAAAATTAAATACTTTGATCATAATACAGTTTGAATATACTACAGTTTAAATGAACTACTCAATCTACTAATTAATATGTTCCTACAAAAGGTGTTGTGTAACTTGCCAGGAAGAGATAGCATTTTAGTGATAATACCACCAATGATATGTACTCTGTTATTACTTATATTACTGGTTTATAATATAATTAGTCATTTGTATTATATACTATAGGCAAGGGTTATTATAGCATAGATTAATTTCATATTTAAATGATAAGGATGCAGGGAAATGACCAACTAGGTAACCAGTTCTGCTCAGGTAAGTAGAGAATACCTATTTTTGTAATAAGTTTTATTTTTAAAGATGAGCTGAAGAGTCTCTAAGGCTTTTCTTCTCCTCCATAACAAAGCACTTTTCCGAAAAGCTGGTAGATTAAAAAAAATACGTGCATAAGTGTATCTGTGATACCTACATGAATAAGGTATGACCGACAGCCCCCTATGCAGGGCATGTCTGTCGGCCGATGAAACGGCCCCTCACGTAATCCTGGAATGCGTGGGCGTAGCTACCCAACGGGCTGAAATCCTCGGTACCCCGGGGTCGTTCCGCGAAGCCTGTGGACACCAGGAGGATCCTGCGCTTCTGGATGGAGCTAGGCTGGCTGGATATCTAGCCGGCACACGTTTTCACGCACAATGGCTCGACTTAGAGGCTAAGCGCGGAAATTGGAGCCCATCACCAATACCAATACCTACATGAATAAAGATTATTTAATTTAATTTCATAGTATTGTCTTTGTATCGACAGGTAAACGACCAAATATTCCCGCAAGTGGTCCACGGTTTCTTGGACACAAACCCAGTGATTAGAGAGCAGACTGTGAAGTCGATAGTTCATCTGGCGCCGAAGCTCAACTACAATAACGTTAATGTAGAAGTATTGCGCCACTTCGCGAGACTACAGTCCAAGGATGATCAAGGTGGAATTAGGTAAGATACATTTTACTTTTCAGATATTTTTTTTTTTCACGTCACCATGTATGTTTAATAAACAATTACATTTATTTTTTGTGGCGAAATGGTTGGACTGCCGTGTCAAAGGTCTTGGGTTCGATTCCCAGCAAGGGGGATGTCTGAATCTTGGGTTTGAATTTCTGTACTCGCACTGGGTGTTTCTGTTCTGGTCTTTGTGTATTGACGACACACTAGAAATCCCACTGTGGGCCTACGAGTGTGTATCGTTACTATTATAATATTAAATTAAAATAAAAAATAAAAAACCCCGACAGTTTGATTTACACTAAACGTAGCTAAGGACACGATCGATTAAATCACCTTTCAGACAAAAAAGCGGCCAAGTGCGAGTCGGACTCGCCCATGAAGGGTTCCGTAGCAGCAAGTAACATAATATAAAAGTTCTTGTACTTCATTGTAACTTTGATCGATGTTTTTTGCGGTTTACGATTTATGACGTATTAAAAAAAAACTACTTACTAGATCTCGTTCAAATCAATTTTCGTTGGAAGTTTGCACGGTAATGTACATCATATATTTTTTTTAGTTTTATCATTCTCTTATTTTAGAAGTTACAGGGGGGGGGGGGACACATTTTACCACTTTGGAAGTGTCTCTCGCGCAAACTATTCAATTTAGAAAAAAATGATATTAGAAACCTCAATATCATTTTTGAAGACCTATCCATTGATACCCCACACGTATGGGTTTGATGAAAAAAAATTTTTGAGTTTGAGTTCTATGTATGGGGAACCCCCAAAAATTATGGTTTTTCTTCAATTTTTGTGTGAAAATCTTAACGCGGTTTACGGTATACATCTACTGACCAAGTTTCAACAGTATAGTTCTTATAGTTTAGGAGAAAAGTGGCTGTGACATACGGACGGACAGACAGACAGACAGACATGACGAATTTATAAGGGTTCCGTTTTTTGCCATTTGGCTACGGAACCCTAAAAACTAGATCATAATGGGTTCATCCGTTTAGGAGCTACGATGCCACAGACAGAAGTACACACAGACATGTCAAACTTATAATGGTGAACGCACATATATCGGCGCCGGACGCGCCGCATTTGTATGAAATATATGCTGCCGCATCAGTCATTTGCATCGGTCTGTCATATGATTTCATACAAATGCGTTGCATCCGGCGCGGACGGTGCCTATATATGTGCGTTCACCATAACACCCCTCTTTTTCGTCCGGAATTAATTAGTATTATTATTTCAGAACAAACACAACAGTGTGCCTGGGCAAGATCGCAGCGCACCTGCACCCTCAGATACGGCAGAAGGTGTTGGTGTCGGCGTTCGTGCGCGCGACCCGGGACGCCTTCCCCCCCGCGCGGCAGGCCGGCGTGCTCGCGCTGGCCGCCACGCAGCAGTACTTCCTGCTGGCGGAGGTCGCTAATAGGGTGCTGCCGGCGTTGTGTCCGCTCACTGCTGATCCGGAGAAACAGGTCCGTGAATGTATACTGGTAACTGTACCACGACCCGATAAGTGGCCGTGCTCGCGCTGGTCGCCACGCAGCAGTACTTCCTGCTAGGAAGTGTTTTAGGCTAGCGTTTTGTCCACTCACTGTTGATCCGGAGAAACAGGTCCGTGAATGTATACTGGTAACTGTACCACGGCCCGATAAGTGGCCGTGCTCGCGCTGGTCGCCACGCAGCAGTACTTTCTGCTAGCAAGCGTTTTAGGCTAGCGTTTTGTCCACTCACTGCTGATCCGGAGAAACAGGTCCGTGAATGTATACTGGTAACTGTACCACGGCCCGATATAAGTGGCCGTGCTCGCGCTGGTCGCCACGCAGCAGTACTTTCTGCTAGCAAGCGTTTTAGGCTAGCGTTTTGTCCACTCACTGCTGATCCGGAGAAACAGGTCCGTGAATGTATACTGGTAACTGTACCACGGCCCGATATAAGTGGCCGTGCTCGCGCTGGTCGCCACGCAGCAGTACTTTCTGCTAGCAAGCGTTTTAGGCTAGCGTTTTGTCCACTCACTGCTGATCCGGAGAAACAGGTCCGTGAATGTATACTGGTAACTGTACCACGGCCCGATATAAGTGGCCGTGCTCGCGCTGGTCGCCACGCAGCAGTACTTTCTGCTAGCAAGCGTTTTAGGCTAGCGTTTTGTCCACTCACTGCTGATCCGGAGAAACAGGTCCGTGAATGTATACTGGTAACTGTACCACGGCTCGATATAAGTGGCCGTGCTCGCGCTGGTCGCCACGCAGCAGTACTTTCTGCTAGCAAGCGTTTTAGGCTAGCGTTTTGTCCACTCACTGCTGATCCGGAGAAACAGGTCCGTGAATGTATACTGGTAACTGTACCACGGCTCGATATAAGTGGCCGTGCTCGCGCTGGTCGCCACGCAGCAGTACTTTCTGCTAGCAAGCGTTTTAGGCTAGCGTTTTGTCCACTCACTGCTGATCCGGAGAAACAGGTCCGTGAATGTATACTGGTAACTGTACCACGGCTCGATATAAGTGGCCGTGCTCGCGCTGGTCGCCACGCAGCAGTACTTTCTGCTAGCAAGCGTTTTAGGCTAGCGTTTTGTCCACTCACTGCTGATCCGGAGAAACAGGTCCGTGAATGTATACTGGTAACTGTACCACGGCTCGATATAAGTGGCCGTGCTCGCGCTGGTCGCCACGCAGCAGTACTTTCTGCTAGCAAGCGTTTTAGGCTAGCGTTTTGTCCACTCACTGCTGATCCGGAGAAACAGGTCCGTGAATGTATACTGGTAACTGTACCACGGCTCGATATAAGTGGCCGTGCTCGCGCTGGTCGCCACGCAGCAGTACTTTCTGCTAGCAAGCGTTTTAGGCTAGCGTTTTGTCCACTCACTGCTGATCCGGAGAAACAGGTCCGTGAATGTATACTGGTAACTGTACCACGGCTCGATATAAGTGGCCGTGCTCGCGCTGGTCGCCACGCAGCAGTACTTTCTGCTAGCAAGCGTTTTAGGCTAGCGTTTTGTCCACTCACTGCTGATCCGGAGAAACAGGTCCGTGAATGTATACTGGTAACTGTACCACGGCTCGATATAAGTGGCCGTGCTCGCGCTGGTCGCCACGCAGCAGTACTTTCTGCTAGCAAGCGTTTTAGGCTAGCGTTTTGTCCACTCACTGTTGATCCGGAGAAACAGGTCCGTGGATTTGCTCTGCTTACTTGTAGGAGAAATGTAAAGTTCATAAATAAATGTATGTATATATATTTTATTTCAGGTTCGTGACGCCGCCTTTAGAACCATAAAAGGTTTCCTTGGGAAACTTGAAAAAGTCTCGGAAGATCCCAGTCTCAAGGAAGGAATGGGTAAGTTCAAATAGTTTGTAAAATATTTTTTTGTCTACTCTAAACCAAACCTTTGCTCTTTCTTCTTCCAAATTTCTTTTTCCAATACACTATGAAGTTAATTTTGCTTCTACCACCATTTCGGATAGGTGCAAGAGAAAAGGAAACGGCGAAGAAAATTCTTCAGCTCATCTTTTAAATTAACAGACAATAGTTACGTAACATTCTCTAACCTACACGACTCCTTGATATTAATGTTGATTATCCTCTGTTACAGAGGCGGACGTGCACACAGCGACGCCGTCGCTTAGCAACGCGGCGGCGACGTGGGCCGGCTGGGCGGTGACGGCGGTCACGGCCAAGTTCTACCGCTCGCACTCGGATACCACGCGCGTGCAACATCCCGCCAAGAGCGCGCTGTCCAAGCCTGGGAGCCTTGGTGAGTGAGAGAACATGTCCTTCCTCTCTCTTCTTTTAATGTAATTTGTGGTGCCTTTGTTATTGCTGGTCACTTTAGTGGTCTCGCGTGCAGCACCTCGCCAAGAGCACGCTGTCTAAACCTGGGAGCCTTAGTGAGTGGAAAAGAGAACGTCTTTCGTTTCTCTTCTTTCTTGGCCGGCCTTTACTACCTTAGTAAGACTAAAAAATATCTGTTGTTTTCCAGAACAACCGTCGTCGAGCAGCATGTCGACAACGACGTCGTCGGTGACATCGATGACGTCACTGGAGCACAGCGAGTCCGCGTCCGACTACGACCCCGACCACTGGGACATGACCGCGTGGGGAGAGATCGATTCTAGCGCGGGAACTGGTAAGTTATTGTAGTTGTTTCAGTTGCTGTAGTTTTCTAAAAGGAGTTTATGACGTTGTCTTTTATCGTGCTTTGCATTCTACTTCATTCAATATTGATTTGAGTTTTGATTATTCTCGTTTAATGGCAGATCATGAGAACCAAAACAGCGAACTCGCATTTTTTATAATACAGAGATTTTGAATAAAAATAGTTAAAAATGTATTATTTTGGTAGAACCAGGGTGGCCTGGCGCATTGGCGATTCCTCTGGTATTTCTCATGTCCTTAGGCGACGGTGACCACTTACCATCAAGTGGCCAGTCTGCTTTTTCGTCAGCCCGTCAGGCTATAAAAGTAATATAGGTATGTATGTATATATACAAGGCTCTCATGGCCTGAGTACAGTCAGTGAACGGTATGTATTGTTGCAGGCACGGGCGCGAGTGCCAAGTCCCCGCCGAGCAGCGGCAGCGCGCACGCCACGCCCGCGCTGGCCGCGCTCTGCGAGGACGACTGGGACAACGAGGAGTGGGGCACACTGCAGGAGCAACCGGTATGCATTTTATCTTTATAACTACACATTATGAAGTGGAATTTGTGTTAACTTAGTAATGAAATGGAGTAACGAAAACAGCTGTCGTTCTCCTGCAACTTTTTCTTGTGACGTTTTAACGTCACGGCTGCATTTATCGACGGTTGATGGTAATTTTCATGGTATTTGTGAAGTATCTTAAGTGAAATTTTAATTTAATAAAAAGTTAACGTGAAGTTTTACTTCTTATGTATATGTATGTATATTCCTACACTTTTTCTATTGATATATTATAACATGTGTCATAAAGTCGTCATCACAAATAAAGAAGACAACCCTGACGTTGTCAGAAAAGATAAGAGTTATGATTAGAAAGAGAGGCAACATCTAGATGTCAACGTATGTTGACGATTAGCGCTGTGCGACCTGAATTACACATTGTATCAGAGCAAGAGTCGCTATTTAAATGATTTTGAGGAGTGACTCTTCTGTACCAATACCATTAGGTATTCTGTGACGTTACTAAGATAACATGATGCTACAGACCGCAGAAGCAGAGCTGGCCTCACCATCGGAGACGTGGAACAACTCGCAGTGGGTGGAGAGCCAGCCGGTGAACAACGCGAACGCCACGTACGTGCGCAACACGGGCGCGCGCGAGCACCGCGCCGCCGCGCACCAGAACAGCAACGACAGCCTCGGCGGCTGGGAGGACGGCGAGTTCGAGCCCATTGAGGAGAATGCTGACGGTGTGTGCTCTCTCTCTCCCTTGGTATTTTTATTCATCTATACTCTATACAAATAAATAAAATTGGAGTGTCTGTTTGTAATATTAAAATAACCGCTTTTTACTAAGTGCATTTGGATCTATGCACGGTACATATACCAAAACATTTTTTACAGTTTTTGTCTGTCTGTCTGTTTGTTCCGGCTAATCTCTGAAATGGCTGGACCGATTTTGACGGGACTTTTACTAGCAGATAGCTGATGTAACAAGGAGTAACTTAGGCTACTTTTATTTTAGAAAAAAAAATAGTTTGTTAGGCGATACGAAGTTCGCCGGGTCAGCTAGTCTGTCAATATCATTGTTATCTTCCTCTATCATCTTTAATCTAACTTAGTTGTTCCTCGCAACCGCTTGCAAACCTTCTTTTTATTACACTTGCTATATCAACTGTTTGCGTATTTTAAACACGTTCTTTGCCCAGATTCGTAATAAGAATATACTTTCCATACCTAATATATAAGAATATTGTTTCTAAATTTTTCCTTTTCTCCACAAGTTTCAATCGTATTCTCATTTAATTTTATAAAAATAACCTTCATAATTTCCAGAAAACAATGCATCGAAAATGGACGAACTAAGAAGGAAACGGGAAGAGAGGAAACTACAACGGCAAAGGGAGATGGAGGCTCGGCGCACAGCACGCGGTCAGGGGCCCATGAAGCTGGGCACCAAGATCAACACTCCTCCGCCGCCCTTCTAGGGACCACTAACGTGAACTCTCTACAGTATGAACTCTCTAACAAGTGACAGTGACAGACGTCAACTCTCTGTGACAGCTGTCATATCATTCCAAAGATGATATAAATCTGGATTTATCGGAATATATCGTCTATTGCTAACATATTAGGCTGCTATAAATGTATGCACCTATGAAGTTAAATGTGTTTAATGTAATGCTAAAGTTGAAAAGACTCGCAAAAGATTGATGTATTCAATCTGTCAATCAATTTTATAATAAGGGCTGTCGTGCCTAATATTTGAAACTACATGTTTCAGGCTACATGCTGTCTATTTTGATCAAGTTATCAATTTCTTACGATTAGGTGGCTTGGAAATGTGAAAATTTTTCACATACAATTGTATAGGCTATCTTCCCTGTGAAGATATCATTGCCTAACAACTCCTATGTTGTTGCAGGAACATATAATATTTGAGTGAAAATTATTACCTAGTCATTGACTTAACACACTCATACTGCATTCCTATGTATAAGGAACATTAATTTGAACAGAGTGAAATTAAAAATTCACCTTTACTGTATGCCTTACGGTTGAAACGAATATAACCGAAAGAAGCAACCTGCGATTTTTATGGTCGGTTATGTGAATTTCAACCATACACCAATTTTTCAGAGTTGAATTTCCTCTGTCCATTCATCAGTAATACGGGGAAATTTGTGTACAGGAAAGGAGTCTAGTATGGGTCCAGAACAGATAGTGAATATGTAAGATATTTTATATTAAATAGGAATCAGAATTTTTAATGTTTGAGGAGTGACATTGGCTCGTGTTTGGTGTGCTTATTTAAAGGTTTATATGTCGATTGTGATTCATGTCGTGGATACCCCCTCTTCAGCCAAAAGTTGTAAGGCTTAAGTAATTCCTCTTTGCGATTATGAAGTTTTTAAGATTCTATTAAATATAATCGGCCATTGTATTGACTGAACGATTCGTTACGGAAATGTGTCATTGCAAGGATTTTCTACGTAAATTAGATTTGTATGTATAGGATTAAATATGCACCATTCCTTTAGTGCAGTGTATTAAAATGTCTATATTATGGTGTTACAAGCGTAACGAAATACACTAAATGAATCAATGTCAGAGAATTTAGGATAGATATATAGACAAGATCGTTTTATTATCATATCCATCTCATTTCTATTTATATTTTACTAAATAAATGTTATTTAAAATTATGCCTTTTATTCATCTTCTCTAACTCAAATATTTCCAGCAATAACGTATTCGCCTTAACAAATGATAAGAAATAGTTACAGATTAGTAATTACTCGATTTAACCTTATACACCAAAGTCTGAGATATAAGGAGTGAAGGTAAATTTGGTACGATTTTTAAATAAAAAAAAATACATGAAAAAAAATATACAAAGTGTTGGTTAAACTGGATCTAATTTTATGGTAGGCTTCATTTTATTAGCGGAATTTGAAAATTTTACGAAAATTAATCTTTATTAATACATAAACATATCCTACATAAACAAACAACTGAAAATATTATTTTAGAACAAGTACATACCCACTTTATTACTAAAACAGCTTTAAAACAAAAAGCAAAAATATTTCACCTCTCGATATTAATTTTATCTGCAATGTAATATTATTGTATATATGTATTTTGTGATATACACACCTTATGCCAAGTCGTTTAAGATAACACACTTATTTTTCTTTTTGTTTTGCCTATGAATCATACCTGCGATATTATGAAGTTATGTCTTGGTTAAATAAAAAAATAATATTTTGTTATTATATTTAATGAAACATTAATAGAAATTGTACAAAAAATCATTTGTCTGTGAGGAAAATGCAGATTAAGTTAGAAATCATTGTATTTTCCATATTTAATTCTGTTTTGACAATTTAAATTTTCCTTTCGCATGTAAGTAACCATAACAATTTTTACAATGTTACAGATTATAATATATCTGATATGTATTAATAATATGTAACAATGTTATTTTGAAAGTAATATTGAAAATGAGTTATGAAATAATTTATTATTAAAGGGGCCACTGACGGAACGATCGATCGGTGCGATCCGTCGTTGCAGACCGATCGCACCGACCGATCGGCAGTGTATGTCAAGATCGTTAACGATTTGCTTGGTCGCAGACGATATCGGTGATCGCAACAAAAATCCATGCAATCATGAATATCGCACCGATGAATCGACTGTGTGTGGACCTTTGCGATCAGCGATGCGATATTTGTCTCATTCTGATGCCGGCCGCCGCACGCGTCGCATGTCTTCAATGCCTTGGCTAGTGCGTTACGTAGGTACTACGTAGTCTACATACCTACCAACACTCGATGGACGAAACAAAAATTTTTTTTTTGCCGTATTGGGGCGGCTTTAGAATACTAACCCCAAACCCACGCCGGATGGGTGTCGTAAGAGGCGACTAAATCCGGCCCGCTGGTGGTAGGGCCCTTGGAGGGATTATATTGGTAGTATTGATTTTAATTGTTAATTAATACCATTATTACTATTATTATTTCTCCATGGGGTTCGCTTTTACTTTTATTTTTCGCTTTTACCTTTGGTGTTGCTGATGTTCATGGGCAACGATAGCCACTTACCATTAGGTAGATCGTCAGCTCGATTGCCGGCTATTTCCATAAAAAAAACTTCGTGGACTTATCGAGGACCGATGCCGCGATGACAATTCAATATTAAAAAGAAAAAAAGAAAGAAAGAAAAAACCTAGTTACACGCTTTATATTAGCTTTAAACGGTTAGACTTCTACCAAACTTCGTAGACCTATCGAGGACCGATGATAATTCAATATTTAAAGAAAAAAGAAAGAAAGAAAGAAAAAAAATGTTCGGTTATGTTCGGTTTACATGTATTAAGTAGTTAAATAAATTTTAACTAAATTTTAAGTAAATTAATACTTGTAAACGGACAATTTAGTAGTTTAGTAATCAAGTAAGAGTTTTACTTTTTTCTTTTGTAGCCGAATCAAAGTTACTGCCACATAGCTAAGGAAAAGAAGTTCATTTTCCATTTTGTAGGGCACGTACACGGACCTAAAAAAAAGACGGACATAATCCCAAGAACAAATTCAGTGAAGCACCCATAGGAATACCAACTCTGTATTCGTACAAGTACACACACCCACACATTGACACCATATGGCTACGACATTGACACCATCGCCAATCAAAAATTACAAAATTACGCACACATGGTAAGCGAGCTGTCAGCTGTCAGCTTCACTCCCGGTTAGACAAGGTTACGTCTGTTCTTTTTTTATGTCTGTGGGCACGTATTGAATTATTTGAGCACGTCTTTATCCTTCCGTTTCAAACAAGTAATGTTTGATCGTTGCGATCGATCGTTACGATCGATCGTTCGTGTATGAGCGGCACTTTTGAACCGATCGATCGGTGCGATGTCCGGCAGATCGATCGCACCGATCGATCGCATCGTCAATGGCCCCCTTTAGAGACATTTCTATCAGCAGGTTTATTTCTTGTGTCTAAAACATAGGTAACGGGAATCCTGCACAAGAACTTAATAAATATTAATTACTAAGCTACTTCTAGTACCTTATAGTTAAAGATCTCACTACAAGGATCTCCCCGTAAGCTGTGGGTGAGCCAATTTATTGCGTTTGTAACCAAACAATAGTTATAAGAAATTTCAAAAAAATATGTATCGTAGGCTTTTCAGTACCAAAAGATGAAACTGTGTTATTGAATAAGTATTGCTGTCTCCAAATATTTACATTTCTGTAAATAAAATGTTTGTAACGAATAAGCTGTTTAATTTGACATAATTTTAATAGATATTGCGAAATAAAACAAAAAGTAAGCAAATAAGTTTTTAATGCAATTACAAATGAAATTATATGAATGTTAGTGACAACAAAAAATCTTAAATATCACATCATAAGTACATCATAACTAAAATGACTGTAATATTCGAATTAGTTTTAGCTGTTATTTCTGGAAAATATCTGAAGCATTTCAAAATTGCAGTGTGTGGAGTTAAACCTACATTAAAAAGCAAACTCAAATATGTTATGCAAAAATACAAAACTTACAAACTAAATGAACTTATGTGCTAGGACATCCATATTCAATTGATCACCCCATCAAACATCGAATATCAACCAAGATCTGTTATAGATAATTATACTACCATATATAACTACCATTTCTTTGTTATAGCATCGTTTTGTATCAAGAAATTAACTCGCTTTATAGCTTTATAATAATTCAGACTTCAAAAACAAAGGAACAAATCATTTTTACGGCTTGGTATTCGACTTTTGATGGATAGAAAAATTGACCCTGCAACTGCAATCGCACAACAACCAAGCTGAAATCACAACTAAGCACACTGAAATCAAAGCAATGATTCTAATGTTAACAACAAACACAACATTTCTAAAATAGGAATAAGTGAAGACATATTATCCTGAGTTAAATCGTTTAATTCACAGAAACTACTTTACAATCATTATACCTACTTACTAATATGTGAAAATTGATTATGTTTGAAATAAAGGTTTCAGATATAAAAATACGAGAAGTTGATGCTTATGGTAAGTAGTGTGACGTTGCGAAGTCCGCTCGGTGTCGATGCGTACTTACAGTTTAGAGCGCAGGTCAGACGTCCTAGCGGCTAATTGTCAAGATGGATCGTCGAACCTGAAAAAAACATTGAATTAACTATTGATAAACTCAAAGACGACACGTGTGGCGCGTTCGTTACCATGCCGGATAGCCGTGCCAACGGTCCTGGGTTCGATTCCCAGCGAGGCGGATATCTAAATGACGAATTTGAACCTCTGTTCTCGGTCTAGGTGTGTGTGTTGTCCATGGCACCCACGACACAGGGTATCTTAGGATGAGGTAATGAGTGTACAGCATTACTTATTTATTTGTTTATTAATATTTATATTCCGCTTCAGGGATGACAGCTTTCGAAGCTTATTTTTATAGTGAGTTATAGTGTTATTGAGGTTTTATTCATAGTAGAAGTCACCATCAGTGGCAAACATGCTTGTAGACAGTTATGAAATAAGTAATTTAGTTTCCTTTCACTACCACGTAGTGACGTAGGTGTGTCGAAACCGCGTATTATAAATCTACCAATCGGACATCGGTGCATTTTACATAAGTCGGCTAAAAACTCGCATTTTTTTCAAATGTATTGTTATTAAACAAGGTTGAATAGTTACCTCATATTCATGGCGTTAGAGTTCCCTGGCTCCATCTTGTAGCCGAGGGTCTCGTAGAATTTGATAAGCTTGTCTTTGCAGTCCAATGACATCTTGTAGCAACCCAGTTCTTGTGCCAACAAAGATACTGTTACGACAATCCTGAAAATATTAATTAAAGATCAATCAACCGTTATAGTCATCTTTTCTTCTACTACAACTTAGCCGCGTAACTTTCCTCGAGAGGTCCGGGTTTGATCCCAACCGAAGCAGACATTTATGGAACTCGAAATTTGGCTGTCTTTCGGATAAAAATAAAGATGCGCCAATAGTAGCGGCTGACTGAGCTTTTTTGGTGGACGTTACGTTTTGAAATGTAGATAAAAGAGCGCTTGTTTTGTCACTAAAGGGGGCGCATTAAGCTGCAAGTTGGGGCCCTGTATATTAATTGATACGGTAACTACGCCCCTGAGCACTTGTTTGTGTTTTCATTTTGAATCATAATGGTTTCATAGAAGGTTAACGATTTTTAACTAACAGCAGTTGACAGAAACTTGTTTGCGAGCGAGATGATTCATTGCGACATAACATGTAATTCAAAGGTATTGTGAGTGACAGACATTTTGTTTGTTTCTTCAGTGTGAAGATGAAAATTAGCACGACGACGTTAGCGCCTATTTACATATGTTTTCAAATTATTTCTACAAATGAATTTAACAAGTTGGGAATATATTATTTTCTGTCATATGTTCTTACAGTTTCGTTTAGCCTTAAAATTCTAAAAAAAATATATTTCTTCTATGCAAAAAAAAATATAATACACTTATTGTAATAAAAAACTAATATTTATCACATTAATGTTGACCGAAGTCAAAAAGTTTTTATTAAAGTAAAAAAACGTCAAGGCACATGCAATTTTTTTACATCTTAATTATGTTATCAAGATTCTTATCAGATTATTTGTACTGTTATTATTAACTGATAATATCCATATATTATCAACAATTAAGAGTTATTTGCAGATTAGATAAAATAAATGATAGTTAATGTTATATGTTATACATGTATAATTGTATATGAATCATGTTAGTCTGACACTAATTGATGGTATGAATTGAATGAAGTAAAATATATGGTTTGCCGAACCTAATGATTGTACAGATACAAAAATATTATCATAATTCTGTTTTTACTTACAATTTTCCCAATTGCTTTCCTCTATAAGTATCATTGACTACAACATCTTCCAATCTGCCTCGCTGTAAGAATAAATAAATAGTTAGGTTTTTTTTTATTTTAATTCAAATTCAATTCAATTTGAATGCTAATTCAATTTCAATTCAGTTTAATTCAATCTGAATTCTATTCAAGTTTAAAGACCCATACCAGGGAGCAGTTGTGAATGAATTTCTGCTCAACTGTTAATGTGGCAGAACCAATTATTTTAGAAACGCGCGTATCTTCAATTACAGTGACATAGTAGCCACCAGAGGCCTTCATTTGTGTGAAACGTTCTGAAAACAACAACATCAATAATTACTTGTTATTACCTTCTAGTAATATTTGTGTTTTAGTATATTGTTAAATATGCAAAAGAAAGTCCATTGAATTAATCTAGAGTATGAGACTGTTGATAATAATTCTTGACAAAAAATAACCGACTTCAAAATTAGGGATAACTACTTGTCAAATCTCACTCAAATTTAAGTGGGATCACATGGCAAGCACCAGCTATCGAATAAAAAAAGAATCATCAAAATCGGTTCAATCAGTCGAAAGTTCTGAGGTAACAAACAAAAAAAAAATACAGTCAAATTTAATACCTTTTTAGAAGTTGGGTAAAAATTGCAAAAAGATGTGCCAAGGCTTACACATACACATTAAAATTTACAAATTGTAAATGTAAAAATTATATTTAGTAATTTTTCTTCACAAAAGTTTTTTTTCCTGACAATGATAACATTGTCATCAAGGTCATTTTATTTTACTTATACCAATAAAGCAAGTAATATCATATTTAGTTGCCATTAAATCAGGAAGAAAACCAGATATTTAATGAGCTAATTAAAATGCCACCAGTATTATGTTTAAAGGTCAAATGGTAAATGTCAACATAATTATGATTGCATTCCATACAGCATTAAAACCTGTTTATCAACAATTGTTAATATTAACTCTTGATTGATCACTCTTGTATATTGTAAAATAATCATTTAGTATTATGGAATATAGACACTTATTTAACATCCAATGTATACTTTAAAGGTAAATTTGTATCTATATGGTATCTTTTTAAAGATAACACATTAATGTGATTGTTGAATTGTTATATAATACGTATATAATAGTTGTATTCTTAGTTTTATCTAATCATCAAACCCATTACGGACTAATTGCCTATTGAGATTATAGTATAATACATTGTTCATAATGTGTTGGCTGTGATTAAAATGTACTGTAATTAGTTAATTTGTTTTTATATTATGAACGAGTAATCGCCCTCGTTTTGCTTCGGTTTTCTTATTTTTTACACCTTGGGTTACATTATTGGACTTTTATTAAGGATCCCTAATTTTTTTGAAAATATAATATAGGCTATGTTACTCGGGGATAGTGTAGCTTCCCAACAGTGAAAGAATTTTTCAAATCGGTTCAGTAGTTTCGGAGCCTATTCAATGCAAACAAAAAATCAAATCTTTCCTCTTTATATATTAGTATAGACAATCTTGAACACATACACACAGTCATGCAAGTACCAAAAGAATGGTCCCAAATTTAATTCACAATCACATATTTTATTTAATATGCAGTTTGTTTTCTGGACATGGTTTTATTATGGAGTCTGTTATTACATTTACTGTCCGTCCCATAATACACATATTGCCTTTGTTTTGTATGTTGTATGAGCAATAAACACTTGTGTAAGCGTTTAAAAAATTATGAGTGTGTGTACGCTGACACACTCATAGCCCCCACATTAGGTTTTTACCTGTGTCGCAGATGGCATGGACGACACATATAACAAACACATCACAATAACACCCATGATCCGAGTACAAATATTTATCTGTCACATAAATATCTGCCCCAGCTGGGAATCGAACCTGGGACCCCTCGCTACCAACTAGGCTACAGGGTCGTCAATATAAAAATATATATATGATTTATTTATAAGATAATTATGCAACCTCATGGCTAGCAGCTTCCTTGCTCAGCACATAACCAAGTGAATGCTGCCAGCATCTTAGATACAGTATGACAGGGACCTATACTCCACGCGATTTGCAGCCGAAACAAATGTAAACAAACCATTAAAATGGTTTTCTAGTGTTTTCACTAACTGACTTTAATTTGTACACCAAATGCTTTTTATTTAGACAAATTAGGTACTCATTAAGACAAAACAGTACATTATGTTAAAAGTTTCAAATCGCTTCTTGGAAATAAGATTCTCATTGCAAAGTGTTTAAATGATGACAATGTTACGCTATTCATACTCAGCTCAGTTTTAACAAACTGTTCAACGTAGTCATACCGTTACGAGAAGAATGGAACGCAGCGGTACCTAAATCCTTGGGAGGAAGCGGTGTGACCTGGTACACAGACGGCTCTCGCAAGGTAGGAAAAGCAGGAGCAGGGGCCTATGGAGAAAAACCAAAAGATTTGATTCACCAAAACTTAGGCTCATACGCAACCGTGTTCCAAGCAGAACTATACACCATAATAAGATGCGTACATGAAAACCTTGAAAAGAAATATGTAAATAAACGTATTATGATACTCTCGGACAGTCAGGCAGCCTTATTGGCTCTACAGTCTGAGCAAGTCAATTCAAAGCTTGAACTATAAGGAATACAAGCCATCAACCAATTAGGCTTCAACAACAAGGTTACCCTAGGATGGGTACCTGGGCATAAAGGTATACGCGGGAACGAGAAGGCCGATAAACTGGCAAGAAGGGGGGCCGAGGCGCCCACCATGGGTCCTGAACCTATGGTGGGCATCTCAAAAGCAGTTTCTCGTGCCGCACTCAGAGCCATAGCCTTGAAAACGGGAGCTGAGATGTGGCGTAAGGAACCCGGCGCGAAACAGGCCAAAACGCTAATAGTGGGTTACTCGCAGATATACTCAAAGAAAGTGCTCAACCTGAAGCGACCCGACTTACGGGTACTCATCAGACTGCTCACCGGACACTGCAGGCTCAATAAACACCTTACGTTGATAGGTTTGAGCAATACTGCAACTTGTAGATTCTGCAGCGAGGCAGAAGAAACACCCATCCACATACTTTGTGATTGCTCTGCCATAAATCACTTCAGAAGTCGCATTTTAGGAGGCCACATAATCCCACCCAGTCAAGTAAGGGAGCTGGAACCCAGGAACATCCTATTATTCGTCCGAGCAATAGGACTTGGGGACCAGATCTAACTCAGAAACGGGTACGGCTACAATAGATCAAATCTGGTCGCAGTGGCCCCTGGGACGTTTGACCCAGGCCCGAAATTCCAAATAATAATAATAATAATGACAATGTTATTTGATTTTGTTTGTTTCCACATTTACTCGGAATTTATAATTGTTATCAATCAATATGTATTTATTTAAGAATTCATAAATACCTTATTGAGTAGTGTGTCTAAATAAAATGCATTTGGTGTACAAATTCATGTCAGTTGGTAAAAAATCCTATAAAACGATTTTAATGGTTTGTTTACATTTGTTTCGGCTGCATATCGCGTGGAGTATAGTTATAAACATTTTATTATTTTAATTCATATTTTACTTTAATTTATTTTTCAATTAATGTAAGTATATGAAATAAAGTAATTATTATAGATAAAAAAGACATTACCATCAAATTGTTTTCGGGTAATATTCCCTGTGCTTGTAAGTTGACTCAGCAGCTGAAGGAATCCTTTATCAAAGTCTGATCTTTGCAGTGGTCTTACTTCCATCCAGTCCTCTCCAGGCTGAGCAGCAGATATTTTTGGTTTGAAAACGGCAGGGCTTTTAGAGAAGTCTAACTTCTGCAATATTTCTGGAGGATATAAGGACTCAGAGGCCCTCAAATCCTAAAAATAAATATCATTGATATACCTCAGTATTTTTAATTAATTTTACAAAGATGAAAGTCAAATGTTTAAACTACATTTTGAAATCATTACCTCTTTATGATACTTTTCCATTCCCATATTGATTCACCTAACTAAATAAATGAATCATTTATTACTGTTAGTGCATAATTTTCACATAGACTACTGGCTATTGTATCTCAGTAAAATATGACACCTATACTACACAAATACTGGTTTTATTTGTACGTGGCTCAATATTACTAGACTATCACCACACAACCAGAATGTAATTCCAATAAGAGTGCCTATAATGTTCTATACACTAAAACCGGTTTGGTTCACTCACTCATTTAAAGTACCACTTATTGTGACTACTATTGGCTCGATAACAAAAAGTGAAAGGGAATGTTATGCTTCAAAATCACACTTCTCAAGTTCTCTCACATGTAATATAAATTTTAACGAACCAATTTTTACTTGCTTTGCTTTGACAAAATGACAACAAATTGTGAAGTTTGACAATTTTGACGGATGCCCTGACTTTTCTCCTTGTCTTGGAGTAAACAAAAAGTATAAATAATGCTCTATGGTCAACACATTAAACAGCTGTTTTTGACATCAACATGATATTGATTTGACAGTTTTGACTTGACTTAATTTATAAATAAAAAATAACCTAAAATAAAAAGTTAACATAGGATTAATGTTTATAAAATATAATGGCTATAAGTAAAGCCTGTTCTTTTCGAGTGCTAAAACAGTCTCACTCATGTTGTTTGTCTTTACTGGAGAAACATAAATATTTACAATGTAGTACTACTATTCAGAAACGATTTTTCTGGGAAGCTGACCGTAAAGGAGGATACAAAACTGCTGAGAAACTAGAAAAGATGTCAATCTTTGAACACATAAAAAATGGTTTTAAGGAACTTAGAAGTGAACTAAAATTGTTTGGACAAGAAATTAAAGCCCTCATTGAAATGGATCCTCTTTTGATAGCAAGACCAGGTAATTCTTTAAAGTTTGCTTGATAGATAAGTCTACTTAATTGTGGATCAAAATTTATAAACAGGCTTTTGTGATATTAAACAATGTCTGTCTTCACCATCTATTAGCATTAAATTGTGTTAAAACCAAGGCCTTATTCTTAAAGTTCAAAGACATTTATTCTTTGTATTCTTCTCCTTGCTTCTGATAATCCAAATGCAAATAATAATCTATCGTATTGGTGTCGTAAGATGACGGCTGACAGGGAATTGTGGAAGAGGAAAACATATTGCGCCGACCCCAAATAAAATTGGGAAATGGGCAGGATGATGATGATGATGATGTCGTAAGAGGCGACTAAAACCGGGCCGCTGATGGTAAGGCCCCTCGGAGAGGTAATATTGCTTTCAATAGTTCAATAATATCATTATTACTATTATTATATATCTGCGAGTGTGGGGTCCATCTGGATAGCTACCACACTCTTGCTTGAGTCTGCCGTCAAACAACCTGCTGCGTCGTGTTCCGGCTAAGGGTTTGAGAACCAGTTCCTTCTTTCTATTTCTTCTTTCTTGGTCAGTAACGCATCAGTGATACCTTTGGTGTCGCTAATGTCCATGGGCGACAGTGTTTCCAAAACTGTATTACGGTATTTTTAACCGACTTCAAAAAAGCGGCCAAGTGCGAGTCGGACTCGCCCATGAAGGGTTCCGTAGCAGCAAGTAACATAATATAAAAGTTCTTGTAGTTTGTTGTAACTTTGATCAATGTTTTTTGTGGTTTACGATTTATGACGTATTAAAAAAAAACTACTTACTAGATCTCATTCAAACCAATTTTCGTTGGAAGATTGAATGGTAATGTACATCATATATATTTTTTAGTTTTATCATTCTCTTATTTTAGAAGTTACAGGGGGGGGGGGGGGCACACATTTTACCACTTTGGAAGTGTCTCTCGCGCAAACTATTCAGTTTAGAAAAAAATGATATTAGAAACCTCAATATCATTTTTCAAGACCTATCCATAGATACCCCACACGTATGGGTTTGATGAAAAAAACATTTTTAAGTTTCAGTTCTAAGTATGGGGAACCCCCAAAATTTATTGTTTTTTCTATTTTTGTGCGAAAATCTTAATGCGGTTCACAGAATACATCTACTTACCAAGTTTCAACAGTATAGCTCATATAGTTTCGGAAAAAAGTGGCTGTGACATACGGACGGACAGACAGACAGACAGACAGACATGACGAATCTATAAGGGTTCCGTTTTTTGCCATTCGGTTACGGAACCCTAAAAAGGAGGAGGTATTCAATTCGACTGTATTTTTTTTATGTTTGTTACCTCAGAACTTTCGACTGAGTGAACCAATTTTGATAATTTTTTAATCGAAAGCTGGTGCTTGTCATGTGATCCTACTTAAATTTGAGCGAGATCTGACGAATAGTTTTCGAACTATCCCTAAATTTGAAGTCGATTATTTTTTGTCAAGAATTATGTTTCAAAAAATAAGGTAGATTCTCATAAAATATGCTTTTAGCGCAGTCGAAAATATTCACCCAATGGCAAATGATCCATCTTCAGGTACCTCTTCGAAGCTTGGAGTCCAGTTGTTTATATAAAATTCTTGGTTCCTCACTTCTGCATCTTTAGCCACAGAGTACAATTATTCATAGAGTATAGTGTCATACAATCCATGTTGAAAGGTTCCTTCAAGTGTTGTCTATGACAGCAAAGTTTTAAAAACAAAATAGCCGTTAGGTTCGTTGAGTTGACTGACAGAATATTTTTATCCCGATGGTTATTTTCATTTCGGAGTTTGTACAACTAGTATAAAAATAGTTTTGTGTTCGGAGTTAAACCATTCCTGATCCCATAATCGTTCAAGTCAGTTTTGTGAAACGTGAAAATTTTGTGAAGCGAATGCTACGAGATATTGTGTCTGCGCAAGTTTTAAACAAAGAAAACGGCTCATGTGAATTTTATCAAGGAACAATAAGATATAGACCTAAAGAAAATATCAGTGGCATATCTGAAAACAACATGTTATCTACGAAGGGAAGCGTGGTTACGTCCGAAGACAGTTTCATAACACCGGTGTCGTCAATGGGGGATCTAATGGCTTTGTCTCCGAGAAAGGATCTATCTGAAACTGCAGATATAACGAATGATCTTCTCACGGGCGTTGATTCCGACACCATTTGCGATGTCACAATGCAGGAAGTACCTATGTTCGATGAAATGTATATCGATGCTACGAGCTTAGACTATCTGGTTGCACTCGCCGATTCAAATCGTAATCACACCTGCGTAGATAGAGGGAAGGAGAGCCTCTTTGTTAAGTTTGATCCGCTGTACGCTAAAAACAAGCTAGACTCTGTGGATTCCGCAAATAAACAATCAGCTGTTGACTCGTCGGACCCTGACGTGGGATATGAAACCAGCAGCGCGACCTCTGTCAACACCGATATTAGTGTCGCAATTCCTAAGCACACGTTGTCTGCTGGACCAGTTCTTGCTACATGCAGTAAAGATAAGCCTACACAAATTGTCCCTCCGGTGGTCAGCTCAGAGGGCCCTAAAGCCAGTGTACCTCTATCTAAATCAACACCTGCTCTTGTGCGTAGTGTTTCGGCTATATTAACACCAACTCAAGTTGCTACAGAAAGACTCATCAGTTTCTCTGGTAACACGCCACCAACTGCAGCGCCTCGAAGTCCCAGATACAATCATTCGTTCAGTACACAAGAAGTTGATAGGCTCCAATCTTTGCGGATAATACTTCAGAAACAAGATCAAGAAGTTTTCCAATTAAGGCAGGAGAACAGGGAATTGAGATCTTCACTGCAAGATATGGAACATAAGCTCGGCAGGACTACTGAAGATCTGGAGCACAGAGTGAAAAGATTGACAGAGGAAAGAGATACATTATTGGAAAGAGAAAACAAGTTACTGCAGCAAATCAATGATAAAATTTTAAGTAATAAACAAATGAGCATTGTTATGGAAGAATATGAAAAGACTATTTCAGCTTTAATTGGAGAGCAGCAGCAAGAAAAAGTTCAGTATCAAGAAACATTTGATAAATTGAAGTCTGAAAGAGACCAGGCTCTTACCCACTTGACGAGCATGGAATACTCTTTCAATGATCTCCTCTCAAAATATGAAAAGTGCAAATCGGTTTTGCTAGAAACAAAAGAGAGGGAGAAGGTTTTTGAGCTTAAAATATCGGAATATGAAATTGGAATGAAAAAATATGAGGTTTTATACAACAATCTGAAAGAAGTCACTACTGAAAACTTAGAAAAGGCCAATGAAACTTTAGAGAGCATCAAGAAATCTCATGCAGTAGAAATCACCAAGCTAAATGCAGCTATGAAAAAACATGAGATAACAATTTCATCTCTTCAAGAATCCTTGGCTCAAAAAACAAGGGATAATGAGGAATTAACAAGAATATGTGATCAGCTTATAAATGAGGTCAATTAATTAATAGGGACTAGGGAAATAGGGATTATTGATATTTTTTTATTGACAAATTTTAAAAGTAAAATTTTAATATTAATATACAATAGGACTATTTATAGTTTCTGGTGGAAGTTTAAATTTGTATTCTATTGTTTCTGTATTTCTTAAATCTTAGTACTTACTGCCTTGACTGCTTTAACTGTTTTACTGTAGTAATAATAAATAGTATTTGACTATTTTCCCAACTAATAGCAACTAACGAGACTGACAGCAACTTATAGGATTATCTCAATAGATTATAGAAAATGGTATTACTAATTGTTTGTCATTTAAATTTTTAAGAAGTCATTAAAAGTTTTGTATAGCAAACTTTAATTTTGGTGCTGCTTTAAACTTTTGAATCTTTCTTTTCAAAATATTATAACTGTGGTGAATCTCGAATTTTATATTTTAATTTTATTATGTAAGTCATTGTTATTATAAATCTTGGTTGACATTTGAATGTGCCTTTTGTTTGTGATGACATTATAAGACTATTTTAACAATACTTGTATTTCATTTTACTTTACATGAAGATACATACATAAGGATCATATTCATAAGGTCCATGTTAATGCATAGGTTCTATCTGAAATTGTAAGTATTATGGTATGTTAATCTTTCTATAAAATATCAAGATTAATGCCTCTAATCACTTTCTATGCTTACAGGAGAAGTAGATCTGCTATGGTTGTTCAATGACCCAAAAGTCCTGGAAAAGTTCATTACCACAAGTGATAGTGACCATAACGAAGGGTACAGCTATTGCAAGTTGAGCATGAGTCCTGCTGGCCGGGCCAACTTCCATGGCTACTTAGATGTAAGATTACCAAAAGATGGGCGTATTAAGAGAGCAGGATATTGTGCAATGCGCTCCAACAGAATCAGGGTGAGATATTTTCTTATTCAATAGTTATTTTTCACATATTACAAAATAAATATGTATGTAATTTAGGGACTATAAAAATTACTTATTTATTCTTTGCACAATTTCATTCCAGTCTCTTTAAGACTAGCAATGTATGTAAAATACAATACAAATTCAAGTTATATTTTACACAAAAATAACATAAAAATATATTGTATTTGTTTGTAACTTTCAAAATAGATTTATCTATTATTAAATAAAAAAAATATTGCATGATAATTTATAGCTGTTTGTTATTTACAGAAATCATTCAAAAGAGAAACAACATATGACTGGAATCTATACAATACCCTAGTACTGAAAGTGAGAGGTGATGGAAGATCATATTTATTGAATATATCATGTGAAGGATTCTATGACATTGCATGGAATGATATATATCATTATGTGTTGTATACCAGAGGAGGTCCTTATTGGCAAATTGCTAAAGTAATTATTTTTTATATTAGTTCATCACTCATCATAACTATTAGATCTGTAACATGACATGAAACACAATACATATTCCTGCTTACTTTTTTGTTATAAATTCTTTCTTTCCATTCAAATTTAATTTGAATCTGAATGTTGTGTTAATTAGGAAAGAAAAGAAAGAAAAAATACTATAATTTCATTTCAGTAAAATGGTACTTATCAATTTTTCATCTGGTTCTTGCCAATGAAACATGAAACATAAAATACTACTTTACTATTAATAAATTATCCGTGGAAAATATGTTTTATAGATAGTTATTAAAACCTAGGAAAAATTAAATATTATAATCTTATATGTACTAACTAGTGTGTAAAGTTAGAATAATAAGTAGGTATTATAAAAAAAAATCTAAATATTTTTCAGTATTTATATTTCCATGGAGACATGTGATAAACAAAATCAGATTTTATTTAATGAATGTAAATATTTTGGTATATTACAGATTCCATTTTCAAAATTCGTCTTAGGATCAAAGGGTCGCATACAAGATAAGCAAAATAGAATGAGACTAGACAAAGTAACACATTTTGGTATATCATGCGGCGACAAAATAAATGGACCGTTTAATTTAGAAATTGAATATGTTGGTATGTATATTTTGTTTTCGAAATTTCTCAATTATGCAAAGTTCGTCGGAATACCTCTTGCGGTCATTATCAATAGTCTTATCAGATGATAATAATCTATGAATGTCTTAGTAAAGTAGGTAAACACTTGATTATAAATGGTAATGGAAAGGGAACATTTAGAATGGCTACTGCAGGTCTATCTACAGCACTGGGCGATGTGTTACTCATGAATGAATTTTACGACTCCTGAACGCGTCCAAAAAAAAACTTGCAACAATGCAACTTGATCAAATATGTAATTCGATTGAATTTACGCAATCCATGGGCGACCATAGTCACTTAACAGCCACCTCGTTTGCCGAGCTATTTCCATAAAAAAAACAAGGTTGAAATTTTCGAATAATTGGACGTAACATTATACCCCGCGGTTCTGGTATTCTTTTTAAGATTTTTTTTTATAATTTTAATAATTTTGATACCTACACTTAGTTTTTCTGATTTTGTTTTCAGGCTTGGAATATGACCCGACGCATGACGAAGATTTTGCCTACGAAATGTATAGAACAGAAAAACTCATTGTTGGAGTTTGATTACATCTTTCGTCAATGAAAGTACCTAACGGAAGACTATTAGAACCATCGATGTTACCGTTTTAATCCAGGAAACGAGATATCTAGTTAGCGCCTCCAGCATTACAAATATATTTTTCAGTACATACAATGATTTTGGCAATTAAATTTAACAATGCGATCTTGATCAGTAGACAACAAATAATCCGATGTGAGAGCGGGAAATATGTGACCCATAATCAATCTGAGTACTGGTACCTCTGTTATGCGTTTCACGTAACTTGTTCCCTGCTCTACTATATGTATACTATTAGTATAGTATAGAAGGGTACACTTACGTGAAATGCACTCTACCGTTTGTGGTCAACACTCTGAATAATGGTCGTCACCGTCACAGGACAGCCTCTGCATATGCCGTATTTTTAACGCGCCGACGACGCGTGTTTCGCATACGCGCGCTCCTGGCTCTGTAGCCTGTACATGACGAAAAAGCACTTGCATTTGTATCGATTCACACGAGACATACGCATTCGAGAAGCGCATTCGGAGCTCGTCTGCATCGTGTTTACTAGTAGGTACCTACTAACGTTTGAATTGCGTTGGAGAAAACGGGGAGATTCCTCATCTGATAAAGTCCAGGTTTCTGTATTCCAATAAATATGCAGCGTATGTGTCGCTGTAACTGCGCGTATGTATCGATACAAATGCGCGTTTAGAGTATTGAAGTATTATTACTACCATATAGAACCGACACCGCGAACACAATATATGTCCCAATGAATTGGCGTCGATCGGCTTCAATTTTCAATGGATTCGTTCTATTTTGAAAGGAGAACGGGGGCTCAATTTTGAAAATAGAACCTCCCGCTCCCGGCGGGACACATTTTGTTCGAGATGTCTGTTCTGTGACATTATACTTCAATGGTTTAGAGCGATATTTTTTTTAAACGCATGCAAATGTTTAGTATCTGCGTTTGAATTTCGTTTAAAGCGCATTAACTTGCGTACTCTGCGCGTTGCGTCGTCGGTGCGTTAAAAATACGCCTTGTGATTAATCTCTCACATTTCCAGCCAGTCACCATCTGAAAGGAAAGCCAATGTCTACGAAGAAACTTGTAAAAGCTGATAGGTTGATGAACCATACGGAAATTATATAAACGCTTAATACTTGCAATAAAATTGTGTAAATACAATTGTTTAATTGATTCGGCACACATGTTCCCTTACATCTATTTCGATAAAATTTAATGTTTCTTAATCTATCCATTACAGTCTGAATTTCAACCATTAAACTAAACGCACAGTTTCATAAAAAATACATTTGCTAAAATTATTAATTAAAAATGTATATATTATTGTTTTGCTGGCTGTAGTTTTTCTACGTTTCATGTGACGTCACGCAGCTGTTGAGATGTGATTGGGCCAGGTTCCAGTGAATTACCAAAACGCGCAGCTATCGTTGGTTGACTTTATTAGCATATCCGGAGTCTTCTGTCTTTCTATTCATCAACAGTTAAATGGATCGATGTGGAATTTACTTCACTATTATACACAAACTTTGTTTTTTTTCTTACTACCCGTTTATCAATAGATCCTAGGATTAACATTATCTTCTAATATGCATCATGTCTCACGATACACTTAAATATCATTTAGTTTAAATTACTATAAATATGGTTAAGAGCCTCTCATCCACCTGCTTTATGAACTAAAATCAATGAAATTTCATATTTATATTTTTATGTTGCTTAGCCCAATAACGGTATCTTAACCGGTACTACATTAGTATACTCTATGCTTTATCATTGCTTCATTATCTGTGTGCTTTTTAATGCCAAAATTTAATTGGATTTTTTTTTGATCTGTGAAAAGTCTGATGTCATCCATCCTTCCATGGAGACCATTTAATTTTAATTAAAAATACCTAAATATGGAAGTGTCGAAAGAAGCATAAAAGGATTAAATAATTTTGTTACTCAAAAATAAAACGTGTGGTCCAAGAAAGTAGTGGTGTAAAATCAAGTGTACTGAAGACATTATTAGTCGTCTCGTACATTTCATTACTCCATGCGTGGGATGTTTACTATTTCTTGCACATCTGCTAAATATTAGGTGCTACTGTTAATATTTTGAGATATATACTGTTTAATCGGTGTTATACCTGTAATAAAGTGTGCATGACAAAAGTTTTAGACTTTAGTGTCCTTGAATGTGCTGACTAATTTTATTTCCAGGAGACTATGTCTCCTCAAATAACTTCTTGACTGCAAATTTTGAGAACAGCGCGTATCGTGTACAGTACCATGTCAGGTACGGAGCAAAATATAGTGAACTCAATGCAGCAACTTTCTGTTCAACCGAACAACAGTGGTCTCACTGAGAAACCAACTCAAGTAGTAACGCCTGCCGTTAACAGAAGTCAGCCTTCTTGCGCCAACAAAGTTACGCCCGTTAAGGCTAACACTGTGTCTCCAGCTATAGCCACCATAGACCGACTGCTGAGTTTGGGAGGAAACGTTCCTCCGCCGCCGCCAGTGATCACACGACCAGCAGATATGGACCCCCACACGATGGAGCAATTGCGAGCCGTAAAGGAAATGTTGACGGCTCAAGAAGAAGAAGCGCAAGGCTTGAGAGACCTCAATCGAGAGTTGCGGGAGCGATTGGACGAGTGTGAGATTAAGATTAAAAAACTATCTGAACAAAATGATGAATATGCGGAAAAAGAAAAAGCTCTCTCGCAACGTGTCGCTGAGAAAGTTAAAAATAATAAGCAAATGAGTGTGGTTATGGAGGAATATGAACGTACAATTTCCTCTCTTATTGGGGAAAGAGAGGCCGAGGGTAAACGGTGGACGGAGGAGCGAGCTACGCTGTTGCGGGAGCGTGATGAAGCTGCCGCACATTTAGCCTCAATGGAGCATGCATTCAATGATGTCCACACTAAGTATGAAAGATGTAAAGTCATCATTCAGGGATATAAAAGTAACGAGGAGACTTTGAAGAGAACTGTGGAGGAAAACAACGATGCAATACAGAAATTGGAAGCGAGATATGAGACCCTTCGACAGCATGCCATGCAGCAACTCAATAAAGCGAATGCAGAGCTGGACACAGTAAAAAAGGTGCATCAAGCTGAAATTCTAAAATTGAATGCGATGCTTAAGAAGAGTGAAGTTCATGCCTCATCCTTGCAGGAATCTTTAGCTCAGAAGATTAAAGACAATGAGGAACTCACTGCAATCTGTGATGAGCTGATCAATAAAGTTGGTTAAACACCCTTAATAACATGACATAACTCAATAATTTAAGCAGGATTTGTATTTGTATGCTAATATTGCTAGAATATTGTAATAGTGTTTGAAAACGGCTCCAAAATTAGTAATGCTTTATTTAATCAGTACTAAAATTTCTTCAATATTGTTTATGATTAAACAGTCCCTTTAGTCTCCCTTATATTTATATACTCTGTGCAATCCTTGTTTATTTTTGTACAATATGTATAACTTTAGTCTTTAAGTTTTATGATTTTATGACTACATATAATTCTAAGTTGTTTAAGTATTGCGTTTGAATTTCTATTGGTGCTTTTACTAAACCCTAATGTTCTTTACCTTTTGCTTGTGTATATTACTAAAATTGTTTCTATAGCTCGCTTGAATAACGGTAGAAAGAAATATATTTTTTTGTACTCACCTATCCAAAGATAGTAATGATGTTAGCTAATTAGTTATTTAGATATCAATATGATACCTTTGGCGTAAGATATTTAATTGCACATGCAACCCAAGTGTTAGACTGTACCTTTAAGTAATATGTAGTTTCCAGCAGCCTACAACAAAGTCCACATGCTGCTTATGAAACTAAGCTTATACAAAATGGAACTTCCTTATAGCTGCCATAATAATAAATTTTATAAAATTGTTTTGTATAAACTACATAATAGTTATCTATGTTTTTTTTGGGACATGCTGTATTTTTATTGAAATTATTGTTGTTTACATTGTTGTAAGTGCATATCCATTTAATATTAAGATCCTTAAATGTTTATTAAAAGGGGGCTTTTTGATTCTCAATTTTAAACTGATGATTTCCAGCATGCAAATTGGGCTATCATGTGTTGTATCAAGGTGGAGTTAAGATTAAAACTTTTCTGTACCTAATATAAACCTAACCTGTGGTTGGATTAAATCAGACAGAATTGCTGAGAATTAATTTGATGCAGTGTCTCAATTCAGACCATACACGTCTCTTCTGGTGGAGATAACCACCCTTACTATTTCACCCATTTCCACTTATGGAGATAGCATTGTTTCTCAATTTTTTTAAAGTTGTTGCTCCGTAAATAATATCTAAAAATTTTGCGACTCAGTCATACTACTTTAATTATGTCAATTTTGCGTTTTAATTTTTAAACTGGCTACCCAATAAATTACCAAACAATTAGAAGGAACTCATTAGAAGATAAAAACAGACTTGTCTATCTCATCTGATATAATCATTCTAGTCTGAAGATTAATTTATTATTCGCTTTTTTACTTATACTGCCTGTTTGAAATGATATTGTTCAGTTGATTGCATCCATTACAGAGTCCTTGTAACTATTATGCAGAAAATACTCTGAAGTATATTCAGCTGTAGTTATAAACTATCAAATGGAACTGTTGTATCTAGTCTGTAAAATGTACAATGGATCCAATTTAAACAATATAAGAGAAAGAAAGCTTGTAAAAAGAGAATAAAAGTTTACAAGCTATGCAGACATAGACAGCCCTTGTCTGCACACCCTGTTACTTGTGTAACATTATTATTTAAAAATATATTATTGATGCATGTATAAAACAGTAAATGAACTTAATTGCTTTAAGCTTAATTTAACGCAAACTTAAATTTATATTTAGGAACAGAAATATGAAGGAGCCTATTGCAAGCCCAGGGGATTTTATTCTAGCTACTTATATACAAACTGTACAGAAGTGTAATGGTTTACTAAAAATAATACATGTAGTCACAAACACAGTTATATCTGCTGGTTAAAATAATGCTCTAAAAATTTCAACTTTGCTAGAAATAGGCGATTTTTTTACCACCAATGTTTGGCTTTTTGTCTTTATTTTCCTAGTAGGTGTAATTTATAAGTAGCTTGCAATGAAATTCAACAAAAGTGAAAGACTTATCAAAATCATAATAAAATGGATAATTAATTAATTATATTGTAATGTATAGTTTTTAATTGGAGAAAGTGTAAGCAATATTAATTTCACTTAGTGTATCTGTGCCTTTATGGGATTTAACTTTCACCATCCATCCAGTCCATTAAGTAATATTTAAAGCATCATTACATTACTAACTGAGATTTGTATCTGTAACATTTGATAAGTATTAAAACTAGGTTTAGGCAGTCCAATATAGATAAGCATTATTTCCCGAATTTTGAAGTTTGAATCTTGAAGGCCTATGTTTAATGTTGTCTGAGGACTAGTGAAGTGAAAGCGAACACACGCATAACGCTAAAATAGGTGTTTCTTTTTAGCTCATGCCATATTTTATAGTATACATATTTCATGATACCAGTCATCCAAAAAATTAAATTAAAGTGATGCAGATGATTAGAAGGGATGTATCTAGACTGATATTTACAAAATTGGACATTGTGATAATGCACATTAAATATTTAAACTCAAAACGCATTAACTGAGTTTACTGAGTAGGCCTCAAGGTAACTTCATACGAGTATAATCAATTACAAAATCCCAAGTGTGTCGTAACCATTGTTATTTAACTCCATCTAATAAATATTGAGATTTATTCATAATCATAATAACGAATTATTGGATATACTTAATAAAATATAAATTTTTCACGATAAAATATTCAACATTCCAGATTATTTTTGTAGTTTTTTATGTGAACTGAAAATTGTTTTGTCTGATTTCAACACTCCTCATTGATTCATAACTATTTGTAGTTCCAGCTACATAATATGATTATACCTCCGGGTATAGAATCCCTCGTGGTACTTTTCTATCGTTTATATTTATTTGAATATGACCAATCAAAATTTAATTCTCTTCTCAATAAGTTTAAGTATACTTTTTGTACGATTTTTTTATAATTTCAGTATTTTGTGTAAAAATCACAGTATATTCATGTGAATAGAATGAGGAAATAAAATTATCCATATTTTGTATTTCATACGACTTTTATTTCACTATAATTAAATATTTTGATTCACAAACCCAGTAGGCCATTTATCCCTATACCTACGTATTGTGGGTGTAATGAACTTACACGAAATGCACTACATATGAAATGTATATTGAACGATGACGTGGCGACGACTGATTTATTAGTAGATTAAACTCTTCGATCGCTTAAACGTCTGCATCAGCTGAGAATCGAACTCGGAACTGTTGCGCAGGCAGGGTATCTGAGAGTTGGCATAGTGCACCTAATTCTTTGTTATAAAAATTATGTCAAATTGATGTAAGGAATCCATCAGCACTAGAAAGTGAATTTTGTGCAACTCAGGAGTATTAGGAAAATAGTAAATAATGACCAAAATATATCCATCGGAAATCGAATTGAGAAAACTGCAATAAAATTTAGCTATCATGTACATATTTACATTTATTTATGCACAATTTAAAAATATACAAAGGATTTATTCATACGAAACAAGTGCTTAGTAAAATTTTATCACTTTTTCTTTTTGAGTATTCTGTATGTGTCCTTGCTTATCAAGTAACTGGCGGCGGATACCACCGTCGACGCAGCGGTGACGGCACAGAGGGCTTGTAGCGCGGGGTGGTCCACGAAGCCAAACACGGGCGATGCGAGGGTAGTTCCCACCTGATGAAAAAATACAATTAGGTAATAAAATCATGTTATGTTTATTGACTTGTGCTTTAACGTTGCCACACGAGGAGAGGAGAGAGTAGTTGTACTCGTAATCATCGATAGTACAGCGAGATTGAAATTGAGCTCAGCGCAATAAATGAACTTGTACGATATAGGTATTGCTGAGGAGTTTCTTTCGCCATTTCTTCTTCATAACTAAAAAAATACTTATATTGATGAAATAACTTACATACTCGTATATCTTACAGAAAAACAAATATTTATTATAATACAGCGTGGTCAAGAAATGTTAATAAATATTTCACCCCCCGCTTCTCCTCGTGATTCTCTGACCGAATACGTAAAAAAAATCTGACCTTAATTTTTACCCAAATTATCCTTTAAAATACGTTAATCATAGACACCGCTCGAGAAACCGGTGACCTAGTAACCTACATATTGCAAAGGAACACCGCCTCTCAGTCGGCACACCGCAAAGGCACGCCGCGCCGCAAACGCTCGCTTTTTTCCAATGAATCATGCCGCCTAAGGCGTGGTACACATTGGGTGCTCTGCACTGCGCTGTGCGCGGGTTGATAGCGTCGTAGATACATCGCTTTCGGCACGGCGTTCAGCGAGCGTTAAGTAGGATGAGCATTTCTAGCTCAGTTCGAAAATGGATGTCGAAGTGATTACTTGTGTGTTTTCATATCCCAAATAGCTGGTCGCTTATGGATTTCGTCAATAAAGAAATGAGTATCGAAATGTTCGGTCTCCATTTTCAACGTGCTAACGTACTCTACTCTACACCAAAGCGCGCGATTAAATGTACAACAAGATGGCGGCTCATGTATCTCGAAGCGCGCAGCTGACGCCCGCGTAACGCGCGTTCGTATGAAAATATGTGAACGCGCGTTTGACGCACGCTTGACCAGAAGCGCGCGCTTGCATGTGTACACTTCAATAGAACTCCTGATTCTCAAAACTCGTGTTAGTAAAGCGCCCGTTTGAAAGCGCCCAATGTGTACCCGGCCTAAAAGTCGCACCGCTTTGTCGGCACGTGTCAAGGACACGCCGCAAACGCTCGCCTTTTTCTAGGGATGTTCGAACCAGGTATCGATTTGCTTTGATACGATTTTTTGGATCAATCCGGATCGAATCAAATATTTGAAGATAAAAAACATTTTGTATTCTTTACCTAATCCGAACTCAAAATTTCGATTTCAATTCTATCCACCTTTAAGTATCGATCCGCCAATACTTTCCCTACATTTATTTTGTTTACCTCTAATTTAAAACTACTACTATCTCCATATTTCGATCCGATCCTCCTTACTGCATTGATCCGCCAATAACGAAGTAGATATTTTGTTTAGCTCTAAGTTTAAAACAATTAGCCAACTCCATATTTCGATCCGAGCCACGTGTCATGTGTATCGTCTGTCAATTAATAGTATTTTGTCTAACTCTAAGGTTAAAACAATTACTTTACTTCATAATTATGAAATCTGTAAGGAGGATCGAATTAACATAATTATGTTAATTCGATCCTCTTTACAGATTTGTCAAATAATCGATCAGCTAATATTATCTGGCTAAGTATTTTTGTTTACCTTTTCTAAATTTGAAACATTACATATCTCCTTAATTCGGTCCGAATGATCCGATCCAACTTACATAAGTTTCGATCCGCCTGTGGATCGATTGTCATTGTATCGATACAAAAATCGAGCGGATCGTATCCCACTGTATCGGTCCAAAAAAGTATTGGATCGGATCGAACATACCTACGGGTGACGGGCCACACCGTCTGTCTCTGCAAGTCCGTCGCTAACGCTTGCATTGCATTAACGTGTATCGCGAAAACTATCCTTGGTGCTTTGCATCGTAAATGTGTTTCATTAGTTCAATTAATTTAATTAAAGTTAATAATTTAAAATTAAGTTTTAATTTAGTTCAGTTAGTGTTATTTCAATACTAAAAGTGCCTGTCCAAACGTGTTAAGTGATAAGCCCCGCCCACCTACTTAACAGAAAATAAGAAAAAATTCTGATTTACTAGTTTACTTGCGTACTAAATTTTAACTACTAAACTGTTTGTTTACGCGTATTAATTTACTTAAAATTTTGTTACCTACTTAACTACTTAATGTAAACTGAACATAACAGGTCATTCACCTAGCGGAATCCGCGATGAGTTTCAAAATTGAGGTTCGAGTCCGAGATCTTGATATGTGATTCTCTAATCATCTGGTACGCACTTGCGAAGTGAAGGGAGTCTCGAATTCTAACTTCAATTTTGAAACTCATCGTGGATTCCGCTGTCAAGTTACAAAACAAAAGCGAACTTGCATCATATTGACATGTCATTCTCTAATCATCTATTACGCACTTGCGAAGTGAAGTGAGTTTCGAACTTGAACTTCAATTTTGAAACTCCGCTGTCAAGTTACAAAACAGAATAGCCTTGCTGATAACGTGAGTTCAACGCTCTGCTAAGGCGTCCACACGTTTTGAGATTTTTTGTATTTAGTTTGATATTATTATCTCTGTGATTTATGGATGTTTTTATTATTTCTTTGTTTATTCGGTCAGAGAATCACGAGGAGAAGCGGGGGGTGAAATATTTATTAACATCTTTTGACCACGCTGTATAATTTACCTAACCATAACATTAATAGTAGACAAGTATTTTAATGGTCACTTTACAAATAAGGTAAGTACGTTTAATTTTGTGTCGATTTCATTTTACGTAAGTATTTTTTACTCGTAAACTACAAATGCGTCCTCAGCACTATGTCGTAAGTAGAACACGAATGACTGACTAAATAAAGAGTGCTTGGCCCTAATAAACCCGCCTTCTACGTAAACGGAAGACAAAGGGCTTGCTTGACGCTTTGTCACTTGACAGAAAGGATAAGGAACGCTTGCATATTCATTTTAATAAGTTTATTATGAAATGTAGAGATAATTATGTATAAGTATGAAGTATTTAATCACCGGTCAACTTCCTTGAGTAACAAAATATTGAAAGAACTCATTTCTAATAGGTATGAAATCAGTAATGTGACAAAAAAGTTGAAGTAACAATGGATACGGCATGTCTGTAATCATATTATGTATTTGCTGGGTAGCATTTGTTTAATTTAAATAGTAGGTACCTACTGACAGGTATCATCTATACAAATAAATAAAATTGGAATGTCTGTTTGTAATATTAAAATACGGTATATACGGTACATATACCAAAACACCATTTTCCACAAATTTTTTTCTGTCTGTTTGTTCCGGCTAATCTGTGAAATGGCTAGTCCAATTTTGACGGGACTGTCACTGGCAGATAGCTGATGTAAGGAGTAACTTAGGCTACTTTTATTTTAGAAAAAAAAAATAGTTTGTTAGGCGATACGAAGTTCGCCGACTCAGCTAGTATAACATAAGGAGGGTGATGATAGTTAAAAAACCCTTTTTCAATGTGCGATAAAGTTAATTATCACTTGCATGCATGACAGAGCTGTTCTTCTAGTTTTCTCGTGGCCTATGGTCTAAAACTCTTTCAGTGGGTGAAGAGGCTTGTGTATTGGGATTTAGGACACTTACGGTAATTATTGCATATTATGTAGTAGTAATAGAAGCGCTCATAGCTCGGCGGCTTGTGTCGATCCTGCGTGATCGACCAAGTGAAGTAACAGCGGGTGTGGTCGGTAGGTATACTTGGATGGGAGACCGCTAGTGGCAAAAATTTCTTGAGCACTTTCGTGCTTCGCAGGGCACGTAAGCTTTGTTCCCGGTTGATAACATAAGATAACATTCGTTAAGCCATGCGGACGGCAAGAAAACTACAGACACTTAGGTTGGCCACTATTCCGTCCACCTATCCGAATTGAAGCAGCATGGTGGAATGCATACTCCAAGGCCCCTTAAGAGGAGAGACCGGTGTTCAGTTGCGGGCCTTATAGGTTCAATTGTTTAAACACCAGTGCATTGTAATACAATGGTCTGTCCGTACCGGTTGTTGTTGATGGCGCTGCTCTCGTAGTTGTAGACGAATATATTTAACTGGGACAAGTGATCCAGATGGGTAATTCCAAAGTCGAGAAAGTAGTCACTCGTAGAATCCAACACGGATGGGCTGCGTTCGGGAAACTGCGTCATATCGTCCAAAACACTACCTCAGTGCCTGAAGTCGAAGGTATTTGAGCAGTGTGTATTGCCAGCGATGACATACGGATCCGAAACGTGGTGCTTTACTGTTGGCCTAATCCACAACCTCAAAGTATCGCAGCGGGCTATGGAGAAGGCTATGCTCGGTATTTCTCTACGTGATCGCATCAGAAATGAGGAGATCAAAGATATATAAACATAGCTAAAAGAATTAGCCGGCTGAACTGGCAATGGGCTGGCCACATAGTTCGAAGGACCGATAACCGTTGGGGAAGAAAGGTCCTCAAATGGCGCCCACGTCTCGGAAAAAGGAGGACGCCCCCCGACCAGGTAGACTGACAACCTGAAGAAGACAGCGGGTATCCGCTGGATTCAGATGGCTCAGGACCGGTCAGAGTGGCGCAAGTTAGGGGAGGCCTATGTCCAGCAGTGGACCTCCAAAGGCTGATGGATGGGATGAATGTATGGTCTGTTCGAGATGATACTATAATAGAAGAAGATCCGAACTAAAGACTTTTACCCATCTATTTTAAGAATGAAAAATGTTTTATAGCATTTAATTTAGTATACTAAAAATATATTGTGAGTGGGTCCGCTAAAATATTCCTGAAGGTCGCTTCTAGTTCGGATCTTAGACCATAAATTGATTGAAACAATTTGAGGTAGAACAATTAGAGTTAAAAAAACAATTACCAGAAGCAATTGCACGGCCGTGTTCACTTTGCTGATGAATGTGGGCGCGAGTTGTGCCGTCGCGTGCGTCACATCGAAGTATCTGCTCAGCGTTCGCTGCAAAGGTTTTTTTTTTTGTTTTTGTCTTGCCACCAGTCACTTATTGACTTATAGATAATCTGATAGGTAATTCTAAAAATAGATAGCTCAATAGTTATCATTAAGTTTAAATAATTTATATTGGTTAAAAAATCCCATATATCTTTTGTGATATGACTAAGTTGAACATAATTATGTAACAGAATGTAAACGAATATGAAGATAATTATTTTTTATTTATAAAATCTTGAAATCTTCTTGAAATAAGTATTTTATGTATTGCAGCTGATTCAAGTATTGCAGTATTGATGATATTCTACACTATTTCAGTAACATACTTACAGGTGGTGGCAGGCTCATATATCTGATAACGAATCCAGCTCCAACCAGGATAGCATCACGACCCACAATTAGTAATGTTAGAGCCAGTGGTATCAATTCTTGCCATGTGAGTGAAATAAATAATGTAGCAATCAGTACTTTATCTGCCATAGGATCAAGGAATGATCCCATCTTTGTAGACTGCCCTTTCCATTTTCTCGCTATCCAACCATCTAGCTGCAAACAAGTGAATTTCAATTAACAATTTACTTCAGGGTTATTCTACTTATTTCCCATACAATACTACTTACCAAATCTGTCACTCCTGCAAAAACCAATAATCCAAGGGCAAAATTGTAATTTTCTTGTAAAATCTGGTACCCAAGATAAGGGGACATAGCTATCCTTGTTACACACAGGATGTTTGGTATGGTGAAGATATTTTCTTTCTGAAAGGAAAAAGAAAACAAAATATGCAACTCATGGAATGTCATGTCATGTGGCCATGTAGTGCAGATGCAGTTACCTATTTACTATACCCAGATACTGTATAGTAACAGGCAAGTTTGATAACTGCTTGCTGACCAACAATGCATTACTGATGCCGATCATATTAACTAGTCCTTTCTTCAGACGAGTTTAGTAAACAATCTTAATGTCTTTTTTCGTAATTTGTAATTCTTAAAAGGCGGATTCAATATGAAAATAATTTAAGAATAAACAATCATTTAATATTAAATGTAAAATTAAATTGAAACTGGGACTTTCAATACTATACTTTACTTCATAATTTAATAAACTCTAATTTAGAGTGATTATGTCAAATGCTGTGTTCAATATTGATAGATAATAATTGTTGATATTATGTGTTCTAGTGCATTCAGTTCTTTAATTTTTTTTTTACTCAATCATATTCAATATACATATGTCGCTCACCTAGTAATACAACGGCACATCTACATTTGTCATATTTTACAGAAGCGAATTTCAAAAATTATATAAAAATGTTTAAAATTAATTTATGGGTTTTTTTTATGTTTTTTACAGATTGTATGGGTTTGGTTACTGGTATAGACATTAATACATATTTATCACTATGTAGATTATGCACTTTTAAACACGTATACCATATAAATTCAATTTCGCATTTTTTGCAGATGTGCCATTATATTACTAGGTGAGCGATGTATATATACTGTACATAGTTATTGTCGACAAGTAGTTTTCTATAAACTTGTCTACTCCATATATTAAGTAGAACATTGAACGATCCTTTTTATAGAATATTTTTTATAATTAACATCATAATAATAATCTACTGATATATTGATAATAATTTGAGACACATGATAATAAATTATGATGCTCTAATTATTCCAACTTTTTTTTATCTCATTTAATTAGTCATGTCACGTTGCATGCAACAATCATGAAAATTTTATATTCTCCACACATTATAAACAAAATAACGATAGGTCAAAATTTCAAACACAATTTTTCACACCTCAACAACTTCTTCAATTTTTTCCCTCACTTTGGCTTTTGTTTCCAATATATCTTTGATCAGGTGATCCTTTTTTACTTTTAATTTGTGCTCCGTAACCTCTTTTTGTTGCCTTATATCCCGCACAAACTCAACCCCTTTTTTACGAATTCTGTGCTCCGTATCTTTTATAATTTCTCTCCTTTGCTCAAATGCATCTTTTAACGCTTCAGCTCTTTTTTCCAAGTTAATAAATTGTTTTTTGCTATCGGATGAATAAACACACACTATCGATGAAAGTTTCAAAGGGAATCGAACCGCGCATCGTTTATTTGTAATGATTTTGTGAACCGCGAACAAACTATACGATCTGTAATGATTACAACACGATGTTTGCACTTGTTTGATTACACTGTACGTTCTAAAAAACATTATACCGGGTTGTAATGAGTAATAGTTACACGAAAAGACTACTTTTTACTAAAATAATTTGATCTCTAATTTATTACAAATAAAAAGTGAAAAAGAAGGAGTAACCACCGGCCCGCGGCGGTGGGCGATAATTTGACATGAGTGACATGTTATTGACAAATGACAAAAATAAATGTGACATTGACAGCTGATTATAGACAATTAGTTAAGCACAGATAAATTAAAGTAAAAGTGCCATTATTGTTATATATTCAGGGTACTTTCCATTTTTCCTCCAACCACATTTTAAAGTCTTGAACATATTTTTTAGGCAACCCAATCGTGATACTTTTCTTTACATAATGAAGAGTACAAGGAAAGAACGATCAAAATCACCCTGAAACAGTTTTTGAGTTAGTAACACCATCTAGTTCGCAATACGGTAAGCTTGCTTATCCCGAAGAAATGGGCAAAAACGTTCTAAGTCACACACACTCACTCAAATTCATAAAATGTTAATTAATCTAAACGTCAGTCAGATTGTCTCTTTTCTTTTTACATGAATCCATGGAGTTTTACAGACATTTTTAACGAAATCAACATTAAAAAGGAACTGTTTTGCAAACCGTGTCGTACGACATTTGAAATGAAAGTGCTTATTGTAAGGATCACAAATATATTTTTGTTATAATTCTACAATGGATAGTTTAAAAATTATTCAATAAAGAACGAAAATTGTCCATTCCCCCTTATCTCCGTAACTACTGAGGCTAAGATTTTGAGAAAAATACAGAAAATAGTTCTATATTTATATGTTACAGGAAAACCTATAAGAAGTCTATGGTCTTAAAAAAGGGCCCAAAAAATAAAATAGAAAAATAACTGTAAATACATAATCAACGTACGGAACCCTCTTCAAGCGAGTTTAACTCAAGTCAAGTTATTTTTATTATGTTAGATTATTTTTGAAATTTTTTATTGTGGCTGTTTATTTTAATATTTAATAAGTAAACAATAGCTAACAAAACTCACTTCTTTTATTTATTTTTATAAATAAAGCAATTTAGCCCTATATTGATGGGCGAATCTAGCCCTTTTTAAAACTCTATTTAGCCCGAAAACCTGACACCAAGTTGGCAGCACTAGGCAACAACGGTGGTCGCAGTGCACTATTGGGGGTAATCTATGGTCTATTATCACTGTCACGCGCGGAGCAGGCACAGCTGGTTTATATGTCTGTGGAGCAGTGTTGCCAATGCTACGGCAATTACCGTGTTCTACGGCTTTCAGACCAAAAAATCACAAAATCTACGGTCTACGGCCCGAACCCTAGGGCCGTAGCAAATTCTACGGCTTTTCGCAAATTCTACGATCTTTCTGTTATTTATTATTTTTGCAGACATTTAACGAATATTAAACCCTTAAAACAGTGTCACTAGGCTAATGAAGAGTGTTCCTTGTTTTGTGGACATGAAATTCACTGCTGATGACCTTTTTTTTTTTTTTTTAGTCCGATGGTATATATTTGGCATAATTGGATAGCATAATATATTAGCAGCTGTGGACACGGCCCACAGTTGATCATTTTCCATACAAACACGGCTTTTTTATCTCATGTACACGGCCTTCCAAAAAATTTCATTGGCAACACTGCTGTGGCGCGGAGTTAATAGTATTATCTATGGTTAAGACGGCCGTATTGCTGCGTCAAAAACAACGTAATTAGTGATTAAGTACTCTGTGATTTTGTATTTAAAAGTCCAACAATACTTTAAACTAAAATATTAAAGTAAGTATTATTAACTATTCATTAATAGGTATTACAGACGGAATAAATCTTATTGGGTTTTTATGTCGATAGGTAGATTTGATTACAACTGAATCGTTAATCCGTATGCTTCTGTGTTCGCACCCTCATAGGTTGCAGTCTGTTTATATTTTTAATAATTGCATTTTTTTTACTTTTTAGCACGGCCGTTAATATGACCTGTTGCGTATTTCGGTATTGCAAAAATACCTCAAGAAATGTCAGCAAATCATCAGGGATCACTTTTCATCGGTAAGATTTTGGTCTATTGATATGAAAATGTTCATAAAATAGTGTTTTAGGTAGTAGTAGTAGTAGTAGGTGTAGGGTTTTTATTGAGGAAAAATCGAAGTCGATGATAAAACTTTATTAAATCGATAGAGGAGTTCAACGAAAACATAAACGTTATATAAATGTGTATCCTAACAATGTACTGATTCTGGAATATTGCAGCTTTTTTAAGCCACAATATTCCAGATATAATTCATTTTATATACATACAACAGACAGATAGACGGATATTCATTTTATACTTATAGATACAGTTAATGTCATAATAAATTTATTTATTTATATTATATATTTGAATTAAATGAATATCCGTCTATCTGTTTGATTTTTATGCGTTTCATAAAAATTTGTACGACTGAAACTTTGTCAAGTTGGCACTTTGGGGAAGGTTTCTGACAAAAGTAGGTCAAGTGCAATAAAATTGGTATTAGTAGTTGCAAATGTGCAAGTGCATGGGACGAAAGGTTTAAAGGTTCAAATAAAATCCGGTCAAGTTTGAGTTAGGCACGGTAAAAGAAATTTCAGGTTGGATTTAGAATCCGGTAGCAGGAGTTCATACATGAGAATGGTTGAAGCTTATAGAGGTTCATCAGCCGATTACAACGATACCACTCGCAACTCTCGGCGACGCACCGTTTTCGAGAAAATTGAAAAAAAATTTCATAACCTTAGTACCAAAATACGACACTTAACACGATTTAGAACGCCAGAAATGTCTTTTTGACTATTCAGAGCTGTCAAATAAGTCCCAAATAAGTCAATAAGCTATTCTTAAACTGTCAAATCGGTGCCAAATGTTTTCCGAGCTTCCGGGCGAAGCCCCCCGCAATGAAAAAAGCAATAGGAACCCAAAACAGAATGGGTTAGGTTAGGTTAGGTTCGTATAATTTTTTTTTACGCGGAAATAGGTACCCCGCGAAGCGGGGTCCCGTCGACATTTATGACGAAGTGTAGTGACATAATTGAATAATTAAAATATTGTTGTGCAAGAAAACACATCATGAAGTTTGTATGATTATTATTTTAGAATTTTGAGGTTAGGTTAGTTTTTCTCAATTTTCTCGGAAACGGTGCGTCGCCGAGAGTTGCAGGTGGTACCGTTGTAATCAGCAATCACCCCTCCCTCCTCTTCCGCCCCCCTTTCCTCCCCCCTCCTGCTACCGGATTCTAAATTTTGGTACTAAGGTTATGAAAGTTTTTTTCAATTTTCTCGGAAACGATGCGTCGCCGAGAGTTGCGAGTGGTACCGTTGTAATCAGTAATCCCACCTCTCTCCCCCACCCCCCCTCCCCTCCCCCCCTCCTGCTACCGGATTCTAAATTTTAACCTTAATCAGAGCGAGAAAAAAATATATTATGTTAAAAATCTATTGCAAGGTACATATATCGCGCGTGCAGTTTGTAACAGTACAGTAGTACAATTTTTTTTAGGTTTGTACCTATGGGTCACCCAAAAAGAGAAAAGTGGATCAAAATCGTTCAACAAGATAGAAGCGAAGACACATGGCTACCAACTAAACATTCATTTATCTGCTCCGCACACTTTAAAGCTACAGATATGTACTTAAGCAAAAGTGGAAGGCGTTATCTTTATAAATCAGCAATTCCATACAGTGATCCATCAGAATGTGATGAATATGATAAACATCAAAATCCTTCCCCTACATCTCTAGACAACATGGAAATCTCGGACTCAGATTCAATTTTTGATACACCACAGATAATAAAATTAAAAAAAGATTTAAGAAAAACTTTTTCTGTGAAAAAAAAATTAATAAAAAAAGTTGTTAAATTGCAGCGCCAAAATAAACGTTTTAAACAAAAATCAGAAAAGTTAACTGTGATTGTAAAACAATTAAGAGATAAATTTGGAATCAGTAGAAAAATAGAGAATGAATTAGTAACAAAAGCTGAATTAGTGAAAATGTACTCTAACGTTTTACATAAAGTAACCCTAGTAAAAAAACCTAGTAAAAAATCAAAATTTTCACCAAGGATACGAAAATTTGCTCTTACTTGCAATTTCTACTCTCCAGCTGCGTATAAATACGTTCGTCAATTTTTCCAAAATGCTTTGCCTCGCTCACGGACCCTCAGCAAATGGTATGGAAGCATTAATGCTGAACCAGGGTTCACAGAAGAGTCTTTTAGGAGCTTGAAACTTAAAGCTGACTCAACGTCCCAGCCTGTTATTTGCTCTCTTGTTTTTGATGAAATGGCTTTAAGAAAGCAAAAGTTGTTCAAGCAGAAAAAGTTAGGATACGTAAATTTTGGAAAGTGCCCGATAGAAGGGCAAGAAGAAGTGGCAACGCAAGTCTTAGTATTTATGCTCGTTTCCATGACAGAAAACTGGAAAATTCCCTTAGGTTATTTTTTAGCCGCAGGTATCAGCGCCGACACCAAGGCATCTTTAGTAAGAATATGTTTATGTAAATGTCATGACGTAGGGGTTATTGTACCCAGTGTCACATTTGATGGATGTCCTGCAAATTTTCAGGCTGCAGAAAAACTTGGATGCAATTTTGCTGATGTAGATAACCTTAAAACGTATTTTACACATCCTTCTACTTCAGAAAAAGTATATATAATGGTTGATCCATGTCATATTATAAAGATCATACGAAATACGTTTGAAAATAAAAAGATTATGTTCAGTGAAGATGGGCAAAGTTTAAGATGGCAACTACTTATTAATTTAAATAAACTGCAAGTAAGTCAAGGCCTCAACTTTACTAATAAGTTATCCCCCCGACATATTCACTTTCGTAACCAAGTTATGAAGATTAAGTTAGCCACGCAGTTGCTTAGCATGAGTGTTGCAAAGACGCTTACACTTTGCGACAGTGAATTGAAATCGTCCCGATTTCAGAACTCTGAGGGTACTGTAAATTTCATAACCATAATGAATAATCTGTTTGTTATACTCAATTCACAATCTTGCAATTTTTATGGTTATAAAAAGCCTATAGATTTGCAAAACCATCAGAAAATATTTAATTTTTTAGAAAATGCCCAAAAATATATTAGTAGTTTGCGTTTCCACGTTAAGCAAAGAAGAAAAATTAAAATGCCTAACAGAGAACCAAGGATAATTATGCATATTTATAAAAAACGAATTGTGGAATCAAAAAATAAGACTGGATTTGTTGGTGCTCTTATATGCATAGAGAGTCTTAAAGGCTTATATTCCACGTTGGTTGAAGAAAAATCATTAATGAAAAACATATCTACCTATAGACTCAGCCAGGACCATTTGGAGCTGTTTTTTGGTTGTATCCGAAGACATGGCGGAAATAATAATAACCCGAATGTCCTGCAATTTCGGGCAGCATATAAAAAAGTACTTAGTCATTTGGAATTACGGTCGTCATTCACAGGCAATTGCATCCCATTGGATAATTTCAATATTCTAAATTCTTCTTCAGTAGAAGTGATTAATGCTACATCTGTAATGAACAGGCACGACGATGAGGAATTCCAAATACTGGAAACAGAAGAAATTATGGACTCGGATAGCCAAGCAAACTCAAATTGCATAATTCTTGCAGATCATTTAAATTCAGAAAAAATAACAAAGGCAACTAAATTGATTGTCGGATACATATCAGGCTATATAGCAAAAAAATTATGTACAGAATTAAAATGTGAACAATGTATTGCTAGCTTAGTTACGACAAGTAAAATGTGGCACCACAAATTGATTCAAATTAAAGATATGGGGGGGCTATGTTATTCAACAGTAGATGCTTATGAAATTTGCCTAAAAACGGAAACACTAATAAGGCATTTCATTAAATCCAAAGGTCACGGAAAAAAATTACCTAAGAAGTATAGTTGTATAGATTTAATTGTATCAAATACGCTAAAAACATTTATAAATTCAGATGTATTTAACTCACTATATTCACACTCTTTTCAGCAGCCAGCTACACTAAATCACAGGACACATTTGATCAGAGCAGTTATAGAGAAATATACCAAAATTAGGCTACATTACGAGGCCAAAACGGATCCTGACATAACGTACTCAACGAAAAGACAAAAACTCAACAAACTAATCCTTTTTGAAGGAAACTGAACTTATTTTCCGAATTTCAGAACCGATACTTGATTTCTTGATTGAAAAATATTCTTTCATTTTCCGATATTTGATTATACTTGATTTAAAAATACAGACTTAACGAAGATAATTATACAAATATGATATAGCCTAGGTAGGTACGTGAAAACTAACCAAGTCAAATTTAATGTGGAGCTTGAATTACATGTTCTTGTGACTAAAATTTTAGGCTTTTCTACCCAGAACTTGGCACCCATTTAGATCTCAATTCTTTTTTTTTTGAAATTGGCTCTCGTTTCACATTTATGTTTTTGATGAGATTTTATTTACAAATACGTTTTACTATCTGAATTATCACATTGATATTCACCCGCGTGAGTTTTATAATATTACTAGCTACTGCCCGCGGCATCGCTCGCGTATAATTTACAGTAGGAATATACTAAAAAAAATTGAAATGTGCTGGGACTAGGGTTGCCACGCGTACTATATTATATAGTATCGTGCTATATTTCAGTTAAATGTACTATATGTTATAAAAAAATAATATAGTACGAATAATACTATATTTTCATCGGTAATTCAGTTATCGAGCTTTTTTTAACTGTGACTGAAAGGCACCCGCAACACAACGTAGCATTGGGAATTTCAGATTAAAACGCATTTACGTCGTTCATTGCTCACACGTTACGGCAAGTAAACGTCAACTTCAAATTGACCGTTCTTGTAACATTATTTACTAATCTGTTATTTTAAAAATAATAAAACTTTGTTAACCAAAGCTAAGACTAATAACAAATACACATGGAAAAATAAATAAGTACTAAAGATACATGTGTACTATTTTTTTCCTTGGATTTCCCAATAGTAGGTACTATATTTTTTGCAATGTTTTGAAAAAAATACAATTTTACCTTCAAAAAAAGGTGGCAACCCTAGCTGGGACACATAGAGAAGTGAAACTTCAACGGACAAGTAGAAAAACGAATGGCAACGGAGAAGTGGAAAAACGAATCGCAACGGACAAGTGGAAAAACGAATCGCAACGAACAAGTGGAAAAACGAATCGCAAGGAACAAGTGGCAAAACGGGCAAGTGCGTGTCAGGCCACGCGCAATGTAGGGTTCCGAAGTAGTAAGTTTATCGACTATTACTCATTAACTACTTATGCTAACATAGCCGTGATAGTTTTCTTTGTAAATTCATCATACAACCTATTTTTGAGAATTTTTTCATTTGTCCAACTCCAACCGCTTAGCCAGCAGGGGAGGGGGGACACTTTACTATAACCAAAATTAGCATTTCAAAGCCAAATATTTCGCAAATGGACACCTAATTCCAAAAATGGTCTTAGAAGACCTAAAATATTTTTGGAAGACCTTTATAACGATACACACTGTAGAGTACGCGACGAATATTTACATTTTATTGCTTTAGTAAATAAAGGCCTACGCTACGGCTGCTTTGCGTGGGGCCACATTGGTCATTGTGCGGCCGCGGCGGTGTTTATTTTCCTAAATTCGTAATATCTTCTGAATGGAATGTCCGATTTGAGTAATTCAAAAACTTATCAATAGGTATTGAAACAGTTATGAATATGAAATTATTTAATTGGGTAAGGATTAATACGAAGGTATCGTTATCATGGTCGGATTTTGGTCAGCTTTTTTATTAACTTTTAAAATGTAAAAAGTGGTTATAGTGACATAACTACAATAGTTTCCGCAGCGTATGCGATAAAAGAAAATATTAAGCAAATTTTTTCACACCTTGGTTCACGTTACTGATGTTTTAGTAAGGATCCCTAATTTTTTCTAGAAATAAATATAGCCTATGTTACTCATGGATAATGTAGCATTCTAATCGTGAAAGAATTTTTAAAATCGGTTCAGTAGTTTTTGAGTTTATTCGTTTATTCTCTTTATAATATTAGTATAGATTTACTTCCAACTATTTCCACGCGATGTAGCGTCTACGTCACTTCGCAGTAACGCTTTTTCGTGACAGAAATCTCTTAATACGGGGTACTTTAAAGAAGTTTCACTTCAAAATAATAAAATCGCTATTTTATCTCAAAGAAACACCATATCAGTAGCTTGAGCATGAATATTGGCGAAAATGTATTCGTATCGTTGACGTAAGCAGTTTGTATGGCATTTTGCAAAAGCGCCCCTATCGTGCATAAAAGGTACTAAAATTGGTAGCACGAATAATTCCGTCAAAACTTGCGTATCGCCTCGTATCGTCGTAACGTAACCCCGGTCACTCACATACGCGCAAATGTTTGACATTTTTACGAATGTTTGCACATATGTGAAGGGCGGTCAGGCAAATGGGTTCGCATATGAGTATACAAGCCCATTTCCGCTTCCTCCTACACTTTGTTCACGAATGTTCAATCTTGCTGTTGTTAATATGTTGTTGTCATTCAAATCCATTTTCAATACAGAAAATAAATGGTAGTACGATTGGACGCCACGAATCACGAAAAATTAAGACATACGTTGCCTTTTTAGTCGTGTGCGCAACTGGTCGCACGAATGTGTGGGAGACTACACGAAGGTTCGAGGTTCGCGCGCTTTGATGTGCGACAAAAAACCGACACAGCTTGGAAAACCCCGAATGCCTCGAAAACTTCGCATAATCATTCGCGAAGGTCGTCCCACACTTGTGGGTTCGCGTATTCGCGCGAATGTGAGTGACCGGCATAAGAATTTTGTATGGAAATCGGTAGCACGAATATTTTTTTGACATACGGACGATAGCTGGCTATCGTCATCTTACGATTTTTTTTTCACGGAGAATTATTGCGTGAGAAAACTTTCGTATCACTTTTTAGCACTGAATTTCAGTGTTTTAACTTTTAATTGATTTTAATTTGCTCTAGGCCTCCTCACGAGGAGAGACCCGTGCCCAGTAGCGGGCCATTAATGGGTTGAAGCCAATTGATTTTAAAATTAAATTGAAGTAAAAATGCAAGAAAAACGTGTAATTGAACGTATCACATTTTATTATTACCTTGCTGCACGATTGATTGGAAGCAGCGGAGTGATAACATATAGAGTAGTTTCTAAGGAAAAAATAATTTGTTTTAAATGAAAATACATAAGTTTAACATTGTGTGAGTAATCCAATAAATAAAATAATAATATGATTGTCATAATATGATGATTGTCTTATGTGAAAGAATTTTTAGAAGACAAATGATAAATAGTTTTTTTTTATTGTAAACTTATTGAATTTGTATTATGTAACATGTGAATTTGTATGTGTTTTAACTAGTCTTAATACTAAAAATGACAAATTATGAAAATGTATTAAATTAATATACCTAATGTAATGATATGACTATAATTTACTATAATTGATATGACTATAATTGAAAATATTACTTGTGACGTTTTGTGAAAATTGTTGAATGTGTATAATTGTATTTTTATTGCATAAATCAATTATGTATTGAGGATAGAATACATTGAAAGTAATTAATGCAGGTTTTGAATTTATTGTATTTTATTAATGTAAAACAGTATTATTACATAACTTGTAATTAAATAAAAACACCTTTGTTTCATTCTCCTTTCCTATTCATCTTATGGTACGTGAAAAGTCCTAATTATATCGATATAGATCACCCGAATATATTTGCAAAGTTTGAGATCAACCCAAAGTGCAGTTTCCAAATGAAAGCAAAACAACGTTTATATGAAAAAATAGCACTCCGTTCATTAAGTCTTCGCGTTTAAATATATGTGTATGTTTTTGCCAGGATATTTTTTATATAATTTAAGGCAATTTAAGCCCAATGCATTTTTAACCAATGCATTGTAACGGGATTTTTTCCCGTACGGGACGGGACGTGAAGTTTTGGAAACATCGGTTCACAGAAAATGTATACGATAGTGCATACGCAGCGGAATCCTGTACGGAACGTGACCCGTACGTCACCGATGATGTTTTTCTCGTCCCGTACGGGAAAAAGCCCGTTACGTATGCATTGGGCTTTTTACTCATGAGGGCAAAAACTATTAGCCAACATAATCTGTAATGAGGCAGTTGCATGTCTGTATCCCAAATCTATGACATAGCGGCATAGCCTTCCTCTCTGCCGCGTTCGTTTCGTGCTCTGGCCGTTTTGCTTGTACCGATGTGCGTTTCTAGTAGAACATAATAATTCACTGGTAAAAGCCTATTCACTCTTTTCTTGAAGACATCCACGCCATAGGTTGGCGGAAACGCTGACGCAGGCAAGTTATTTCAGTCCTTCGCGGTGCGTATAACGAATGACGAGGCGAACCGCGGCGTCCGTACCGGCGGGATGTTCACGACAAAAGGATGGATACCCGCCGTACGTCGTGTCGTTCGATGGAGAAACGGAGATGGAGGAATTATCTCAAACAATTCCTGTGCACCTAGAAAACCGAGAGGCTGGCTACTCTGCGTCTGTGCTCGACGTTATATTTTTTAATATTTTTATTTAATATTTTTGTGGGACGGGTTTTTGTCTAGTATAGAAGACGCTGGCGTACAGGGCCCGCAAGTGTTTGTCTAGTATAGAAGACTGTGGTATTCAAAAGGTTAATAAAATATATTATTTCATTATTATAATGTAATCAGAGCCATCTACAATTACAGAGTGTAAACTTGCATACATGAAGGTGAAGTTATGTGGAAGTGATTTTTTACTTTTCCGATAGTTATACAGTTAGATAAACAATAAAAATCGAATTTCTGAAAAAAAAAATTAAAAGTGGAAAAAATAGTACTTTTATGATTGATAACATAATTATCTAATAGAAATTACTATGTCAAAACTCAAACCTGTAGGGTAATAGTTTCTCAATATAAGGGATAACAAAATGCATAGATTGTCGACTATTATTTAGGGAATACCTATAAGAAGTCTATAGTCTTAAAAAATGGGCCCAAAAAATAAAATAGAAAAATAACTGTAAATATATTATCAACGTACGGAACCCTCTTCAAGCGAGTTTAACTCGCACTTGTCAAGTAATTTTTATTAAGTTAGATTGTTTTTAAAAATTTTGTGGCTTTTTATTTTATTACGAGTAACCGCCCTCGCTTTGCTTCGGTTTTCTTATTTTTTTACCCATTGGGTTACATTACTGTAGTTTTAATAAGGATCTCTAATTTTTTTGAAAATATAATGTAGCCTATGTTACCCGGGGATAGTGTAGCTTCCCAAAAGTGAAAGAATTTTTCAAATCGGTTCAGTAGTTTCGGAGCCTATTCAATGCAAACAAAAAATCAAATCTTTCCTCTTTATATATTAGTTATATATTAACAAAACTCACTTCTTTTATTTATTTTTATTAAATAAAGCAATTTAGCCCTATAAGTAGCCCTTTTTAAAACCATACTAGGATCGATTTGCAGCCGAAACAAATGTAAACAAACCATTAAAATCGTTTTCTAGGGTTTTTCACCAACTGACATGAATTTGTACACCAAATGCGTTTTAATTAAACAAACTCTCATTAGGGTATTTGTGAATTCTTCAATAAATACATATTGATCGATAACAATTATAAACTCCCGAGTAAATGTGGAAATAAACAAAATTAAGTAACATCGTCATCATTCAAACACTTTACAATGACAATCTTATTTCCAAGAAGAGATTTGAAACGTTTAACATATTGTACTATTTTGCCATAATTTTGTCTATTAAAAATAAACGCATTTGCTGTACAAATTCATGTCAGTTGGTGATAACCCTAGAAAACTATTTTTATATTTATAGAATTTAGCCCGAAAACCTGACACCAAGTTGGCAACACTGATCAGAGTTGTCAAGTTGACAATTGACAACTTGTTTTCATCATAGTGCTACAAAAAAAAAAAAAATGTATGGACGTAGTGATTAAGTACTCTGTGGCTATGGATGGAAGTGCAACAAATAAAACTATGTGATTGTTTTGTTGTTGAATTAAATTTGTTTAATAATTTGTATTCATTTATCCTCCCGTTTCGGGCATCCTAAAAGTATGTAAATTATATTTTATACAATCAACGGTAAGGTTTATTACGGTTCTTTTTATTTACGTAGCACATCATTGTCTTATTGTTGATAAAATTCACGATATATTATTTCTATTTGCTTGTTCAACCATGGCTCTGATAGTAAAATTAATCGACAATGTTTTAGTGTCTTATTTATTTGATTCCCGATTTTGTCCTAATAAAAATCCCTTCCACAGCTTTGTATGCTGTGATACATTAAATAAAATAAACCTATAAATCTTAAACCTAACCAAGGTTATTGTAAGTAAACATCACATTCTCAGTTAATCCGACACAATTGATTGTTTTCAAGCTATAGAACAAGAATTCTCCAGTTCTGGTTGCCCCAATTACCAATCTTATCTCACTTAAATAAATAAATAATTAAGTTTTATATGAATCTTATTGCAGATTCAAAGATGAAGGAAGAGGAACTGAAATACATGTTACGCCTTCTGGACAACCTGACTGTAGAAATATTCAATGTAAGTTCATTGTTTTTTTGATTTTGTGTTAATTCAATTTTGTTTAGATATTAATAAATCTAGTCAAGATCGAGATCTTGTCTTTTATATAATGATACATATTTTTTTAGGAAATAATTCAAGTTTATAATGACTTGGAAGAATCTAAACAAATCAAAGATCTTTCTGATGAGACCATATATTTTTTTGAACAAAATTTGAAAAAGAATCCAGTGACAACATCTACAATAATATATTACATACAAGAAAATATATCAGAAAATGATGCAAATATTCAAAAATTGCAATTATTGTATATGAATATATTGAAAAATGAAATCTCTGATAGTATCACCAACGCCGACAGACTTATCACACTGTTATCACTTGTAAGATGGAAAGACAAATATATACAACAATTTATAGATTATATATTAAAGCAAATACCATGTGAGTTATTTAGGCAACATAAGAAACAAATTTTGATTAGTTTAATGCTTCAAAACAAACCGGATCTTCTAAGAATAGCATCAGACTTATTGCACACAAATGAACCTCAAAAAAGGTTTAAACTTACAGCAGAGTACATGCTTGAGCTGTGCTACCAAGATAAGACGCATTGGCTGATGAAAGCCGCTCAGGTATACAAGCAACAGTTACATGATATCAAAAATGTATCATTTGAAATTAATAATTTCACCAAACAAATTCTGATTATGGTGCTCATTGACCTAACAAATTGCCCTGAAACATATGACTTGCCTTCACTGGTGCATCAGTTGACTAACATATTTTCAATCCTAGATAATTATGCAACAGTAGACCATCAACTACAATTTTACATAACCGAAGTGAAAAGAGAATTGACTGTGATAAAATTTTGTTTAGAAAATAACTGTAAAATCATGACAACCTCTATATTCAGCCAAGTCCTTGCACAGAGTGCATTGACTGTCATATCCCAAGTTTGTAGGCTCTCTAAAGTAGACCGGTACAAAGTGTCAAGATTACTCAATACAAATAATGACTTTATTAATGAGTTGATAACACTGAGCAATAAAATTGATGATAAAGTGCCAAAGCAAACCGATATGAACTGGGATGTTTCCACATATAACAGTTACTGTGCAATAACAAAGATAATAGATGCCATAGTAACTTCATCTGAAGGGGACGAAAATGCTCAGGAGATGAATACCATGTTTGACGATATAAAACGCTTGATTTTATCGATCCAGCCCTTACAATATTGTATTGAAGTCATAGAAACAATATTCTCATGCCTGTTTATAAGATACGAATATTTTTCGTGCCCTGAACATAATCAAGAATATCCTTGCGGGACCCATTCAGAATGCTCATACTTTTACTCAAAAAAGCAAAACAAATTTCCGAAAAATATAAAAAGCTCTAGCTCAGGGTTTATGTGCTCGCCTTTAACTACGCAGATTATTCTTAATACACTCAAAGTGTGTTTAGAGACATTGTCTGAAAAACATGAAGGAATTGATTTACATAGGAATGACCGGAATGTTATTGCAAGATTAAAGGCAATCATGAATGTGGTGAATCATTCAATATGGAAGATGCAGCTGGTGTCCACACTCTCGCCTGACATTCAGCCATTACAACTGAAGTTATGTTTGGACTATGTAGAAGTGGATGAGAGCAGTGAGGATGAAGAATGTGAGCTGCATGTCAAACCCACAAAGAAGAAACCTAAAGCCAGGAGACGACACACTCACTCCAAAGTGGATGTCAACCAGGCTATGGTTACATCAACAATCTCAGCTACAGATGATGGTATGAAAGGCTTATGAACAGACTATTAAGCCCATTTTATTCTTGTTCTGTGTTGAATTGGTTTTAAACACTGAAATAACTACTGTTTTGTTTGTTTTCTTTCACAGCATACACCACAAAAGAAAGTTCAATTGATTTTATATCGATAATGCTAGCTAAGCCAACATGCCTAGTAGCCTTAGCACTGTATCACAACGACTTTTCTAAGGCGAACCAAATTTTAGAGGTAAATATAGTAAATGTAAAAACAAATACATTGTATGAATAATTATGTTTATGTTATGCTGTGTTTATAATTCATCAGGCTTGCGTATCATGTACATATATGATTCACTGCAATGTTTGATTTGGTAACATCTGTTCACACAGATAGCATTCTTTATGTATACATATAGATACATTACAGTAGATACATACTAAGAATTCATATGCCCCAATAAGATGTCATTAACCTCAATTCATACACAATTACAAGATAATACATCTTTGATCTAGTTTGTCTTTCTTCGTGAAACCAAATACATACATTTCAATAAAAATAAAAAAAACTTGAGAGGTGTCAAGGGACACCCGGATGAAACGAAGTTCCTTGCAGTAAGTACTAGGATAGCAAAAACATGCAAGCGAGTGTGCCAAAACAACTACTAGGCTCATAGCTACTAGGTGAACAAAGCCGATGAGAAATTTAATACCCCAGATTTGTTTTGGCACACTTGCTGCATGTTTTTGCTATCCTAGTACTTACTGCAAGAAACGAAAATATCTGGCTTGCTTTCTATAAGAGAGAGAGAGAGAGAGAGACAGACAGAGAAACATGCGCACGCCGCACGACATGTAACGACGCCGCACGAGTTGTAACGACTAACGACGGCAAAAAGTGTCGTTACAACTTTTCGTTACCAAATTTTCCGCCTAGCCCCTTTCGCAACGCGCGATAAGGAACTTCGTTCCAATAAGTATGAAATGTAATTTAATAAAAATGTCTTAATTACAGATGTTTGATTTAGCAGACTCTGAAATAGCCACGGAAGTAACGTTTACAGAACAACTGCGTCATTTAATAGCAAAGATCAAAAATATTCTCCATTATAGGGATTGTTCAAGATATTCCACTATAGAGCTGTCTGAACTGTCAGTTGTAGCCACTGAAGTGATGGGGCTCGTGGAAGGGTTCCTTGCTTCTAACAGAGCACCTAACCCATTTGATATAATCGAATTAGGAGTCCGGCATCCACATTTGCAGTTGTACAGCCACCAAAATGCGCCATTCATCAATGCTGTTGATATTTTACTTAGCAGTGGTCTTAATAGGGAGATCACGTATGGATTAATAAATGTAGTAGAACGAAAGCTCGCTGAAGTCAGATGTAGCACAGATGTGGCTGCCGTTAAGAAGACAAACTATATTAGGTTCGTTGAAGATATAGCAAGTGTAACGTTTGAAATATTTGGGAATACAGAGAAGTCTTTTGACTACATAGACAACATATGTGGATTAATCACTGACTGCCGAATACCCATTAAACACAAGGAATTCTGTAAGCTAAACCAACTTTCTAAGGAGTTAAGACAGTCATGTCAAGACTTATCTGTTGTATTGAATCCAACTGATGAAGTAAAACTGGATGAAAATTCACTACAAAAATACCACCAGATTTATATGAATGTTGTCGCTGCGTCGGACAAGGATCTGTGCAATATTGGAGAAGTGTCTCGGTACGGTAACAAAAAGGCCAGAATACACTACTTACGAATGTGTTACATGTACTCGAAGTCAGTGTCGCAGCTGGAACACGAGGATCGAGCTCTGGAAGCCAGTGCAGAAGAACCTTACTTCTCCATTTTGGAAAGACCTCTGCATGACATATTTGGCAACATGATCAATAACAAGGAAATACCCGTTACACATTTGGAACCAATTTGTAGGAAATTGAACGTGAATTTGGTGCCGAAACTTATTTTAAACTTCTGCCCCTCGATCTCATTACCAGGGCCTCATAAAGAAGCTACAGAGGAAAATTTCATAAATCTCCTTCACGAGGTATATGAATTTAAGAATTCTGAAGAAAAGTTGTTTATTGAACACACGGCAAATTTGGCACCACTGCCGAGAACACCTGACCCTCAGTGCTTAACGTACGTTGTTTTACACAACTGGGTATTAGCGCACATTATCAAGAAAATTCACTCGTCTCTTAATGAGAGCAATATGCAGCATAGTACGGACGCTCGAACAAAATGTCTCAACAAGTATATGGAATTGGAGAGATTCGATTACACAAAAGTCTTGTTTGAGGGTAATAAATATTTAGCTTCTCTCCACACTGTGATCGATTTAGACAAGTTATTCACATTCATGCCCAAGCTGATAGAGTCAGGAAAAATGTTGCAGTGTTTAAAAATAATCGATGCCTTATCTGAACGCCAATTGATGTGCAGTGCAAACTTGATGAACTTGCGGGATCTGATATTGTTTAAGTTAGCAACTAATCCGAAAATAAGTAATAATTGGAGATATTGCCAATATCTCAAATGTCCCGAATTGAAGTTAGACTTGGTCAACAATTTGAGTAACTGGCCGGCAGAAGGTGCTCTGGAAGTCCTAGATTACCTACGCTTTACTTTGAATCAGAGTTCCTTAGAAGACGGATTGTATGAACAATGCACAAGTTGGATGACTAGGATACCCTTGTATGAACAGGTATTGTCGCTTCCACAGAATAAATATACATAATTGTGCTCACATATTGTACTCACTTTAATGGTATTCTATTGAAATTTGTAGATATCGTCAATAATGGGTGTCAATCATTGGTACAACATATACAAAATGTCCATTGAAAATCCTGAAGGCATTATTGAAGTTCTCATGGATAGTCAACAGGTATGTACATATATCTATATTTTTATTCGATTAACATTATTTACACCATTGTTTGTGATTTATAAAATTGACGTTATTATTCGCAGTTCAAATTGTGCTTAGAATGGGCCGATGTGCACGAAATATCAGAACATATGAAGAATTTAATCATAGTAAACTTATTGCGACAATTGTTCGAATATCCTAATCAAGCCACTCCAGAAATGATTCAGAAACTATTAGACAGGCTTTCCACGTCTCAGGCAATTGATTTGATTCGAGAAGAAATGTCAAAAGTGCGTAATGTTCAAATTCTACAAGTGTGCGTCGATTTTATTTACGACAATCTGTTTGACTGGAAATCTTTTGAAAACATTAAAATTGGGTTACAAATAATGACAGAAATAGACGTCAATTTGAGGCCCATGTTTTGGGAGCTGATTGAGAAACCTCTGCTTATGATCGAGCAGTTTCTGATGAACGGGAAACTCGATACTTTGACCGATATCATAAACAAAATCTCGCCGAATCTTAAGAAAGATCCGACCGGAGATAACTTGTATTATAACATTAAATCAATAGAATCATTGGTGATATCTCGGAACGCTGTAGATGCGTTGCTGAGATACTATGCGGAGAAGGCTTTGGACATGAGGAATCCTACCAATGTATCTCCTACTCCTTTGAAGCCGTGGGACGATGCGCTATTGCAGTCAATGGATTCGATTAATTTGGAAGCTGCATCGAAACCGTTCGTGATGCCCGAACGCGTACCGACGAAGGAGCAATGGGTGGAGGACTACACAACAGACCGCTGCATGTTGTGCAAAATATCGATATTTTCAATGATAATTCGAAGGCATCATTGTCGACGTTGTGGAAGACTTGTCTGCCATGCTTGTTCGAGAAATCGAATGCAAGTAAGTAACTTTATGCCTTAGTCAACTTCAAGATTTTATGGCCTTAAAATTAAATTTTAAACTTTGCCATAATATATATTTACGCTAATGTTTCATGCATTTTGTGATTTATTTTAGGTGCCAACATATCCCAGCGGTGTCAAATTTCGAGTCTGCGACGACTGTTACGTACAATCGATGAATAAAAAATCGATTCATGAGCAAGATAATCTAGCGATGAGCAGCAACTCCGATTCGGCTGGAAGCGCAGCCAGCTGCATGGATTGGAGTCTGTCCGCCAACGCTAAGCGGAATGAGGCGGTCCGGGCCGAGTTCAGCTATGAATTTACCCCCAACGTCACACTGTGCCTCTCCATCATGAAGATGCACAGTATTAATTTGGATTATCCCAGGTTGGTCATTGATTTTATCTAATCATATTTCTGTCTCTGTTTTAGTTTTTTCGTAAGATCGCCAGGATTGAAATCCTGTTGAACACGTTAGTCCAAATATCACATAGCCATTCGGAACTTATGATATATTTTCATGAAAATTTTTATGAAAAAAGTTTTATTTATGTATAAATTAAATCTGGATCCCAAAATAAGTCAACACTCCTATTCCGATTGTCAAGACAAGTCAAGACCAATGTCACACAAATGTTCTTCCAACAAGCAAAAAGTAACTCTATCTCTCCCTCTTACGGACGAAATAGAGTAATGTACTGAGCAGTAGTCCAAATAAATTGCTGCGTTTTGAGCGCACATTGGCCCTGTCCTCTATCCTAAGTAACTTACGGCCGGTCTCAATAATGTACTAACAGATGGAAGACTGTGGATAGAGCTACCATTAGTATGTTATCTGTCATACTTGTCAATTTTTGCGTCTGAAAAATTGACAAGTATGACAGATAACATACTAATGGTAGCCCTATCCACAGTCTTCCATCTGTTAGTACATTATTGAGACCGGCCGTTAGGATATTAACTGTTAATAGTGATGATGATGGCACTGTTAAACGTCTGTCTGTCCCCAGGTTCCTGCTAGACCGCAGCGACGAGGTGGCGCGCGAGCTGTCGGCCGGCGGCGACGCGCGGCTGCTGGTGCGCGCGCGCCGCTCGCTGCTCGTCGCCGCCGCCGAGCTCTACTCGCGCGCGCCGCACGAGCGATCGTTAGTACAGCAGTACTCACACTACTGACACTCTGAACAGATTGTAATGACATCAGACTCTGAATAGGAAAGTCAAACTCTACTTTAAAACTGACGTTTAAAATGTACGGTTCGAAGAAACGTCTAAATACTTAATTTTTATTTCTTAATTTAATTTAGCGAACTTTTTAGAGACAGTTTTGAGTTCATAGCATAGTACTCATTTGCATGGACTTATTAAGAGCACACGCCGGATGGACTTAACTTCCACACAAACCTCATTGAACATGCCCGTAACAACACCAATCGCACCCAATGGAGTAGCATCGCAAGAGCTGCAATATCCAGGGCGTCTAACAAACCAAAAACAACAATTTTAAACCATCATAGATTAATGTCGCCCGTATGCAAACAAAATAGTATTTTGATTATATGTATTATTATTTTTACGATAGAAATTATCGTTTTAAAACTATGTTAATAGTTAATAGTTACAGGTACTGAATCTACAACACACACTTAAAAAATGTGTAAATGAATAGGTAACAACGTTCAAGGTGATTTTTTTAACGTTACTCTCATTCGTCGAGAACTATTCAGTTTTTTCTCTGATAGTTTCGTATATTACTTTCAACAAATATATAGAACCATTGAAGTATTATTACTAGCGTATAGTACCGACACCGCGAACACGATTGATGTCCCAATGAATTGCGCCAATGGGCTTTAAATTTAGGGTTCTGAAGTAAAATTGGAAGCCTTATAGTTTCGTCATGTCCGTCTGTCCGAAGCAAAGAGCCGAGACCCTTAGTGCTAGAAAGCTGTAATTTGGCATGGATATGATATTTACTAAAACTCCAGAATCGTGGAATAAAATATTGAAAAACATTTTTTTCAGGGTACCTCCCCTACAGGTAACGTGAGGATGAATTATTATTCGTCGCGTACCCTATAGTGTGGGGTATTGTTGAAAAGATCTTTCAAAAATATTTTGGGTCTTCTAAGATAATTTTTGTTATTAGCGGTCCGTTTGCGAAATATTTGGCTTTAAAGTGCTAATTTTGGTTTAGAGTCAAAAATTCTCAAAAATAGGTTATATGATGAATTTACATACAAGGATACAAGGAAAACTATCAGGGCTATGTTAGCTTAAGTAATTTATGAGTAATAGTCGATAAACTTTCTACTTCGGAACTCTATATAGCGCGTGGCCTGACACGCACTTGTTAATAATGGATTCGTTCTATTTTGATAGGAGAACGGGGGCTCAATTTTGAAAATAGAACCTCCCGGCGGGACACACATTTTGATCGAGTTGTCTGTTCTATGACATTATTCTTCATTGTACTGATATAATAAAATTGTCCCAGTGCGGGCGCGCGCGTGGCTGAGACGGGCGCGGCGCACGCGGCGCGCTGCCTGGCGCACGCGGACGCGATGGCCACGCTGGTCAAGCACCAGGCGCACCACCTCGTGCCGCACCAGGGCGCGCATCCTAGTATGTTGTTTATATTGATTTCGTGGACATTTATTGACGCAAATTACATAGTGCTGCTCTAGGAGGAATGCCTACGTAGCCAGCGACCTAGTTTAGATCAATGTAGTGAATAATACAATATTGCGAAATTGCACTTTTAGCTAATAAGTAATTTTAATTATTGCATTCAGTAATCATCCAACCTCGATGATAATTAGACTAGGCTAGTTTGTAATTCAATATTGTAATTTTTATCTTAAAATAAATTAAATTAAGTAATTTTTGGTTTTTTTTGGAACCTCCGGCCGCAGCTAACGTAACTGGCGCAGTCGGTAGGATACTCGCGGGCCGGTTCGCGATTAGCTAGGAATCCGAAAATCGATAACGCGTCGCGAGTCACCCGTGTGGCTGTCCAGCCCAATCTTCGAGTATCCAGAATCTACGGACCTGCTGCGATCCAGCGCGGAGGGGCGTCCAGACATCGACGTACCAGAGAAAGCCAGTAATGTTACACCTGTAAGTGCACTAGAATCTTTCTTGTGTTGCTTCCTTTTATTTTATAGTCCTTCACCATTTTCCATCCTAAATCTTCTAGGGTCCGGGAGTCTGAACTTCATCAGGCTCGCCGTGATAATATTGATAGTGTTAGAGGTATTAATTTAGAGAAAAGTAACTCAAATTTAAGCAATAAAATGTCCCACGATCCAGATACAATTAGCAAGGCCCTTCGCTTAGTTCCTGACTTTGATGGGAACCCCAATATACTCACCAGGTTCATTAGCATATGCGATCAGATAGCAGCTAAATATCTTAGTACAGAGCCCGGTAGTGAATTTTCTAATTGTTGCGTGTTAAATGGCATATTAAATAAAATAACTGGTACCGCTGCTTGTACGATTAATTCAAATGGGATACCTGATAGTTGGATAGGCATCCGTGCAGCCTTAATAAATAATTTTTCTGATCAACGTGACGAAACAACGCTATATAATGATCTGTCCTTAGCTACCCAGGGAAATAAATCACCCCAGGAATTTTACGACCACTGTCAGACATTGTTTAGCACTCTCATGACTTATGTGACACTACACGAGACCGTATCTACCACTGTAACAGCTAAACGCGACCTTTACAGGAAGGTCACGATGCAGGCTTTCGTTCGTGGACTCAAAGAACCATTAGGGTCCCGTATACGCTGTATGCGCCCCACTACAATTGAAAAAGCCTTAGAATACGTTCAGGAGGAGCTAAACGTCATTTATTTGCAACAGCGTAACGAACCTCATAGGAACGAATTAGCACATAAGGTCCATTCATTACCTTCCACTTCATTTGCCCCACCTAGACCACAACATGTCCAACATCCAGTTCCTAAGTGGCCAGTCCCAGTAGGGCACCAACCCATGAGGCCTCCGCCTCAGCCATTTAAATTCAACCAGGCCATGCAACAACATCGCATGCCCACGCATACTCAAAGGGTATTCGGTGCACCACCACCTAATTATAACCCTCGCAGTAATGTTTTTAAATTACCGCCTCGCCCACCTGTAGCCCAGGGCCCTCAGCCCATGAGTGGTGTACAAAGATTTACCCCGAAACCCTTGCCATTATTGTCAGGCCATGATTGGAGAACGTCAGGTAACCCGCCGCCAAGTAATTATTTTAAAACTCGCGAAATGAATGTTAATGAGTGTGCAGGTTACGATGATTCATATTACCACACATATGACTATTATCAAGACCCGGCGTACTATTACAATGACGACACATATCATTGCAGTAATTATGCCCCCGACTATACTTGCGACTTTGACTATTATTATAACACTGACCATAATTCATTAAACGGTGAAAAGACAAACTTACCGACTGAGAATAGCCATGACCAACAGGATTTTCAGGAGAATTCAACTTCACAAAAACCAGGATAGAACTTAACCTTCAGACACAAAGACAACTGCCGTATATTCAAATTATGAACCCCCCATTAAAATTTTTGATAGACACTGGTGCAAATCAATCATTTATTAGCCCAGAAGCTGTCGAAAAATATTTCCATAATTTTCCCCTTAATTTTGATCCATTCGAAGTAACCAACATACACGCGACCAGTAGGAATAATTATTCTATTACGTTACCTTGCTTTGCAGAATTCAATGACCCGAGTAATATGAAACTATTTGTGTACCGGTTTCATGACTATTTCGACGGACTGATAGGTTTAGATTTATTAAGTAAATGGGAAGCCCGTATTGATTTAAAAGAATGTCAACTCATAACTCGCTCTGCTTCAAACCTAATTAGAATGTATAACTCTCGAAATGTAAATTTATACGAGGACATTATACCAGCTAGAACTTCAAGAGCTATTCGTATACCTATTGACACAACTGACGGCGAAGTTTTTATTAGGGAACAAATAATTTGTAACTGCATCATTCACGAATGTATTACCACCGTAACTAACAGCCGCGGTTACGTTGAAGTTGAAAATCCGACACCAAACGACTTAATATTCTCACTCGACCGGCCGGCGCATGCGGAATTATTTAATATCGAGTGCACGCGCACCGACAGACTCTCGTCGCACGAAAAAAATGTAATTTCACGTTTACGATTAGACCACCTTAACGAAGAAGAGAAGGCTAATCTTAGAGCTCTTTGTTCTCGGTACTCGGACGTGTTTTACTTAGAAGGTGACCCTCTAACGTTCACCAATAAAATAAAACACCGCATTAGAACCACCGACGAGATCCCCGTACACACTAAGAGCTATAGATATCCGTTTGTCCACCGGCAGGAAGTTAGGAACCAGATAGAGAAAATGCTAGAACAGGGTATAATCAGACCATCTGATTCCGCGTGGAGTTCACCAATTTGGGTGGTACCCAAAAAATTAGACTCTTCTGGCAAACAAAAGTGGCGTCTTGTAGTCGATTTCCGGAAACTCAATGAAAAAACCATCGACGATAAATACCCCATCCCTAATATTAGTGACGTCCTCGATAAACTAGGGAAGTGCCAGTATTTTACGACCTTAGATTTAACTAACGGATTTTACCAAGTCGAAATGGACCCTCAAGACATCCCAAAGACCGCGTTTAATGTTGAACACGGCCATTTTGAATTTCTTAGAATGCCCATGGGTCTCAAAAATGCACCCAGCACTTTCCAACGGGTAATGGACAATGTGCTTAGAGGCCTACAAAACGATATATGCTTAGTGTACCTAGACGACATAATTGTTTTTAGCACTTCACTGCAAGAACATATGGTGAATTTAGAAAAGGTTTTTCAGAGACTCCGAGAGTCCAACTTTAAAATCCAAATGGACAAATCGGAATTTCTTAAGTTGGAAACCGCCTACCTAGGTCACATTATCAGCAAAGACGGTGTGAAACCTAACCCGGATAAAATAGCCGCTATTCTAAAATACCCAATACCTAAAACCCCAAAAGAAATAAAGCAGTTCCTAGGTCTTCTTGGCTACTATCGTAAATTTATTCCAGATTTCGCACGCATTACTAAACCTTTAACTACATGTCTAAAAAAAGGCAAGAAAATCACACTTGATGCAGACTACGTTAACTGTTTTGAAAAATGTAAAACACTTTTGACTAATGACCCTATCCTACAATACCCAGACTTTACTAAAGAATTCAATTTAACGACAGATGCCTCCAACGTTGCTATCGGTGCCGTTTTGTCACAAGGTCCAATAGGCTCAGATAAACCTGTATGTTACGCTTCACGTACACTTAACGAAAGTGAAATGAACTATAGCACCATAGAGAAAGAGCTTCTTGCTATAGTATGGGCTACAAAATACTTTAGGCCATATCTTTTCGGTAGAAAATTTAAAGTTTTAAGCGACCATAAACCATTGCAGTGGATAATGAACCTGAAGGAGTCTAACTCACGCCTTACACGGTGGCGTTTAAGGCTCAGTGAGTATGACTTTACGGTCATTTACAAGAAAGGCAAATGTAACCTTAATGCAGACGCACTTTCACGAGTTGAAATACACAATGACGAGACTAAGACTTTAATGGACGAAATTGACGAACTAAACTCTTTATTAGGAAACCCTACAGACTGTTTACGCTCAGATCCTGGGTCTTCGACTGAAACTATACACACCAGCCAGGAAAATCCAATACTAGAAATCCCTATTACAGATGAACCATTTAATAAATTTAACCGACAAATATACCTTACAATCGTTAACGATGTCAAAAGAAAACCAGTTGTAACAAAACCATTTGATACCCATATTCGTATTAGTATCCAGGTGTCCGAATCCAATTTAGAAGAAGATGTCATAAATGCCGTAAAAGAGTATGTTAAACCTAAAGTTAAAACTGCTCTATTAATTAACCCTACTCTCGCTATGTACACTATTATTCCCATCTTACAAAATAAATTTAAAAGTTCTTCGATGAATCTTGTTCTAGCAAAATTTGAATTAGAAAACGTCAAAGAATACCTTCGCCAACAGGAAATTATACGCAATTATCACGAAGGGAAGACAAATCACCGTGGTATAAATGAGTGTTATTTAGCATTATCGAGTAAATTTTACTGGCCCAAAATGAAAGACCACATAACTAAATTTATTAATGAATGTATCATTTGCGGACAAGCTAAATACGATAGGAATCCAGTTAGGCCAAAGTTCAATATAGTTCCACCTGCAACCAAACCTTTCCAAATTATTCATATGGACCTATTTACAGTTGAAGGTGAGAAATATGTTACCTTCGTCGACGTTTTTACTAAATACGGACAAGCTTACGCATTACGTGATGGTACAGCTGTTAGTATAATCCAAGCATTATTAGTGTTCTGTACACATTTTGGTGTTCCATTAACCATAATCACTGATAATGGAACTGAATTCACTAACCAACTTTTCCTAGAATTCACTCGCATTCATAAAATAAATCACCACAAAACTTTAGCTCATTCACCTAACGATAATGGCAATATCGAAAGATTCCATTCTACAATCCTGGAACACCTTCGAATCCTAAAATTACAGCACAAAGACCAACCAACAGTAAATCTCGTTCCATATGCCATAATAGCTTACAACAGTTCCATACATAGTTTTACCAAATGTAGACCATTCGACTTACTTACCGGACATTTTGACCCACGAGATATTCTTGACATTGATATGACCCAACATTTATTACAACAATACACACTAAATCATAGGGAACAAATGAAAAGAGTTTATGATATAATAAATGAAACCTCACTTGCCAACCGCACTAATCTAATCGAAAATAGAAATAAAAATCGAGAATCAGAAATAGAGTATGCACCAGAACAACAAGTTTTTATCAAGAATCCTCTTGCCAGTCGACAAAAGACAGCACCACGCTATACCCAAGACACCGTCCTTTCCAACTTACCTATCCATATCTACACTTCTAAAAAACGTGGACCAGTTGCCAAATCCAGATTAAAAAGAATACCTAAATCCGCCAATTTGTTACAGGGGCCTACTACTTCTGACCATCCAAACAATATGGACTCAGGAGATAAAACTTGAGAGTCTAGCCGACGGACCAGGACTCTTACCTTACAGACTTGGAACAATGAAACTCACCACTCACCATCATATATTCATACAATACATACAACTTAATGACATTGAGAACAAAATTAATCTGGTGCAGAACCAATTACAAAGTTACCAGAACCGACTTATTAATGATACCTTTTCCTTATACGAATTCCAAATAGATTATCTTAACAAAAAACTTGACAAAGTTTTAAGTCATTTGCATACACTAGAGCCAAATAGGTCTAAAAGAGGTCTTGTAGATAGCCTTGGTTCAGTCATAAAAGGTATAACCGGGAACCTCGATCAGAACGACGCAATAAAATATAATGAAGCTATTCAAGTTTTACAGAATAATCAGGATAAAATGGTATCTCATTTAAATAATCATATAAGTTTAAGCAAAGAATGGATGATTAAGCATAATAATGTCTTAGAACAATTAATAGATAACCAGAAAAAATTAATGATACTTTAGAACTTATACTAAATAGTGATGCTTACAGAGAATCTAGTTTAATTAAATATGCAAGGTTTGCTCAACTTTTAGAAATAGCCAGTGAAAATGCTGAAGACCTTATGCAAGAGATATTAAGAATTGAAAATACTTTAGCTTTCATTCACCTTTCAACTACTCATCATACTATGATAGATATAGAAATCTTACAAACTATGATAAGTAAAGTTAGAAATATATATGGCAGCGACTATGTGCCTGATTTAGAATTAAGAGAATATTATGATATTATAAAACCTGGATCGTATTATCTTAATAAACAGATAGTTTTAATATTTAAGTTCCCTATAATTTCTAAAGAGCATTTTGATCTTTATAAACTATCCATTGCACCAAATAAAGACAACCAAGCCCTCATTCCTTCCTCTCCTTTCATAGCAACTAATGAGAAAGCATTCGTGTACATTGAGACAGAATGTCCGAAGTTAAATACCTGGTATCTCTGCGACGAAGAAGTTAATCACCAAGTCCGTACCAAGAGTGACTGCATTCAAGAAATAATTAATAATCAACCCTTGGGAACATCTTGCCAATTCACAACGATCACTTTGGCCAGGGAGGCAATGGAGAAACTCGACGATCAACATTACGTGGTTTCGTTTCCAAACCAAGCCAGAGCTCAACTCACCTGTGGCAGAGTGGTCTACATGCTGCTCCATGGAAGCTACCTCGCCAATATCCCAGTCAACTGTCATCTAAAAACTCCAGAATTCACCATACTCAACGACAACGATGAGATAAAAGGACAACCCCTCAAGCTGATGGATGTACCTGCCAACGACGATACTCAACATCCAGCATCGATGCATATCCAGCTTGGTTCCATCAATTTGCAAGACCTGCACATGATTCAAAAGAAAGTTATAGCTCAAACATCACTGGAAAATCATAATGAACCATTAGATCCCATATACCACACGACAATACCATTCTACATATTCTTACTGGTTGGAGGAATCCTAACTATAATTCTCGTGACCCGTACTTACAAAACCTGGACTTGCAGCGAGAAGAGGAATCAGAAAGGAAAAGAAGAACAAACTCAAACTCCAGAGGAAGAAGACGCTGGAAAGATGCCGGCAACATTTTCTTTGAAAATTCTAAAAAAATAGTTGCCGTTCTGGGGATGGAGGAATTACATAGTGCTGCTCTAGGAGGAATGCCTACGTAGCCAGCGACCTAGTTTAGATCAATGTAGTGAATAATACAATATTGCGAAATTGCACTTTTAGCTAATAAGTAATTTTAATTATTGCATTCAGTAATCATCCAACCTCGATGATAATTAGACTAGGCTAGTTTGTAATTCAATATTGTAATTTTTATCTTAAAATAAATTAAATTAAGTAATTTTTGGTTTTTTTTGGAACCTCCGGCCGCAGCTAACGTAACTCGCATTCTAATATGATATTTATATTGATTTTAGTGACCATCAGTGGCGTAGCTAGCCCTAAGGAGGCCCCATATCAATATTTGTTGTGGGGCCCCCTCAACGTCAGCTGTAAAATATAAAAGGAGTGCCAACTGTAGTGGTTATAGGCCGCTGGCGAGCTTTTTTTGAGAGTATTAGTGGAGGCCCCTATAGGCCGGGGTCACCGTATAATTGATACAGCTGATACGGCGGTAGCTACGCCCCTGCTAAAAGTGTTGGAGTTCAATTAGAAACGTAGTTAACTATATTTTCTACTTATAAAAAAACGTTGAAATACTCACCAAAATAATTTCATACTCCATTTCGGGTTCGTGACGCATTGTTGATCAAATTTATCAGAGTGAATTGACTTTTTGCACAATAGCTATACTGATACACTGGCTAGAAAACTGTTACTGATAGTAGCATGTATTACCATGTGTTAAATAACTTAATGATACCCATAAAATATAATGACGCACGACTCTAAGTTAAAACCGCAGTAACATTTTTAATTTCAGGTCAGATTGTGCGGTCGCTTCTAGAAGCGGAAAAGTGGGAGTTGGCATTGGAGATCGCGACCAAATCGGGTATACCGCGAAATAGCGTGCTAGCGGCGTGGGGCAAGGCTTGCTTACGGGCTGGTTGCTTTAAGGAGGCGCGAAGAAAGTTTGCGTTGTGTTTTAAAAACACGCCGAATATATCCTTAGATTTGCATGAAGATGTTGAGTATGGAAAAGAAGCTTCTGAAACGCAATTCGTGAACAAACGCACGCAAGGGTTAAGGTTCTCGGAGCGGACTAGCTCGACGTGCAGCCTCCAGTCCGAAGGCCGCGTTAGAACTAACCCGCCGCTGCTCAACGAGATTATAAGCTTGTTGGAGAATATGAACTACCCCGTCAATCAGCAGCTGTTGGATAAGGCGGAGACTATAAAGGTATTGGTATGTTATATACACATTGTAGACTAGACTTTAAGGTTTAGTAGCACCATCAATCCGAGTCCGATTCGAAATATCTCGCTTGTAGCGCACCTCGCTCAACACCAGATAGTCTTTTAACACCAAGCCTGGTTGCTGGGTTTTGAACCCCATTTATTCTCGATGGTACTAGCCAATAATGATTTAAAGCCAAGTAACTTTAAACTTTAACGATTGTAATTTCAGGCAACAAACGAAAAGCTAACATTGATGAATACGGGGAAGAAGAAAATACAGGTGACGGAGCCAGCGCTCAACATAATGCATATGTTGGCAAGCGTGAAGAAGATAAAGCAGGGAGATTACAGCGACTTTCAGACCGCCTCAGCGCCTCCCAAGAAGAGTCTAGCACAAGGCTTGTTACGAAGAAACAATAACCACGAACCAAAACGTGATTTCCAACACACGAGACTCGATCCCTTCTTCTATCGAGAGTGTGTGTACTACCTCAGTAACTACGGCTCACACGTCGCCAATATAATGTTCTACATGAAGCACAGCACCCTCGTCGACGTCATCAGATACTGCTACGACAATATGGTGGATAAGGAAACGTTCACTGAGGCCGTTTACATGGATTGCTTGAAGAAGGACAAAGTGAATGAATTGCTGAAGGCTATGAGCGATACGGATAGTACATTGGAAATGTGGTCGGTGAGTATCTATTTCACATTTGTGTAATCAAAATTTTTGTGAATAAAAATACTTATTTTCTTGTTCTGCGGTTCAGTAGTTCAGTGGTACAGTAGCACTTTAGCACGTGGTAATGGCGGTAAAGCTGCTAATCGAACCGCGTCATGCGGTTGGACCACTAGACGAACCGCCCTGGCGATTTACTAATTAATAAAGGCTACAATTTTTTAACATCCGCCGCTAAAGTGGAGTGATATTAGTTTGACGTGTCTGTGGCCTCGAAGCTCCTAAACGAATGTATTATGATACGTTACGGTCTGTTTTGTTTGAAAGCTATGATTCAGATGGTTCTTAGGTAAAAGATACTTTTTAGCGATTCAAGGAGGTTTTTAAAATTTACTGTTATTAAGTTATTGTATTTTACATTTCCATGTACCAGGAGTACATAATGCACATCTGCCGCACGCTGGAGCTGAGCAAGCGTCTGGACGCGCTGTACGCGGTGCAGTGCGGCACGGCGCAGCACGCGCGCGCCGCCGCGTCGTGCGCGCTGCTGTACGCGCGCCCGCCGCCCCCGCCGCCCCCGCCGCCCTTCGCCGCGCTGCACGCCCGCCGACACCACCTCGCCGCCGCGCTGCAGCATCTCAGTAGCTGTGTGCCGAGTGCTAGCAGTGAGTATACTGTGTGTCGTACCACCATTTGTATACAGGAGATTGGCAAGTTGTGCGAATGCCTCTTGCGCACTGCACGCTTGGCGGTACCACCAATTGTGGCGCTCCAGCATCTAAGTAGCTGTGTGCCGAGTGCTAGTAGTGGCGAAATCCTAAACTATGAAGAATAGCGAAAAGTGCTCAAAGGAGTCTCGGGGCCCATTTTAATGAAAACTAAAATTACTATTCCTAGCCAGGAAACGAACCCGTTGAATTTGAAAAAAAATACACCATTCGATAGTGTAGTGTCGCCAACAAGGATCAAATTCTGGGAAGTTATTATTAACAAAATATATTCTTTAATTTGATGTTTGTTCAAAATGATGGCCATTATTTTCAATACATAACTGGGTGCAACGTCTCAAGACTCTCAAGGATTGCACTGCATTCTTCATTACAATATAACTTATTGGCAAAAAAAAAGCCATTTTGTCAACTTTTTTTCAAATGTCACCTTTTTACACACAATGTATCTGTTTCCAGAAACAACCGATCCGAAATCCCTGACCTTCAACCTGGACAAATCAACGATCGACAGCCTGATGACGACGATGTCCCGCCAGATGGAGCTCGCGCAGTACCTGGCGGCGGCGGAGGGCGGCGGCCGGCTGCCAGCGCGCGTGCTGCGTGACGTCATCCCCGGCGTCCCGCTGCCGCGCGACGACAGGCCGCCTACACTGTTCGGGTCCACCACAGATAAGATACGACTGGTTGCGACTGTGCTGGCGGTTGGACAGACTGTGGATGAAGGGTTCGGGCTGGCTTTCAAGTAAGTAGCTCTCGTAGAAGACCTGCGACGACTGCAGCGTGCCGATACTGTTCGGGTCCACCACAGATAAGATACGACTGGTCGCGACAGTGCTGACGGTTGGACAGACTGTGGATGAAGGGTTCGGGCTCGTTTTTAAATAAATAGCTCTTAGTAGTGGAGATCCTGCTTTAGATGGGACTATGGTCTGTATCACTTTGTGAGAGCAGATACGTAAGGAAAATAAATAATAATGCTTTTTAATTTTAATGAATGACATTTATCCGCTTGGAGTAAACTGATTAATTACTTGAGTTTCCCTACTAAAGATATAACTAATTACTTTGTGGTAAGTAAATAAAAGCTGAAAATGTTAACTCAGGCGAGGAATAAAACTAACAATAAGACTTCGCTGACGCGCTGAGGATCCTGGGCAATCACCCTAAGTATTATGAAATTTTATTCATTATTATGTTTTGTTGCAGAATCATAACAGAACACAAACTGGACTCCATGCACATATACACTCACGTGTCGAAATACTTGGTGAACACCGACAGGTTTATGGAAGTCAAGAATTTAGCGAAGTGTATTCGCGCTTCCAAGGAGACAGCGGCGAGGTAATGTTATTTTGTATAGGTATTTATACCTACTACATAATTGCACATTAAGTATCGTATTTATTTTTTATCATATGTATCGCAATCGTATATTTATATCATAATGTATTGTATTTATTTTAATATGCTTGTTTTCATATTTATAAAAATAAGAGACGTGCAATGTTAATGCACCTAAATACGCATGCTGTGTTCATCCATAATAAATATTTTAACATAGTATGGATATCGGTAGAAGTGCACAGAGAAGTATATATTTGAAGTTGATGCCCTATCTGACATTGACTTACGTTAATCCACATTGGTTCAGTATGTTAGATTATACTCTAATTTGATTTGACGACCCTGTAAGCTTGTTGGTAGCGACCCTGCCTGCGAAGCGAGGGGTCCCAGGTTTGATTCCGGCCGGGGCAGATATTTATGTGAAAAATAAATATTTGTATTCAGGTCATGGGTGTGATTGTGATGTGTTTGTTATATGTGTCGTCCATGCCACCCGCGACACAGGTAATAACCTTCTCCGGGGGTATGAGTGTTTTAGCGTTTATAATTTTATTATTGTCTCCATTGTTCTCGAGCAGCCTGATGAGCGACCAGGTGCTGGAGGCGGGCGTGTGCGCCGTGGTGGCGCGCTGCGAGGCCCGCGGACAGCTGTACGACGAGCAGGCCGAGATACTCATCGACGACATACACAGCGTCACTATCAAGGTACCACACGACACGATATACTCATGGTAACGCGCACTAACCTCGAGCATGAGTCAGCCGCCAAACGGCTCGTCGTGTTCGTCGGGCTTGAGAGCCAGTTCTTTCTTTTTTTTTTCTTCTCTTTTTCTTGGCCGGCAGCGCATCAGTGATGCCTTTGGTGTTGCTGGTGTCCATGGGCGACGATAGCCACTTAACATCAGGTGGATCATCAGCTCGTTTGAAGGCTATTTCCATAAAAAAAAATGTAATTCAAGCTCTACATTTGACTTGGTTAGTTTTCAACTTACCTAGGCTATATTATGTTTGTATAATTATCTTCGTAAAGTCTGTTAGGTTGTTGTTAATACCAATGTTACTTTTCAAAAATTTGGTTTGTTGGTTGCTAATTTAATGAAAACCGCGTTTCTAGATCTGTCCCTTTCCCTGCTACATTTGCGTTAACAACGGAATACAGAGACAACTCTGTTCTCTATATTCCATGGCGTTAACGTAACTTAGCACGATAGATCTCAGATGTGGCCAACATAGTTAAAATCCTTTGTTGAAGAAACTGCCAGCTGATTTATCTTTTAACATGCCGATTTATCATTAACACGGCCACGCCGTTTTTAGCGGTCTAGCATTAGTCACATTTGCGTTATATCATTTTTAAAACGTTAGGAAGCAGGTATGTCATCCATAATTATCATATACCACGATATACCCACCAGATATCCTGCTACCTGAGCTGTCGCAACGTGAGCAGTGCGTACATCCTGGCGGCGCGCCACGACCGCACCAACGACCTGCGCCGCGTGCTGCACGAGGCCGAGCGGCTGGGGAACGATCACGTGCGCAGCGCGTGCTTCAAACGGCTCACCTCCAAGAACGTGCTGTCATAGAAGCGGTGACTAAAACATTTCAAGTTGGTCACTACTGTCGGCTTCTGAGCGTTGACTAGTGTGGACAGTAGAAATCATGGTAAAAAAGTCATCTTAACGACCGTATTGCACAAAGTGTGCGAAGCTGCTAACGTCTCAACTCCAAGAATGTGCTTTCATAGGTGACGCTACGGTTCGTAAAGTGCAATCGGCCTTTAAACAGTGACTATTATGGAAAGTAGTCATCAAGGTATGAAAAAACATCTTAATGACCTGTGCTGTGTGCTACACGAGGCTGAGAGACTTGAGATCTAGTATCTGCGAAGAGCATGCTTCAAATATATGTCTGTGCTTCAAACTGAACTGCAAGAACATCCTTTTATGTATGACGTTAAAATTAATCGCCGCTGTGTTTTTAGTGCTGGTTTTAAGCGCTGGCTAATATGGATATTTAGACATCATATTGAAATTAATCACGACTGTATTTGAAACTATTTGTGAAGCAATTTGCCCTTTGAGCTATGAAATAAATTGGAGCTATGTTATCATTAATCAAGCTATGAAAAGTCATTTTGTTGAAGACATGATGAGCACTGAATTATAAGGACAGTAAGATAAAAAGTCATCTTGCCAAAGATATTATATTTTTTTGCAACTTATTTTAAACTAGTAAAATGCTATTCGCTTCTGCATACAGAATAATATAAGCACTAAGGTCAAATGACATTAATGAGACTAAAGTAAATAGAACTTTTGAATAATTATCAAGCATCCTAAAGATATTTCATGTAATAAAATTGATTGCCACTATAGTTTTAAAATAGTAATATTATAACTAGTAAGATGCGATTCTACATGCACTTACAAAGTAATTATTACTTCATTCTATGTGGTATGAAATTACGGCCAGTTTAAAATGACTAAGAAGTAATTTTATAAGCAAAGCAAAGCAAAGATTACTTTTCGTGTCAGAGAATCTGGAGGGTTAGGAATAATTTGTAAGATATTCTTACAAAATTCATTGTATCACTCTAATAGTCCATAATCCACCACTGAACAGAAATTTTGGAAATGTATGTATCTTTAATCATTATAGTATGTACTACCTTATAGGTCGAATATTACAATTCATAAATAAAATAAATTTTGTAGTGTTACTATTTCTGTATAGTCATATTTTATGTCTGGATAGAAAACATTTTAATAATCATTCTTAAAATATATTAATCATTCATGGATGAATTATAATTTTATCAGAATTTAACATAGAATTTATTGTTTAAAGTTATTAATTTAAAAAAAATATTTTTCAAACAGATAATTATCTTTTAAAACTGTAAGATTATCAAGACATTGACAATGAAACAATGGTATTGGCCCATATTGATATAGGTAAAGATATAGATAAAGGTAAGAGTAATGTTACATTGAAGATTTAACTGAGTATTTTATACATGTTGTAGGCACACTCAAAATGCATTGTTATTGATGGATGGAGAAATAAACCATTGCTTAGCATTTTAATAAGCTTAAAGCGAGTATTGAGTTAGTTAATTAAGAATATGGATAATAAAGGAATATATTATATTATTATGATTATTCTCATTATTAATCAAAATTTTATGTATTTCTGACTGATTCTGACATAATTTTAATTTATTTATTAATAGATTTATTATAATAATTACATTGTTATTGACAATCGCAAAACATGATATTAATTGACAATTGTCACAAATGGATATTGTAAGCTTTTTAATAAATATGCGGAATGGCAAAGACCTAATTTTACATTTTAATATAATCATAGTAACTTGTAATATAGTCATATATTCAATTATCATAGTATTGGTCTCATATTGTGATATAAAATTTAATCAGTTGTTAATTTGTAAAATGTTTACCACATGTATCTATGTATATTAAGATTTTTATAAATAAAGTTTTCTACTAAAACTTATGTTTTATTATTTGCAAATAATTGTATTTAGACAAGTAAAAGACAGTCGAGGTTACAGTATTACTTTGTTTATTATATAAATGTTTGTGTATAACTTAACGTTTATAAAAATTAGGAGCATTGGACAGCTGGTCAACAACTAAATGCACCACATCACTAGTCAGCTGAAGGACCAACTCTTCACACCTCGGGAGGGAAAAGCACAGTTCAATGGTCTCATCGCACAAACTAGTAAACATTGCACAGATACACTTCCAATTCACAAGTAACAAACAACTCATGTATGTGCAATACACTTCATCAGTCTGACACATAACATTAAAAACATTTACTGAGTTGCCATAGCTTTCTTTTTAGGTTTCTTTAAACGTTTTAATCCATTTACACTTGTTTTTAACAAATTGGAGTAGGCAGTGCTGAACTTCTCAATGTCTCTCTGCTCAATGACTGTTGATATTTTTTTACTTCTGGATTGTGCCCGGACTAAGCATTTGTACTCTGGATTTTTAACAGCAGGAGTACCATCCCTGGGGTGGGGTTTTGTACGTCCATCATCTGTAACATAATAGTAAAACCCTTAAGTCCCAACATCAGATTGAGTTGTTAAATAGGTTCTAAGTTTCAGGATGCCTTAAGGACCATGATGTAGCGAATGTATCCTACATATCCTATACAGCAAAAGCACACAAATACTTCTTTCGACAGGTAACTTTGTATTGGCAAAGACCAAATACAAGCAGCGAATAGTTTCTGGAGAATTCAACGATTATGGTACTTACATCTTTTCATGGTCATGGTAACGGATCCAGAGGCTCGGGCTTTTTGAAATAGCTTCCCCAGTTCAGCCAAGAACTGGAAATACATGAAAATAATATGAATAAATTCTTTTATTTTGCAAGTAGTGCTTATGTCGAAAATTCTTACCTCATCGTTACTCAATAAGACCATATTTATAAATTGTTTATAATATTTAATTTAACAATACTTTCTTGAAAATGCTAATTCAAAATAGCACATTTTTATTCTTCTACTTCAATCATTCCACGCATTACACGTTGACGAGTTCCTTTTTACCACAAATGTCAAATAGGCATAGCCAAAAAGACAGTGTCAGTTGTCAGTTTGTCAAACTATAGTTGTCAATTTATTATCACGCCCATGAATATATTACTCTATCTGGATCACAGACTTTGTAGAGGTACTTGAAGATCGAAGACGTCATAACGGAATGATCATTTTTGTATTTTGTCCATGTTATCTATAGTCTCAGGATATCGTCTGCGGAAAAATCATCGAAAACATTTCATCGAATTACAATTCGCCGAACACAATACATCGAAAAAACATTTCGCCGAATAACAAAACGTAGAACAACCAAGTCATCGATTGACATTTCTTCGAATAGCATTACGTAGAACAACCATTTAATCGCATGACAAATATATCGAATTACATTTCATCTAATGTCATTTCACCGAATGTCATTTCATCGAATGGCAAATCACCGAATGGCGATTCATCAAATGGACTGCCATTCGATGAACTGTCATCGAATGGCAATTCATCGAATGACAATTCCTCGAATTGCAATTTTTCTTTAAAAGATTTAAAGATTTTATTATAAACAGAAAAAAATTATGCTTTTTTATAACTTTTTTGGATTTCTTATTTTTTTGATCAATAACAATTTAACATTTTCCGTACATAATACTTTTTTCCTTGAATCATTTTTTTTTTCAAACGTTTACATTAGTGACAGAAACGAATCGCTGCAAAACCGACTCCATGTAGTCTTGTTTGCCCTACCCCTAGAGTGTAATGTAAACCCGCGTAGGCGCGGAGGGGCGAGGCGGCCCGCGCAGCCGGCCAGCAAGCCGAAGCTGCGGTGGTGAGCATTAAAAGCATCTGCGACGATAAGCTCGCGTGGGACCGCCTGAGCCCCGCAGCGCCGGAGCCAGACAGAAACTGTGCTTGCTGCATGTTGCATGCTGCCAGGATATATTATTTGAATGTGATATTTTATCTATACTAATATATAAAGAGGAAAGATTTGATTTTTTGTTTGCATTGAATAGGCTCCGAAACTACTGAACCGATTTCAAAAATTCTTTCACTGTTGGGAAGCTACACTATCCCCGAGTAACATAGGCTATATTATATTTTCAAAAAAACTAGGGATCCTTAATAAAACTCCAATAATGTAACCTAAGGTGTAAAAAAATAAGAAAACCGAAGCAAAGCGAGAGCAGTTACTCGTAATGATATAAAAACATCTAAGGTGGATAATATATATTATTATAATATAGATGTACCGTAATTGTGTACAGTCGGCCGTAGAAGTAGCTTGACATTTTAGTACTTTGTAATAGTAACTGTTTCGACGGTTTCCTAGCAACATCTATGACAAATTCAAGAAATGTAATGTGACAAGGTACTAAAATGTTAAGCTACTTCTGCGGCCGACTGTACCTTAATTTTCAATTTACTCATAATGCAATAATTTAAATTTGGTAATTTTTAAGAAATTTTAGTAAAATGTATTATTTCATTATTATAATTTTTTACTCCCAGAAAAATTTCCTACAGAAAACATTTTGAAGGACCATGTCAAGATAGGACATAATTATTCTAAGTGTGAAACCCATACAATTATCAACCTCAATCCGGCCTATGATTGGTCGAATGGTCATTCCCATTATAACGCCATCGATCTTCAGGTACCTATACAAAGACTACAAAGTCTACGACCCAGATATAGCGATATGTCTACAATTCATGATCACGCCCGCGCGCCCGTCACGCCATGTTATTTTGTCAAAGTTGTGTCATTGTCATCAACTGCTGATATCTCAGAGGCTGACTGACATAAATAAAACTGATAAAACTTATATAGTATGTAGCGATGGGCCGAGTAATACTTTTTACAACTCGAGTTACTCGAGCAAAATTAACCGTTTACTCGAGTAAAAACTCGAGTAAACTCGAGTAACCGAACCGAACCGAACCGACGCGACAGCGAGCTCAGCGAGTAGTCGACGCGAGCGAGTAATGAGTTGACTGAGTAAAATCGTCGCAACGCGAAGCGGGTCGGCGGCAACTCGACGAAGTCGACGAACTCGACGATTAACACCGAGTGAGTTGAACCGCGTCGCCGCGTCGACTCGCGTTCGTCGCTGAGTTGAATCGGCCGAGTTTACTCGAGTACGTAAAATCGTTACTCGAGTTACTCGACCAAAGAGTTTACTCGAGTTACTCGAGTAAATTTCGTCGAGTTGCCCATCGCTAATAGTATGAAATGAATGTTTTTATTAATGTTAGTAAGTTTTTTAACCGTCGTGTTAGCGCAACGTTTGTGATTACAGAGGGGTTTATTTAGCGTGGGTAATTAGAGCCGCGATAAACATGGTAAATCAAAACATTCAAGGTGAGATAAAATTAACATAGCTTTTAAATAGTTTATTGCAATTTATTACTAATGTCATAAGCAAAAACAAGAGAATAAATAAAGAACTATATTAATACATATAATTCGATTATATGTATAGGTAAACTACATGTAAACTATTACTATTGATAAATATTTCTACGTTTAAAAGTGTTAATTAATTAATTAAATTAACCTTAAGTATTAAAAGCATTAAAAATACGTTGATAAAATTTGCCAACAAAGGGGTGCTCACGATTATGGAAATTCAAATATAATCAGTAGGTACCTAACAGTTTTTTTAAAATTAAAGTAACTTCCACAAAGGAGTTCCTGGACAGTCCATAAATAAGGTAGGTACGAAAAAAGGAGAGAAGAAACAAAAATCCTTTTGTGAGCCGCTAGGATAAAATCAGGGGCGTAGCTACCGCCGTATCAATTATAAGGGGCCCCCACTAACACTCCCAAAAAAAAGCTCGCTTGCGGCCTATTTACGCTACAGTTGGCTACCTACGTTGAGGGGGCCCCACAAAAATTAAAATTGGGCCTCCATAGGGCTAGCTACGCCACTGGATAAAATCAAGAAGTTATAATTTATTACGATATCTCCATGTACAAATAAACATGAACAAATAACTGGTATCATCATAATAATATCTATTCTAGCGTAAGTTATCAATCACGTAAGGGGACTTTACATAGCAACAGGAGATAACATCAAGTCAAATAAATTGCATTGAATTCGTAAGATGAACATGAAAGGCTGCATTTATAGTATGTAGTTTAGCTAAAATGAAGGACAGTGAACATTGGATTAACATGACTGCGAATATTGGTTTAACACTTATGTTCGATTTACACGTATTAAGTAGTTGGGTAGTTAAATAAATTTTAAAAAGTTACTAAATTGTCTGTTTACACGTATTAATTTACTTTAAATTTAGCTATCTACAGTATCTACTTATCTACTTAATACGTGTAAACCGGACTTTATAAAGCCTCTGCTCACGGCGTATTTTTACGGCGCCGAAAACGCGATCGCACGAGGAAACGTCTCGTCCGCCTCGTTATTTGCAACGCGGAAAACGCGCAGGTCGCGCAGAAAAATACGTCGTGTGCAAAGGCTTTAATAGCTACTACTATTTAAAATAAAAAGGATGTTAGAAAAATATTGTAACTAATATGCTTGTATATACTTCGGAATTATTTGATAACATGGATAATAATCGATAAACGGATAGTGTATATACCTACAGACTTCCAGAAAGCATTTGATAGGGTAGATCATAAAATCCTAAAAAAAAATCGCCTACAACGGAATACGGGATAATCTTTGGCGTTGGTTCATGTGAGTTGATCATCGTGAATCAAATATGGATAATGTTACTCCTGGTGTTCCTCAGGGATCTATTCTAGGCCCTTTACTATTTAACTTATATATCAATGACATAGGCCAATGTTTTGAACATTGTAATTATTTGTTATTTAAGCAAATGATTTAAAAATTTATAATACTATTAATGACCACACGGATCAACAGAATTTCCAGATTGATCTCGATCGTCTGTCTTCTTACTGTAGTCGTATCAAACTTTTTAGGGTTCCGTAGCCAAATGGCAAAAAACGGAACCCTTATAGATTCGTCATGTCTGTCTGTCTGTCTGTCTGTCTGTCCGTCCGTATGTCACAGCCACTTTTTTCCGAAACTATAAGAACTATACTGTTGAAACTTGGTAAGTAGATGTATTATGTGAACCGCATTAAGATTTTCACACAAAAATAGAAAAAAACAATAAATTTTGGGGGTTCCCCATACTTAGAACTGAAACTCAAAATTTTTTTTTCATCAAACCTATACGTGTGGGGTATCTATGGATAGGTCTTCAAAAATGATATTGAGGTTTCTGATATCATTTTTTTCTAAACTGAATAGTTTGCGCGAGAGACACTTCCAAAGTGGTAAAATGTGTGTCCCCCCCCTGTAACTTCTAAAATAAGAGAATGATAAAACTAAAAAAAATATATGATGTACATTACCATGCAAACTTCCAACGAAAATTGGTTTGAACGAGACCTAGTAAGTAGTTTTTTTTTTAATACGTCATTAATCGTAAACCACAATTTACCTCGATCAAAGTTACAACGAACTACAAGAACTTTTCTATTATGTTACTTGCTGCTACGGAACCCTTCATGGGCGAGTCCGACTCGCACTTGGCCGCTTTTTTAAAACAATTTGCTTCACTCGTAAAAAGAAAACCAACAGTTAAGCTGAAAACAAACTGTCGGACGCGGCTTACGGACGCGGCTGAAGGATGTGACGTAATAGGTATCTAGATAATTGCACAGCTTGATTGCACAGCTCAGTGTACATTCATTATCTAGATACCTATTACGTCACATCCTTCAGACGCGTCCGACAGTTTGTTTTCAGCTTTAAGCTGCAAACAAACCACGGAACACAGACACAAGTGGAAATGGTACAAGTGTTGATTAGTATGGGAACCGTGCTAGCCAAATAAACACAAGGAAATCCATAATCGTATTATTTACAACTAAGAAACTCACATTTTAATTGGTTGTTACTTGTCAACTACGAATAGTCTAAGAAACTCGCTGTTTATAGTTGAAAATGCACCTTAAACTTTGATGTTAATTCTTATTTTTCCATGTCTTATTCAGTGATCTTAGAACCTTTATCAATTATGATCATAATACTTTTCAAGTTTATCTATCCACCGCTAGATGGCAGTATTCTGCGTTACAAGTAATATATACTTAACTTGTTTACTAATAAGGTTGACAATACAATATCATACAATGTCAATCTTATGGAAAATAATTAAATAATTCCATCTACTGAACGCTAGATGTCGTGACTGGAGTCTACAATAGATTGAATAGCAACCTTACAAGGTATAGCGATAAGTTACATTTTTGGTTAACAACATCATACTGTGTTTGGTTTAGGCTTAGAGATGTGCGTTGTGCTTTTTGCCGCGTTATCGATATTTATATTGAAACTGGTACTGTCCGAGTGTCCGACATCATAAGATGTAGACCCGTCATATTAGTACTTAAACTTCTTGTTTTTGTACTGCCTATGTGAATACTTGATCATTATTTTGAAAGCTTATATCTCAAACACACGGATCTAAAAAAAGACGGACGTGATCCCAACAAGAAATTCAGTGAAGCACCCATAGTAATACCAACTCTCTATTCGTACAAGTACACACACCCACACATTGACACCATACTGCGTCAATCGCGAATCAAAAATTACGCACACATGGAAAGCTGGCGGCCATTGCTATGCTTCACTCTCGATTAGACAAGGTTACGTCAGTCTTTTTTTCAGGTCCGTGCTCAAACATTACGAGGCGTAGACGTGACCGTAGCAATTTTTATCAACCTTAGCTATCTAAACAGTCACGGAATACCAAGCCTAGGCATTTTTAGCAACGAAAATAAATATACTTTAATTATTATGTCGATAAGTGAAATTTCAATTAAGCTAAACGAAGCTACAAAAACAATGCTGATATGAACTGGGATGCATTTCAACCTTAACATTATACAAATAAGGTAAATTTATTTTCTTGGAATTACATTTCTTAGACATGCTGTGCCAGTCACGCGCATGCGCTTATATTCCTCTTCAGGATCCTAGATTATGTACCAATGATTTCAAATAAAAAAATTCATTCATATTAATTTTATACATTTTTATGATACAACACAATACTTTATTGCACACCAAATAGCAGAACTGTACATACATATGACACATATCCCTAAAATAAAATAAAAGAATATTATTATTATAATAAAATTGTAATATTCATATTATGAAATACTTTTAACTAAAAATAAAATTACAAAACTGCCGATATTCATATATTTGTACCCCATCCCTGCCCGAGTAGCAGAAAATGTTCTAGAAAACAATAGCCGAGTAGCAATATTATCTAAAACATAAAACGAACCTTATTGCCAAGTGACTGAGTAGCTTTTTGATCATAAATTATATTATTTCCTTTATTTATGTGTTTTGAATTTGAATTATTACAAAATAAATTAAAAACTAGGCTTATTTGTGGTATTAAACACGGTCATTAAATAAATTCATTGCTCGCTATTATTCCTGCCCTCCAAAATTGCACATTAAGGCATATTTACGTAATTTAAGACAAATTTTATTTTACGTAATGCACAACCGACGCAGCTCAGTGACAGTTGAGTTATGCCGGCAAGTATGCGGAGCTCCTCTTAATGTTAGTCGCTGTGCCACGCCCACATCGCACTTCCACTGGTGTCTGTGTTCCGTGAAACAAACTGTCGGACGCGTCCGGCCGGACGCAGCTGAAGGATGTGACGTAACGGTATCTAGATAATGAATATAAACTGAGCTGTGCAAACTATCGGAGGTAAGTCGCGGACGTGACCTTGAGGCACCTTGAGGCGTTCGGACATCCGAGAGCTATCTGGCGCGCTGGATATTTTCGTCAGCCGAAAACGTCCGCGGACGGTATTTCATAGTATGCACGGGGTGCGGGACGCGTCCATGCGTCAGAAGGCATTAGTACTCTGTGTCTGAAGGAATAACGTAAGCTGGATTTATATTTGTCTGACGTGTCGTATTGTGATGCGTCAGAATGGTATGGGTTTCATATATTTAAAGGTGAGATAAAAATTAGCGTGACGCGATATGTTGTGATGGCTTGTGTTGTGTCGCATCAGAAGCAATCCCGATCGCGACAGAGTGCCGGGGTGGGAGAGGCGAGGTAGGTGGGAAAGTGGCGGCGTCAGAGCAGTGTGCACGAGCCTCACTGTTGTGACGTGTTGTTGTTATTGAAATTTAAATTTGAAAGTATGGACGACCTGATCAAAATAGTACGACAATTTAAAGTGATCTAAGATACAAAATGTAAAATGTAAATGTAAAGAATTCTTTCTTTCTTTTTTTAGCAGATTTGCCAGCACTAAAAACTGAATACCTTCTTCAAAATCTGAATCAGAAACTGAGGATTTATCGAAAAACATTGCAAAATGTGTAATCTCCCCGAGAGCTATGAAAGTACTGTGTCAGTAGGCATCAGTTCCGCGACATATATATGTGAACGCTACCCATTTCATCAGAGCCCATCACAACACGACACGTCAGACAAATTTAAATCCGGCTGTACGTATCTGTGGAATACTCTTACTCGTACTCTGTGGAATAGGCGTTGAACGCGTCCGCAAGCCACGTCCGAAGAGACTGTGCACATTATCAGTCGCGGCTGTCAGCCGCGTCCGGTCGGACGCGGCTTATAGTATGTTTGCAGCTTAAAAGCTCTGTATTGCCACTATAAATGAGGTACAGATTATAAAGGATCTGGGGATTTATTTAGATAGCAAACTAACCTTTGATACGCATTCTACAAACTACCAAATTGAATGAAGAATGTTAACTAATTTTGATTATTAGCACTTCATATTCTCTGTCAAAAATAAAAAATACTAGTGAAAGAATTACTTCGATACGTCAATTAGTTTCTGATTTACAAGTAAAACAAGTTGTAACCGCACGACGCGGGCTGCCGGTGACGGTGTGACGTCATCGTACAACACGCTCCAGTCTGGCTCACTCTGTCCGCTCGCGGTCGCGCGCCCGTGCCTTCGAAATTATACCTAAATACCTACTTTTAAAAATGTCCAATCCAAATACTAGGAAATCATTATGTTGTGCCTAAATGTAATAATTACTTTTTAACGAAAAATACAACCGACGAAAAAAACTGGAAAGCGAAAAATAAAATAAACCATAGCAACTAAAAATTAAAATATAATTACTTTTTAACAAAAAATAAAACCAGCGAAAAAAACTTATAAGCAAAAAATAAAATGAACCATTTACTATTATAAATTAAGAACCTAAATTAACAGTAAATAAATAATTTTGAGACCGTGCCAAACAAACAACCAAAATTAATTACATAAAAATAATTTTATGAGAGCAGCGGCATGCAATGCACACGGCAGCAGCAGCGCGGCGCACATCTTTTCACCGTTTGTTTTTTCATTGGTTTGGCACCGTCTCAAAATTACTTATTTACTGTTAATTTAGGATCTTAATTTATAATAGTAAATGGTTCATTTTATTTTTCGCTTATAAGTTTTTTTCGCTGGTTTTATTTTTTGTTAAAAAGTAATTATATTTTAATTTTTAGTTGCTATGAAAATTAATAATAAGTTATTGGTGGTAGATTCAGTTACCAGGTAAAAATGTGAAATCATCAATCATCCCCTATTTTCGTACCTTTAGGGCTTTAAAATTTTGTTCCCAAATTTAAACAAGAGTAACTTCAAGGTATACACTATTCAATAAAAAAAGAATCATCGAAATAGGATCATCTAGTACAAAGTTATTGGGGTAACGGGCAAAAATTCCGTGGGTGAATAATCAATCATCCCCTATTTTCGTAACTTTAGGGTGGGAATAAAATTTTCAAAAAAATATGGGACCAACTTCAAGGCATACCCTATCCGTTAAAAAAAGAATCATCAAAATCGGACCACCCTGTGCCGAACCTCCTTTTTTTCGTCGGTTAAAAATACAACTACCAATTCGCTGGAAAAGTTGTTTTTTATAGTTCCAAAGGACGTTAAAATGCGAAAAAAATGCATAAACGTTATAAATCATCCATTTTATTAATCGAATAATATTTACTATTATTACACTATTAACTTATACACGGACGAAAACAACGAAATACTGCGCAAGCTATTACACCTACTATAACCGCTGGCGACTTGGTTGCGGCCCGCGCGGCGCGTTGTAATATGACGTCACAAGCGGTCACGTGACTGTTAGCGGGACTCGATATTTTTCGAAACTTTGAATGCCTATAAAATCAAAACTACTGGGTATTTTTGACTACAACAAAAACTAGTGTATTTGTATACATACAGGCTTTACTGAGACAAAATTTCAAGCGATTTGGCATACCTAGTAACATTCTCCATTTACAGTTACAATTTAGAATCCTATATATGCTTGCTATCAAAATTCTCTTGAAAATATCCAGAAGAAATGTTTGCGATGTATCACTTCTTTAATCATGCGTATATGGATTATCTTCAATTATCAAAAAATATAATTTATTGGACCTAAAATCAAGACGTTTGCACTTTATGATCTTTGTATACGTTCTCCAACACGTCGAGTAACTCAATTATAAATTACTACAAGAAAATTCGTACTATACTACAGAAGAAATAATAGTACTTACTTATTATACTAGTCTTATTGTTATATAACTTTTGAAATCAAGTTTTTATTGTATTGCGCTACTGTACTATCTATTACTACAACATTTAGTAATATGTGGTCGACGGTGTTGGTTTCACAATTATTTACATGCATGCTAGTTATTATTAACTGTATAATTTGTATTGTGCAACTGTTTGTTAATCCTTGAAAAAAAAACATAAATGTGTGGTTTTAAGAAACCACGATCCAAGTGAAATTTTTTTCGGTTGTAGGCATGTACTTAATTAAAATTTTTTAGAAAATTATTCGATTTTGGGTATTAAAAATGCGTTACAAAATATTCAATTTTAAAATTTAATTTCAATTTGCGTATTAGAGTACGGAATACATAATTAATACAATCATTTAGATGATAGACGCATATTAGAGCAATATTTATTTAAAGCATTGAATTTTCATTATTATTTTTACTCCAGAGCCGGCTGTAATGCGACATGCGATAGATGGACGAAAAATTTTGGAGCGATAGAAAAATAGTTTCACTAATAAAAATATAAAAAAACAAAATTTGAATATTATGTTGTGTGATTGTGTTCCAAATCTAGTAAAAAACCGAATACGTAAAAGCACTAATACATGATAGGTACTTTATAAAGGACATGGCACGCCGCACGCGTCCTGCGCTGCATATTTCTACGGTACGGCATCGCGTCGCGCCGGTTTCAGATTTCCATATTATTATTTAAAGTAATTGAAATATAATGTCATAGAACAGACATCTCGGACAAAATGTGTGTCCCGCCGAGAGGTTCTATTTTCAAAATTGAGCCCCCGTTCTCCTTTCATACCCCATTTACACGCGCGCGCGAGCCACGAGACAATCCGCGAGACGCGCGCGTGCGCGGGCGTGTGAACAGGGCGCTCGCGGACCAGACAGCGGCGCGTCTCGTGGCTCGCGGGCTCGCGGCGGGAGCGGTTTGTTAGGCGCGGCCAAAGGGGCTCGCGCGAGCGCTCGCGTGGTGTTCACACGCGCGTAGGGGGCGTGGCTTACGGACGCGCCACGAGACGATCCGCTACACGCGCGTGTAAATGAGCGGTCAGAATCGAACGAATCCATTGAAAATTGAAGCCGTTCGGCGCCAATTCATTGGGACATACATTGTATTCGCGGTGTCGGTTCTGTACGCTAGTAATAATACTTCAATATTCAAAGTACGAAATTTTACAGCTCATGTAGCGGTTGCTGTAACCACCGCCGGAGTGCTAGTGGCAGGATATGTCTACTATAAATATCAAAAGAATAAGCTACCAACAACATGGACCCGTGTTGGTAAACTTGACGACCTATACATCTATCCTGTTAAATCATGTGCCCCAGTACAAGTAGATCAGGCTGAATGCACTTATCTCGGTCTGAAACAAGGATGGCTGCGAGACAGGTAACACACTAGAGAACTTATAAAAATACCGTTATCATCTAATAGGCTTTCGATATTATGAAAACATATCCAAAAATAAATCTGACTTCCTTTTGCAGAGTCCTAATGGTCATAGATGAAAAGGATAATTTTATAACTGCGCGAGTATATCCGGAACTTTTTTTAGTACATCCCACAGTGAAAAATTCCATTCTCAGCCTGCGACATGTCGATATGGAACCTCTTTACGTTAATTTAGCCGAGGTAAGTATCTATTATACATCTAAGTATACAAATACATATCTAAATAAAATTGGAGTGTATGTTTGTAATATTAAAATAACCGCTTTTTACTAAGTGCATTTGGATGTATACACGGTACATATACCAAAACAAAATTTTTCACAATTTTTGTGTCTGTTTGTTCCGACTAATCTCTGAAATGCCTGGACCGATTTTGATGGGACTTTCACTGGCAGATAACTGATGAAACAAGGAGTAACTTAGGCTACTTTTATTTTAGAAAAAAAAATAGTTTGTTAAGCGATACGAAGTTCGCCGGGTCACCTATTTTATATAAAGTTTCTCACCCCGCAGTCACAGACTGATTTTTGCTCAGACTGGAAATCAGACGCAGTCTTTGTGTCGCACTATGTATCTACTTGTATGAGAAACTTACTACTAGCTGACTCGGCAAACGTTCTGTCAATATTTTTCGGGATATGGACACCCTAATCATCTAGCGGTATGAAATATACTTTACGACCTGTTCTCATAATCTACCAAATATACACAAAAAAAAATCATAAAAATCGGTCGAGCCGTTTCGGAGGAGGGCGACCACAAACACCATGATACGAGATTTTTATTTTTATATATTAGAAGATATATTCCAGGTTATCGAATTGGAGAAACCATTCACCGCCACCGTATGGAGTTGCAAAGTTGAAGTCCGTGACTGCGGTCAGGAGGCAAGCCAGTGGTTTTCAAAGTAAACAAACTTATTTCCTACATTAATTTTCCATACACAATCATGCAATAATTTTGTTATCAGTGTGCAATTACTAGTGTATCAGTAGGCAACTACCTACCCTTTCTGTTATCAGTTATCATAAAGACATTCAACACATAGGTACCTAACCTATAGATTAACATTTATTTTAAATTACCAATAAAGTAGGTATTCGTAATTTACCTATACATAATATACGTACTTACTGCATACAATCATAATAAAATTAGTCTCAATAACAACTATACTGTACAGAGGAATAATCATGATTTTATGTTACAGGTTGCTAAATCGCGCTGGAATTAAATTCCGATTGGTTTATTATAGTTCTCAAAAATCTCGTGTTATAAGAGATACGCCTCATTTTAATTACTACAACTTTAGCAAAACAGACACTGTAAGTTAATATTGAGTAATTTGTTCAACTAAATAGATGGTAGGGATAGAAATTCTAAACCAACGTTTCCCAGACAAGAGTTAAAACCGCACGTTTTCTGCACTGCTGTACTCGTAACTATATTGAAATTGAAGGAAGCAGTATTGTTGGCTGTTTGACCCAAATCACAAAGAATCTTTATGAACTTCATCTCCACGATGGAAATTGTTACGAAGAGTACCTGGGTACTGATGTATATGTTGTTCATTTTACTATATTTATTTTACTGTTAGAATTTGTCTGATACTTGCATTTTAAAATATTTGCAGGGCGCTTTACCTGACGAAACTGCATTCAATATGATCAACAAAGCTTCGGTCATGGAATTAAATTCTCGCTTGCCAAACGTGCAAGTCGACCACCGAAGATTCAGACCGAACTTTACTGTGAGCGGAGCCGCAGAATTTGATGAGGATAAATGGGATTTTGTAAAAATTGGTGCAAATATCTTTAAAATCCTTAAGCCTTGCGTCAGGTTAGTCTGTACACAATAATATAAGTAATATTTTAAATCTGCCAAGATTTGGATCTGTTTTTAAGTACATGGAAAAAATAACATCATAAAATTAAAACATTTCAGGTGCATTATGACTACCATTGATCCTGAAACTGGAATGCGTGATCAAAATTCGCAGCCCCTGGAAATGCTACGAAGGTAAGTAGGTAAAAAGTATTTAAACGTGAAGTATAAATTACTCAGTTTATACCATTCGTGCATTCTCTTTCAGCTACCGTCTAGTTGAGAATCCAAAAGAACGCAAGATCAGCGGCAACTCTCCGCGTATGGGAGTGCAGTTGGTGTTGCGGTCGGGTCCCGGCGGCACCGTATCTCTCAACGACGATGTATACGTGTCTTACAAAAAGTAAAGTAGTCTGATGAAATATGCTCGAATATAACATACAACCTTTATTAATAAGCAACTGTTTAGCAAGTAGTGATAACTGATACCTTAGTATACTCGTAGTAGGCAGTTTGAATATCGATCTTCAGTCTTCATACTTAACGCGCACATTTCGTAACGAAAATAGATTATTGAATAGAAATCCAGTACGCAGCAGCGCGCAGATAAATATATTGTTGTGTTATATTTTATGTAGGTATCTATCTACAGGTCTATGTTTCCATTTTTACGTGATCAATAGGAGGCAGTACCTACTACCTCGAAACGCGCACGGGTTTGTCATGCTAATTCTCTTTCCAAACTCGTGCTCAATTCAAAGCACGCGTCCTCCATTCGCGCACGGGTTTGCAACGCAAACTGTTCATGGCGATGCATGTAACTTATGCATGAAGTTCGCGCGCAAACCTCGATGGAGGGAATCCTCCGAAGCCCCCCGCAATGAAAAAAGCTATAGGAATCCAAAACGGAATGGGTTAGGTTCGCAAGTATATTTTTTTTTACGCGGAAATAGGGACCCCGCGGAAACGGGGTTCCGTCAACATTTATGACAAAGTGTAGTTTTGTTGCATAGTTGAATTGAAATTGAACATTTAGTTACCATAAACACAAGTATTGCCTCCTATTGAACACGTAAACTATAGGTCAATAATGAAGCACAAAATGTACAATAACAGTCGCAATTTACTATTTATTTTACAATATTAATTACAATGTACAATCATTTCACCTAGAATTGTAATGTTTTAGTTCAATCACAAGTAAATTTTCACATTGTACACACATTTTATCCATACTCTCACGACCCTCCTTTGTTCCTTCTAAGATAAAGGCAGGTCGTTGGTTTATAATGAATCAACAGTGCAATAATACCTATGTAATCAATTATAATTCTTATGACTTATAAAATGTATTTGACTATATTTCAGTGATTTTTTTATTCACAACTTTTATAATTTTAATGTGTAATTAGTAATTACTTTGTTAAGTCAGTAAATAAATGTAATTACAATAATTGGGAAAGTCTGAAAAATAAAATATTAATGTATACGTATGTTAGGAATAATAAAAATCATTTTGGCACAAATGTTTTTATTTTAAATGCGAACAATTTGCGCAGCTATTTTTGGCATTTCTTCCTTGCCGGAGATCAGAAGCCGGGCGAAAGTCCCACCGCCAGTGCCTTTTGTTAAATGCTCGGGGTTCACCACAACGCACTTGTTGACTTCCTGTAATTTAAATATCAGTCTCAATAACCCGGTAATGCTCGACTAATATAGACGATGCAAAACACAACGCGTTAAAGTTAAATATTAAACGATTTTCGTACAACATGCGATTTTTTTTGTTATGGAAATAATACAAATACTCATTTTAGAAAACTGTGCATTATATTAAGTTAATGTAATAGCCACGATGCAAATGGTCCTTTACTAGAACCACTATCTTCTATTTTGGCTGGCAATGCCCTGATGGTATTTCTACTGTCCAAGGGCGATGGTCACCAGTTACAAATGCAAAACTGTGTTGAATATCTGTCCATGTAAAGCTGTAGTGTTATCGAGGTACAGTACTCCCCAATCTTTTTGGCTGACCTGAATCTTTTAGGCGCGAGTCGATGCGCAGAACATAAAATAAGTTATCAGCGAGGAGCGCGGGTGGCGGGGCATCGACTACGATGGACTACAAACACCTGCGCGCTCCCTTTGCGCAGTTGTGCCAACTTCAGCCCGGCAATAAGTTTGAAGATGGACTAATATAATAAATGTGAAAGTTTGTGAGTTTGGATGTTTGAGACGCAATCACGCAAAAACGGCTGATCGGATATAGATGAAATTTGGTACACAGATATTTTAATACCTAGAATAAAGTACCTATAGGATACTTTTTATCCCGAGATATTGATCTGTTCCCGAGGGAGAAGAAGCAAACTTTATAATAATAGGAAAACAGTTTTGACGTTTGTCTTCACAGTGACATTAGAAAACCATAACAGCTGATTGAGTGATTAAATTATAATAAGTATGGATGTTACCTTAACAAAATATCTGAAGTTGGAGGGTAGTACAAGCACGTGCGGCGTGCAGGCGAGCTGCGCGTGCGCCGCCCACAGCGCCGCGTCCACCGGCTGCGCGCCGGGCGGCGGCCACAGCGCGTAGTACGACTGCTGCGACAACACGTGGCCCGCCAGCCGCGCGAGCTTGTCGCCGCCCGTGCCTCTGCAATAACAACGTTCATAACGTTAGCCTGTTCACCAGAATGTACGATAGATTGATCAGCAATGCAGTTGTGCGCGATGCGAGTATTGTATTGGTGGTTTTTTCCTCGCGTATCTCTGGTGAACTGAGCCTGAAGATCTTTCAATATTTTCTCCACTGAACTGAAAATTCTGGTTTCTAGATATACCCACGAGGGTACGGGGTTACAAGGTGTCAAAATGTCCTGAATGGCTTTGAAAATGGATTCTATGACTGTGACTATTTGCGATGCCGAGCCTTGGGGGCGGATAGAATTTATACTTACTGGGAAATTTCTTCTTTACTAATGTCCATGAGAACATCTGAACTAGTTACACCAACTATGATGCCATTGATGTTCAGTGTGCATGGATCAGGCAGAAAGTTGATATTGTTGTATTTAGCCTGATTCTGGTTCTTTCGGCGGCTGGAGTACGCCGGAGTCGGGTAAATGTTCACGTGGAAGGCGTCTCGTAGACTTGACACTATGTATATTTTCGTAAGTGGGCTACAAAAAAGTATTGCAAATGAATCATTGTCAATATTTGTACTGTAAAGCCAACGTGGAAATAATTACAAATAGTTAAGTCAAAAGTTATGCGTTTATGGCTGCAATTTTCATAAATAATAAAATATTCATAAATGTTTTTATTTCAAGTTACCTTGTGGTAGCCAAGTCGCATAAGCTATCGATTAACTTGTTGAAAAAGGAATCAAAAGTTTCAGCCATTGAGTTGTCCTTAATCTTAGAATGTTCACAATCCATGAACGGCCCGGTCATTATGACAACATGAGGTTTGTTTGTGTTGATGTATGCAATCAAGTCCTTCAGAGGTTCGTACGTCAAGTTATCAGATGTGGTGTATGGACCAGATACAACAATCATTGTCATTGTACCTGCAATGAGATTTTTTTTTGAAAATTTAAGAAAGCTAAAAACTTTAGGTAAAAATCTAGGCCATTATTTTTAATTTTCGTAATGGTAGACCCATTATCATGTATTTTGAAACTGAGCAGTATTCGTTCAGATTACTTATTGATCGTCTGTGAATGCGTCTGCGTTGCTCGAGCGCACTTGTATGGCGATGTCCTGAGAATATCTATTTTGAGAAATATTTCTGAAAAAACATACCTTGCAAAGAGGTCAGCATGTCAGCTCTGTGACCTGGCACCGCACTAGAAGCATCATGGAATATTTCTTGAGCCAGGAACTTGTCACCTCGAGGATTTATGCCTCGCATCACTACCACTTGTCCAGGGAACAGAGAGTACTGTTTGACACTGCAGTCATCAAAATATAGATTAATGACGACGCGAGAATATAATTGAATAAATACATTTTGTTTAGCATTTAGAAAATGTTGGTATATTGGAACCAAATATTTTAAAAATAATTTTTCGTGGCAATTACTTTTTAAAGTGAGCATTCGGACCACGTGATTGTAGGTTGGTCACAACCACTCGATATATCGACTTACTACTATGACTACTACTTATAATACTGGGTACAATGATAAGAGGCAGTTGCATTAAACACAAATGATTAGTTTATTTTGCTATGAAGTTCTATCTAACCTATCCAAATCTACAGCAACAACTTGACTTAGCGACTCCTCCCACGTGCCTTGAAGTACGACGCTCTTGGAGTTGAGTCTCGCGTCGGCGTCGCATTCAATACGGCCCGATACGAACACCTCTGTCTAAAATTAATAAGAACTTACATTAAGCAAATCATAATAGGTTCAAAATTCACATCTTTATGATGGGACACAGTGACGCGACGCGATCAGCTGTAAGGTAATGCACATTATCTAATGTCTAGTACATTACAACATGATCACGTCTCGCCAGTACCACGCCATCCCACTGTGTGCGACACCTACTGTTTTGAAATTATTAGGAACCGTCAGCAATTTATAACTTACTTGAGATTTATGTCTGACTGATGTGGATTCTTTTATATTATTTTTCTTCATTATACACTGAGATATGTAGCGAATGTGATTATCGAATGTAGTTGCCTTTTCGTGTAGAAGTTCAAAACCAAACCTAAAATTTAAAAAAATGTATTATTTTGACTTCCAAAAATTGTGTAAGTACAGTAGAACCTCGATTAACCGGACCAATTTTTGTCATTAAGCATTCGGATAATCGAAAATCCGGATACTCGAATGTATGCGATTTTTTTACACGGCAGAATATTACGACATAACACTGTTAGGTAATTATTGAAAACAACAAAAATAAATTAAAATCTTTATCAAAAATCAATGTTTATTAAACTGCAACCTTACGCCCCAACTCAGAGTCACTAGGGGTTACTTAAATCGCTCCTTAATAAAGAATCACCATACAAATTCTGTACTAAGGAGCGACTTAACTAACCGTTCGTGACTCTGAGTTGGGAGCATTAAAGGGTTAAATATTTGCTAATTTTATTGTCATTTGATGTGACTTTTTTGACCGGAGTTTAATTTTCCGGATAATCGTGAATCCACTGTAGTCTGTACCTATAAGTTGTGGATTATTGTACATAGTTAAGGTATGCTTACTTGCAGTTAGTGTAAAGTTCGCCGTCGTCATTTGGCACTTGAGATATAGACAAGTCTAACATTTCAGTTATTGTGTTACAGCTGACAATATTTTGCAATAAATTCTCGTCTCCAAAGGAGTGTACCACCGATCCTTGGTTTGTTCTCGAGGCGAATTTGGCTGAGCGATCGCTGAAATTTTGTTATTTACGAATTATGTCGATGTCTGTTACAGACATACAAATTACAGATATACAAATTTAATCTGAGCTAAAAATAATATAATTGTTGTTTAATTACAAGAATGTTTTTTTGCAAAATCAAATGTTGCCGAAATTATAGCGAAACTGTAAAAAATATAGCTTACGCAGGGGGCGTCAATTTAGGGTTAATATCAAAAATGCCATAAAAAATCAAGTGGTAACGGAGTCACTAACGGTTACTTTAATCACTCCTTAGTAAAGAATCACCATACAAATCATGTACTAAGGAGCGATTTAAGTAATTGTTAGTGACTCTTGAGTTGGGGCGTAAGTCTATGTTGTCTACATAACCTACTAAAATAAATACTGCAAACAATGCAATTGCAACTGCATTATAAAGCCGCGTTCAAGCTAGACTGTGCCCAAGTTACACTGCTATCTGATAACATATTTGCGTTGCGTAAATACGTCTTACTCACACAGAAGGAGAATAAGTAGCTGGCCGTAGTTCCTTCTTTGGTACATTCTGTTCAGTCTCCTTCTTGATCCTCTGAAAATGATGTGGATATGGAAATATTAGTGGTATTATTTTTACAAAATTTGTATAAAATATCAACTTATTATTTAAAAAATAAGAATTTCGATTATCAATTCGATTACATCCCTAGAAATCCCCCCAAAGGATTTCTACTTTTAATCTTTTAATTTACTTTTTCATCTAATATCATAATGGTATGGTACCTTTTTGTATGGAACATTAAAACATGATGATTCATTGTTGTTTCAAAGTAGTAAGAATGAAGGAGGATTAATGGTATGGTTGCAAAACACCAAGGAGAAGTAGATAAAATAACAGTTAATGTAATTTTTTATAACTGAAATTTTTTACAAGGTTATAGATTTGTGAATAAACACCTTTGACTATTTCACTTTCATTACACTTAAAATGCTAATACAATAACCTGCAAAATGTACTTATTTATGTATGGATATTGTATGTACTATATTTATGTATTTAGGATTTATATATTACTTTAGATTATTAGTTGTGTAACAATTATTAATTTAATCTTGCATTTTTAATGTTTTAGCCTGCCACACATTCTCATCATAACCAAGGGTTGACTGGTAGAGAATGCCACTTGGCATTAAGTCCACCCATTGTATAAAATTGCAATAAAGGATTAAATAAATAAATAAAATTTTAACTTAGCAGACCTTCCGAAGAAACAGATTGAGTTGATGGCTGCAGACGAGTATGGATCTAGTCATGATGTCAAGACATGCACCAGAGGCATACTCGCCCACAAATATCATCAAGTCAAAAACAACTAACAATTCTTCTAATCTTCTTTTATTCTTCTTTTCTTGATTGATGTATTCACACTATACTTGCTTTTTCCTTGCAGGTAGATAACAAAAGTGGAAAAAAGTTACAAAAATAACAAAAAAACTCATTGCTAACAATCCTAAGGATGTTTACTGTATAAACAGTTTATACAGTAACTAATAAAACTATAACACCCATATGCTAGCCATAATATGACTGCAGAAAGGATCAGCTATAAATAACACAATAGGACGGATTATATTGTTTTTCTTGGTAACATTCAATTTCCCCGTGCAGAGATAGAGATTTCTACCAATACCAACTAACCTGATACCAACCAATTCAAGCTTGATACATGTAAGATAACAGGGTTGACAGTAACTGCCTATGGAGGGTATTATCAAGGTCGGTAACAAGTGGACCTCTTTTTTGGCAGGCACAATTTTGACTATGTTGGCAGCACTTACCACTTACCATATGGCCGATCTGTTACTATATTAGCTAAGACAAAAAACATTTTATACAATCATAATTTACGAGTACAGAGCCACTTGAAAATGGCAGAATGGATAGTGGACAAAATATAAAACATAAATCTTGGCCCAACTAATATACTTCCAGTATGGTACAACCATATCCAGTATTGCATAACTTATATAAATCTTACCTGACCATAATAAACTTATAAACTTTATACGTAATTTGTGATATCAAATTAAATTTTTTGTAGTTTTGATACCAGCAAAACAAGATAATATAATTTACAAGTCTTCAATCTTCAATAAAGCTTCTCTTAGATGGCAAGTATCTCCATACAATCAATGAGTGTAGATCTAGTCACAGGCTGCTATACTGTGCTACTAGACATATACCCATTGATCGTAAGAAGTTAAAATCTTCAGGGGCCTGAAAAACTTACAAAAAGATTTTTTGACATATACCTACCTACAATTCATTCTTATTCCAATATCTCTGCTCTTATGGTTTATTATAGGGTTACAATAACTAATGTAACATATTTCTAAAAATGGAAACTAAAGTAAAAACACATACCTTAGATGATGGAGACATATAATTTGACAGAACATCGTTTTCTGAACTACATGTTTAGGAAAATAACTTTTTAAATAGTTTACCTAACTTTTAAAAGGATCTCACTGTTTGTTTGTAATTGTACATTTTACACTTAACACATCAAGACATGATTTACTATGCACACATTCTAAGATTAACGCCCCAACTCTAGTCACTAACGGTTACTTAAATCGCTGCTTAGTATAGAATTTGTATGTTGATTCTTCACAAAGGAGCGATTTAAGTAACCGTTAATGACTGAGTTGGGGCGTAAGTTCTTAAAAGTGCTAAGTCCTTTCTAACTTACCAAAGTAGGTAGACATTTCAAAACAATAGTACACGTGGAACAGCGATTATTAAAAGGATACGGAGTGGAAACAGGCGCTCCATAAACGGCTAAACTAGAGCCGGTACTTGTTTGTGAAGTTTCATTGGCGTGAGCGTTGGATCTACTCGCCGACAGTTTGGAAAATTCCTTCTTTTCAAGTAAATCCAAGTTCTCCAAAGTAGGCGAGGCGCCGTTCAAATGAGTCAAGCTGAACGCCACCCATAACTCACTAAAAGTTTCAGCGTCGACATTATATTCTTCACACAAAGTTACACCTTGAAAGACATGAATAGAGAAACAACCTTGAACAATAATTTTCTAGCGTTCAAGCTGACAACAACTAATATAAAACTTTTGAGTAAGTTTTTTGAAGTGGATCACGATGACTTAATCGTCCACGAGTCTTTAGATGGGTACTCACATTTTACTAAGACTTCTTTTTCCACATCTATACCTAAAAATTGAAACTGCTCAGTCACCAATTCCGCGGTAGCCATTTTCTGTAAAATTGAAAGAGCGGAGCGAATGAAGGAGGCAAGGAAGTACTTAGTTTAGAGGAAGTAAAAGAGCGCCAATCAAAAAGTATGCGTCAGAAAGTTTTATCCATAGACAAAGTTTTATTTTTCTAACGCTTTTTGTTTAAAGCCAGAGAAGAAATTTTAAAATTATTCTGCCTATAGTGCTGTTCAACTAAATCTGCACGTGGGCGTAATGTTGGTAGCATTGAAATAGGAGTATAAAAATTAAAATGTTATATTAAATGTAATGTTTTATAATATCTCATAATATATATCGTTACCTTTGATGAGCTTAATAGCAACGCTAATATTATGTCCATAAAATGGTTTTTGAAATATAAAAGACACTTATTTCAATGCTACCAACATTACACCCTCGTGCTGATTTAGTTGAAGAAGAGATGGTTGAAACTAGGAGCACTTTAAATATAAGAGATTTATGACAGCTGTATGTTTTGTCATTTACATTTTATTTTTATTTTGTAATTTTTTTATATTTTTTGATTTTATTTAGTTACTAGCTGTTACCCGCGAATTCGTCCGCGTGTTATTTAACATAAAAGTTATTGTTTCTAAAGCTTTTTGACGTGATAACGTCTTATAAATCGCTGCATACACGAAAAAGTGTCCCGTTCCGCGAGTGAGAGAGCGGCAAAAGCGAGAGAGAGAAGCACGATCGGCTACGATCGACGTATCGTAGCTGATGCCGTAGGCGATCGTAGTTGAGTGGAGCGGAGCGGAACGGGGCGGGACGGAGCGGAGCGGAGCGGGGTGGTGCGCTGGTACGTTGTCACGTTAACTACCATCCGTAAACCGACTTTACAGACAACCATTTTTTTTTAAGATAAAAGTAGCCTCTGCCACTCCTTGTTACATCAGCTATCTGCCATTGAAAGTCCCGTCAAAATCGGTCCAGCCATTTCAAAGATTAGCCGAAACAAACAGACAGACAGACAAAAAGTTTAAAAAAATGTTGTTTTGGTACATGTACCGTGTACATCCAAAACTAAGTAAAAAGTGGTTATTTTAATATTACAAACACTTCAATTTTATTTATTTGTATAGATCCTCATTGTCTTTAAAATGTAATAAATAAAATTACACCTTTATTATTTATAATGGTGAAATGGAATAATAAAGTAACCTAAAATGTAACGCAACGGTACAGCGAACGTATTACCGGTAATAACCGAAATAGATATTTCTCAATAGTGCATGCTCTCTTAATATTTGGAAAAAATACAGAAAACATTACTTCCGCTCCCATGCAGTGTGTAAACAACATAAAGCAGTCAAATGCTTTTTTTGTAGCTATTAATGCAACAAGAAAAACCGTAACTGTAATTTGTTAAATGTATTTTTACAAAATCAGCACAGACACGAACACACAACCCAGAATCTAAAAAAAAACATTTATCTGTCACATAAACTCGGGCCGGGAATCGAACCCGGAACCGCTACTTAGACAGGTTCTTACACCGTAACACGCCCTACTACCTACTGGGTACGTTTTAAAAAGACATCGACGATACAACAAAGTTATTATAGCAGTTTAATAAAATACCCTCATTCAAGCATGAGAGTAATTAAATCTAATCGTAATTACTGAGATTTTTGCATAGTTGGTAGTTTGGTACGGAGCCTTTAGATACAATAAAATTATATTGTCAGAAAATTAACTAAACTCTATGGATACACTGGTCATATCTTTCTGGATATCAAATTCATTTGAAAAAGGAATTTTGAAAAGAAAATAAACAAATGTTGTTTACTGAAATACGATTCAAAGTACAAAAAAAGTGTAGTTTATACATTTTCAAAAGAAATAATTGCAGTCCATCCTTTTTGTATTAATTTATGATGTCTGTAATCATGGCGAACGTAAGTTTACTATTAGTACTTGATTTAAGACATGACATAAAAATCCTTTAACCACCATCCTAATGCATACGATATTTCAAATTCATGGCACTGCAAATTGTATGTTATTGTTATACGATCGATGTCAACAGCCAAGATCACGTATCATATATGGTAGCGACCCTGCTTTTGAAGCGAGGAGTCTCGGATTCGATTCCCAGCTGGGGTAGATATTTTGTACTCAGGTGATAAAGTGGGTGTTTCCCAGTGGTCAGACTGATGGTGATGTCTTATTTGTGTTATCCAATTGGCATGTCACCCGCGAAACAGCGAATCATAGTGCGGTGGTATGAGTACGTAAGCGTTTACTGTTATAGCTCACTAAACTTTATTATATTGAGAGCGGCAGGAAGTAGATTTGAGGGCTCTGACTAAACCCGTCAATGATTGGCTACTAGTCTGTATCTGTCGTGCAATAGCGTTGAAACTAAAATCTAAATCAAATCGGTTATAAAGTAGAATCTTATTATTGCATGAAAAACACAATTACATAACATAATTATTATTATAGTACGTTTGTTTATCTGCTGAGAAGTTTTTTTCGTCGTTTCTTCTCCCGAGTTCTCCTCAATAACATAGCACCTTTCGAAATGTTTGCTAGCATTAAAAGTCACCCATATGTGTTCAAATTGATTAGGAATTATTCAACGTCACATGAATAAATTACTTTGAGTAAATTTGTAAGAGTTTGTCCTTCCTAACTTACCTAAGATTTCAGGGTGTCGCTAAACTATTTTTTCGTGGACTTCAAACGACGTCCGTTCTGCGTCAACCAAGGAGTTTGGTAAAACTTAGAAAACTTCAGGCTGATTACCAAGTGAGTAAAAATATTATTGAAATTAATTTTAATGTAAATAGCCGACAACCGAGCCACTCGATGCCAAGTGGTCGACATCACATCAGTATCCCGAAAGGCATCATCAACGCGTTATCGGTAAATAAGAAAATGAGGGTTTCTATTATTCCTACTGGCAATCAACCTTGCAATCGAAAAACGTATAAAGAAAACCCCCAGTAGATTTCCCTGTGTCGTTGAGGTCATGGACAACACACCTAGTCTAGACTAAGAACAGACAGTCAAACTCATTCAAATTTTTGCCTCGCTTGGAATCGAACCCAGGACATCCCTCAGGATGGCGCAGCGCGACGGCAGCGGCGCCGCGGTGGCGCGGGCGGTCCGGGATGGTAACCATTGCGCTACACTGACTGGCCATCACATCACACGTCTTACGAAAGTTATGAATTATTAATGTTATTTCACGGTCGGTTTTAAGAGAGAGATAGAGTCACTAACGGTTACTTAATTCTTCGTTAGTGACTCTGAGTTGGGGCGTTTGCCACCTTGCCTATACGAATTACACTGGTCGGCAAAAAAAAATATAAATCAAGGAGCAAAGAGTTTACTATGTGATTTCTATTGGCTTTGGTTTACTGAGTCCAAATCTGTTTATAGATTCCTTCTATCACGTCTAGTTTTTCAGATATTTACATTTAAATAAAATACTGGTCTTAATCTAAATTAAACATGTATTTATTTTAGAAAGAAAAAAATACACTGATTAATGACTATTAGTGCTTGTTCACGTTGTCCCTTTTTCTAACAGGCTCCACTGTTGTAATCTGGAACCTAAAATTTGTGCATTGGATTTCGAAAGTTCCAAATCACGGACAAGATCATTAAGTTCGGACTGGTTGAGAATATGGGGTTCGATGGTTATGCTAGGTGAACTACTTGGTGTAAATTCATTTGATTTTGTAGATGGCAATTTTGTTATATTTAATACCTCATCAATTTGCTCACCCGAAGGAGGAACTGGCGCTGGCTGCTCTTTATTGCGAAGAATTGGTCTTTGAGCAGAATGAAGGTTGAAATATTTTATTTTGTGTTTATTTTTTCTAGAGAATCCTTTAATTTCTGTCATACAAAAATAGCAGCCGTTTATATGGTTCTGTGGCTCTCTCCATATCATAGGACGACTAAATCGCAATGATTTTTTAGACCCCTTCAGCCAACCAGTCAGAGCTATTGCACATGTTTTGCAACATATCTTTGGCAACCAGCTTTTCTCTCTGTCATCTATTTGCAGATCAAAATGACAATGATAAGCCTTTTTTTTGAAGGTGTTAGTTTTCGTTGATGTAAGGCTATTACAAAATTACCACAAACATAACAAAAATTGCCTGGAGAATTTTTGCGTAAACGTGGCATTTTTTTTTCTAAAACAATCAAAATAAAAGATATTAAAATGTTTTAAATTAAATTAATGGTAGGTATATATTGGTTAATTTGATCGATAAAAGTAAAATATTGAAACCAACTTCCCAAAACTTTTAAAACGAAAACTAAAACAATGAAATAACTCGTATTTGTTTTTTTTTTCAACTTTTCACACGTACGTCGCTCACTTGTTTAAAACAATCACTGCGTTCGCGCATGTCAGTTGATTAGAGCAATAAACAATAGCTTGTTGTTTCTTTCTAACACAGAAACAGACACAGAACACAACTAAATACATGTACCAACGTTCACAAGTACCGCTGGCTGCAACAATAACACAACAATTCTAGTGTATCCAAAAAGTGGTATTGCGTCGAAATTAGACGTGCTAGGTGAATTCTAACTACATATTTGGATTTAACGTATCCATATGTATCACGTCCACATATACATTTTTTTGCTCTTTTTTGATGCCGACCAGTGTTATCAGTATAATATTTTAAAAAACCGGCCAAGTGCGTGTCAGGCCACGCGCAATATAGGATTCCGAAGGTGGAAGTTTATCTACTTAAACTTTATATTAACTACTTATGCTAACATAGCCGTGATAGTTTTCCTAGTAAATTCATCATAATAACCTATTTTTGTGAATTTTTTCATCAGTTCATCTCCAACCGTTTAGCTGGCAGGGAGGGGGGACACTTGGAGTCTTGACTCTAAGCAAAATTGGCACTTTAAAGCCGAATATTCCGTAGACGGGCCCCTGAATTGAAAAACGGTTTTAGGAAACCCATAATATTTTTGAATAATCTTTTCAACGATACCCTACACTATGGGTACGCGACGACAAAAAATCATCCCCGTTTTACCTGTAAGGGAGGTACCCTGAAAAATAAATTCAATATTTTATTCTACGATTTTGAAGGGTTAATAGTAATGTAATGTAATGTAATGTATATTCATGCCAAATTACAGCTTTCTAGCACTAAGTTTCTAGGCGCTATGCATCGGACAGACGGACGGACGGACGGACATGACAAACTATTATAATCTTGTAGTACCCTGCTTTCACCTGGGTCAACACGTCATTTGTCGGTCAGCATGCTTCGATGACCGATGTAACTGACTATGGGATAATCTGATACCCCATTTAGACGCGCGCGCGAGCCACGAGACAATCCGCGAGACGCGCGCATACGCGAGCGTGTGAACAGGGCGCTCGCGGACCAGACCGCGGCGCGTCTCGCGCTCGCGTCGGGAGCGGTTTTGTAGGCGCGCACCAAAGGGGCTCGCGCGAGCGCTCGCGCGGTGTTCACACGCGGGTAGGGGGCGTGGCTTACGGACGCGCCACGAGACGGTCCGCGACACGCGCGTGTAAATGAGCGGTGAGCATAATGTGCTGGCTATCATAAAAAAAGGTAAGTTAAACATAAAATGTATTTTTTTAATTTCAGTGTGAAGATGGAAGACCAATATGGTTGAAAGGCGGTTTTTGCGATAGAATACTTTACAGTAGTACAATTATTGGATGTTATCTTGGAGTTGTCATGACTCTATCATGCATATATGACAATGCTAAACCTGCTACATGGAAAACTGATACATGTTAATTTATCATACTAGAGCACATTGTTATACAAACCAAATTGATTTTATGTTTATTGTCTCTGGAATAACAATTGAATAAACTTTCTCTTAATTAATACTTTTTAGCAATTTAATTTCTACCCAAATTGTTTCTCCTCCTAGAGTAGATGAGAAAGAGGGTTTTACAAATTTTCTTATTACAAAGTTATTCTCTTTGAATCACACTTTTATGTGTAACAATGTGACACAGTGGGAAAAAACCTCAGCTAACATTATGACAGTTGAGAATCAACACAATTTTCATTTTCCCTGTGGGTTGTACATGGATAGATAAATAAAATTATCTAATAATATATTTTATTGCAAGAAACATTGTGAATATAGATAAATACATTTAACAAGGATTTCAAGTTTAAGTCCGTTGCACATGTATGTGGAATTTGCAAGATGGCATAGTTTGGACTTCGGCAGTAACAACACTGTTGATGCAGAGATTTGCCAAACCTCCTCTAATTAGTCCACATGTATAGGCAACATACTGAAAAAAAATATACAATACAATTACAAAGACCTAAGTTTACAGAATTCAGTAATAAAATTTAATCATTTTACTACGTAAACTTACCCTCGGAGCATATTCCAAGTACTGATGGCTATTTGAAAAGTTTGTCAAAAATCGGAATGCATTATCCTGAAGAACATAGACCCCTTGATGGTTTGTGCGCAAATTATCTATTTGTTTCTTGTATATGCACGTCCAGAAATCTGTGCATATGAACTTCATAGTGTCCAACTCATCCTTGAATCTAGGCCATTCTCTGGTCAATCTTTCCATTATTTTATATCCCGCCGCAAAACCAATGTACTCAACCGTAGACAAATCAATTTCCTAAAACATTTCAAATAATAAAAAAAAATCATAAAAGTATAACACAAAAAAGGCTATTATTGCTAGACAGCAATCTCTACCAGACAACCTTTTGGTAGAATTTTTTGTGATCAAGATAAAATATGGTAGAGTGCACATTAATTTTTTATGTATATAATAATAAATGCTTATATTTATAAGTATTAATACCCAAATATTTATGAAGAATGAGGAAAAAAAATACATTAATTCATGGATACAACAATAAAGGGGGATCTGTAACATAGGGAGAGAGGAGATATAAAAAAGATGAAAATACATAAATAAAAATAATGATAACGACGAGACAGAGAAAAATGACAGTTCGTTGATTTATGCAATGTTTGTTTACTCTCCACTTAAAAGTGTCTAATGATTTAGATTTACGAATTGATAAAAGGAGGGAGTTCTAAAGGACTGCAAAAGCTGAGAAAGATTTTTCATAGAAGGAAGAGGAGCGGGAGGGGATGCATAATGACATGTTTATACTAGAGTGTAGGTAATGGGTGTTCTGGACATATTTGAATTTGAATCATTCTTTTAAATAGACAGGAGTTGACAGATGGAATGCTGAAAGAATGTGTGCCTTCCGGGGAAGACGAACAGGAAGCCATTTGAGCTTAGTACAACATTCAGAGATATTTCATATTTGCGCATTCCAAATATAAAACTTACGCCAATGTTTTGAAGCAGCTCAAATTTATTTTGCTACTCCTCTGTGAAATCTAGATAGCAAATATCAGCGTAGTCAAGTATAGGTTGAAGCTAGGGATTACAAACGTAATTTTTATCGGTATGGGGAGTAGATTACGTAGGCAATGGAGTCACTCCAAGGCAGCATAGAATTTACGGTCCCCACGATAAGCTCCGTTCCATTACTATTTTTTTTTTATAGCCTGAGGGGTTGACGAAAAAGCAGACTGGCCACCTGATGGTAAGTGGTCATTACCAAATTCGTAATCTTATCACTGTATGGGATATTTGTATTTTCAAAAGTGATTGACGGGAGCTGCAACCAATCGATTTTGGCTATATTATGTCGACTACTACCGATAATGATGGCCTTACTTTTGGCAGCGTTAACCTTATGACCATGAGTTTTAGCCCAATCCAGAATACAAGCTAGATCCCTGTTGATCGGGTAAGGGTGACTGAGTGTAGATCTGAAGATCATCTGCGTATGGGTGGTAGAGAGAAGAGAGTTGAGACATGCAATCGGTTACCTTTGCTGTGCCATTTTTTGACTGGTCTAAGGCATAATTAATTATTTCCGAGTGTAATAACTCAAACACTATGTCGTCCGCCATTATTTTTAAGCTCCAAAGACTGTGTTTAGTATATTATTAATTTATTAACTAAATCACATTCATAACTTTAATTTTATTTACTATCATCAATCAAAATTCACATTATCAGCTGTCACTTGTCAAATTCTATCCACAGATTATTAAACTTGTGATTCTATCTGTCTGTCAGTCATAAGTCAAGTTGACAACACAAATTACAAAAGCAAATAAACAGCACTACTATAAAAAAAATCACTACAATAAAACGATATTATCGATATTACGATATTACTATATCACAATATATCGCTTAGCATTATTATTTTTGTGTAAGTATAGGTAGGTACTAGATACTGGGGTTAAGAACTTTAGAGGTATTCAATGTCAATCCTACTAGGATTGAGGACGTGGATTGAAAACGTGGATTAAGAGTATTAAGACTTTGAGACGAGATATATTTATGAGACTCAGTAAGCAGGTTTCAACCCACTAACGGCTCACTACTGAGCACGGGTTTCTCCTCTTGAGGAGGCCTTGAGCATACTCCACCACGCTGCTCCAGTGCGGATTGGTGGAGGGGTTAGATGCCAACCCAATTGTCGGAAGTTTTCATGCCGCCCGAGGGCCTCCGACATGGCTTAACGATTGTTATCTTACGATAACAACCGGGACCGACGGCTTTACGTGCCCTCCGAAGCACGGAAGCGCTCAAGAAATTTTTGCCACTAGCGGTCACCCATCCAACTACCGACCGCGCCCGCTGTTGCTTAACTTTGTCGATCACTTAGGATTGACGTAAGCCACCGGGCTATGAACGCTTCAACAGTAAGCAGACCAAACACTAATTTATTAATTACTCTAGCCAAATCACTAATCCTCATCGCTATCATCACTAATCATCATTTACAGTGTAATCTGTTTTTGACGAAAAATGAATATTGTCGTGACAAACCGATTTTGATGTAAATCATTGATACGTTAATTATGATTTGAAACAAGTATTTTTTAGGGATCAAGAAGTCACTATTACTATTATTAAGGCAAAATTATTCCACGAGCTTTATTTCATTTAATTGACATAACGGCTGCATGTCTCTGTTTGAACTAGTGATTAAGTACTCTGTGGTTTGAACTGTTTGTACAAAAGACAAAGTACAAACAGGTAGGGATGTTCGATCCAGGTGCCTTATATCGATACTCTGGATCGCAATGGATCATATGACAGTATATCGATCCAGGTATCGATTCAAGTGATTTGATACGATACTCTGGATTGATCCAGTATCGAATGAGTTTTTTGACGTGATAACGTTTATTAAAACGATGAACGCCGGGCGCACGCACGAAAAAATGTAGCGTTCCGCGAGCGAGAGAGCGGCACGATCGGCTATGATCGGCGTCTCGTAGCCGATGCCGTAGGCGATCGTAGTTGAGTGGAGCGGAGTGGAGCGGAGTGGAGCGGGGCGGGGTGGAGTGGAGCGGAGCGGAGTACATTGACAGTACATTGGAATATAATATGAAAGAAATCTACCTCCATTCCATAATATTCTAATCCGATCCGATCCGATCCACCCTACATGTATATCGATCCGCCAGTGGATCGAATGCCATTGTATCGATACAACAATCGAGCGGATTGTATGCCATTGTATCGATCCACACAAGTATCGGATCGGATCGAAGATCCCTCCCTACAAACAGGTACTTGGTTAGCTGGTAGTAGGGTTCGAAGTATCGGCCTCTGGTATCGATACCGAGTACTCGTGCGGTATCGAGGGTAAAGTATCGATACCCAAAAAGTATCGGCCCCGAAGTATTGATACTACTCAGTATCGAGTACATGCGAGCATCACATTACGAGCTAAAAAAAAGGTCATCGGCACTCAATTTCATATCACTTTGTTGAGAAATAGATGCCCAATGACCTTTTTTTTTCGTCCGAGCGCTGAACCGATACTAAATATTGGCAGCACTTGACACGGCCCACGGAAATGTACACGACCGTTTAAAAACTTGCATTGACAACACTGAAAAGTACTCAGTATTATAAAAGTACTCGATACCGACGTTTCATGTGAGTACTTGCGAGTGAGTACCAGGTGAGAGTATCGAGTACTCAGTATCGAGTATCGAGAACAAAAGTATCGATACCTACTCAGTATTGAAAGTATTGTTCGAAACTTCGATCCCTAGCTGGTAGAAAATGCACCAAGCTCGCCAATAAAATTAATATTGTGGTCAATAAATAACAAATAAATAAATATTCTCGAAACTTTAAACAAGAACTATAATATCGTAGTTACTGCTTACGTACTCATACCTATTACGAGATTAGGCACACCATAGGCACACCTACATGTACTAAACTATACCTACCTACGTAATATGTACATGGAGAAGAACATTAAAAAACAAAGATGGCGAAATCGGCGTTAACAAGTGCGGCTGGAATATTTAAACATTGTGTCTGATAGTGTTTATAAGCTTTAAACCAGTGTTTTTTAAACTTTGAGATTTGTGATTTATCAATTCAACTGTTCAAGTTTACATTGGTGGTACTTTTGACCCATATTAAAAATGGAAGTAAATATCATACAAGAAATTAAAGATGGCGATCCGACGCGATCGGTTGTGTTGTTGGAGGCGCCCTCTGTACGCGATATTTCAAAACTAAAACCTGAGATAAACGTCAAGAAGAAGCGAAGGCGCGGGAAGTCCAAAAGAAAAATCACGAAACCTTTTTCAAAAATCCCATGGCAAGAGAGAAGAAAGGTCGATAACACTAAAAGAAATATCCGTTTTCGGAAACTAATTGTTGCTAAAACGCAAGCACCATTTAATAACAATCAGTTTCTTATGGAGATTCACAAACCTGAACCAGAAAATAGTTTTCAAATTTTAACGCCTTCGGCTCGCACTCGTGACTCTAGTTTTAGCGTCGACTCCGAAGAAAACTATTTCTATTCTTTGCCTGAAGACGAAGAGGAATATTTGACTAAAGAATTCTCTAGCGTTTATGAGGATGCACAAAGCGAGCGTTTGTCCAATATGTCGAAGAATGAACTCATACAGGAGTATCTCTTACTTGAAGCAAAGTACGACAATCTCGTTAAAAGGACAGAGCGTAACAAGGTAAAAGAAGGAGATGAAAAGGATAAGGACACATCAGCAACTGATAAGGAAAGCATGGCGACGGACAGGGACACTTCGGAAACATCTGCTATGTCCGATTCAATGGGAGAACCATCCATACAGGAATTATTACTACGCATGAAGGAGCAAGAGGAACAAATATGCGAGTTGCAGATGGTCAATGAAAAATTGAGAAATGAAAATGAAAGTCTACGTCAGAGGTCACAAGATACCAGTGAGGATTCGGAAAGTGACAGCTCGTCCAGTTCAGATAGTGGGAGCACTTCTAGTTGCAGCTCCAGTCCAGCGAATGAACCATTGCCAGAAGTCATAGCAAATGGAAACCATGTGGCTGGAAGTAATGATCCTGAGACGCCTGTAAACTCTCAGCCGTCGGAACCTCTGGTCAATGGGTTTCATAGTCCCCATTAGTGTGTGGTGTTTAAGTGTGATGATGGTTTTGTGACATTACTGTCATATTATTTAAGTAGGACAATAGTGCATAGTATTTAAGTAGAACTGAGCATAATATAAGAATGCATTTAGCTGCTTGCCTGAATATTGTTTAATGCAAGAATTTAATTACTGTAGAAATGTAATTGTGAGATCTCATTAGATTTTAGATTTTCTGTGATGCCCAAGAGGATATTTTATCTGTAGCAATATTATTAACTTATAAAAATGTAAATAACATACCAGGAAGATCTCACTTTTATATTAATACAGTACAAAATTACAGGTTAAGTATAGTTATGGTAATATATATATTATTAGCCTTTGCAGTATATTTTATGGTTATTGTTGGTAATGTAAGTATAACATTATTGATAGAAATACCAAATTAAATGTGTCAAGTTTATTTCTAGGGTTGAATTTTTATTTTAAGTATTTTTGGTCTTTATTCATGAATGTTTTGGAAATGTGTTAAAATATTTGAATGGAATCAAAATTGTTAAATTGATTTTCACATTGTATATAACAATATGATACAATTTACTAAGTAAAACATTTTACACCATATTTTTAAAGATAGTGATATTGTATAAATAATTATATACAATGTAAAAACAATAAAATGTGTTGGTAAATGTTTGTCCTGAATGTAAAAATTGGGAACATTCCAAATTAAGGCATTGACCATTCTTGTTAATAATTTATACAAATAAGTAGGCATAGGTATATGTGGTCATTCAATAATTTACTAAGCACAACATGTAGGAACTACCATTGATTTATTTTACTCTTTTGACTTATTTGTAATTTTATATCACAGTTTATAATTATCACAGTTGTTTGTGCCACCACATTCTGTAGAGGTTTTTGTTTTAAGTGTATATTATTATGTATTTTTATGCCTCATTGTAACATTTTAAAAAGAAAATAAACAATTAAATTATAAATATTTTATTAACTTTTTGTCTGTAGTAAATACACTTACATACTGTAGTATTTAGGGGCCATCCATAAATTACGTCACACTAATTTCATGACTTTTTGACCCCTCCCCCGTCTTTGTCACAGCTGGTCACATTTATGAGACCTATCCCTCTAGTGTGACGTCACATATTATGAAATTCCGAAATGAGTTTTATTTTCATTAATTGTTTTTAATATTTACCTATACATACCAATTTTTCGATTTTGAAATGTGACGTCACGAAATTTAGGACCCCCCCTCCCCCTAACGTGTGAATTATGGATGGCCCATTACTATAGTTTCAAATAAAAATACAAAATTTAAAACCATTATAATACATTGCAGAGATAAATGGAATATGAGTAACAATACCTAATAAAGTTATTCCTTAGAATAATGTTGCAAACCTACTGCAACAACACAATGATTTCTTGTTAAGGATACCAATGTAAAAATATATCTCTGCTTTGTGCCCGGGATTTCCTGTCAGTTATTTATTAGGCACACATTCAGTTGACTTATTAATCAACACCTAACTTTCTAATTAATAAAAAAAAAAAATATAATCCAACATATTTTTCCATTTTCATAATGTTATTAGATGACATTATCTTTATTTTTCTTTTTCACTTTGCCTTCTGGTGCATTTGGATTGACACCTTTATAGAATTGTTTTAGTAACATCATTGCCTCATCAGCAAACACATTTCCAATAAGATTATAATTGTAACTGTAGAACTTGCTCACATCTAAAACGGTATGGCCACCGAACCTATCATTTGCACAACCATAAACAACTTCATGTACATTCATTATTCTCAATGCTGCAGAGCACATAATGCAAGGTTCAACTGTAACATATACACTTATACCCAAACAATAAGTTTGATAATCAATGTTTTCATTTTTACAATAGTCTAAAACAGTATCTATACAGTTCATTTCAGCGTGCCTCGTAGGATTCCGAGTAAAGTTTACACTGTTCCTGGATTCAGCCACTATATTTCCATTAACCACAAAAACACAACCAACAGGTACTTCATTCTCTTGTAGTGCTTCCTTAGCCAGTTCTAAAGCTTTGTGCATGTAAACTTCCATTATTAATTACTGTTGTAGAAAGCTGCTGTTGAACTGTTGTCTTGTCTTTATTTGTTTATAATCAGGTTTTAAATCAGCTCAATTTCACCTCCACTGTTACATGTGAAGTATGTGGTTTATAGGCTATAAGGTACAATCTGAAAATGAAATAGAAAAGTGGTTAGTTACTACTCATTTTGTAATTTTTTTATATTTGTAGGATAGTATGAAGAAAATATTAACTTTACATCATTATTGTAATACAATTTAAAGGACTGGTTAACACAAAATTCAGATTTTAGAGTCAAATTTTTAAAGGTAATTATTTTAGATTGACTTTGCACAAATGAAAATTTACACTTGAATGTTCCAAATTAAATTAATACAATTATAATGTTAAATTAAATAAACCTTAAGAAATAACATAATTTATGTCACAGAGTACTTAAACACTATTTTGTCATAAATTACATCTATTATTACATATAAATTACATCATATTGGGTGAAATTAATTGAAATTTTTAGAATTTTGCCATCAAATAACAACATAACCTTAAAACACAATAAATTGTCATGTCAATGTCAATTGTCATTCTGACTCTGACATAATTGACATTCATGGATAATGACATTCAATTCCATAAACAAAATACAAAGCAAAGAGAGAAGAGTACTTCACAACAAGAAAAAATTAAACTTCCATTTTATAACAAAAAGTAATACTTCCAATACTTACTCTTTTATTGTGTACTTGTATTCTTTAAGTAGGTAAGTCCTACTAAACCTAAACTTAGTAAGTATTTCCTACTGGATTTACTATAGTCAATAACTATTTAAGGGGCCACCCATAAATTACGTCACACTAATTTCATTACTTTTTGACCCCTCCCCCCCTTGTCATAGCTGGTCACATTTGTGAGCTCGCGTAGAGAGTATATCGACGCTAGAAAGCAAAAACGTAGTAAACCACACTGCTGCCCAAACGAAGAGTGCAAAAGTCGAGTTTTTGGGAAAATTTAATTTAGACCTTATCTGTAACTACATAAGGTCTTAAATCAATTTGCCCAAAAAATCGACTTATTGCACTCTTCGTTAGGACGGCAGTGTCGTTTACTACGTGTTTGCTTTCTAGTGTCGATATGTTCCTTGTTTGTGAGACCTCCCCCCTAGTGTGACGTCACATATTATGAAATTTTACACCTAGAAATTATTAAATTAAAACAGCAGTTCCGAAATAACTTTTATTTCCATTAATTAATTTTTAATATTTACCTGTACATACCAATTATTCGATTTTGAAATGTGACGTCACGAAATTTAGGATCCCCTCCCACCTCTTGTCCCACAATGTCACACTTCATCGACCCCCCCCCCCCCTAAAGTGTGACGTAATTTATGGATGGCCCCTAACACTTACCAGAAAGTTTTGAATTTTCTGTAAGAATGATGTTATTTTATTTATACCGGGTGTAATCGTTAAGTGTGAACAGGCGATTATTCCGTAATCTACACGTGTATCTACTTGAAATTCATCAATATCATATCATACATAATTATAAAATGATAAGGGTAAAATGAGTAGGTACCATTACACTTAAAATAAGGAAAGTAAAACCTTTCTACTACCTCATACTAAATATATGGGAGTGTTTAATGTAAAATTTTTGGATATTTCTAGTTTTATTTTTAAAAAGTTATTATTGTCATTTTAATCATTAGAAAGTGCTTTCGATATCAGTTTAAAGTGTTTTGATATCTGTAAAAGTTACGGAATAATCGCCTGTGCACACTTAACAATTACACCCGGTATATGTATTATGTACACTATCTATCACCCTAATCATTGTCGTCAGACAAAAATTCAAAAAACATCTTGACGGGCAAACAAAATGAAAAATTTAAAAAGGGCGGCAAGGGGCGCCAACACGGGGCCCTGTCATCCGCTTCTGCCCTGGACCCTTTCTAAAACTCCCACCCAGATTCTTCCCAGATGCCTTATAAGTCTTATAACTAGAACAAATCTGGAGAAAAACAGACGGCAGCCCTAAGTTAAGTACATCAGATTCTTGATCATGAAGTATAAATAAATATTTTATTTATTACCTATGTAGGTTCCTTATCAATATAATATTTCAGGAGATCATATTTCTTCAAGTGGTCAATGGCCTTTTTGTCCCAATCATTATTATTAACGGTTCTTGGACTAGGGTGTGGCAAATAGACAATCTGTAAACACATACATTTTGACCCTGTGTGTACATAAAGACAATAATATAACAGTGGCCTAGTATATAAAAAATATTGCTACTTTTTATATTGCAATTAAAATATGTCATATTTATTTTAATGAATATTTTCTTAGTAAACTAATAAAAATAATACCACAGAACGCATAATAGTACTTATAATAGTAAATCTATATTAATATATAAAGAGGAAAGATTTGATTTTTGTTTGCATTCAATAGGCTTCGAAACTACTGAACCGATTTTAAAAATTCTTTCACTGTTGGGAAGCTACACTATCCCCGAGTAACATAGGCTATATTTTATTTTCAAAAAAATTACGGATCCTTAATAAAACTCCAATAATGTAACCCAAGGTGTAAAAAAATAAGAAAAGAGGGCGGTTACTCGTACTTAATAAAATTAATAGCATACCTCTATAGATTTACTTGGACTATATTTACTTATAGCCTTTTGTGCACGGGTTTCACAAAATTTACCAATTGCTACAACTTTCTCCACCTCATACAATTCCAGCACTTTAACAAATACCGGATCACAAATGTTATAGAGTGGTTCCATTTGTGATGTCTGAAAAAGTTTAATAATTATAATCAATCAAATCAGTTCTCATGTAGTGCTTCCTTAGCCAATTCTAAAGCTTTGTGCATATAAACTTCAGGCTGTTGGCATATTATATGTGTTTCTTACTTTAAAATCAGATGGAGTTAGATTACATCCATTGTTCTTCATCCATTGCTGGTTTAAGTAGTTGTAAACAAAACTAGTTTCAAAAAAGTTTTCTGGTGTATTGCATATCTCTTTCAATAATCCCCAAAATCTTTTACCACTAATCTACAAAAAAAAAAAATGGTTAAATTTAGAGACATTTTTAAAATTGAGTTATTCAGGACATTCTCATTGGTAATTGGTTAAAATTTGGGAAATATAATGTATGAACAAGTGTTTGTAAATGCAATTAAAAAATAGATAACTAAACAGTCATGCTGTTAAAAAAGTTGTGAAAGTGGTGTAATATAGTGAAATAGTTTGAGTATGATCATAAATATGTATGGTAAAGTTATGCAAAATTTTAATATTATGTAGTACAAAAAAAATCTCAACACTGATGTGATAAAACCATTCACAACACAAATTCACACAACTATAAAGGAAGTTTGTAGCTTGCTTGTTTATATCTTAAACTACTTGTTGTAGCTTTAAAAATATTACGAGATATAATAAGAATGTCATGTTTCTAAACCCAATATAAAACTAATAAGTGTTAACCTCTGTGCGAGGGCAGTCAAATCCTTTGATTGGACGAGTCTTCACTTCTACTGGTGGCTTACCCACAGGGCCTTCTATGCCTAACCAATCTCTAACCGAAGATACTTCACCAAATGGAACCTGAAATCATAAAACCACAAAATCTGTGTAAACCTGACTAAGAACATAATAGGAATTTTAAAGCTTTCGTCTGAAGCTGAAGCTTAAAACTGAATCTTCTTGGTATAGAAGCCAAAATAAAATAAGTGATTTATTAAAAAACAAGATCGTTACTTACACCAGTTTGTGACATCCCAAAAGGTCCTGGATTCATTCCAAAGTACATGATAGGTTTTTTTGTATTGCAATATTTACGTATATACATTTCAAATGTTTGTCTGGCGTATATTGTGGGATTATAAACGCATTTAACTGCTTCAGGCATTTGAAATTCTTCAAGGGAAACATTCAGTTCGTCAATAAGATGCAAGAAATGATCACTGATATCGCATTTTTCCTCATTTTCGTTGCGTATAGGTGGCTCAAATGTAAAAAAAGATGATACGACTTCTGCAGACATTTTGTGGACAAAATATCACTTGTATTCATAAATCTCAATAATATTACTCGTATGTGATTGTGAAACAAAAAGTAAAACCTGTGATGTGTTGTGTTTACTTTCGGCGCGCAACACAGAGTAATATAGGGATGTTCGATCCGGATCGATACTTGTGTGGATCGATACAATGGCATACGATCCGCTCGATATTTGTATCGATACAATGGCATTCGATCCACTGGTGGATCGATACACATGCAGGGTGGATCGGATCGGATCGGATCGGATCAGAATTATTATGGAACTGAGGTAGATTTCTTTAGATCAGTGGTTGGCGCATCATATTACACGAACAAGAAGGCTTCCACACATTTTTAAGCAATATTTGTCTGAATCTTTGGTGGATAGAAAGTCTGATCCATTAATTAAAGTACTGGTCAGCTAGAAAAGTTTTTTGGGGAAACTTATTATATATTTATTATTTATTATTATTATAAATTTATCAGTGGTAGGAACTTCAGTGCTCTCCGAATGGATTTTCTCGTTAGCCAATAGCATTTTAAGTGAAAGTAATTCATTTGATCCTGAGCGCTTATCCAATTTACTATTCCAGCGTTCATTAAAATTTAAGAATTGGCAAATGTAATTTATAAGCTTTGCATGATATATTAATTTATTTGATTTATAATGAGTTTAAATACACAACAGTTCTAAATCAAATATAGTGTTATAAAGTGAGATATTATTATATACATGATGTTCCTACCACATTGTTTTAAAAAACCTTAAGTAACTTTTTCAATATTTATATAAGATCCGGGTTTATTTCTTTCTAAAGCATAACACAACGTGATTCATCTAAAACAGAGTTTTATTTATTAAAAACAGATAAGTTTTACATAACAAATATCAACTAGTGAATACTTGCAATAATAATAATGAAATATTTAATACTTACTAACCTAAAACAGAGAATCGACAATTAAATGTTCATGCTTAACTATTCTTATTATAAAAACTTAAATCGTCTTTTAAATTAAAGCAAATCCACATTTGTAACTGAGTTCTAAAGAAATTAATAAAATAATACAACTTATAATATAACAAAAAACCAACACGTTTTTTGACATCTTTCTCACTGATGGCTCCTTCATATGTCTGAACTGCTGCATATTTAAAATATCAATGTCAACGTCACCACAAAGGTTACATCACCCCCCCTCGGAATGAAAATTTTTTTCAACTAAAGTTGAGTAAAATTTTGCTGCGAAACCTAAAAATCAACAAGCATAGGAATAAGCTTTGTGGCATGATATAATCCAATAGATCTTGTACCACGACCGGTGTTTATTTTAAAAACTGAATCCGATATTTTTTCTTCAATTTCAAAGGGACCAATTCTAATTTCATCCATCTTTTTTTTGTTTAATTTGTTCCCATAGTCAACGTATACCTTATCTCCTTTTTTAAATTCATGTTGTAATCTATTTTTGGCAAATAAAGTTTTATTATATTCGTGTGATTTTATTGACCTTTGGAGAGCTATTTTCCTGTCTTCTTCCAAACTTTTTGTTAATAACTGTTTTTCTTTTAATTCATGTGGTAACAAGTCTGTAGACTCACCAGATAGCAAATATTTAGGAGAAAATCCTGTTACAGAATGGTTTGTTTCATTGTATCTATTTCTACATTCTTCTGCTATTTTTGACCAATTTGTTTTTCCTTTAGATTCATTCATTTTGCATCTTATTTTGTTCACAATAGTCTGGTTTAGCCTTTCGTTTAAACCGTTTGAAAACGGTGAGTCTACCGCTGTAAGTATTAATTGAATATTTCGGTTCTTTAGGTAATTTTTGAATTCAGTCGAATTAAAAGCTGGATATTGATCAGAGAGTAAGATGTCTATTGTTTCTTCTTTAGGAATTTTTTCTATTAGTTTAATGAAGTCTCGAGCATGTTGATTCTTAGAACATAGGATATATGCGTACCTAGTGAAGTGGTCTACTAGTAGATGTAAATACTTTTTCGTTGATCTTTGACCCCCAAATCCTCCTATTGTGTCCAGTGACATTATTTGAAAGGGTTTATTAGCTGGGCCTAATTGCGACATAAAGCCATATTTTCTATTTAACCTTGTTTTATTTTTTATGCATATCTCGCAGTTTTTGCATATATATTTAATATTTTCTGATAGATTCGGTGCAGTATAAAAAGGTTTTATTTTAGATTCTGTTTGATTTATTCCAGTATGACAATATTTTTCATGGATCTTTCTTATTATAGTTTTGCTGTAATCTTCACTTAGAACTATTTTTTTCCTATTTTTCCCACTTTTTTTATAATAAATTCCATCTTCTAAAATAATGTTCTTTTCGAGTTCTTTTATTTGCACATTTTGTGCTTGATCATATTTTATGTCATGAATATCGATAATATTTACCGTTCTTAAGTTATCTTCAGTATTTGCATCAATGTCCAGTACTGGGTTTCTGCTGAGACAATCTGCTTCTGTATTATTTTTTCCTGGAAAATATTTTATTTCACAATTATATTGTGACAGATAATGAGACATATCACCTAATTCATCGTCAGGCCTGTTCCTTATATTTAACTTCTCTAGAGGTTTGTGATCTGTATAGACAGTAAAATAGTTTCCAATCAACCAATGTTGCCAAAACTTTATGCTCTCTTTTATGGCTAAACATTCTAAAAATATAGCTTTTTTACTTCTTTGTGATTCATTTATTTTTTTAGAAAAATATGCTACCGGTTTTTCTTCACCATTGTGCTGAATTTGTTTCAAAACTGCTCCTATCCCTATGGCACTGGCATCTGTGTAAATAAATATCGGTGCTTGCGGATTATAAATGGCTAGTATTGGTTTTGAACATAGGTAATCTTTAACTTTCCGGAATGCTTCCTCACACTGTTCTGTCCAATTAAATCTCTGATCTTTTCTCAGCAATTTATGTAAAGGATCAAGAACTATTGAGACATTTGGAATGTATTTTCCATAAAAATTTATTTTTCCTAAAAATTGTCGTATTTGTTTTCTATTTTGAGGAGCAGGGAAATCTTTTATTGATTTCAAATTATCTTTTAGAGGTGTAATCGTATTCTTTTGTAATATATGACCTAAGTACTTAACAGAATTACATGCGAATTTACATTTTGTTAATTTTAGCCTGAAACCTTCTTCTCGAATAGCCTCCAGCAATTTTTTTAAGTGTGTGATATGTTCATGAAATGTCTTAGAGAATATCAGTATATCATCAATAAAATTCACTGCAAATCCTGTCAGACCGTTTTTTCTTATAATATTTCCCAAAATCCGTTGAAATATGGCTGGTGCTGTCTTAAGGCCGAAGGGTAGACAGGTCCATTGATAATGACCTTCTTGCGTTACAAAACCAGTTTTGTGTCGGTCTGTAATTTTTAAAGGGATGGACCAAAAAGCTGAATTTATATCCAGAGTTGTGAAATAATTACAATTTATTGTTTTTGTTATTAAGTCTTCTATGAGAGGAAATGGTTGTGATTGAGGTATAATTATTTTATTTAAATCCCTGAAGTCTATGCATAATCTACTTTTTTTTCCTTCGTCCCTTTTAAAAGCCAAGGTAACAGGTGCTGCAAAAGGACTGTAAGATTCCTCGATCAATTCATGTTTTAAAAGTTGTGAGATTTGATTTTCTATTTCTATCTTGTCTTGGACTGAGCATCTATATGGTCTTTTATAACAAAATTTTTCAACTTGCAAATCTATACAGGCTTCATACTTCTTCACTTTTCCAGTGTCATATTTATTTTTAGCAAAAATTTCTGAATAACTATCCAATATTACGTTTATCTGTTTCCTTTGATCGGTATTTAAGTGTTCTGTATCTATGTTAAATTTGTTTGTATCTATACCTTCATTAAAGTTTACTGCATATTCTTTTTGTTCTATATTTATTTCCATATTTTCAATCTGTTTATCTTCAAACATATTTTTACTACTTATTTTGAAATTTTCTGTTTTTTGTATTTGGATATTTAAATTCTCATCATGAGTCAACCCAAATTTATGTATTGTATCTAATCCTAGTATAAGATCATACTCAAAATTGTCATTTTCAAAAATAAATGCATTTATTTTAATCTTCTTATGCAATAACTCCGCATCCAGTGTGATTAACCCTTTAGTTTTACCCCCTCCACTTATTGTTTTTATTGTGTTATAACAATAATTTGGCTTCATATTCGTCACCTGAACTAATTTTGAATTTATTAATGTTATTCGTGAACCAGGGTCATATAGCCCCTTGGCTTCTAATGTATTATTTAACATCACCGTAATCTCAATTAGTGGAGGGAATTTTAGTTTTTTGGATCTTCATTACTCAGTTCAACTTTTAATATTGAATTAGAATTAAGGTTTTTGTCATCGGTTGTTTTTTTCTCATAGCTATACCAGCAAACATTCTCTGGATGAAATCTATTTAATTTTCCTTTATTCTCACAAATCCTGCACGGCTTTTTTTCAGATTGTTTTATTTCTTGTTTATAGTATTTATTTCCTGTGCTTAAGTTTTTCTTTGTGTCGTTTTTCCTTGTTAAACTTTCTAGTCCTCTTATGCAGTTAAATAAGTCATTTACTTCTAAAAGGCTTTCTCTGTCTATTCTATCCATTATGAAGTTTGGTAGACCGGTGGCAATCAAATAAATCAAGGTTTGTGTATCTAATGATTTGTTTATTTCTAGTAACAGCCTCTCTTTTTTAAGAGCATATTCTAACATTGACCCTTGTATATATTTAAAATTCATAGCGTACCTGATTGGTGACCAGCCTTTATCAGCAAATGTTTCAGTTAAACTTTTCTTCCATATAGACCAATCTGAATCTATAGTATATTTGATAATCATTGAGGTGTACCAATCTATACAATTTTCTTCCAATAGTAATCTTAGACTTTCTACTTTTTGTAAATCTGTATCTATTTGTAAACGTGCACATTCACTTTCGAAAGTATTTAACCATTGTTTAACATTTGTTGTATTTCTTGAAAACTTCTCTATTGAAAATTCTGCTACTAATCTCGTCTTATTTTCGGTTTTTTTTTAACGATGTCGGTTCTGTTGATGACGACTCATGACTTTGTTCTAATTTTTCAAGTAAAAACCCATCAAATTGTAAGTTGCCATCGTCTAAATATGTTGACTTCATTTCCTTGGTTAATGTTATCCAAACCTGTCTTTTATCGTGCCTTTTCTGGAGAGATTTTTTTATTTTGTCAAATATTTCATGCTTTAATATTTCTTTGTGTAAATGCACTGATTGATACTCTCTAGGCACAACAAAAGTTTGGTTTTGTGTATCCGTAATGGAGGTTATGGCATAAATATTTGTCTTATTATCATCCGGTTTGGCTTTTACAATAAATTCAAATCTTAATTTCTCCATTGTATAGGTTAATAATAATTATTTTGTTGTTCACATGTATAAGAATTGTCGATTTATAAGATCCGGGTTTATTTCTTTCTAAAGCATAACACAACGTGATTCATCTAAAACAGAGTTTTATTTATTAAAAACAGATAAGTTTTACATAACAAATATCAACTAGTGAATACTTGCAATAATAATAATGAAATATTTAATACTTACTAACCTAAAACAGAGAATCGACAATTAAATGTTCATGCTTAACTATTCTTATTATAAAAACTTAAATCGTCTTTTAAATTAAAGCAAATCCACATTTGTAACTGAGTTCTAAAGAAATTAATAAAATAATACAACTTATAATATAACAAAAAACCAACACGTTTTTTGACATCTTTCTCACTGATGGCTCCTTCATATGTCTGAACTGCTGCATATTTAAAATATCAATGTCAACGTCACCACAAAGGTTACATTTATTTATACAATATTTTGAATAAAATTAAATGTAATATAAAATTTAATCTAAAACGATTGATCTTAATATTTCCTTAATGATCTATCTTTATTTAGAAACCCACTGAATTAAGCTTGTCGATAGTTTATACATGTGTGTATAACCATATTTAAAATATTTTATTCGATTCTGGATAGATATAAAACATCATATTTTATTTATTAACATATTTCTTTCTTTTTTTCTCTTTCTTGGCCGACAACGCTTTGGTCGCTGACATCCATTGGCCGCGATACCCATTTACAGGTATATTTAAAAATTATATGAATCGATATTTGGACTATTAATTATACTGGGATATTCATGACGATTCGGAGTATCGGTATATAAAATACCCGTATCAAAGATTCCTATTTAAAAATTTACTTTTTTTTTCTTCTGTCTTTCTTGTTGTTGATATCCATGAGCGACGATAACCACTTACTATTAGGTGGATCGTCAGCTCATTTGCCGGCTATTTCTATCAAAAAAAAAATCATTCGATACTGGATCGATCCAGAGTATCGTATCAAATCACTTGGATCGATACCTGGATCGATACACCTCCATACGATCCGTATCGATCCAGAGTATCGATACAAGGCACCTGGATCGAACATCCCTAGAGTAATAGAAACGTAGTGATTAAGTACTCTGTGATAGAGTACATAGCTTGGAGGAATGTCCATAGAGTCCGTCCACAAATCATATTTTTAGACTAAATTGACGTTTCATGGTCCGCTTGACGTTTTGGGAACAGAGTGGATGACGTATAGTTGTCTTTTTTTAGCACACGTCAAAATGACATAAGTCTGAGAAATACAGATAGCGCATTGAATGTTCAACTTATTACTATAGTTCGTTTCAACGAATAGTACCTATGGCGTTATGTTGGCTCCCCTGTCTGTCAAAGTCATTGGCACGAAAAGACGCTCCCGTAGATTTCGTTTGTTTTCATTTGATTTTCGACTGAAATCATGCCCAAAACTTTGAAAAGTGGTGAAAGAATGATGGTGTTAAAGGTGAAAAAATTTTGTGAACGTGAAAAACGTAATAATGCCCCATTAATTCCTTTAAGATGTGTTCAGGCTCGTGTCGCTGCCATTACAGGTTAGTCAAATAGGGTTACCATACCAGTAACTGTAGCAGATAATAATTTCCACACTTGAATTGCCGTTTTTTTAAAACGGTAGTTATTTGTAAGACCTAAGCAAGCATGTGTGACTGTGACTATTATTGGTTTATGTATGACTTTGACAATAGACAAATAAACCGAAATATTTGTTTTAGGTGTATCCGAAAAAACCGTGTCTAAAATCACCAAAGAAGGTGAGGTCGCAGCCAGCACGTCGACTAAGGTCACAACACCACGCAAAAGCGGTCCTCGGCCTAAAAGAATCGAACTGGATGACTTCGAACGGTGTGCTATAAGGCATAAAATACATGAATTTTATTCCGTAAAAAAGGAATTGCCTACTCTAACAAAGTTATTGCATGAAATGCGAAGCGAGATAGATTTCAAAGGAAGTCGTACCACTTTGTGGAGAATAATGAAAGATATGGGGTTTTATTTTAAAAAATGTAGATCCAAAAGGAAAGTCCTAATGGAGAGATACGATATTGTCGCCTGGCGTTATCGATACCTGGAAGAATTGCGAAATAATCGTCTCGGATACCAGCGCCCAGTTGTATATTTGGACGAGACATACATACACGCAACATATTGCGCCGGAAAATGTTGGCAAAGCGAACAAGAAGAAGGTGTATTATCATCAGACTCCAAAGGGCCACGTTGGATTATCGTCCACGCGGGTGGTGCAATGGGTTTCATACCCAATGCTCAACTGATCTTCAGATCTCAGTCACAAGCGGCCGATTATCACGATGATATGAATAAAACTAATTTTAATAAGTGGCTTAATGAAAAGCTTATACCGAATCTGCCTCCCCAATCAATTGTGGTGATGGATAACGCCTCATACCACACAGTACAGCTTAACAAAGCACCAACAATTTCAAGCAGAAAGGCAGAAATGCAAAACTGGATAACAAGTAATGGTCTTTCTTATTTGCCATCTATGGTAAAAGCCCAGCTATTTCAAATAATAAAGGAGCACAAACAGCCGCCCGTATATGAAGCCGATATAATGTTGGAAGCGCATGGGCATAAAGTGGTAAGGCTTCCACCTTACCACTGCGATTTAAACCCCATAGAGCTGATATGGAGTGTCTTAAAAAGACGAATTGCTGAAAAAAACGTAGGTCAAGAAGCAAATAAAATAGTCCAAATCACAGAAGAAGCCTTTGCAACGATCACCGAAGAAGAATGGAGAAAAGAATGTGAGCACGTGAAAAAAGTGGAAGAAAAATATTACGCCGATGGCCCAGTTATTGATAGCGAGATGGACAGGTTCATAATTGAAGTGGGAGACGATAGCGACACTTCTGATGACGAGGATGATATGGAAGATGAAGATGACGACGATCTCTCGGGTATAAGTCCGTTGGATGAGCATTTTTTGTCTGATCATAATTATAATAAAAAATGTTAAATAATTTATGCTTTTTATTACTGTCCTGACTTTTAAAATGATAATCGAATATTTTGTAATGAAACAACTTTTACGGATTTTATCGCGATGGTAAAGTGGGGGCGTAAAAGTTGTTTCATTATAATGAGTGAAATTTGCGTAAACACAAGTAAACAAATATTGATTAATTTGTAAATATATAAGAATTTAAGTAAAAACCCCACCCTTACTTTGAGGTAGGTTATTATGGGTATGTGACAACACTGGAAAACATCGCTGCCAACATAACGCCATAGGTACTATTCGTTGAAACGAACTATACAGTGCTACCAAGTTATCTGTGAAGTGGCGAAAATTGGAACTAATGCCGCGCCATTCGTACAGTGCGCCCAACTTATCTGTGAAATGGCGAAAATTGGAACTAATGCTGCCCCATTCTTAAGTTCTTTGTGTTAATGTCAATGAATGACATTGACATTTACTACGTCTTGAATTGCGTCCCAGTGATTGGTCCAATGCGTTCGACAGCGCCCTCCCTCAGTTCACAGATAAGTTGGTCGCACTGTATGTTCTTTGTGCTCATTCATTTGACATTTACTACGTCTCGAATTGCGTCCAATGATTGGTCCAATGCGTCCGACAGCGCCCTCCTCCAATTCACAGATAAGTTGGAGGCAGTGTACCTTTTTTTTTTTACATTAGATAAGCTAGTGCTTGACAATAATCCCACCTGATGGTAAGTGGCGATGGAGTCCAAGATGGTGAACGCACTAAATTAATAAATGCCTATTCACTCTTCGTTCTTTAAATCTTAAGTTCTTTATTGTTTTTAGCGGTTAACTTTATTGTAATTAAATTTAATCCTGAATTAATAAATATGAATAAAAATAGTTGTAGATTTATTGACATATATTTTTATTTAAAATTGCATCCCATTTTTTTATTAGTACCAACCAAGGATATTATACTTTAACTGAAGTGCAATCTTCGTAGGGATACCTACCTGAAGAAGAATGACGTAACATTGAATGACCATTTTCGACCAATCAAAGGCCGGATTGAAGTTGTCCTTAATTATTAATTTATTTTAGGCACGTAGCAAAAAATAATAAATCTTTTAAAATGACTGAAGTCGAATAATTCTTTAAAGAATTACTTCAGCTAGTGACACTGCAGCGATGGAGTAACTGCATATGACACGTAATAAAAATAGAAAATGAAATGTTCAATTTAGACCATGTCATCGACAACATGGTTGAACATTTTTTAATAGAAGTTGGTAGCGATTCAGATGCCTCTTAAAGCTCTGAGTTAGAGTCTGAATAAATAATTATTCTATAAAATTATCTGCTTTTTATTTTTAATTACCATTTTTAATTATTTGAAACACAAATATCGGAAAGCAATCATAGATCGTAAACACCTTCCTGATGGCGGTACATCACTATTTAAAAAGTAATAAAATCGTGCAACACAGGAAACGTCATTCCGGTTTACAATTGTGTCATTCATTAATGTCAAAATAGTATAAATAAAATTCAATTTGAAAGTCAAACAAAAAACCATTTGATTAATTGATATTTCTAGTGTAGACGATGGTGGCGATGGTGTGTGTGGTGGTGGTGACCATTATTGTTTGTTTGAATTCTGAGTTTTGAAATTATTAATGTTCTTGAGAACTGCTCTACTAATGTGACTAAACATGGCTAACATTCTTAGCGAAGATTTAATTCGGAGTTTGGCAGCAAGAACAACGGTGCCTTTAGTATTTAGGAAGTTTATTTCTGATTGGAAAATTACTCAGTGGGATGAGCAGAAATGGTGTTCAATATTTGGTGACAAACTTATACCGTTTCGGTGCTTGAGGAGGAACTTTACTTCCGACGAGCCTTGCTGGGAGCGACGGTGTAGTTCAAAATCCCTAACTTTCGACGATTTTATTAAAAATATAAACGGGGAAGAATGGATGTACTTCGACTACAAATATCTTCATCAATGGTTGTCGTCTGAAAATGAACTATATAAGGTAAGAAAAATAAAATTAAGTTGTAAAGCAAACAAATCGGTCTGATTTGAATATGGACATCACAACTTACAATGTCAATAAATTAAGGTTTTTCTTATAATCTAAATTGGCAGCAGATTTCCCCATTAGGTTGGTATATAAATTTAAACTAACCCGTTGATATATTACTTTTTTAATGATTAAACATTATTTTTGGATAGGAAGTAAGTTGGAAGCAGTTTGGATACCCTGAGAAAGGTGCTGCAGATACCACTTTATGGGTGGGCAGCAAGGGAGCTCACACTCCGTGCCATCAGGATACATACGGCTTCAATATTGTTGCACAACTCTATGGAAGGTAATGATGATTTATAAACAACTTATCAATTATAATAAAATAGTTAAACAATTTTTTTACATCTTAAAGAATTCTAACATCAGCGTTAAAAATGAAGTGCTAGAACATAACATTTTCAGGTTTGCTGTAAATTTGAAAAATTTATGTAATTTAAATAGTTGTTTTCAAAGTGTATGTATAAAACTATAAAATTTGTAAAAGATTCATAAATAAACCAGTTATGAATTAAGTTTTTGTTAAAATTTTGGCTATTAGTTTTAGCCATTTCAGAGATTTGAACTGAACGGGTATATACCTTTATTGGGTGAAGTTATTGTAATGACAATTTAGAATGCTACAATAGCTTTAATATCTCTTTTTGGACTTCTCGTAATTACCTATTAAAATATGGTTTTTATTATGTATTACAGAAAAAGATGGATACTATTTCCTCCCGAAACAGGGGGCTTGAAACCCACTAGAGTGCCTTATGAAGAATCTAGTATATATAGTGAACTTAATTTCTACTGCCCTAGTAGTTTGGATAGTTTTCGTGGTAAGAACTTTGTATGTTATTTTTGGAAAAAAAAATTGCCATTGCCTAACTGTTTATGGCTGTGCATGCAAAGCAAAGGGCCCCAGGTTCAATTCTCGGCCAGGGCAAATAGATGTGATGGATAAATATTTGGTCCATACTATTGTCACATAAGTATAGTGTAGGGTATTAAAAAATGTAATATAATGAATGTTTAATAATTTTCAGGTTTGACCGGAGCTCGCGTTGTTGAACTTTCTGCTGGTGATGCTCTCCTAGTGCCTCGTGGTTGGTGGCATTATGTTCAGAATGTTGACACCCTGAACATTGCTGTCAATATTTGGCTTCCACATGTAAGTCTTTTTCTTAATTTACCTCAAGTAAAATGTCATAATATTGTTGGCATTTGGGAACTTAAGCCTCACCCACAATACAAATGATTGTATATTATTCAATAACTTAAGCATAGATTTCATTCCTTAACACTTAAGGGAATAATATCAATTTTAATTTTAAGGAGAAGGACACATCAGCTCAGGTATCAGAAGCACTAATAAAAATACTTGTTGCTCAGCTATGCAAAGATCTACCACAGGAAACGGCTAAGCTCTTAGTCAATCCGAATGAGGTAATTTTATGATATAAGTATGATGCTATGTTATTAATTGATGTTGCAAGGTTGTTAGTCCATAGAACTTACTACCCATTGGCTATAAAAATGCATAAAGAGGCATAACATCAGACTTATAAATAGATGTTATATTTGTTAGAATTTTGTGAATCATCTTATATGATGAGTTTAATCTTTGACATTAATAAATATAAAATCTATTTATAAGTCTGATGCATACCATCTTTTGTTATTTTATTAAAATGGTAGTTGAAAGTGACATTGGTGCACTGATGAGATTGAATAAAATTCAGTAGTTTTTGAGTTTATTCGTTTATTCTCTTTATATATTAGTATAGATTTACTTCAAATATTTCCACGCGATATATCGTCTACGTCATTTCGCGGTAACGCTTTTTCGTGACAGAAATCGCCTAAGACCCCCTCTATATAGAAGTTTCACTTCAAAAATTTATTTTACAGGATGATATATCAGATACTCCATTGACGGTGCTGTTTTTGCAGCTGGAAACAGTTGCCAAGTTGTATTTGGACAAAAAGCGTAAACTACATCGCTTGAAACGACAGAAGACTCGCGAAGACGACCACGAAGTTGCCGCGTTAGAAGAATTTGATCTCAATAGTTTATTAGATAATTCAGATAATAAATTAGAAACAGTACCAATTATTAGTAATGAGAAACTAATAGACTTATTAAAAAACAATATTAAAGAGTTCACTAACACGGATAAACAAGTTGACGATGACGAAGTAGACGGGGCTACCGGAAATCTTTGTTTGACTAAAGCCGTTATTGATGCATTCAGTCAGAGTGATGTGATAGACCTCGTCAAGCAAAATCTTTTTCAAAAACTAAGCAATATTATGTAATTTAAATTAATATGATAAATGTTTTTTGTGATATTCAAAAGGCCCCTCCTGGTCCGTCCTGTCCGTCTAATTACATTGAACTATTTATTTAATACTAAGTAAGCGGTAATTAGTGCTAAGCACAAAGTATTTAAGATTACATAATATTTTGAATAGGTACGTTTTTTTAAACTGTAAACGGTTTAATAAACCTTATTTTTTATGATTTGGCTCTTTATTCCTCAACTTAGTATCTAACACTTTTTGAATCCTCAGTAGAGCTCAAAATTAAAAAAAAACTTGGACTAGTTACGTCCTAAACATTAATTTTGATTCTTGACTACGATCGATATCAGGGTACTGTGTATATAACTATCGTGAGTACCCGTGTCGGTACAATTGGCCTGATTTATTAAATACTCGGTGGATTTATTAATATTTATTACACTGAACAAAAATAATTGCGTTTATGTCAATAAGGGAAATGGACTTAGAAGTTAATTGCCCATAACTTTGTTCATCAGTTTTTATCTCGTCATAATTTCTAAATACAATTTTATTTACGCAAAATAATAACGCAGCAGGCGGCCCAGTTCTGAGCAATGCAACCCGGAATTGTAAATGAGCAGGAACCTTGGGGAGGGAGAGAATTGGCATCACATTGCTATCTCCTCCATACACCATGCTGTTTACACACACATGCATAAATATATTTGAATACGTACACAAGCACACGCTCAGGTGTTCAGAGCTTGCCCCCTTCTACCCGTACGTAACGTCGCGGCGTCGCCTAGGTACGTCATTTGACGACCCTGTAGCCTAGGTCCTGGGTTCGATTCCCGGCCGGGACAGATATTTAAGTGACAGATAAATATTTGTACTCGGTCATGGATGTTATTGTGATGTGTTATATGTGTCGTCCATGCCACCCGCGACACAGGTGAAAACCTACTGCGGGGGTACGTACGAGTGTGTTAGCGTTTATTTATTTATTATTATTTATAAGACTGCATTACGCATGAACAGGTGTGTTTGGACTTAGGGTAAAATTTAACTTATAGACTAAAATTAAATACGTAATAGTTACTAATAATATCTTTATTTTTTAATTACGCTACTTAATTCTTTTTGGGTTTTATATAGGATCGATAGTAGAAGTCGCAGAATAGTATCACCATGAATAGGTTTTGCGGGATGAGGATGTAGGCCGGTTGCCGCGGGTAGTTGCAGTCCTTGGCCAACATTAGTACTATGAAATGGATCATAAGTATTGTAAACTGCGTCTGAAATTAAAGAGTAAAATATTGTCTACCCACTACAATACATAGGCTTATGTTCATAGACATATGCAAAATATGGAACATGGTTGTTTTTCAGCGGCCGCTAAAAATTAGGTACTTAAAATTATATAATTAGGGATTGAAATAATACAGATAGTACTAATTGTAAGTATATCTTGAAATACCATGTGAAATAAGAGATAAGGACTTAGGGTGCTTTTCCACCAGAGATGTGCTATACAGCTAAGCTGCGAAAATGTAAAAGCTAAGCTACTAACTATGTGACCGTTTCCACTGATGCTAAGCTATGTAGCGGAGCGAGTAAGATGTGCTATGAAGATGCGCCGCTTCAAGGTAGCTGTGCGAGGAAGTTCTAGCTATGCGTCGTATAGACAATTGAGAAAACACGCGGAGTGCGTCCGTGCGGCCTGCTGGAATCCATAGCACGCATCCATAGCACACATCTACAGCACGCATACTTCCATATAAAAAACGTAGCTTAGTTGAATCAGTTTCCACCAGTGCTATGCTATGTGGAGCAATGAATATGATTGGTTGATAACAAACGCATCCATAGTAACGTAGCATAGCACATCTCTGGTGGAAGAGCACCCTTATGATGATGTGCTATACGGGTATACCTATTGATGTTACATACTTACAATTTGAATCTGGGTGACATATTTCTTCCACCAGAGCGACTGCTTGTAGGACTCATTCCATGTCGTTAGCAAATAGTAACTATACATTATTATGTGCACTATTGAGTTTATAAGAATTACCATTGTAATATGTCCTCCTGCAATTACAAATAACGGGCTCTCATTTGTGACTATTATACATAAATATTTACCTGCTTTAAAATCTCTAGGTAAAGAAAGTAATGAGACATTCTACGTACCAGGCACCCATTTGACTATACCCCACGCCACGGCTACCATACCAAAGTGATGGTACACATGAAGGAATGATACTTGATTTTGTTTTTTCCGTAGCACAAAGAAAACCTGAGTAAATCAATAAATAAGATTAGTGGTTGAAGTTTATTTACACATTATTAATTTAATTCACTTCCTGTTGGCATCGATGGCGTACCGTGTCAATGAGGTCAATAACTTTTATAATGAAGTACGCGTAACAAACTTTCCACGCGTATTCTACACTCTCGGGCCCCTCGCCCACGGGCTGACAGACCAGTGAGTAGCCATTGAGCCAGCCTAATGTTAAACTCTGAAATCAATAATAAGTTTTATTAACATCATCATTATTAGTAGTATCTTATGCAATTGAATTGATTACAAAGTAGGTATTCATTTAAAAAAAAGCGGCCAAGTGCGAGTCGGACTCGCCCATGAAGGGTTCCGTAGCAGCAAGTAACATGATATAAAAGTTCTAAGAACTTTGATAAATGTTTTTTGCGGTTTACGATTTATGACGTATTAAAAAAAAACTACTTACTAGATCTCATTCAAACCAATTTTCGTTGGAAGTTTGCATGGTAATGCACATCATATATTTTTTTTTAGTTTTATCATTCCCTTATTTTAGAAGTTACAGGGGGGGGGGGGGACACATTTTACCACTTTGGAAGTGGCTCTCGCGCAAACTATTCAGTTTAGAAAAAAATGATATTAGAAACCTCAATATCATTTTTGAAGACCTATCCATAGATACCCCACAGGTATGGGTTTGGTGAAAAAAACATTTTTGAGTTTCAGTTGTATGTATATGTGTGTATATATGGGGAACCCCCAAAATTTTCTAACTTTTTTTCTATTTTTGTGTGAAAATCTTAATGCGGTTCACAGAATACATCTACTTACCAAGTTTCAATGGTATAGCTCTCATAGTTTCGGAAAAAAGTGGCTGTGACATACGGACGGACAGACAGACAGACAGACAGACAGACATGACGAATCCATAAGGGTTCCGTTTTTTGCCATTCGGCTACGGAACCCTAACAAGACATTTAACATTGAGGTATAAGTATACATAGAGAAGACATCTTAAACAAAATGTGTGTCCCCGCCATTGAAGTATTCTTACTAACGTATAGAACAGACACCGCGAACACAATGTATCTATGTTCCAATGAATTGGCGCCGCGCGGCTTCAATGGCCAATGGATTCGTTCGATTTTGAAAGGAGAACAGGGGCTCAATTTTGAAAATAGATCCTCCCGGCGGGGATACACATTTTGTTTGAAATGTCTTCTCTATGTATATATACCTCAATGGTCCCCGCCGGGAGATTTTATTTTCAAAATTGAGCCCTCCTTTCAAAATCGAACGAATCCATTGGACATTGAAGCCGTGCGGCGTCAATACATTAGAACATACATTGTGTTCGCGGTGTCTGTTCTATACGCTAGTAATAATACTTCAATGACATTTAATATCTACTTCTTCAGGATGGCTAGTTAAATAAGTAGAAGCAGAATACTGCAATAATATCTAGCAGCCTAATATCTAATGAATAATCACTAGTAACCATAATATCTAGCTAGTGGAATCACTTTTAGACCACTCCTTCTCTATCAAAATAAATTTTAATGAGATACTTACATAATACACAACATAGCCACAACATAGTATCTGTATAAAGTTGTAGGCGGCAATCAGCCGCCGCAGATCGTAAGCCGGCCGCTGGTTCATATGGCAAGGTAGCCACTTGAACACGGTCATCAGGTACAGAGACAGGATGCAAAGCCCCGGCCAGGGAGTCCTCATCAGTGGCCAGTCTTGTGTCATGGGATCTAAAAAACAGCGTGCGTGTTAACCTACATACATACGAAAATTCTTTAAAACGTGTGAACGTTTTTTCCTTATTAAATTATACGATATAAAGCTCTTTTTATTACTGTAATTTTTGTCTTTAAACCAGGTTTGATTTCTGTATTTAAAATTGATATCATTTTTATCTGGGCAGGATTTTGATATCTTCGTCGCTGAAGTAATGTATACATTTTACTAAAAAAATAACCGAAATCACATAAAATGAGAACATCATCAACGTAGTTGAAGTCAATTAACTCAAAAACTATTCGTCATATCGCTCAAGTTTAAATAAAACCACACGACAACAACCAGCTTTCGAATATAAAAATAATCATCAAAATCAATACATCCAGTAAAAAGTTATGACACATAAAAAATACAGGCGAATTGAGAATCTCCTTTTTTGAAGTCAGTTAATAAAAACATATGAAAAAATTATCGTAACTACTTTGCAAAATCATTGTGGTTATAAGTGATATGATACTATTAGATTTCAGATTTCTTTCAAACTTCGTAGACTTATCTAGGACCGATGACAATTCAATATTTAAAGAAAAAAAGATAGAAGGAAAGAAAAAACCCTAAATTTCTTAAAAAAAATCAAAGTAAAAAATTAAAAAATAAATAATTGTTAAAAAAAAACTAAAAACAGGCTTTTATACAAAATCCAACAAATAAATAAAAAACGTGAATTAAAAGCGTGGGGTGCATGGTGTCAATGAGGATAGAAGGGATAATATCTCAAAAAGCACCCCACGCTTTTAATTCACGATTCTTAATTCAAATTTATTTTCTATTTTTTAGTTGGATTTTGTATAAATCGTGTTTTTTTAAACTATTATTTATTTTTTTAAGAAATCAGAGCAAGTTTATTTAAGTATAAAATATTTTTCTAAAATTTATTAATGAAGTATCGAAGTAGTAATGAAGTCAGTTTAGTAAAGAAAACTTTTTTTTGATAAAACTGGTCTCAAATGTATCGTTTTTTCACATACACGCACACTTGGAAAATTCACTCCGTATAATCAAATTTACCGGCTATTTCATCATTGAGAAAGTAATACATTTTCACAAATCCTCTTAGTATATACGCCATTATGATAGCAAGTCATGAAACGCAACCACTGAACGAAGCTAACTAGCGCAAGGTACGGGCATTGTCTTGTTACTGACAAGTACCTAACGATGAATTGTCATGTTTATTTAATTAAGTTCAAATAGGTACTAGTAAAATTTAAATTTATTCAGGTTGGAATAAACATGACATGTATTAAAAAACCCTGCATTTATTTGTAGTGACATGAATGGTAAGGTCAATGTTGAGGACTTGAGTATTTTCAGGTGCATATTTTTAAAACATCAGAATTCTAGGGACTGAAAATATTTAATCTGAAATTCTTTAGCTCATTTGATTGAATTCGTCAGTTATGTTGGGTGTCCCTCAGGGCTCGATTTTAGGTCCTTTTTTTCGTTCGTTTCGTTTTAATAATAAACTGCCAAAATCGATAGATCCATTTGCCCGTAGAGTTGTTTAGGAAACATGTCAAAACACGGCTTTGTAAAATTATATCTTGTATAATTATACAAGATAAGTATTAGTGTAGATTTTTTAAAGATGTGCTGAGGGGTGTGTTACGCTGTTTCTTCTGCTTTTTAATAAAGCATCCTTCCGAAATTGTGCGGTAATGAATTCAAAAGATTTGATGTGTGTATTGATTTGATTAATACCTACATGAAAACGAAACCTACCTGTAGGTACTGCTGGACTCATAATTCTAATGGTAAACATTTCATCGATTTGTAAATCTTAATTTATGAGGGTAGGAATTTCTATTTCTTTACGTCTTAAATGACGTCGAAAACTACTCAAAGGTATAGGAAAATTTAAAAATAAAATAAATAATTATACCTTTACGTAATTTTATTTTATTTTAACTGATTTAAATATCTTTACATGCGTCAATAATTATGTTAAACAAAAGTATTTGTATCGTGAATATACCTACTCTAATTTAAAGTAGGTTTTGTTAGTATTTTCCATAGATATACAATGTACCTGGTCTACTAACGTACTAGAACAGATGTCATCGCGAACAATATCTGGTAGTGCGAGAGGCGCCGAAGGGGGGGGGGGGGGTGTTAAAATCATAGAGTTTGTAGCTCATGAGCTACAACTCATTGGGCGACCATCGAGTTCGCGGTGACGGTTCTGTATGGTAGTAATAATGTCTATGGTATTTTAAATTATTTTTTGAAGGGGAACTCGGGATGCTTTTCGGCTCCGACGAAGAAGCTGAAGTCGCAGATGCGGCCGTCCTCGCCGCGATCCAGCGCTGACAATTCCGCCATCTCCTTATCGTTTAGCTCGAAATCCCAAACTGATATATTCTGCAAAACAAATTTAAGGTATAAGGATATATATACCTACTGTCAGCAAAACAATTTATTAAACTAAGTAGAGATATGTGTCCTTTGTACCGCTACACCGCTATACATATGTATATTTAATTAAAACCTACGCTTTACAAAAGATATTCTATATCTTTATCCACAGTCACAGTTGCTTCCTTTATTGCAGGCTAAACTCGATGTGCGTTAAGCCGATATATGACGCGCGTTCCGACCGTTTGTATGATAAGAGAATACTGTTTAATATTTGTACCGTATCTTTACGGTGCTTTTGTGATACGCATATCAACGCAATGATACCCACTTCGGCACCTACACAGTAACACGTAGTGGGTACTAGGTAGTTGTTATTGGTACCTGTTTTATCCTAGTGGGATCAGTGCTCTTGGGGATGGCGGCGACACCCAGCTGCAGCAGGTGCCGCAGCAGCACCTGCGCCGGCGTGCGCGCGCGCGCCGCTGCTATCTGCTTCACCACCGGCAGCTCCAGTAGACTCGGATACTCACGGCTGTAAACAGTTGATTCTTTATTTTATTTAGTTGCTAGCAAATAATTACTTTTTAACAAAAAATAAAAGCAACGAAAAAAAACTGAAAAGCGAAAAATGAAATAAACCATTTAGTATTATATATTAAGATCCTAAATTAACTGTTAAGAAATAAACCATTTATGGTTTATTTTATTTTTCGCTTTTCAATTTTTTTCGTTGGTTTTATTTTTTGTTAAAAAGTAATTATTTTTTAATTTTTAGTTGCTATGAAAATTAATATTGGTGATAAATTCAGTTACCAGGTAAAAATGTAGTAGGTGAAATCATCATCCTCTATTTTCGTACCTTTAGGGGTAAAATTTTGTTTCCAAATTTAAACAAGAGTAACTTCAAGGTATACAATATTCAATAAAAGAAGAATCATCGAAATCGGATCATCCAGTACAAAGTTATTGGGGTAACGGGTAATCATTCCGTGGGTGAATAATCAATCATCCCCTATTTTTGTACCTTTAGGGTGGGAATAAAATTTTCAAAAAAATATGGGACCAACTTCAAGACATAGCCTATCCATTAAAAAAATAATTATCAAAATCGGACCACCCTGTGCCGATTGTTGCGTGATCATACATAAAAAATAAAAAATAAATATACGTGTCGAATTGAGAACCTCCTCCTCCTTTTTTTTCGTCGGTTAAAAAGCCGTGATTTAGAAGGGCTCGCGAAGTTTTCTACCTAACTTTAAAGGCAGTTTTTTAAAGAGTAACATTGATGTCTCATTAAAGTGATGATGATGATGATGACGATGACGATGACGATGACGATGATGATGATGATGATGATATTCATATCATATGATATATATATATGATATCATACAACCACAGATTTTGACATATAATAGTATATAATAGTTAAAGCGCACCACAATCACAAGCATGGCAGGTTAGCATGGTAATGATATACAGCAATTCCCACTTTACATTACAACATAAACTCAAAGATCGCTGACAGAATAGTCTTTAGTTTTACCCAGTCTTAGCAGCAAGAGAATCGGCCAGCGCCTTGGAGCCGAGAGGCGAGTATGCCACGACTGGTATGCCGTGGCGCTTCGTAAAGGCCAGCATAGATTTTTGCTGGCATAACGCATGGCATTCGATCTGCAAGCAGGCCGGCTTGGCCACGGCAGATAGTCGCATTATCTGCTCCTCGTTCAGGTTCGACACGCCGACATGCCGCACTCTGCCGGACTCCTTTAGTTTTAATATGCTCTGAAAAAGAAATAATTTAAATACTTACATATTGAAAAATGCCGGCGTTTATAGTGTTGTAGTAGTTTGCATGTGGGTATTCATTAGTACTTGGAGATCTGGGTATTACTCATATATACGCCCATTTTTAAAGATATTTTTTTAAAGATAAGTGGCGTGGCAAATATTCAGGCCTTCTCCAGCTATGAGGAGAGTTCCATGTCTTGCAGAAGGCTAGTAATCCAAAGCAAAAATGTATAAACATGTAAGGTTAAAAGATACGATAAGGTTAAAATGTTATACATAAGATTTAAATTCTACAAAATAATAACTTACATCTTTTAGACTGTTTGCAAAAAGGAGATTTATTGTGACTGGTGTCCGATCCGAAGATACCGTTCTGTGGTTGGCGATAACTTGATATATGCGACATTATAACCAGCTGAATAATAGAAATTAAGATTTTGTACCCATTCGATCTTTTCTAAAAAAATATTTCACCAGGTCCGCATAATTTATTTGGCGGCCGGGTAATGAATGATACATTTATGGATGCATGGGTAGATTCAGATTCGTCTCTTATTATCAGGGGTCTCTCGATATAATCCATTTTATTATTATTTAGAGCTAAACCTGTACTCGTACTTGTACAAGATGACGGGAATATTTTTTTCGGTACACGATACACTAGTACTTTATTCTCTTTGCTACTTCGCAGGTTTCTCGATTTTTTCAGCTTAAATTTTTGTAAGATATTGTTTTTTAACATCTGAATTATGTTTGTTTGTTTTGGCTTTCGTCGCGTGTAAGCATTGGTTTTTGTGAAAGCACTTTTCATAGATGATTCAGAAGCTGGCCTGGTAAGGGTGTGAGAGATAATCTCTAGACTGTGATTAGAATTCACATTGTATTGGCACCAAAAATCAAAACTATCTTCTTGTTTGGACTGAGTTGGAGTTTCCAAGGAAGCAGAATTGTAGTTGTCTCTATGCACTTTTCGTCTAATATGATGCCACATGCTGTATAGCAACTTTGAGTATAGAAAATCAGTTGTAAACTCATGATTTTAATATCTTAGAACTACTTATTACCTAGTCAAGTTGTATTATTTTTGATACAGCATCATTTTGATATCTCGTGTTTTTTTCTAAATAACCTTTATTTATTGTCACATTTTTTGTTACATCTATTGTCCATTGTCCAATTATTATTTTTTACGTAATATCATAGTAAAACCAATTAAATAGACTGTTACATTTTAAAGACCTTAACCTTACTATTATAATTTGAAATGCGTGAAAATCTTTGCCATTGGTTGAATGAATTCTGTGAAGGGCATTACCAATTTAACAGTATTACAACAGTATTATTTCATGTCGGCACGAGGGAGCTTGTTTTGCATTGAATAGAGTCCGGCTTAAATAATCATTCATAGCCTTATTCTCAGATGAAAGAATCATCTGAGGCCTTATTATACCTAAGAAAACATTTTCGAAACTTATTTCTATCATGATTTCGTTTGATTAATTTATCTGAATGACATTGTAGATATTCATTGTAGATAAACATAAATGTATATCATTGTAGATAACATCGAAAAAAAGTTGAAAACCCATTGCAATCCGACCCCGGAAAGTCACCTCCAATTAATAAGTAAACATTTGTGACAAAAATTTATGACACAAACACATTTCAAAAGATGTAGACCATCTGTAAAAATCTGTGAAAATAATAACGCCAAATGGACAAACTCGACATTCCTCCACATTAAGACTACTGCATCTTTCTCTCTCATCACTGCATATTTCTGATAGGCCCTAATGATATTAGAGTTTATGGCCATGTAATTAATATTATTACGTATGTAGGTATGAGTAATATACCTACGTATATTTAAATATTATTTTTAGCAATCTTAAGTGTATTGTGAAGACTGAAGGAATAGTTTGATAATAAAGAAGGAACATGGGCCATGGCACACTACCTCAACAAACAAAATAGGTATCAAGTCCAAATTTATTAATGTAATGAATTAAATAAGTATTTTACATTGTAAAGATTTATAGCTAAACACTTGCGTTTAGAATTATGTATTATGATATTCAGTTGAAGATGTGTGTAAAATTTTTAATCGAATTTTGAATGACTGCTTGTAACATCCTAGCATATAATGTTGGCCTCTTTCTTTTTTTGCTAATGGTCCTATGTAGATGTATGATACTCATTACGGACGGTTCTGCATTCAAAGTCAGAAACTCTGTATTAGATTGTCTTAAGTCAACGTTTTCATATGAATCTTGTAGACTTCCGTCGAAGGATTGTATCAATGTTGCCAAACGGTCATCACCTCCCGTGCAGCAAGGGCAAAGAAGATTAGGGACGAAGTTGCACCAAACTGATTTCTTCTTGGGTGCGGAAAGTTTCTCCTTAGGAATACTAGTAATTGAGGTCTTTTTTTTGACTTGTGAAGTTTCAAGATAAACGGTTGCAACATTAGCTTCTTGATCTATCTCAGGGATTGCAGAGCTCGAAATGAAGGCCGGGTTATTCGAATCAATACTCTCATTTTTAGTTTGTTGAAGATTGACTGATTGTTTTGAATGCCTCTTGTTTACTGGAGAGCGGTAGACTTTGGTCCAAGAAAAGTGATCGTTTATTGGCCTCTCTGCCTGCGATTGCGAAGTTATTTTGAAACGCATTTTGGACGGAGATTTGGCTTTTGGTGCAAATATAGGATAACTGCAATCTCTATAAACTTCATAACATCGGTAAATGGCATTCTCTTCTTTAGTTTTCGAGTAAACTAAAGTGTTTTTCTTCACCCGAGTGCAATTTTGAGCAAAAGACAAACCCATTGCGCGAATATTGTAGTAGGCCTAGTTGGTTTTACTGGAAATCACTATTTTCATCATTTTCAATTAAAATTTTGTGCAGTTCAACAACAATTTTTACTTTGATAAATTTTGACAAACAATAATTATAAAAATTCATATTTGTCACTTTTGTCACTATCTAACAGACATTTAGACTGATCTCAGTCTACAGACCAGATGGAAAGATATTTTTCTTCCATTTATGATTTATCATTCATACGAATGGATTCCTTGTTATTCGTATTAAAGAGACAACGCAAATCGTAAAATTTGTTAGAAATTAAACAGTTTTTAACGATCTCTTAGGTAGGATACTAATATCAGTACATTTTGGCTTGAAGGAAGAGTCATTTCCGTACTCTGTGAGTAATTTAACTCTGTGGATTTGTGGAGTTCTAAGGCTGGACATAGGGTATATAAACATTGGTATATAAGCATCATCAGTGTTAGGTTGCTGACGACAGCTACTGACGATGTGCGAGCGACATCAGCGCCAAACTATTTGCAGCCTAATGTTTTGTACTGTTTCTTTAACGTTTATATCTCTCAATAGACTAATGATGATGACGGCTACCCTTTTATCGGGAACATCCCGCCGACTGAAAGAACTGGATTAGCATGCGTCCGCATTCCCGCCCTCCTATATTGTGGGAGTCTTTAAGAAAAAGTGACTGAACTTTAACTAAGTCAGTGCGCTTACCAGGGCTGTAGCTACAGTCGAATTTAAGGTAGGGCAGCATTGGTTACAGGTAGGGCGGAAGTAAAAAAAATATCATAATTGATCTGCTCCGAAGCTCGGGCTCCTAAATCAATCACCATGTATATCACTGACCTCTAGGTCTCAGAACAAAGAATTATTATAATATGAAATGAATGTCACAAACTGTGGTATGTTCGGAAAAGTTCTGATACCTATCTATCGCTACAATTTTTTTATCTCAAACTATGAACAAACAATTTAATTATAATAATTTATCTTAGTTTTTGGTATTATTAAAGTAGGGCATTGTGATTTCAAGATAGGGCATTGCCCCACAATGCCCCCCCCTAGCTACGGCCGTGCCGCTTACCATCTTGGACTGCATCCAACCGTCAGGTAGGAATTGTTGTCAAGCATTACACCTTACATTACGTAAAAATGTGCGTGGTATTCCCGTCCACCTACAATGTAGGTGTCTTCAAGAGAAGAGTGAATAGGCATTTATTAAGTTAGTGCGTTCACCACCTTGGGCTCCATCGCCACTTACCATCAGGTGGGATTGTTGTCAAGCGCTAACTTATTCTATGTAAAAAAATAACCTTTTAGTTGTCAGTTTACCTTCCATACGCCAACGAGGTCTGTGGAGTAGTCAAATCTCATGCTGCCGTCGGGGTTCGAGGGGTGCATGTCCCCCGGCACGTGCTCGAAGGCGAAAGGCGTGTGCAACAAGTACAGGTCGATGTAGTCCAAACCCAAATCCTTCAAGGAAGCGCTGAAGTATTCTTCAACCAAATCCGGTCGGTTTCCTAAAATTATATTTAGGTACTTACATTAATTCATATTTTATTGTTCATCAAAATTTATAAAAATCGTTCTTACGTATTTTTTCCAAAGAATCACAATTTCTGAGATACAGCGATTTGAAAAGTTGTGAAAATTGTATTGTTTAAGTACGCTGCACTATGGGACCAAACCTCCGTGTTTTATGGACTAAACGGTATCCAATATCCAAAAATTAATTAATCTTTTTGCTGAGAAAAGAATACAGATTTTTGTTTCTTGACGTTTTGGATTGATTTGTGTACCTACACAAATGTTTAATGCTTATAGAACAAAAAATCGAGTCAATGAATTAAAAAAAAATCATAAATCAGATAATTAAATTTTCTATACAAAAAGTAAATAATTATACGTTTAATCATTTTATTAACATAAGTAGGTAATTATTGTTTTGTTTTTTTTTCATTATACCTACACACTAAAGTATTATATATGTTATTTTAATGTTTCATTAGTAAGTAATTAGCATTTTTTAAATGATAATAAATAGTTTATATTCCCAGAAACTTGTATTACGGGTCCAGTCACGTGTCTATGCGGCGTATCAACTCGTCCATAATATTATGGAGCAGACCACTATTTGAAATTATCTCAGAAATAAGCAAAAAAAAAAAATAGTTTATTAAACAGGGTCTTTTTTTCCAACCTGTATAATTATGTAGATAATATTGTGAGCTACTACAATTTCTGTCAATATATCATACTTTTGTGATGGGGCATTTCACATTTTATTCATAATGGTGTTACTAACTTGTGTGTATTGTGTACCAATTTTCAGCTCTATGAAAATTATTATAAGCTTACCCCTACTTTTTGAGTTAATTTGACTGGATTATATACATACATATTTAAAAATATTATAATAGTTAAAGTTATTACAAAGTGAAGCGATACCTGGATGAATTAACCCTGGCGAATTCAGTTTATACGGCACCGATAAGTTTTTATAATTTAATGTGTATAAAATATGGTAGAAATTCGTGTGGCATAATTGCGCATTATACAGACAATAAATCTCAGACAACCAATACAACTCGAGGACAAATATTTATGTCACAATATATCGTCCCTTCGAATTTGAATCTGGGGGTGTTCGATCCTCTCTTGGCAATCAGATATAAAATATATCAACTTTGTCAGCATTCGAACCTGGAAACTCCTTGCAGAAGAAAAAAATCAACATTAGTAACTAGTGAAGTGACTATTACCTCCCGGCGGTAACTTCGTGACGATAAACAACTCCTTCCGTCGGGCCGGGTCTCCATTGATCCACCGTCGGAGCGCGCGGCCCAGCGCTGCTTCGTTCTCGTAGGCCCTCGCCGAGTCGATGTGGCGGTAGCCGGCCGCCAGCGCCGCGTCCACTGCTTTCTCCAGAACTTCATCTGATGCCTAGATGATGAAAGATGTAACATAAAGTTACGCTAACGTCAGTTTAGCGTTCTCAGCGCATGTACTTGTTTCTTAGCTTAGCATAACGTAATACTGTTTATTATTTACGAGCACTTTGGGATAATAAGTACCTACCTATCCTTACAGATTATTCTAGATCGTGACCTACTTGTGTGCTAAATTTCATGAAAATCCGTTCAGTAGTTTTTGCGTAAAAGAGTAACAAATATTCATACAAACTTTGAGTTTTTGACCTTGTGAGACCTCCCCCCGAGTGTGACGTCACATATAATGCAATTTTACATGTATACGAGTAGTAGGGTCGATTTGCAGCCGATACAAATGTAAACAAACCATTAAAATCGTCTTCTAGGGTTTTCACCAACTGACATGAATTTGTACATTATCATTGCAAAGTGTTTGAATGATGACTGTTATTTAATTTTGTTTGTTTCCACATTTACTCGGAGTTTATAATTGTTAGCGATCAATATGTATTTATTTAAGAATTCACAAATACCTTAATGATTAATTTGTCTAAATAAAACGCATTTGGTGTACAAAGTCATGTCAGGTAGTGAAATTTAGTATCGGCTGCAAATCGACCCTAGATACTATAGAAATTATTAAATTAAAACAGCAGTTCCGAAATAAATTATATTTTCATGAAAACCATATACGCGACGAATAAAAAATGTATCCTTACCTGTAGGGGAGGTACTCTGAAAAAAATGTTTTTCCATATTTTATTTTACGATTCTGGAGTTTTATTATATATGTATATCCATGCCAAATTACAGCTTTCTAGCACTAAGGGTTTCGGCGCTTTGCTTCGGGCAGATAGACGGACAGACGGACGGACGGACATGACGAAACTACAAGGGTTCCGATTTTACTTCTAAAAATGAGCTTTGATTTATATTAATTTAAAAAATTAATGTGATAAAGCATAGGACACCTTTATTTGAGACAAAAAAATGCAAGAAGTGCAAATAAATATAGTTTTTTATAAAAATAAATAAGCGCGAATTTTTTTCGTTTTCTATGAAATACTTTTTTAAGTGTTATATATTATTTATAGCTTCGCCTGTTAAATACTATTTTTCGCTGAAGAAATGTTGGCAACCATAGGATCGGCGCGCAATTCCAAATTCAATAAGTATTTTCGAAAGCCGTTTTATTTTACAGTGCCACCAACTTATCTGTGAATTGACAGAGGGCGCTGTCGGACGCATTGGACCAATCATTGGACACAATTCGAGACGAAGTAAATGTCAATGAATGAACACAAAGAACTTATGAATGGGGCGGCATTAGTTCCAATTTTCGCCATTTCACAGATAACTTGGTGGCACTGTAATTTCAAATTCAATAATTTGTTTTTAGATAGTTTTTGTTTTTGTTAAATTGTGGTAGTTTTTAGCGCAGTGGATAAACTGAAAATTTTCGAATATGACTTCCGACGTGGAAATACCACTGCGCAAACAACACAAAACATTAATGACGCGTACGGGCCTAACATTGTTTGCATAAACACGGTCTATTACCTTTTTGTTCTTTAATCTAAGGTCCATTATTGGTTCAATCGTTTTAAATCTGGAAATTTTAAGTTGAAGAACGAGCCTCGCGGTCGGCCGATAACCATTGTCGACGAATTGAAGGCAGTAGTGGAAGCGGATCCAACTCAATCTAAGGCTGAGCTTGCTGCAGGCTTTGGAGTTAGTATCAAAACAACACTGAAGCACTTGCGTCAAGAAGGAAAGATAATTAAGCTAGATAAGTGGGTGCCACCCGAACTAAGCGACCAACAGCGAGACTTGCGCGTCGAAGCATGCATAGCACTATTGAATCAGCATAGAAACGAGGGAATTCTATTGAAAAAGAATAGAAAAGAATAGAAGGGAAAAGTGGATCTTGTACTACAACCGTAAGCGTTCGTCTCAGTAGGTGGACCCGGGTACAGCACCTAATCAGTGCGCTAAAGAAAATCAATCATACGAAGAGGATGGTGACTGTCTGGTGGACCAGTGGATGTCTATTACCAAGAATTGCAAACAATGATAGAGAGGCTCGAAATTCAAAATCCATGACTGGTCAATCGCTCTTCCCCATTGTTTCTCCACGACAACGAGCGAGCTCACACTTCTATTCACGACAGACCATCACGTTTGGTCTATCGGTCGGTTGGTGATTGTAAGGTCTGGTCGATTGGAAGTTGTGGTGGTTGGATATAACATTGTATGTTCAATGGTTTTTATTTGAAGTATAAGTATAATCACTCTCATGAAAACAGCGCATATATCTACCTCGAATGGACATTCAAACATCATTCTGTTGACAGGAGGTAGACACGCAGAAAATTACTTCATACCTGTACCTAGTGAAATTAGGTCAATTACATACGACGTGGTATTATTGTATTATTGAATAAAATTGTTGCTTATTTTTCACATGAATATGTAAAAAGGTAGAGTACCTACCTTGGGAATTTTTCCAACAATGTAAGAACTTAGAAGCTTTATTTATCTTTAATGGTCGTTAAGAAAGTCATTTAAGAAATTTCGTGAAAGTACCTTTTTGGTTGTATTATTTTCGACGCGGCACTATATGTATGACATATATTATGACCTACGACCAACATTTTTAGGTATATGGCGTGTCTTTTGAAAATATTTTTTTTGCAACACGCACTTGGCCCGTTTTAGTGGTATTAAAAGTTGCTAAGCTAAGCAGCAGACGGACATGACAAAATTAAAAGAGTTGCCTTTGACTAAAGAAACCTTAAAAGTTTACTGGAAAACGAGATCTCGTGCTCCATCGGCTCCATCGGCTCCATCCATGCAGAGTGCAAGCCAACCTTCGTTACTTGTGGTGCATCCTACAACGTAACTCATGGTTTTTCACTGCACACCTAAATAAAAGTTTTTTCGCCGCTCACTTTCTCGGTGAATCGAGCGTCGCGATACCACGTTAAAGAAATACAGTCGATACTGAAATATCGACACTCACCAATCCCTTAAAATTAATTTTCTGCAATACATAGAAGCAACACTCTATGTGTCAATTTAGTCCGTCCAGTTATTGATTCTACTATAGGCAGACCTGGCGCACTCCGCAGTTTAGGTACGAGTATGAAGTTACAAGTACATGTCGCATTCGACGTGTCGGGCTACTCTTAGTTTTACCCCTTATGATCGTAGCACACATATCAACTCGGAAAAGGATCGTCACCGGATCGTCTCGCCGTCAACCAAGCATCAACCTAACGTAAGCGCGTTACCAACCGACCAGCAGCTCCGAGTCGACTCGGCTACGGCTAGGCGACCGCGACGCCGCGCTTACGACTCGCCGGCCGCTGGTTGACGGCTAGGCGGGTTACAAAATTCAATAAAACACAGATGCAGCGGTAGCTGCGGCGCGGGGCGTGCACGAGGAAACGGAAAGTCGAAGGATAGCGTATGGTGAGACGTAAGCGCGGGTACGGCAAGTCGTCCACGCACCGTACCGCGGTTCGTGAGCTTGTCTCGAGGCGAGGTGATTACGTTACGATTCCGATAAGTGTGCTACAGTAGGGAGTTTCATACAAAGAATACTGAAATGCAAGAGTTGATACGTTTACGTTCCGTTTACGAGTTGATATGTGTGCTACGACCTTTAGGGGATGACTTTCGAGAAAACCATAATACACTTATTTTTTTGTGTCTAACTAAATTTTTACCCTTTTAACTTCAAAACTGACAAAGTTTCCATACTAACTTGCACCCCTTTAATTAACCCTTTAGGGGATGATTTTAAAAAAAACGTAATACATACTTCCAAATTTTGTTTCTAATCTGGAGCATATATAATATTAATTTTCATGGTTTTAACTTCCAAAATCACGAAGTTGCATACTAAGTTCCATGGAATGATTTTCCAATAATCTAAATTTTACTAACAAAAAATAACCGACTTCAAAGTTACTCAAAAACTACTTGTCAGATCTCGTTCAAATTTATGTGGGACCGCATGACAAGCACCTGCTTTCGATTAAAAAAAGAATCATCGAAATATGTTGGCGTGAAATAACTCAATCGAATCAAGTCGAATGTTCTGAGGTAACAAACATAAAAAAATAAAATACAGTCAAATTGAGAACCTCTTCCTTTTTTGAAGTCGGTTAAAAATGTGTTAAAGTTAACTTAATTTGTTAATAACTATAAACGTACATATTTTTTTTATATTTATTACTCTAAAACTGACGAAATTGGTTTGTATGAAAGTGACTTCCAACACCTATTTTTACCTCTTAGGGGATGAATTTCCAAAAATCCGATAGCCTATGACACTCACAAATATTGTGGCTTTCTATTGGTAAAATAATTTTTTAAAATCGGTTATTTATTATTACATTATTTATCCCCCTACAACGTCACAAAATCATAATTCACAAACTCACTTATTAATAAATTAGAATCATTGTGACTGAACTTCAGGTTACAGGAGTTATCTTGATGAAATCTCTTGCGCATAATAATAGTCACTTATCAACAGCAAATGCCTTATGTAGGTATGCAGTATAAAAACTATTCGTAACCATTTCGTGACTAGACTTATCTGGGTGTTATTTTTAGAACACTACCTATGTATTTAATTACGATTATACCTAATAGCATTTTTCCTGTTCCCGGCGACTAATAAAACAATATTAGGTATGTAGGTAGTTCGGTACATTCTGTATTATAAATGTTATTTAAATAATGTTTAGCTAAATAAGTTACTTACTTGCCAAGTTCCAAATCCAATTCGCGGCATTCGATCACCGCCTTCGAGTTCAAAATATTCCGGTAAAGGCATGGTGGTCAAAATATTCACTGTAATGCAACTATCGGAACACTCTGTTACTGCTGTGTTTTGCAGGAAACAAATTGTATTTGTAAATAAACGCGTTAGAATTTTAGAATATTTCCTTGGACAAAGCTACGTGCTAGTTGCAGCGAGAGCCCATGAACCACTACAAAGTTATGACAGTTGTGAGTGAGCGGCTGTTTAGTTGTTACTGCTGTACCGGTTTGCCTTTCCACGGCCACGGATAACTGTTTTTTATGTTCCTTTATAGTTGATGCCTCGTTTATTACTCGTGTTTACATTTGAGTGCAATGCAAACTTGGGAGCATCAAACTATAATCTGATAAAATAAACTGATAAAAATTCTAGACTGATAAAATATGTTGGTGCACATTTAAATATCTATTTATTTATACATACGTACGTTAGGTACTTAGCTATAAGTCGAGAAGTATTTAGGTACTTGTTACCTACCTATTTTTTATGTACTACCTATGTCGGTACATTTTAATTATATATTTTTAATCAAATTTTATTGGCAATCTTTTGCAATGAAAACTTCTTTAGTATGCGGGTGATTTGAAATTCGATGAAACGAAACTGTCCAGTAAAAAGAGACAAGACGCATAAATTCTAAAGTGAGATAGAAAGCATTGTACAGGGGTAGGGGAAGGGGAGTTGAGTTGAGTTGAGTTGCAAACAATTAATAATAATTATCGACGTACGTCAAGCCTATTCATGGTACTTTATCATCTACAATTATCATCTTCCTGAAATTTTACATTTGTCTCATTATGTTCAAAACAAAATTTTCCAAGGTTTCACTTCTACCACGTGTGAATTGCACACATTTTAATTTTTTTTATGGAAATAGCCGGCAAACGAGCTGACGATCCACCTGATGATGGCTATCGACGCTCAGCGACACCAAAGGCATCACTGATGCGTTAATTTCCGGCCAAGAAAGAGAGAAGAAAAATAAAGAAAGAACTCGCTCTCAAGCCCCCAGCCAAAACACGACGAGTCGTTCGGCGGCTGACTCATGCTCAAGGGTGGTAGCTATCCAGGCGAACCTCATGGTAAATGATAATAGTAATAATAGTATTAATCAACAATTAAAATCAATATTACTAATATAATCCCTCCGAGGGCCCTACCATCAGCGGGCCGGATTTAGTCGCCTCTTACGACACCCATCCGACGTGGGATTTTGGTTAGTATTCTAAGCCGCACCAATACGGCTTTACTTTTTGGATCACATCGTTTACTTATTAATTTCGGGCGTTACCCTGTTGCGTATGAAGTACCTAAGCTATTTAGCTATTTATAATAACGATAATTAGCACCACAAGACTTATCTCAGAACCATCGCGTATAAATTACAAACCTTATACAGAACCGTACCTAAATCAGTCAAGCCATTTTAAAGATGAATGGGAAACCAAAAGCGAATCAGCGTTTCACCGGGATATTCATACAAGATCCCGAACGGAACAACCAGACGCGCTGGGAATATTTTGGGCGAATTTTTAGTGAATATTATAAATCCCACACACGTTAATATCCAAATGCTAAATAATCAGCGTCGTCCGTTTATATTAATTACACCAAATGCTTAACAATGCGTTTGCCGGCAGTTTCTACAACCTATTCGGAGTCGCCCGGCAGACGTAAGTAATTTGCCACTTTGACTCTAACAAATACTTAGTTCTAGTAATTATTCAATACCAGTGCGACTTACGATCGTAATAACTTCGAGGAACAGCTGCTAGATAACCCGTGACATTATCGTGATCGCTATTCTCATTAGCATTCTTATTTCTCTGTACGAGTGTATATTATACGACCACGGACGTAAAAAAAAGACTGACGTAATCCCAAGAACAAATTCAGTGAAGCACCCATAGGAATACCAACTCTGTATTCGTACAAGTACACACACCCACACATTGACACCATACGGCTACGACTTTGACACCATCGCGAATCAAAAATTACAAAATTACGCACACATGGTAAGCGAGCTGTCAGCTGACAGCTTCACTCTCGATTAGACAAGGTTACGTCCGTTCTTTTTTTATGTCCGTGTATACGACATTATAATTTATCTTGCATCCGTCTATATTTCTATAAGATAACAAAATGAAGATTATGGTTAACTACGGAAGAAGTACCTAGCTCTGCAGTTAAATGCTAAGCGGGGGGTTGGGGTCAAATCCCTGCAGTTATCTTGACTCAGCTCAGCTCATTTCTAAGCCCTCAAACGTAGTGATTACTCTGTGCCCTCAAAGCGCACTGCAGTAGAGTTCCTTGGTGATGCGGTTACAGATAAATAAATAGAAAACGGTTGCACTTGTCGAAAATCGAACAAGATTTCTCCCTTCTTGCTATGTTTTACAAATCTCAGAGACCTCCTGCAAAAAGATTATCTTTTACTAGTGAGGGACTGATAATCTGAAGACTATCCACTCCACCTGTTTTATAGTCTTCACTCTTTAAACGAAACTCTATCACTTATGACTCTATCACTTTTGACGACCCTTTAGCCTAGTTGGTAGCGACCCTGCTTGCCAAGCGAGGGGCCTCGGATTCGATTTCCGGCCGGGGCAGATATTTATGTGACAGATAAATATTTGTACTGGGGTCATGGGTGTTATTGTGATGTGTTATATGTGACGTACATGCCACCCGCGACACAGGTGAAACCTACTGCGGGTGTATGAGTGTGTAAGCGTTTATTTATTTATTTACTTATCAAAAATTTAGATGACTAGGAAACCATTGCATAATTATGAATAGGGTACACAATAGAATACTGACCGACTCGGATGCTCTAGTAACGCGACAATGCTGAAATTTATTGTCAAATGGGCATTTAAGTGGTCACCCTGTTTTTATGGGATGATCATTGTGTTTTTCTGTACAAACTTAGGGAATTGTAAGCAGCTGTAATGATAAAAACTAATCTTTGCGGTTAATCTCTAATGGTACCCGTTACGAATGCAATTTTGAAATAAACAAGATTCTTATTACACTGCTAAATTAACAATATATTTGTTAAACATTTACCGAACAATGATAAATGTTTAACAATATAATAATGTGGTACTTGTTGTGGCACTTGAGTTAGATATAATCTATCAATGACATCAGATGCTTCCTTTAATTATAACTACTATTATGTCTTCCGTGGTTACTGTAAAATAGTAGGAACCCACGTTATAGGTACTACCTTCCCATATTAGTTATTTTTTTGTGAGTGTGTTATTATTGTAGAGGTATATTCACAATATTCACAGTAATTAGATACCTTAATTAAACCAAGATACAACCTACACAAAATAGGTATTTGCTCATTTCACTTTAGCTCTATTCTAATTATTCCTACTAAACTGAATCTAATATAAGTCCGTATGATCATAAAAATTAAGAAGCGATTTCATCTTTAGTTCCTTTACTGGCGAAATTTCGAGAAATCCGGTCTTTAGCAATGATTGTCTGTTTTTGGACCGATAAAAATTCTTTAATTCTTCTTTAATGTGAACTCTACCCACTCTACATTATAAAGGAAACTAGCTTTCTAGCTTTGTACAAAATTTTAGCTTTCTAGCTCGTAGTATTTAGGGGCGTTTAATGCTGGTCATTATACATTAATAGGTATATTTAGTTATAAATTATACAGATAAAGTATGTACCCCGGAGAGCATCTATACTTAATATATAAAGAGGAAAGATTTAATTTTTTGTTTGCATTGAATAGGCTCCGAAACTACTGAACCGATTTCAAAAATTCTTTCACTGTTGGGAAGCTACACTATCCCCGAGTAACATAGGCTATATTATATTTTCAAAAAAAAATTGGGATTATTAATAAAACTTCAATAATGTAACCCAAGGTGTAAAACAATAAGAAAATCGAAGCAAAGCGAGGGCGGTTACTCGTCTACAATAAAATTGTACACAATGCACAGAACATCAAGGCTGTTAATTCATCCATGAAGCAAACGTACTGAACAAAATTATGATGTTTTACCATATACATATAGGTCTATGTGTTTTACCACCGAAGAAATAATAGTACTTATAATAAGTAGTTTTACTTCTAATAAGTGCTTGATTTTCGTAATGTCATAGCTTATTTATTTTAATATAACAGCAAAAATTACAGCGGCTACAATATACTTTATTAACCGAAATAAAAAGTAGGTATTTTCCGAATCCCTAATTATTATTATACAAATTAACCCTTGTAATTTTATAATTCGTCAAGTGTCGTACTATGCCTGTATTCGTATTAAATAAATGCGCTTACGCTGCGCTAGATGTACTATATTCTCGTAAATATATTGAGTAAAATGACGGAGATTTACAAGTTCTCCCGCTTTTCCTTCGAAAACTACAAAATTAGATTTACAGAAAAATCGATACGAATTATTAAAAACGAGTAACCGCCCTCGCTTTGCTTCGGTTTTCTTATTTTTTTACACCTACTGGAGTTTTATTAAGGATCCCTAATTTTTTTGAAAATATAATTTAGCCTATGTTACTCGGGGATAGTGTAGCTTCCCAACAGTGAAAGAATTTTTGAAATCGGTTCAGTAGTTTCGGAGCCTATTCAATGCAAACAAAAAATCAAATCTTTCCTCTTTATATATTAGTATAGATATAGATAAATAGGACATGTTATAAACCCTTGAACCCATTTACCTACATTACGAAACCGCCCCGGGCCTAACCGTTTATTTATTACACTGACGCAATATCACAGAATACAATAATAATATCTACCTATTGGCAATATTCACATTAATACCCTGCACTCTGCACTACTAAACAAAATACGATTTCCGTTCCAATCAAATTTAAATTTACCTCTCAACGAGTATTGCATTACCTGGCGGATTAGTTCAAACAAAAGCGCTAACATGTTGCGGTAATTCGATACAAGTTACAAATTAATTTTCTCACATACCCTTAAAGTAATAACATCCTTTTGTGTGTATAAAAACAGTATCCATTTCCCTTTCAAACGGTGGTCGTATGAATGAACAGACGTCATAACACTCGAATGTTCATTGGTGCGAGGGGCTCATTCAGAAAGGATCTACAGATTGCGGCCGCAGATAAACATCTCTGGAGAATTAAGGGTCGCTCCCTTATGGGCGGGGTTCGCAAGGCACCACCCTCTATTGTACCACAAACGTTTAAAGTAACAAATGGCAGATTGTATTTTAGTTTGTTCTACATTTCGGGTGTGGTCGGTGCGATGGATTCTCCCTCAGTCCAGTCCAGTTCTAAGTGCGGCGGTTCTGATTTCAGTATCAAAAGGATATTGGGTGATACTCGGAGCAGCGAAGAAGAATGCTCGGAGTCTCCAAGCTGGTTGTGCTGCACACGATATCAACCACCACGCTTGCCACGTCAGTAACTTCATATGTTTATTTATTCAAGAATATCGTTGCTTTTGAAAAAGTTACCCTAACTGGACATACATTTCTCAAATGTATTTTTGAGTGATTTACTATTTGCTTCGACAACAGAGACATTGAACATGTACCTGCGTGGTCAGTGGTCCAAGGGGTGGTCCAGATGGAATCGCTTTCAAAATAACCTCAGGTTCTATCGACCATCAAAGAGAGTGAGAGAGAGACGCGACGGAAGTCTCTAAGAGTCCATCACGGACTATTGACCTCTCCATAAGACTTGATTAAGGAAGTTTATCTTTAGTATTTAATTAAAGAGTCCAGTGAGTGACTGACTTATTGACTTCTAAGTGCCATATTCATCAACCAGGCAGCAGCAATGTATCGGTGAGCCGCGCGCGTCGCTCGGGGCGACACGCACGCGTACCGTTTACAGGCGCCCAGGCGGCCGCGCTAGAAGCCGCCTACTCCCGCGCGCCCTACCTCGCGCCCCCCGCCCTGCGCGCCCTCGCTGCCGCTCTCCAGCTCAGAGATGATAGAGTAAGTTGGTTATAAAAGATAGATTAATTATGCTATTAGCTACTTTATGTAAAAAGCTGAATAAGGAGCAGGCGATCGTAAGTAATTACGTCGCACATGGACTGATAGAATGGACATAGTAGTAGTGCTGTAGTGCTAGCGCCGATGCGTTCCAGGCCAAGAAAGAAGCTAGATGTTCTCAGCTAGCAAAGAACTGGCTCGTCCGGCACATCGTTTAGCGGCTGACTGAAGCAAGAGGGTGGCTAGCCGGACAGGCTTCACGGCAAGATATAATATCCCTTGTAACAATTTAATAACCTTGTAACAGTTGTAGTTTGTAACTTTGTAGTAGCCATAGTAAATTGTCTTGGTCCGGTTGCAGAATTTTTTTTCAGCAGTTTTTGAGCATATCCATTATAAAAAATAAATAAAATATCAAAATTAATAATATTATTAAGATATTATTATTATTATTATTAATAATAATATTAAGATGATTATCATTAGGTGCTACGGCTTTATTACGGCTCGCATTTGCGTTCCTTTATAATCCAAAATAAAAATACCTCAAAAACAGTCTATATTGGAACGAGAAGAAAAATTCTGGTCACGTGGTTAATCCTTTCGGATCCGGCCGGATCCGGCCGGATTGGTGAAAATCCGGTAAAATCCGGCCGGATTGAAAATGACACCGGATTGCAATCCCTAATAACGGTGTAATGTAAACTCAAAAGATGTCTAAAAAGATAAAACGATAAGGATAAAAATAATTTTGTTGTGATTTTGCATGAGCATGATTCGCTTATTAGGTGGAACGTTTGTATTTGGTGGAAATATAGGTAATATTACCACTTTACTGTACTAAGTACTCTTGTAACGTATGTTACGTTAGTAGCGTAACATGCGTGTCCTATCGTAAAATAAATCATTATTAATTGAAACCTTTTTTAACGAGTAATAAATCTTAATGGTCTAGGTTACTCTAGGTAGCTAATTAATTAATTAATTAATAACTTAGATATAATTACCAACGTAATTAACTGCGTATTTTTGTCTAGGTACGCAGTCACACAAATAACTCTGTCAAGGTTATTTAACCTTCATTGTCATGATGACGGATATGAAGATGTATTTCAAATTATATTATTAGTAGCTATTATAAGTTGATAGATAGGAAGGTGCTTTAGTCATGTCAATAAGTCTTTATTTAAACTGGCCAATTTTAATTCTATTGAATTATTTATCTTCATTTGGATTCGATTCACAAGTACCTATTTTCTATTTTAAGACTTTGAATGGAGGTATTCGGGACAAAGAAGTCTAATTACTGGACATGGGACAAAACGTGAAAGGGCTTCCAACATTTTTGTATGGAGCCTGGCATACCTACAAGTCCGCCATTTTGAAAAAACCTCGATTCGGCGGCCAGTAATGAAACATATGTCAATTGATAATATAAATGATTGTGATCAAAAAGTATTCAGTGATGAAATGTCGTAAGTGGTATACTTTCTGAGATATTTGAGTTCAAAACCGTAGGAAAATATAGCAAAAAACATCGTTTCGGCCGATATTGATAAAACATGTGTCAGTCGATAGTCTAAGTGATTACGATCAAAAAGTATTCAGTGATAAAATGTCGTAAGTGATATGCTTTCTGAGATATTTGAGTTCAAAACCGTACAAAAATAAAACATTTGTAATTAATTGTCTTTTTATTTTTAGTGGATCTGTAACTGTATCAGTGTAATGCCAGATAAGAAATATTATGAATATTTAGAATAATTACTATATACATATAAAATCACAATATACATAAACAAAATGAAATAAATACAGTTTTATTCATATTTACATATAAACATCTTATATATTAAGTAAATAAATATTTATTTAAATAACATCTGGTTGAAGACCACGGGCGACAACATTCTAATTGCTTCAGGTAGTGCTGCCGGACTTCTTGAAGGAGCTTTTGGTAGTCTATGATTTTTTGATGTCTACAAGCAAGGAGTTCCAGAACAGTATGAACTGTATTGTGAAGGAATTCTCGAAATAAGTAGTGCTATGGGTTTCCTTTAAATAAACAGGAGAAGACACATTATTCAAAATAGCATAAAATGTTGAGAGAATTCTGAAGTTTCGCCTGTATCGAATGAGTAGCCATTTAAGTTAGGAATGGAACTGGGAAATGTGGTCATACTTACGTAAGCCGAAGATATATCTAATACAGTTATTAAGAAAGCGCTCTAATTTATTCAAAAGTTCCTCTGACAAATCTGTACAACACACATCAGCATAATCAAGGTGAGGGATGACCAGTGTTTATGGCGTATTTATGGTTAAGTGTTTATGACGATACAGCAATTGAAGTGTACCGGTCACTTTTTTCCTTACCTCAGTTACGTTATGTATTATAAAAATTAAACAAATTCGTCAAATAAACAACTTAAGGGTAAAGATAAAATCGCGGGATGGTACTGCTCATGCATAGTGTGAAAAAGAACCTTGTCCTGTTGTTCCCATATAATGTGTGTTATATGGTTCTTGGCATTGGCTCGACATCAGGAAACATTGCCTTTATCACCAGCGGAATTTTTAGATTCAGTGATTGTCAGACATGATATAGAAAACTAAGCCAATAATGAATTTTAACTTTTGGTTTAGAGTAATTGCCAAAGCTGTAGCCGCTGGTGGCAAATAAATTGTTTATAAAACAACCTAGTAGTTTGCTTTTGCTTTGCTTTTTTTTAATTCAAACCTACTCGTTATTAATAAATCAAGTACCTATGTAGCACATACACGTATGGCATAGGTAATATACTTATTTTTCATTATTGACCCAATAAATTCAAAATAAGTAAAATATAATTTTTAATGCATTATTTTTGTACGGTTTTGAACTCAAATATCTCAGGAAGTATATCACTTACAACATTTCATCACTGAATACTTTTTAATCGTAATCATTTAGCCTATCGATTGACATATGTTTCATCAATGTCCGCCGTAACGAAGTTTTTTTGCTTTATATTTCTACGGTTTTGAACTCAAATATCTCAGAAATTATATCACTTACAACATTTCATCACTGAATACTTTTTAATTGTAATTATTTAGCCTATCGAATGACATATGATTTATCAATGTCCGCCGAAACGAAGTTTTTTGCTTTATTTTTCTATAATTTTCAACTCACTTATCTAAGAAAGTATATCACTTACGACATTTCATCACTGAATACTTTTTGATCATAATTATTTAGTCTATCGATTGACACATGTTTCATCACTGGCCGCCGAATCGAGGTTTTTTCAAAATGGCGGACTTGTAGGTGTGCCAATTAGGTTGGATGCCCTTTCAGGACTTTCCCGGATTTCCCGGCCATGTGGCAACCCTAGCTAACCGCATCCACTAACACGTTGAATAGGATAGGCACTATGTGTGAAAACTTTGAAATATTTTTTCCATTTGCAGATCAAAATATGGTTCCAAAACCGCAGAGCGCGGGAAAGAAGAGAAAAAAATGGAAATGTCACTCCACCAAAAGCAGTGACCTTGCAACCGACAACTGGGTCTCGTCTACCGACGCAACAGGAACTATCGCCATTTTGGAATGGCTTCAGTTACTCCTTATGCGATTCTAACCAGAGTAACAGAAAAACTAGTATTAATAATGTAACGCATACTCTAGTTTCCAGTGATATAACAGCAACATCGTCTGATATTAGCTATCAGAATTCATTCCACAAACAACCTTTTGCAGAGCTATCCGAAGACCTATCAGATTATGACAATAACAGATGCGAAAGTCCTTTAGACATTGAGACTGTAGAAAGTTAACTATAATTATTTACAAATAATATTATTTTAAGCAACCGGGACGGACGGCTTTACATGCCCTTTTTACCACTAGCGGTCACCCGTCAATTACCGACAGCGCCCCCTTTTTAGTTTTTACCCGACTGCGTGACGCAATGGAGGGTAATGTGTTTATCAGTCTATGTATGTATGTGTGTTCCTATGTGGCGTTGTAGAGACCAAACGGGTACGGGATGACCGATTTTGATGATTCTTACGTCAATCGATTCGTCTTAACCTTTCGAGTGTCACTAAAGACATGACAATTATAAAATTAAATTTCACCACAGGGACAACCAGACGCCTTAACGTCTGAATGAAAAAAAATTCGACAACTACGTCGAGTGGGGTATCGTTGAATAAGACTCTCCGCAGACTGCCGATTTTCAATCGGCCGATAGTTTGATCGGGTTCGTAATTAAAAGCTTTATGTACATAAGTGTCGTTAGTGTTTGAAATATATGTAACTCAAAATTTTATTCCTAAGCTATATTTATTAATAAATGATTCAAATATTTTATGGAAAGTCGATTCAATTCAATCGTAATTGTATTACAGATTACAATAATAAAATTATATTGATAACCTCATATTTTTATTATGTTCCTAATTCCATACCTATTATAAATTAATTATTAATTTTTAACATAAAGAAAAAAAAACGATAGAAACACCTGCGAAACAAGTTTATTTCATAATTTATATAATATTATTTTCTTTTTCGTCTGGAAGCGCATCGATGCGGAAAGGTTTTGTGGCTTTTTCTAAGCTAGAGAAGTTATAAGACGAAATAAACTCCTCGGCAACTCTTTTGAATACAGGCAGTCCTCGTACTTACGGCATGTTAGGTTCTCGAAATACGCGACGTAAATCGAAACGACGTAAGTCGAGACATATTTTTTCATATTATGTTTACATGTAAAACTCAAGGGTTAGGATGCACACGGACTCGGAATTAAAAAAAAACTGCATTTATAACAAAGGATATACATACTTTATTATCAAAAGTAAGTTCTTAAAATAATTATATATGTACTTATGAAATTGTTAGTTATTTTTCCTATGCCGGAAATCGAAACAAATGACGTATGTTTGAGGAATAGTGTCAAAACATTGTTGGACGTAACTTGAAACGACGTAAATCGAAACGACGTAAGTCGAGGACTGCCTGTACAATACCTACACAATATTTTCTATAATTATTATAGTATAGGTATTGTACGTATATTAAAAAAAAAATTCCATTAAACTTGATCGGATACGGGCACGGCAGCCACAATTCTATCCAAGCATCCTCATCAAGGACTTGTAAAGTCTAATTCTAATGGTGGATCCATTCAGCTTAAAAATGATAACCAACATGGTAGGTATGACATCGGCATCAAAATAAAAAACATTTTATCTGTACTAAGTATTTTATTATTCTTACAGTAAAAAACATAAATATAAAATCTCTCGTACATCAAATCAGATTCACATCACTAAAATACAGTTTACGCTTCCCGCCCACGACCGATAATCGGTGACTGATTTTTTGTAGGAGAAAAATAGAACGTACTGATAGCAATAGTGCAACGCAATGGATGGATGGACACGTCCTAAAAAAAGTCGGTCAGAAATAATATGGGAGCACTATTGCTATCAGTACGTTCTATTTTTCTCCTACAAAAAATCGGTCACCGATTATTGGACGTGGGCGGGAAGCCTTAGGCGAAGTATTGTCTAGAAACAACAAGATGATAGTCTAGTGTTGTCATTCTCGAATCGCACTGATCAAAGTCACTGCTGATTTCACGGTGAGTCAATGGACATGAAATAAATTAAAAGCAGGGATAGTCTAGCGGTTTCAACGTTGGTCCCCCAAATGCAGGGGTCCGGGTTCAAATCCTGACACGCACTTCTAATTTTCAAATATTATGTGCGTATTACAAGTTAATTATCACTTGCTTCGGTGAAGGAAATCATCGTGAGGAAACCTGCACACCGGAGAGTTCGTCATAAAGTTCTCAAAGGTGTATGAAGTCTACCAATCCGCACTTGTCCAGCGTCGTAGACTATGGCCTGTAGCTCACATTGTGATAGGAGACTTCGAATCCAGTAGTGGGACAATTATGGGTTGTTGCTTTGCATAACTTTGCTTTGCTTTGCAATGGGCATTATTCAATGGACCATTAATAGTAATCTCATCGGTGAATCAAGTGACTTTGGCCTGTGAGATTCGAGAATACCCATGATATAGTCACTGTACACTTCACAAACCACTAATAGTTCAAAAAACTCACTGAACACAGCACTAGTGATATTTATGATGCTATAAGTACGCATTATATCTGTTATCCTTAGTGTAGTCAAATAATAGCGCGAGTTAAATGAACTGATTGAAGAAGTCTTAAGCGTTGGTTGCTGAGACTATGTTGGAGGATCGCAATCTTCCATTTCTGTGGCTTTGCTGAGGATTTCGTAGTGCGATGCTTCCTCTATCGGAGGGCTTGTCTCGTCTAAGCTGTACCTGGAAATTGTATACAGACAAGAATGAATGGCTATGCGCAGATGTGTAAGTATATTTACTTTTTAACCGACTTCAAAAAAGGAGGAGGTTCTCAATTCGACTGTTTTTTTTATGTTTGTTACCTCAGAACTTTGGACTAGGCGAACCGATTTTGATTATTGTTTTTTTAATCGAAAGCTGGTGGCTGTCATGTGGTCCCACATAAATTTTATTGAGATCTGACAATGGCATCCATGAGAAAACCATATAAGTCGTAAATTTGTGTTAAGATGTGCGCGACAAATTGACGAATAACTCAATATCGCGCCAACCGATTTCGATGATTCTTTTTTTAATCAAAAGCAGGTGCTTGTCATGTGGTCCCACATAAATTTGAACGAGATCTGAAAAGTAGTTTTTGAGACTTTGAAGTCGGTTATGTTTGTTAGTAAAATTTAGATTATATACTGTGCCAAAATCACGGACCTAAAAAAATGACGGACGTAATCCCAACAATAAATTCAGTGAATCACCCATAGTAATACCAACTCTCTATTCGTACAAGTACACACACCCACATATTGACACCATACTGCGTCAATCGCGAATCAAAAATTACGCACACATGGTAAGCGGGCGGCCATTGCTATGCTTCACTCTCGATTAGACGAGGTTACATCCGTCTTTTTTTCAGGTCCGTGGCCAAAATATAAATATTTGTTATTACAAATAATCAATCTTCAAAATCAAAATCAAAGTGAGTAAAGAAACAGATAAAGAAGATAACAATTTAACAATCAAATAGTTACCGAATGCACTTCAAGTATTTCGTTCCAAATGTATAATTAGCGGGTGTATTAATTTTACCTACATTTCAATTTATTTAAATTTTAATCTACATTGTATTGTAGTAGTTTTAAATAATGTATAACTAGACAATAACTTGTATTTACTGATGCCTCGCATTATATTATATTAGATTTTTAACTTGATATAAAATAGAATTACTCCAGAGACATCTACACACACCGGCATATTTAGCGGAACATAAAATAAAGGTTTGATATTAGACGCACTTCGAGTAGGGATGATCGTTTCATTCGGCTTCGTATACGTAGGAACCCCCGTTTGACGGCCGTCCAAGCCCGACATGAGTTAGAAGCAGTGCGGGGTGTAACCGTAAGTGAGCGTACGGTACGAAGAAGGTTCGAAGAAGCTGGTTTGGGTTCATTTGTGCCCGCCAAGGCTCCAAGGCTCGAGGTAAATCATCGTAGAAACAGGTTAACTTTTGCTCAGGAACATCGACTTTGGAACGCTGACCAATGGAGTAAGGTATTGTTTAGTGATGAGTGCAGAATTCTCTTAAATCTAATTGACGGCAGGCAAAGAATATAAAACGCAAAGGAGAACGATACATTCAGACAAATTTTGAAACTACAGTTGCATACGGTGGTGGATCAATAATGGTTTGGGCGGGCATTTGTTTGGGAGCTCGCACAGACTTGGTAGTGATTGACAGAGGGAGTCTGACTGCAGACCGCTATATCAGAGAAGTTTTAGAAGAAAATGTCGTACCGTTTGCCCCTTAAATCGGTGACGATTTTGTTTTTATGCAGGATAATGCTCGGCCGCATACCGCTCGGGTAACTCAAGCTTATCTTAATGATATGAATATCATATGAATTATGGAGTGACCGGCGAGATCATCGGATATGAAGCCAATAGAGCACGTTTGGGACTTGCTTAAAAGAAAAGTTAAGTCCAGAATTCCAGCTCCTGCCAACGTGGGTGAACTGCGAATCGCCGTAGTTGAGGAATGGCGGAGACTATCCCAGGAGACCATCGATAACATCATTCTCAGTATGCCTAGACGGTAGAAACTTTAATAAGAGCACGTGGAGGAAATACGCGATATTAATCATCATTTTTCTAATTTAATTAATTGTTATTTTAATATTAATTTTCACTTTTCCCGGTTACATGAAAAGTTCAAAAATGTACCATTTTTCACAAATAGCCTTTACTCGCAAAATCTGTTCTCAATGTGATCTCATTTTAATCATCATAATCATTTAATCAGATCAAAACAAATGAAACTTTAAATAACAAAAGAAGTGTAGTAAGTAGATATTAAAATAAAACCATATTTTTTAAATTATGGACCTTTTTTTTGTGTTACGCTAAATATGCCGGTGTGTATCTAGATACATGTCTGTGAAATACACAAAATTAAATATTTTTGTACATACAATGACATACATCTACTTCCACCTAATGTTTCTTAAGTGATTGCTATGGGAAACTACAGCACTGGTAAGTATTCTGTGCGAACCATTTTGGTGTGCAGTTCAATCTGCAAGACGCATGCCACTCTACTACTATGTAATAATAAAAAAGGGTGCGTGTACTTTTGTACGCGCGTGAGAAGTTATACTTCTATGACATAATTAAACAAATATTAAAAATAACGTGTATCAGTTTTAATTATCTTTCAAAAACTATTTTTGTCTATACTAATATATAAAGAGAAAAGATTTGATTTTTTGTTTGCATTGAATAGGCTCCGAAACTACTGAACTGATTTGAAAAATTCTTTCACTGTTAGGAAGCTACACTATCCCCAAGTAACATAGGCTATATTATATTTTCACAAAAATTAGGGATTCTTAATAAAACTCGAATAATGTAACCCAAGGTGTAAAAAAATAAGAAAACCGAAGCAAAGCGAGGGCGGTTACTCGTACTAAATAAAAATAATAAAGTATTACTTGCGTACTACCTATGTTTACACAAGTACAAACTAGATGGCGTTGTTCACGAACCTGAATCACGCTGTTGAGACTGTGAGATTTATATAAGTAATAAAATTAAATTTTAATGTGTACTACCTATGTTTACACAAGTACAAACTAGATGGCGTTGTTCATGAACTTGAATCACGCTGTTGAGACTCTGTGAGATTTGTATAAGTAATAACATTAAATATTTAAAGAGGTTAAGATAATAAGAAGCTAGGGCCATCTATCCAGTGCTTTCATACCCCCTCCATGGTAGCGCAAACGTTTAACGCAACCTTTTTGTAAGTCGCATAAGAAGTATAACTTCAAAAAGGTATCTTACCCGCACGCTCTGAAGAACGCGGTGGCAGCGGGGTTGTGCGTGAGCGCGGTGAGGCGCACGAAGCGCATGCGCGTGGCCAGCGCCAGCCGCTCCAGCACCGCCAGCAGCCGCTGCCCCAGCCCGCGCCGCCGCCCGCCCGCCTCCACCTGCACCTCGTAGCTGGGGAGAGAACTGAGCCTAGAGACAAGACTCTTTTCTGCAAACGACATAACACTGACAGAAATCACGTGCTCATTTTTCCGCACCTAATGTCAACAGCATTCGGCGTGAGCGTTTACAAAAAAGTCTTTTCTAGAGCCCCTGATCATTACACTGTTACATTATGTGATACTACATCATTTGTCGGATTATACTCGAAAGATACTCGACATAAATACTCAAAAGGAAAATAAATCTAAAATACCAAATTTTCAAGTTCGTGAAGTTCGTCGTTTGCGCCCTTCCACATCAAGACTCACTAGCAGACCTCCAATAAATACAACCTCTATATTACAGTCAAACGAACAAACAAACGATAGGTAAGGTACAATACACTTCTACTCCAATACTCTTCAACGCTTCAGTAATGGCTTTCAAAAGTGAGTAATGCACTGAGGAAAACGCAGAATATTATTATCTAATCTACTTACGCGCTTAGTAGCTGAAAGGTTAAAGGCAATAATCATTCAATAATATAATATGTTTCTTATCTGGCTAGACGGATCTCCTGGTTTTTATTATAAATCAATACATAGGGAATATGTAAGTTCATCTGTCTGCTAAGTCACTGTTGCTTGCCAGCTTGAATAAGATCAATAAAAATGGATAAATAATAAAATTTTGGTCCTTCGAGCTCTCAGTTTTGATACTCACGTATATTTTTGAATCTAACTTCCGTTGCGTGTAGTAATTTGTGAGTGCCTATTACTTCTGACTCAGCTGTAAGCTCGCAAGAATAATAGTTATCTATACTAATATATAAAGGGGAAAGATTTGATTTTTTGTTTGCATTGAATAGGCTCCGAAATTACTGAACCGATTTGAAAAAATTTTTCACTGTTGGGAAGCTACATTATCCCCGGGTAACATAGGCTATATTATATTTTCAAAAAAAAATAGGGATCCTTATGGAAACTCCAATAATGTAATCCAAGGTGTAAAAAAATTAGAAAACCGAAGCAAAGCGAGGGCGGTTACTCGTTTATTATATTTGTGACTTATGTAAAGGAGGTGGCCAACATCTGTATGGGCGATTGCCCCACTTGTGAAGTATAATGTACACATTTTATTTTTACCTTACATTAAAGCTTACACTATCTACTTTAATAATTTTATCAATAAAAATCTATAAAACTCGGTATTCTCCTTTTACGAGCAGTTTTAGCTCTTGTAGGTTGACAGTTTGATAAACATAAGTAATCGTGGAAAAGTGTTTTAAAGAGAGATTTTTATATTAAATACAAACTATTTATCTTTTGGATAATTCATTTATTTATTTTACTTTAATTATGACGTACCCACCCCAAATTATACCAAACTAATGTAATCACATGAAAATGCCATACCTGTGCTGCAGTGATCCATTCTACCAATATGGATTGAAGGTTTCTTGCTAGCGAAGATATTGAGTGACGTGCCATGCGCTCAATATCAACCGCAAAATTAATGCACCTCATGACAAAAAATCAAACACAATTATTATTTTGTAGAAATCAAACTCAAAATCTTCTTTTGGCATTTGACAAATGGCAATATAGCATATATTCGTATTTCTGTCATTCAATTGTCAACCTCCAGTGATAGCAATGAGGTAGTAGAAGATTAAGTGTATACAACACAACTTATTATTATTGTTAATTTATTATAACTACTCAATGCGGAGTTCAGAAGAAAATTAAAATTCTAGTTATGTTATAATAAACGGAAAACATGTCTTTTCAGAGGACTAAAACCTTGTACAAATAAACGTATTTTAACCATTTCCAGGGCAGTGTATACAACACAACTTATTATTATTGTTAATTTATTATAACTACTCACTGCGGAGTTCAGAAGAAAATTAAAATTCTAGTTATATTATAATAAACGGAAAACATGTCTTGTCTGAGGACTAAAACCTTGTACAAATAAACGTATTTTAACCATTTCCGGGGCACATGTTGGCCACCTCCTTTTGGTGGAAATCTTAGTCCGTTTCCAGAAGCGAGTGAGGCCGGGTTAGAATTTTATACGCATAGAAGAAGATAACCCAGTGTACGAAGATCGTGTAATCGATAAATGTAATGCATACGCATTGTAGCCGATTCTAGAGTGCGGAGCGCACTACGATAGTAGGTTGCAGTCGTTAATTATCGGCGGTCGGGTGCAATATGCAGGGAGCTCTGTGGGTGCTACTCTGTGTCGTCGTGGCTGGGGTCACTCCCGCTAGAATCCTCGTGGTCCTACCCACCAACACCAAAAGCCACCACGCCATGTACGGCCGAATCATAGACGCACTCGCCAAAAGAGACCACCACCATCTTACAGTCATCACGCATTTTCCGATGGTATGTATACCAGTACCTCGAGCACGAATATTTGCGAGAAAGTATTCGTATGGTTAACGTAAGCAATCTGTCAAATTTGTATGGCATTTTAGTACCATTTACGTACGATAGGGGCGCTTTTGAAAAAATGCCATACAAATTGCTTACGTTAACCATACGAATACTTTCTCGCAAATATTCGTGCTCGAGCTACTGGAGGCTTTTCCGATACGAATGTAAAAAAATACTCAATAAGTGAGGCGAATTCGCATCTATTTTAATTTATTTGTTACAACTAGGTATACCAATTATTAGGGAGTGTTTTTCATTTAAAATAACCATAATTAGGAGCAGGTAGATTTTTTTTACTTTTAAGTTTTTTGATGATAACGGAAAAAAATTTATCCTATATTTCTGTTTTCGAAATTCTGCGACGACACTCTGCTCAACATAAAAAAAAATTAAATCGCGTAGCATAAAAATGAATCCTTAAATTGTGTGTATAATTTCAGGCTCTTGTCTCTTTTTGATGTCATTATAATGTATGGGGCGATTGTAAGATCTCATAGATCATACACATTGATGGAAAAAGTCAGTGTTACCCCACAAAAAATAATAATTTTCATGCGGCAAAATTAACGGGTTCAATTCCTGGCTAATAATATAGATTATTCAAAAATCTAACTATGCAGTTTTGGTTTTGAAAAATGAAAAATTCACTCAGACACTTGAAAAATTCACCCTGCATAACTCGTCTGGCAGATACTTGCAACCGTTAGGATGTTCTGGCTATTTACATGTAGGTATTATACAATGGAAATAATATTCTTTCAAAATTTGAGCCTTGTGGGAGCAGGTTATGGATTGCTCTCCCAATGACAACTTTGCTATATTCTGGTATATACTTAAAACCCTCAAAATAGGTTGTCAATTTTTTTACACTTAAAATAATATGTAAATTTTTTTTTTTAAATTGTAGCTTTGTGGGAGCAGGTTAAAAAACAATATTTTTTGTATTTTCAAATATTTAAGGGATGATGACGCAACCACGAGATGCCTGCCAGAACCATACTTTCTTAATTGGCTGATAATAAAACATCATTTAAAAATTTCTAGGTCTGTGGGAAACGGGTTAGTCAGATGGTTCAATAGTAAAGAATCACCATACAAATTCTGTGCTAAGGAGCTATTTAAGTAACCGTTAGTGACTCTGAGTTGGGGCGTTAGACTAATAATAAGCGCCCTATTCCCATGAAGATTCCTTACCAGCCTGCTGGGCGCGCGTATCATACGCATTCCTACGCTAGTCTAGTTTGAGACACGTCCTAGTGACCCGTGCTCGACCTCTATCACGAGGCGTTGCCGCGGGGCACGCGCTACGTATCCAATAATATTATGAATTAATTAACAAACAGCATCGCTAATTAATTAAACGATTATTACAGACGAAACCGCCAGCGAACATAGAACAAATAAACTTAACGGGGACCATCCCAGAAATAGTGAACGACCTCTCCTCTCAGCGCGAATTTCTCAAGCCTGCCTTCGTGCGTAACTTGGAGACAATAATAAAGGAATGCGTTAACGCTTGTGAGGTGGTGTCCCAAACGCCGGCGGTTAAGGCACTCATCGGTTCGACGAAGACCTTCGATTTGATCATCGTCGAAGTATTCGGAAGTGAATGTTTCCTCCCACTGAGCAGAAGGTTCCAGGCTCCTGTCGTGGGTCTCCTCTCAAGCGTACCCTTGCCGTGGGTCAACGAGCAGTTGGGTATCCCGGAAGGAACTGCCTACATTCCCTCGTATGTGATGGGCTACGGACAACATATGAACCTCTGGGAGAGATTCACTAACACCGTTGCAGTGATCTGGGGGAAAATTTTGTACAAGTACAAATCACAAGTGCCCTCACAGGTACCGCTTTTTTATTTATTCGAAAGGGAATTTGTCGGTGAGCGACCACATCACGGGATGATTTACATCCCGGGATTGTACAGGATGGGCTATGACATAACATACAACAAGAATAACAATTAAAACACGAGACAATGAACATACAACTCCAAATGAACTAATTAATGTTTTGCAAGACCCAAAACAGCCAACCTGCACAATATCTTGGTCTCTTCCGACATGGGCGGGAGGCCAAAATACTGTTAAGCAGGCCAGTCTGCATAGTTTTTGCCAAGTACAACGATCTTGAGGATTCTGTCCGCACACACTCCAGTAAGATATGATGAACGTCTTCTACACTTATGGTATACAGTACAATTAGGAGATGGCGTCTTTTACATTAAAAATCCAAATTTATTTGACGGAATGTGTCCGGAACGTAATCTGAGTATCGTCATTATGTAGAGTCTACTGCACGCTATATTATCAATCCATGGAAACCGTGCTATTTGTGGTTGAATAGTTCGATACCAGATACTTTTCTCAAAGGAACGTTTATCAAAATATTCCTGCCACGCCTGACGACACTATTCTTTAATTAATCTGAAATGTTCTGAAAACGCAGGCATCGCAATTGGTCGAAGTAATATATGACAGAGCTTCTTCAATCGCAATAAGTTCTAAATGCATAATAGAAATATGAACTTCGATCTTAAATTTGGATTATGGAGCCTGGGATTTATCCCAGGCTAGAATTTTACGGGGCTACGTGATTTTAGGTGAATTATTATGTTCAATTTCGGTAAACAATTGAGACATTACCTTCTTTTTTCGCGGTGGATGCATAACAGTCTCTTCTATAGGGAGAGATCCCTGATTATTCGAGGTTAAGTCTTGGGTCTTATTAGAAGTAGGGTACGTACCGCCCGGTACGTACATAGTGAGCGCCTTTCTATACGTACGTTAAACTCCGACATCAACTCTCTGATTCTCTTCTCTTTTTTGAAAACGGGATAAATTTTCTGAAGTGCCATATAGTTTCCAGTGCAATTAACGCAGACGAATGATGTAATCTCACAACTTTCATGGGCTTTTGTACACTTGGGGCATACCACTTTTTTTGACGGGCACTGTAATCTAGAGTGACCAAATTTCCAACAGCGGGAGCATTGAGTCACTGGGAAAATGTAAGGAAAGACTTTTTCTCTCAAACCATGGATGTATACAAAAGCAGGAAGGGATGATCCTGTAAAAGCATGACGAATGGCTTCGCATTTCACCCAACCATCCACCATAACCAGTTATATTTTCTTTTATTTACCCTTTTGGCACATATTATTTCAATATCACAGGCCAAGTTTTTAATAATATCTTCCTCTGTCACATCCGTCTCTATATTCCTAATCACACCATACGAGATATTTATTTCCGATGTTCTTTGGCATCTCCATCCTAGGTCGCTAAATGCCTTACAATTCAAGCATCGGTCTGCATCAACTTCTTCCTCGAATGTTATCAAAATTTAAAATTGATGTATGTATTTTATTCGACTAATCCCGTTTATACTATGCTCTTTGAACTATCGAGCTAAAGCAAACTGCTTCGGCAAAATTGCACTACTCGTTACCAAAACTTGAATTTTTACTTCTTGTTCCGACTTGCGGCCGACTTATCGACCACGAGTTACTGACTGCCATCCCTCTTCTGATGCACTCTCCTCACGCTTTCTGAGCCTCTATCTGTTATTTTCTTCCGTCTCGATCTGTGTTGTTTCGCTGCATTCAATGCTATCTCCGAAATAATCAACTTCGTTGTTGTCATTCAATTCGACATATCCCACACTTAATTCACCCGACTCACTCACATCATAAGGATTAAGGTTCATTATATTACACACGCGCCGCACTGAGCGGTGGGCGGCAGACGCGACGAGCCCGCGCTTATCTTGCGATAGTCAATATTTTTTGCTATTGATTCGCACGACACAACGTATTCGCTTAAGGTGTTAATAACAACTGAGCTTGAACCGCTTTTCCTAAGATTACGGCTCAAGCTCACTGATGCAGAACGAAGCGATATGACAGTGAAATTTAATTGAGTTCATCAACATCTCTTATCTTCGCAGACTAATTATTGCGTTAACTCCTCCGGAGATAAAAGGCGCGTGAATTCAGAGGTGCGTCTTTCACTTTCGTAATCTAGCTTTAATTGCGCTTCGAGTCTACGTCAATGGAGATTGAGCTTTAAATGTTTTATTGTGGCTCTAGCCGTATTTAAGTCGATTTAATGTGGGTTTGCAGATGATAGCTGACCAGCTGTTCGGCGCTGGCCCAAAACTGGATGTCTTGGCTCAAAACTACAGTCTCGTGTTATCGAACAGTCACTTCAGTATCAACGAGGTGCGGCCGCTGGTCCCCGCGATGGTCGAAGTCGGAGGTCTCCACTTGGACAACAAACAAAAGTTACCGGCGGTGAGCTAATGATAAATTATAACAACATTGTTGCTACTATATCAGTTATACAGTTCGTGAATGAATAAATAATGAGAGCTTATTATTGAGCAATTGTTATTGCGTAACTTTTAATTAATCCATTAATTTTTATTTGCATGACGTAGTGGTTCTAAGGATCCAGAGTTCGATTCCCGAGTAGATTAGCGAGTCTGAAATTTGATTCAGTTCAAACTCAAACTTCTGTTCTCGGTCTGGGTGTGTTCTTGTCTCTGTGTGTTGTCCATGGCGCTCACGACACAGAGAATCCTAGTTTGGGGCTGTGAGTGTGTGGCGTTATTATTTGGTGCGCATTTAATCTTTATCACAAAGCAGCAATAAGAACAATTAACCCACATTAGGCATTGTGCCGTTAGAAGAAGCCTGGCTATGATGACCTAATGTTTTGATAATGTCATACAAATCAGTAAGTTATCACCAAATTAATGCTTTGTTATTATTGAAGGGTGGGCATTTGCCGCTATGAACTAAAAGTTTCAAGAAACCTTATCGTTTATCACTGTTATGTTTGTTTACTCTGTTTTATCAATTCAGTAGGTAATAGTTGAGAAAAGGGATGTTAAATTCCACTGCATTTCGTAAAATAAAATAAAGTTTTATACTTAGGCGATATTTCGGAGTCCGGTCAAATTAGTTAAAAAATAGGGTTTTTTTTATTTATTTATTTTTATTTATCCATTTGTTTCCAGGCAACTAAGGCCCATAGATAAAATACACACATAAAAATATTACAAACTAATACATACAAGTTAATATAAAATAAAATAAAATGATACAATATAAAAACTTACAACTATATACAAATACTATACATAAATAATAATACTATGCTACACGAATGGACGGCGTCGTGTGACGCGAGGTATCCGGTAACCGGCCTCGGAAACGCCGGAATACCACACCTCTCGACCAGAACTCTTCTTTCATGAAGGTCGACAGCTGTTCGGTAGGCAATCTCACCACAAAGGAGTTGAAATTTACATTGTGACGAGACTCCAACCGCTCAACCCTCATTCTGAAGGTTGTCTTCTGTCTTATGTACTCCACTACGTCCTCGACGTAGTCGGGACACGTACAACAGCGTTACCGGTACAGCCGGCCGCAGCATGTGGTTCGGTAGTACCGCACTGGTTCCGACGAGCGGGCTTCCTCTTCTTCTTCTCGACCTTGACGAAGCCCTCCTCATCACCCTGGTCTTTTACTGGACCCTGCTGTGGCAGATCCCTGTGAATTGCTTCACCATGGTTCTGCCGTCCCCTTTTGGTCTGCTTGGTTTGCGACGTAGCTGGTTTGATGATGGCACCGGTGGCGGCAATGGCAGCGTAGGCACGCCTAGGGGTCGACGCACTCTCGGATGTCATTACCTCGGCAGCGGCTGGGCGAGCTGCATCGTTCGCAGTTGTAATCGGCGACGCATCATTTTTCGCCGACTCAAAACTGCCGATTGATGCATTGTGCGCCCCGCGACGTACGTTAACATTGTGACACGTGTTCGCATCACGCTACTTCGGCACGTAATTCTCCGATGGTCTGGTCCGACACTTCCAACTTGGAATGCACCTCTGCCAGGCTTGTCTTCAGCGATGTTATGTCCTTCAACAGCCTGGTAACATCGACGTGATCGAAAGTGACAGGGGGCAGCCTATGTAGCTCCTTTGCCACGAACGTGGGCACGTCGTCTGGATCCGTCACCTTCAACAAATTGATGACATCCTGGACACTTTTTTCCGTTCCATCTCTTCTTCGGGAAGGCATCTCATCCATCTTCCCAAGCGCTTGGAAGAGCAGCCTCTTGCCACTGCTGATCTCATCTTCCTTGAAGTTAGATTTACAGATTTGCAAGATGTTTAGTTCATCCATGGTGTCGATGGCATGTTGTACAAAAGCCAAGTACTCGTTAACTATGAGTTGTTGAGAGCCCATAGTTATAGTTACGGGCAGCGGCTAATGCCGCGCGGTTCGCGTATTTTAACAACAACAACACGACTGCATTCGATCGCAATGCCAAACGAACTGATCTGATGTTAAGCTTACAACAATTTACATAGAGCTTTAAATTAGTTTTGGGAACACCAACCTACCTAAATAATAATAATATATAAAGAGGAAAGATTTGATTTTTTGTTTGCATTGAATAGGCTCCGAAACTACTGAACCGATTTCAAAAATTCTTTCACTGTTGGGAAGCTACACTATCCCCGAGTAACATAGGCTATATTATATTTAAAAAAAAATAGGGATCCTTAATAAAACTCCAGTAAAGTGTAAAAAAACAAGAAAACCGAAGCGAAGCGAGGGTGGTTACTTGTACCTAAATAAAATGTAAAAGATACCCACGTCTACAAAAAAATATTCAAAGTGGAAGTTCGAAATTATGTTTGGGCTGGACAGTTTTGATTCGACTATACAGAATTATCTTAACATTTTGCGGTCCTTCTAAACCTTATCAACCCATAATTCTCTATCTTAGTACCAAATACTAATGCACAATTTGAATAATGAAAACAATGTCTGCCACGAAAATGTCTTAACAATATATTTTTTTATTTTATTTTTGCAGAAATTGAAACAATTGTTGGACGAATCAAATGATGGCTTTATTTATTGGAGTTTCGGCTCCATGTCCAAGATCGAGACGATGCCAAGTCCCAAGCTCTCGCTAATATTTTCCGTCTTGTCCAAACTGCCGCTAATTGTTCTAGTAAAAATGAATCGAAATAATCTTCCCGGAAATTTAACAGTTCCTGAGAACGTTTACACTATGGAATGGATACCTCAATATAAGACTTTGTGTGAGTAGTATTAAAATATATTTTTATTTATCACTATTATGAAGAGGAAGGCCTTTCTCATGTGCCTGATTCATCACCGCAGAGCCAGAATTAATGCTTCTAACGCACTACGTAATTTGTAGAGCCAGTTCCTTTTATGGCCAAAGCAAGTAGTAATAAGCTAGGATTTTGGAAAATTCAACTTATGTGGGTGTAATATAAGGCATGGGGTGAGTAAAAAAACATTGTGTTTTTCCCATTGAAGTATAATGTCATAGAACAGACATCTCGAACAAAATGTGTCCCGCTGGGAGGTTCTATTTTCAAAATTGAGCCATCGTTCTCCTTTCAAAATTGAACGAAACCATTGGAAATTGAAGCCGATCGGCGCCAATTCATTGGGACATACATTGTGTTCGCGGTGCCGGTTCTATATGCTAGTAATAATAATTCAATGCTTTTGCCTTGAAATTTTAGGCTATTCAGAAAAAAAATAAGTAGGTAGGTAGGTATGTTTCTTTACTTATGATAAACCACTCTAGCATAGCCCGAGCAGTTGCTAGTTAATACAAACTTAAAGACATTTCTTCAGGTCTCTAAGGGAATACGCATGTCTGTGTAAACAAATCTCGAACTCAACCGACCGATAATAAAGCGACTGTAAACAGGTCATCCAAACATCAAACTGTTCATATCTCACGGTGGGCTACTGGGCACGCAAGAGGCGGTGGCGTGCGGCGTGCCAATGCTGACCGTACCCCTGTATGCTGACCAAGCGCTGAATGGTCGAGCGATGGTGGACCGGGGCGTCGCCAGAACTCTCTCGTTTGAAGAAAGCGGCCCCGAAGCGTGGAAAGACGCGCTTCATGATTTGCTCACGGATCGCAGGTAAACAAATCATAGATATCATACACCTAAATCTATTACTCCTGCGTTCTATCGCGTTAAGAATGACATTACGTACGTGTACTCTTGGACCTTGATTATTGGGCAACCCAGTAATGGCAGAGCATTACTGAAGGGGCCTAGAGCACCCTACAGTATACTCCACTTCGATGCTCCAGTGCAGATTGGTGGAGGGATAATATAATGAACTACAATCCAAATGTTATTATAAGCTAAGATTTTATGACACTTTTATATCACTAGTGATAAAATATGAACCTTTGTCTATAATTTTTGTTCAACTACATACTGCTCCAATAACGTATCTATATTATAATTATGTCATTTGCCATTCATTGCAATGATTTGAATAAAAACATAATTGCCAATCAAGCGTAAATAGATTAAAATTGTTTTGGTTCAATAAAGTAAACATCTAATAAATATTATTATCAGCCACAAAGATTCGAAATAATGCACATCAATTTTACTATTTAATGTTAATGTTTTCGTCAAAACGTCTCTACTGTATTAAATTATTTTTATGATAGGTAACCAAACATTGAATTTCTGTGTCTGTTTTTATGTTTTTTACTAGGGGCCGTCCATTAATCACGTGACCTTTTTTTAGCATTTTTTAACCCCCCCCCCCTCCCCCTTGGTGATATGTAGTGAGGTTTAAGACTACCCCCCCCCCCCTCCGCCAACATCACGTGTATTTTTAGTACCTACAAAGAATCTTAAAATTTTTAGAATATTATCTTTAAATAAATACAAGTATAAACTATAATCTTATTTTATTCTGAAATTAAAGACCATGATAAAAATGTCTAGACTATGTTGCAAGTTGTTTTTGATTGCCATAAAAATAATGATAAACGAAGGGTGTAATCATGCGAAAATCATGTATTGTATTATTACAAGAACATATTGTATTACTCGTAGTACATGAACATATTTATGTACTACGATTAGTACAATATTGTCCTCGGACAACGGATTAGCAAGACATTCTTCAATACTAATAACTGGATAAGCATCTTGCAGTACTTTTATAATACTGAGTACTTCTATTTCTCAAGAAAGTGATATGAAATTGAGTGCCGATGACCTTTTTTTTTTAGCTCGTAATGTGATCCTCGTGAGTACTCGATACTGAATAGTATCGATACTTTAGGGCCGATACTTTTTGGGTATCGATACCTTACCCTCGATACCGCACGAGTACTCGGTATCGATACTAGAGGCCGATACTTCGAACCCTAGCGAAGTGGCGATTGCATGTCGAGCCGGGCAGTCGGTGGCGGCGCGTGAGGCCTTCGTTCGTTGCCTGGCAACAGCAAGTCAAAGTCACACTACACGCTGCTTTTCTATTTAAAAATCACGCGTTTGACGAAAAAATAAATACACGTGATATCTTACTACACCCCCCCCCCCCCCTTTGTGCTATTTTCGTGATTTTTGTCAGACCCCTCCCCCCCCTTTCAAGCCTCACGTGATTAATGGACGGCCCCCTAGTGAAATATTAATAAGGCCATACCGTCGCGTCCTGTGAAAGAAAAACGAATTTGCATTTTTTTGTCAACATGTTCATTTGGTTCTTACGTACTTATCTATTATCTTTGGTAGGTTTCATATGCGCTACTAGTCCCGAAATTAACATCGTAATATGTGAACAATCCCCAAAAATTTTAATACCAAAGCAAGTAACGAACACGGATACAAGAGAGGAAGAACCTAAAAAAATAAGATCTCATAGAAAAAAGTCACAATTTGAACGAAGTAATAAAACGACACTGAATTCAATTTTCAGATACAAAGAGAACGCTTATAAACTGCGTGACAAATTCCTGGACCGACCGATGCCACCGCTAGAGACTGGCGTGTACTGGATAGAGTACGTTCTACGACACAAGGGGGCGTCACACCTGCGCTCTCCAGCACTCGACCTCTCCCTTACACAGTACTTACTAATAGACGTAGCCCTCCTTAGCATATCTATAACAGCGATGACAATATATATCTTACACAAACTCTTCAGATACCTCTGCACTAGATGCATTAGATGGTGGCCCAAGGAAAAAGTAGACTTCGAAAAGAAATTGTTTAGAAGAAATATCAGTCTATTCCACTGTTTTCTTTGGATATACAAAATCAAAACCAACTAACTTAATTGTAGTTATATGAATTAGGATAAATGCCGAATGTATGTCAAGTGCAGAATGTGTAAATATTAGAAAAGTATTTGTAGAATATTTATTTGTTACTTATTGTTTATGATCAATACTCAAACAAAACAAGCATAATTGAAACAGATATTCTGCATTCTTTTTTATGTCAATAACCAATGATATTATAACTAACGGGCTAGTAGCCCCATGCTAAGTGGTACCAGCATTATTGGCCAACATGGAAGTGAACTGCAACAAAACATGGATGCAATATTTCATAGTAGATTTTTGAAAGAGGGTTATACTCGTAGTTATACAGGCTAATAAATACTACAACTGTTGATGAGTATCGTCAGGATTAAAACAAGTATTGTGCTCTTCGACTAAATCTGCACTTAGGTGTGTTGGTAGCATTGAAATAAGTGTCTTTTATATTTGAAAAACCATTTTATGGACATAATAATAGCGTTGTTATTAAGTTCATCAAAGGCAATAACAACAGCGACTGATCAAGAGATCTGACCGCCCTAGGCTAATTATGAGGACGCGCCCCCGCCAAAAAAGTAGTGAGTAGAGTAGTAGTGTGAAAATTTTAAGATGGTTCATAAAAGTTTTCAGATCGATCTGCAAGCGAAACTAACGTTGTCCTTTCATCTGCATGACATTCAACCTTAGGGTGGCAAACCATTTTTAAGCTGATCGTACATAAAGGCAAAGTACCTCATTAAAAAAACACGGACACACTAACGCGCTGTCCTACGTGGGCGAATCAACGCGAACGCGAAGCGACACGGCGCGAAGCAAAAATAACAAACACTCGAGATGTATTGAAGTGTCCTACGTGACCAAAAGCACGTAGGGGGCGTTGCGGTGCGGCGCGATTTGAAGCGAACGCGATCAGTTGGTTTAATATTTTCGCGCGAACTTCAGCGGCGCGGCGTATGTCAGTGGCGGTGAAGTGACAATTCGCGCGCACGTAGGACAGAGTCGCTGCTTCGCTCCGCATCGCACTGAATTCGTATGGGATCACTTCGCGATCGCGTTCGCGTTGAGTCGCCCACGTAGGACACGGTGTAAGGAAAGGACAATAAATATCAATCACAATATTCGCGAGTGCGTGATTCATATGACGGACGCACGACGATTTCAAAAGAGATAAGACAAATGAATGAAGCGAGGCAAATTATACCTACTAACTATTAACCACACCGTGGTGTCCCCGCACATCGTTGATATGTTTCATTGCGCGCGGCAAGCTGCGCTGAGTGCCTAGTGCGAGTTTTGTTTAATTCGCCTCACGCGCTGTCCTACGCGCTGTCCTACGTGGGCGAATCAACGCCAACGCGAAGCGACGCGGCGCGATGCGAAAATAACAAACAGTCGAAATGTATTGAAGTGTCCTACGTGACCAAAAGCACATAGAAGGCGTTGCGGTGCGGTGCGGTTTGAAGCGAACGCGATCAGTTGGTTTGATATTTTCGCGCGAATTTCAGCGGCGCGGCGTATGTCAGTGGCGGTGAAGTGACAATTCGCGCGCACGTAGGACAGAGTCGTCGCTTCGCTCCGCATCGCACTGAATTCGTATTGGATCGCTTCGCGATCGCGTTCGCGTTGATTCGCCCACATAGGACACGGTGTGACGTGGGCGAATCAACGCGAACGCGAAGCGACGCGGTGCGAAGCGAAAATAACAAACAGTCGAGATGTATTGAAGTGTCCTACGTGACCAAAAGCACGTAGAGGGCGTTGCGGTGCGGCGCGGCTTGAAGCGAACGCGATCAGTTGGTTTGATATTTTCGCGCGAACTTCAGCGGCGCGGCGTATGTCAGTGGCGACTGGCGGTGAAGTGACAATTCGCGTGCACGTAGGACAGAGGCGCCGCTTCACTCCGCGTCGCACTAAATTCGCATCGGATCGCTTCGCGATCGCATTCGCGTTGAATCGCCCACGTAGGACACGGTGTCACAGAAACGCGCGTATAAGTGAAGATTATTAGAACGAAGTTCCTTATCGCGCGTTGCGAAAGGGGGCTAGCCGGAAAAAATTAAGAGGAAAAGTTGTAACGACACTTTTTGTCGTCGTTTATTAATTAAAGCGAGTACTAGGCGACCAGAAATGTTCGAGGGTGCGACATCAGTGATACTGTACAATCATAGTATGTGGCTGTCTTATTTACTCTTCGGTATTTTGCATAGGCACAACAGGGATATCTATATTACGATCATGCACATTAAGTTATTATTGCTTTTTCTCTTGTCATGCCAATTAATATGCGGAAGAGCGACAGGGATAGAATAAATCTATCACTGTCGCACTGACAAGACACTTGTCAGGATTGTTTGGCAATAAACAATATTAGGAGTTGATTTATCGTTTTTCAGTACAAAATGTATGGAAAATGTTTTTAGCGTTTTCTGACATTTCTAGTGCTCATACCTTAAATGGTCCCATAGAGTATTTTGATTCCCATACGAAGTAGGATCGATACGCATAATTTTTTTTTTTGGATTTTAGCACTTTTTTCGCTGACCGTACATTTTCTCAAAAATCTGTGAATGCAGTTCAGAATATCTTAAAAACTTATGGATAGTCTCGTAGGAACGTTTTCCTATAACTATAATGGTTAAGGTACCTGCCCTTACTGACCCGTCTCAAAAATCCACCCTGTATATAGAAAAGACATCTCAAACAAAACGTGTGTTCCACCGTCGGCTTGCCCTCTGTTCTCTTTTCAAACTAGAAGCCTCATTTGCACACTTGCCATAGAGTAACTTTGTATATGACACTTGCCGAACCAAGACTGCAAGCCTAATACCGTGTTCCCTCGTAGGACACCGCAACTTCCTCTACGTGCTTTTGGTCACGTAGGACACTTCAATACATCTCGACTGTTTGTTATTAATTCGCTTCGCGCCGCGTCGCTTCGCGTTCGCGTTGATTCGCCCACGTAGGACAGCGCGTAAGCAAGCTTATTTAGTCCATTAACACGCTAGTGGCTTGCCAAGTTCAAAGGCTCCTTATGATTTTTTCATTAAAAAATGGTGGGAACATTGCACAATAATTTAATTAAATTCGTTTTAGTTGATTTAAGTTAATATTTTGTTTTCTTACCGATGATAAGTGCAATGCACACCCCCGAACCCGATGTTCGCGGTGTCTATTCTATACGCTAGTAATAATAGTTCAATGGTCCAAACGTGTTAAGTGATAAAAATCTACTTAACAGAAAATAGAAAAAAATCTAAATTACTTGTCTACTTGATTTCTAAATTTTAACTACTAAATTGTCCGTTTACAACTTTACACGTATTAATTTACTTAAAATTTAGTTAACTACTTAGTACATATAAACCGAACATTATTGCGAGGCGGATTAATCAAAACGCGCACTAGGCACTGAGTGCCTGGCAAGTGGCACTCCGTTGCCAGCTCACCCACTCGCTCGACCACCGATCGATTCGAGTAACAAGTCAGTGTTTGTTTTATGCGCGCGTTTTTTAAATTTTAAAATTTATTGGTAAAATCAGGGACTCGTCTCTAGGGACTAGACTGTCTCGGTCTAGTTGAAATGTGTAGCCTGTGTAGGGTAGATGCAGTAATGCTAGATTAGTGCATGCGAAGACACGATTTTAGCGCGCCCCCCCGATCCTCGCGCCCTAGGCTGCAGCCTAATTAGCCTAAGGGTTAATCAGGCCCTGAATAACAACATATTTTTTGAGATAATATACATTTTCATTTTTAGGGTTCCGTAGCCGAATGGCAAAAAACGGAACCCTTATGGATTCGTCATGTCTGTCTGTCTGTCTGTCCGTCCGTATGTCACAGACACTTTTTTCCGAAACTATAAGAGCTATACCATTGAAACTTGGTAGGTAGATGTATCCTGTGAACCGCATTAAGATTTTTACACAAAAATAGAAAGAAAGCAATAAATTTTGGGGGTTCCCCATACTTAGAACTGAAACTCAAAAATGTTTTTTTCATCAAACCCATACGTGTGGGGTATCTATGAATAGGTCTTCGCAAATGATATTGAGGTTTCTAATATCATTTTTTTCTAAATTGAATAGTTTGCGCGAGAGACACTTCCAAAGTGGTAAAATGTGTGTCCCCCCCCTGTAACTTCTAAAATAAGGGAATGATAAAACTAAAAAAATTATATAATGTACATTACCAAGCAAACTTCCAACGAAAATTGGTTTGAATGAGACCTAGTAATTAGTTTTTTTTAATACGTCGTAAATCGTAAACCGCAAAAAACATTGATCAAAGTTACAACGAACTACAAGAACTTTTATATTATGTTACTTGCTGCTACGGAACCCTTCATGGGCGAGTCCGACTCGCACTTGGCCGCTTTTTATTATACTATTTCAATGCTACCAACAGTACCAACATTACGCCCAAGTGCAGATTTGGTTAAAGAGCACTATAGTATGGAGTTCCTTCGTCTTGTCGTATGGACTTCGTACAAAAAGAACGAGAACTTTCTTTATCTATTTGTCACTGAACGAAATTAACAGGGCTGGATGGTTTTGATTCAATGTTTGAAGCTCTATAAACTTTAAAATTAAAAAAATGTATGCTAATTTCTATACATGAAGTTGAATACATAATATTGAGATACCTCTAGTCTAGATTTACTATTCAGTCAAAATTGTGGTAGTAAGTGTACTTAGATTCACAATCAGTGTATAATAGGAAAATATTCTTGCATTTAAAGTAAATGATATTTCTTGTATAAATTGGTTGATATAGCGTAATTGTCATTCGGTAGACTGATAAAATGTTATTGTTAAACCACCAATTACCTCCATATATTCCTCAATCTATACTAATATATAAAGAGGAAAGATTTGATTTTTTGTTTGCATTGAATAGGCTCCGAAACTACTGAACCGATTTGAAAAATTCTTTCACTGTTAGGAAGCTACACTATCCCCGAGTAACATAGGCTATAATAGTATATTTTCAAAAAAATTAGGGATCCTTAATAAGAGTCCAATATTGTAACCCAAGGTGTAAAAAAATAAGAAAACCGAAGCAAAGCGAGGGTGGTTACTCGTGTTATAATAAAATTGCAATAAAGAATTTATGACAATTAACTTAAAGGTCATAATATTACTTTGAAAGCTTTCAGCAGACTATTAGACTTGAGTATGTTGTAACTATGGCTTTATGCATTTACAAGAATACCACTTTAACAAAAAACATATTGTATTAATATTATGATGTACTAGTAATTTGCACAATCATTAACACAGTGTCCTACGTGGGCGAGTCAACGCCTACGCGATCGCGAAGCGATCCGATGCGAATTCAGTGCGATGCGGCGATCCTGTCCTACATGCGCGCGAATTGTCACTTCACCGCCACTGACATACGCCGTGCCGCTGAAGTTCGCGCGAAAATATCAAACCAAATGATCGCGTTCGCGTCAAATCGCGCCGCGCCGCAGCACACTCTACGTGCGTTTTGTAACGCAGGACAGTACTACAGCTGCCTAGACAATAATGCAGCATTTACATACAGAGCAGAAAAACTCATCTATTTATTCTTGCATACAAGCTTGTACAAAGGTCCATCATGCGGCATGATCAACTCACCAGTATAAGACAGGGTCTCCAAAGTCCATATCAAATCTAAAATGAGAAAAAGCGAGAAGGTTCTCTTTCTGGTCTTTAGCTATGATGTACCAGGCCGCGTCGTCTGTCATCTCCTCCACCTTACGCTCACGGTTCCAGCCCCATGCACAGGTTTCATATCTGGAATTATATTGCATTTTTGTTTTAGCTAATGTTTTATGCTAATCTATACAAATAAATAAAATTGGAGTGTCTGTTTGTAATATTAAAATAACCGCTTTTTACTAAGTGCATTTGGATGTATACACATTACATATACCAAAACAACATTTTTTACAATTTTTGTCTGTCTCTTTGTTCCGTCTAATCTCTGAAATGGCTGAACCGATTTTGACGGGACTTTCAATGGCAGATAGCTGATGTAACAAGGAGTAACTCAGGCTACTTTTATTTTAGAAAAAAAAAAATAGTTTGTTAGGCGATACGAAGTTCGCCGAGTCAGCTAGTTTACTATAACAAGAGATCCAGTCAAGAGGGAAGGTGTCTTTTGTGTCAGGCAGATCACAACAACTCCAACATAATGGTGCATTGAGTAATTATAATAAAAGTCATTGTAGGAACCAACTTTGAATTTATTTTTAATTGTTATTTAACCCCCAAGAAAAAGAGGGGTGTTAAGTTTGACTTGTCTGTTTATTTGTGGATCTGTACATCTGTCTGTGCATCGTAGCTCCGATCAACCAATCAACAGAATTAGAAACAGTACAACCAATTTTGATTTAGTTTTTTTTACCTATGACGGATGGAATGGGTGCGGTGGTTTTGCGTTTGGGGTTAGAGGCCGTTTGTTTGTATGTATGTATGTCTTTTACGGTTTTTTTTAAACTATTGGCTTGATTTCATTGTGGTTTTTTGTTTTAGAAAGGTGTCATGTCATAGGTTCATATATATGTTTTATGGCAGTAGACCACCGGGGGGCGCTGCAGTAGCTTGATACTGGGTGGGTTTTTTCAAAATTTTTAATTGTCTGAAAGGATTGATTAATTCAATCAAGTGTTTTTAGCTATGTAGTGTAAATAAAAAGGTTTTTTAAATTTTAATTTAAGATTATTGATTTATGTGGTGTGGTGGTGAAGCACACTTTAGAAGAACCCTTTTTACTTAAGACTTTAAGAAAGTAGAAACCCACATTATATTTTATTTACCAATGCAAAAAGAGAAAATCCCATTTCAAGAATATTAATCCAAAATGTCCAGGATATTAATCTGACCAGGTGGATTGACGACCTGAAAAAGACAACGGGCATCCGCTGGATTCAGAAGGCTCAGGACCGGTCAGTGTGGCGCAAGTTAGGGGAGGCCTATGTCCAGCAGTGGACCTCCAAGGGCTCATGGATGGATAGATGGATGGATGGAATCCAAAATGATATCTTACAATTTTTTCATATTCCTCTCTGTAAGGTCGATGGTCCAATCCAGTACATTTTTATCAAGTTCTGTGACCCTTTGAATGTACATATCGACCTCCAGGTCCATGTTGCGGTATACCAGCAGCTCCTTGCACAGCCCACTCATGTCCTGCAGCTTGTTGGCCGAGGTAACGTGGGCCATGCCGTCTGCTATACGTCGTTGTTCCAGTTTTCTCGCCTGTCGCTTTTCTTTGCTCTTTGTAACAGAAGCTTGAGATTTTTTCTGCAAATTGTGTTAATAAGCGATCTACTGAGTTTCACAAAAATATTATGAGAAATGTAAGTATCAGATGTTTTTATTTATTAACATGAGATTTTACTGTGTTTGTTCTTAGTAAAAAGGCACATGTGTAGTAATTTTCCTTAAAATCATGTAGCGTAACTTATATTTCAACCCTTTTAATGATTATAAACCAAAATAAAGGATAATTTTATTTATGTTTATAAATTGTCCCTGATTTATAGGTAAAAATTGTGCCGTTACCAAGAAAGTTTACTTATACTTACACCCATCTTTTTTGGTTGTAATGATTCCAATGACTGATTTTAATTCTAAAAATTATGTTTATATTTTACATCCACTAAATACTAAACATAAATCTATTTTATTAATAAACGGCGCCAAGCCGCGCGAAATATTTATCAATAAATCGCTGTCGACCAACTGTCGACTGTCGTTGACGTGACGGTTCAGGCCACAGAGTACTTAATCACTACGTTTCAGGCAGGACATATTGACATATGACCACAGAACACTTATCATATGACAATGTGGCTACTTTTTCTTTAATCAATGCAATGTGGTCAATGTGTCATGTTATTTAGCTTAGCTTAACTGGCAGATAACATTTTTAAATTTTTATTCTTTAGTATTATAATGATGAACTGTTGTTTTTAGGAAAATAACCGGTATATACCAATATGAGAATTACCGGTTTCATTGTGAAATACTCAATCCAGTCTTCGCTCGGGTAAACTTATATATCACAATTATAAATTCAGATTATTAAAACATGAGTAAAACTTCCTATTTGTTAATTAAACGTTCGAGACATTTTAGCATAGTGATTAAGTACTCTGTGACATTTTAGATTATGTTTCCGAGCGAAAGATGGCCGCGAATTTTGAAATGAAATCGTCGAATTACATCACAAAAATCGATAATTCATATCAAGAACACGGAAACGTGAAAACGTGGTTCTGTTAATGAATAGAGTATTAATATCGCTCAACATTTGCTGTGTTCCATTTCGCAGATTGATCCAATCCCGAATAGCGTTGGAACCCGGCCAAAAAATCGCTACTGTCAGTATAATCGAAAACCGAAACAGAAGAACCATCAGCTGTAAGGCGAGAGTTCGGAAGGAATCACAAAAGGGCAGTAAAATTCGTTATTATCATCAGGTTCCAAGAAATATGAAATACGCAAAGCTTTCGCAGACTGAAGATTTGATGCCTACCCTGGGTTTGGGGACTTGGCAGGTTGGTGTTAAGTAATTTTCCTCAGTTGTTGAAATATTATTTTATTACAATAATTTGGTGTTTTTAGGCTCCCCCAGAGGTTATAGAACTGACAGTGTATAAAGCTTTAGACTTAGGATATCGTCACATAGACACAGCATTTAATTATAACAATGAGGAGGCTATAGGCAATGCTATTAAACGATGGATTCAAGACGGGAAAGGATCAAGAAAAGATTTATTTATTACTACTAAGGTAATATAGAGTTTAATTTCACTTATTCATTGCGCCCTACACTGGGAATTAATTCCCGGTTTTCATACAAACAAATAGCAACTTATATTATGAATTTTAATTTAAAACGGATTTTTTTTTATATGACAAACGAGCCACGTGATGGTAAGCGGTCACATTCAGGCGGGCATCAGCAACACCCAAAAAAAGAGAAGAAATGAATAAAGTATTGCCTTTATGTATCTAGTAGATTGTTAGTAACCATCCATAAGTCTTTGGTCCACTGCTCGCCATAGGCCCAACATGCACGACTTTGACCGGTTCTGATCCTTCTGAATTCAGCGGTTGCCCGTTGTCTTCTTCAAGTCGTCAGTCCGCCTAGTCGCATCCTACCACTATACTCCTTTTACCAAGCGTGAATCAAGCTTTACTTCCTTTGTAACTTCGGCGAGTCCAAATTGCCACTTCAGCTTAAGAGCTTATAAGATTTATTATCACCTAAACAGTAATCTGTAAATACTTCGCAGTTACCCCACGTTGGTAATCGCGCGGCGGATGTAAAGCGGTTCCTCCACCTGCAGCTGAGTCGGCTGCAGATGGACTACGTGGACTTGTACCTCATCCACGTGCCCTTCGGCTTCCGCTGCGACCCCGACAAGCTCACGCCGCTCGTCAAGGAGAACGGCGAATATGACATCGACATGGACACTGACCATATTAGCACGTGGAAGGTAAGTAGGTACAGTCGACAAAATAATTAACATTAACATTATTATTTGTTATTAACAATGTTAAAGTATAAAGGCAGGTATCCTATATTTAACATTGATAATAACACAAACAATCTGTAATATCAATAATTACAGAAGTTTTTAGAATCCTGCCCTGCATACCCAATTCTTTTGCCGACTGTACTAAGTATGAACTATTATTTATAAACACTGATACACTCTTACCCCCGTAGGATTCCCTATGTCGTGGGTGGCGTGGACAATACAAATAAGATGTCACGTTATAACACATTTTTTTTTCAATCTCTAGGCAATGGAAGAATGTCAGAGAGAAGGACTTATTCGCAACCTAGGGTTGTCAAACTTTAACGAAACACAGATATTAAAAATAATAAATTCAGCCACCATCAAGCCTCAAGTTCTCCAAGTGGAACTGCACGCTTACTTCCAGCAACTGGATCTTAGGAAGTTTTGTATGCAGCACGATATAGTGGTGACGGCGTACGCCCCGCTCGGCAGCCCTGGGGCCAAGGAACATTTTGTCAATAAATACAATTACAGGTACAGTTTTTATATATTGCGCACGATGCACCTGACCGGATTACATGCAATTACAACTTTGCATATTTATATAAAAGTCTATTAGGTATGCTTCATTACAATGCTTTACAATTTTAAATTGAATATTTATTCTTGAAGTACGTACTATAGGTACCTATTTCATAGTTTGACTGATAACCTTTGAATTAAATCAAAAAATTAGAACATTATCGTCGATCTAGTTTGTGCCCCTTGTTTTATTTAGTCACACACGATTTAGAAAATTTGTTGCATTTAGTCCGATCTTTATTAAGACGAAGAATTTTGTATGTCCATTTCAGCCCCGATGTTTTTCCGGATTTATTAGGTCATCCAGAAGTAAAGGATATAGCTAGGAGCCACGGCAAGACGCCGGCGCAAGTGCTACTGCGCTTCTTGGTGCAACAGAAAGTCATCGTTATTCCGAAAAGTACCAGTGACAACAGACTCAAGGTATAAAATATAGTATTTCAAATTTAATTAATCATTTAGGTGCTTCGGAGCATAATGTGGTGACTATCAGTTTGCTAAATCTACGAAAAAGTTACACAATCTTGTGAGAATACAATATTACTGATATTAAAACTCACGTATATATCTTGTTTATAGGAGAACTCGGATATATATGACTTTGAATTGCTACCAGCGGAAATAAATTGTTTAAAAAAATTAGACAGGGGAGAGGACGGCCGTATATTTAATTTCTTATTCTGGAAGGGCGTCGAGAGGCATCCGGAGTACCCGTTCAAGCTCGCCGAAGACACTTCCAAGGATTAGTTTATCGTTTAGTTAGCACATAAAAAGTTCAGTATTTAACATACGGCACTTAATATTTATGCATCTAAGATATGATTTCGTACGCTAACGGTAATCACTGTAGTTCCTCGCAGTATCAGTGAAACTGATGCCGATGATATTATTGTAGTGTTTACTTGAGTATAATTAATGCTTCATTGTGATTACCAGTGCCATTAACCGGTGTTTAAAACACCAATTTTGACCATTACCAAGTGTCATAAAAGACTTATGTTATTTAATAACTGTTTTCAATTGGATGTAGTTGAAATAAATTGAAAGTGATAAAAATCAAGTGTTTATTATTTCTAATCTTACAATCTGAGGGAGAGGAAACAGGAGAGGGCGAGGAAGAGGGAGACGGAGAGGGAATTTAATTGTCTCTGATTTGTTAAATCTACCAGAACTATAAAAGTTAAAAGTCACAAAGTACATTCACTGATTGTTAGGCGATACGAAGTTCGCCGAGACAGCTAGTGTATTATAATCCTTAACATTTCACAAAAAGCCTTTTGACTATTCTGTCTTTCGAATCACTTGCTTAAGAAATGAACAATGGCACGGAACTTCTATGCAACAAATAATTTGATAGAATAATTCAATTGGAATAAAAAGATTTAAGGTGATAATGAATAATCAGTAGGCATTTATAGACAACTGGAGTCCTTAGGAGAGTCTGTAAAGCATTTTCCTTTGCAACCGATGCTGGAGTTCTCCTCGTCTTATCATGGTGTGGATGACCTTGAGGATGGCTCTCTCGGGGTACTTCTGGCGCAGGAAGTCCTGGATGATGGTCTGCTCGGACACCTGCGACCCCACGGCGAACCTGCGCTTTAGCTGCTTCTCCACTCGAGATAACATCTCGTGGTCTTCCTCGCTGGTGAAGCCTTCTGCACCTGTGTGGACAATAGTATAACTGATATGGACTGACTAGAAATCATTTTCATTTAATCATTATCATCATATAAGTTTATTCATGACTTGACCTCTGAGTATTGATTGATACATATGTAAATAAAGAATATTGCCATTATTCTCAATATATTGGTCCATTAAACAACTTGTAGTAATAAGTAAATAAGTTCTATGTGCACAGTGTAGATATATTGACTATATTGATTGTGTTCATGTAATACCTGCTAAACTGCCCGTCATGGCAGCATCCAGTGTTGAAACTTGGAACAACCTCAGAGCTTCAGTCACATGTGTCTCTGTTGCAAATGGTTGCAACTGCATCTTGGCCAGTGATTCCGATATCCGGACGACAGCTTCCAATTGCCTGTAAATATGATAGTTAGACGATAAAACGATAAAGGAATTGTACATAAAGAATGTATGGTATGGTATGAAAGAAAGGTATGGTACATAAAGAAATAAAAAAAAATAAAAAAAAATATGTGTAGGTTCCTTCAAGAATCTATCACTGCATCACAAGAACTCGACATTTTATTTGGACATCAAACGCCTATGTCCGTCCAGGCACATTGTTAAAAAGCTATCAATAGAACCAATATAGCTCACACTCTACATCTGAACTACCCACAGTGTAATAACTATTTTACTGTAATCCTTGTTCCTAGGTTAGCGAATTCCTTTACTGCGGCAATTTCCAAATCCAAAGCGCAGTAGTTGTTAGTATTCAATGAAATAACTCAGGAAGGAATTCACCTTCATCTTTTGTTTGTTCCTTACGCCCCTTACGCATAAAGTATCACCATACAAATTCTGTACTACAATTGTCACAAATTGTGTAACATCACATATTATGAAATTTTAAATCTAGAAATTATTAAATTAAAACAGCAGTTCCGAAATAAGTTTTATTTCCATTAATTGTTTTTTTAATATTTACATATACCAATTATTCGATTTTGAAATGTGACGTCACGAAATTTAGGACCCCCTCCCACCTTTCATCGACCCCCTAACGTGTGACATAATTTATGGATGGCCCGGCCCCTAAGGAGCGATTTAAGTAACCATTAGTGACTCTGAGTTGGGGCGTTAGCTATTTTACTATCAACATTACATTATTACCTGACAGTGATGGGTATCGACAGGCGTTTATCGGCCTGTCGCTCGTGCAGCGACGCGCCGGTGCGCATGAGCACGTACCGCGCGCGCAGGCGCTCGGCGGCGGCGGCGGACAGCCGCGGGCCGCAGCGCGCGCGGCAATACGCCGCGTACCGCCGCAGCAGCGCCAGTGGCAGCTCACCCTCCGCTACGGCACGCTCGGCGCTGTTGCCGCCCATGTGCACTGAGATTATGTGCTTCGCTAGCGTCTGGAATGATAGGATTGTTTGGACCGCTTGTGCTTGTATGTTGTCTGCGGCTTTCAAGGCAGAAATTGTTACAACTATCGCCCATCGCTAATTTATACCATTATTGCTATTATTTTTTCTCCATGGGGTTCGCCTGGCTAGCTACCACTCTTGAGTATGAGTCAGCCGCTAAACGACTCGTCGTGTTTCGGCTGGGGGCTTGAGAGCCAGTTCTTTCTTTCTTTTTCTTCTCTCTTTCTTGGCCGGCAACGCATCAGTGATGCCTTTGGTGTTGCTTATGTCTATGGGCGTCGATAGCTACTTACCATCAGGTGGATCATCAACTCTATGCAGACTGTTTCCATTAAAAAAAAAATTGATCCAAATAAATGTTTGAGTTGTGAGTGTTGGTAATGTCATAATTTATTTATAAGGCATCAGAACACAGCGTTCTCTTGTTATATGGTTATTTTTTCGTGGCTCTCCCATTTTGTCCTACTAGGAAAACCATGAAGGTATACTATTTATCGTATATACAGGGTGAACAAAATTAATATAAACCCAACGCAAGCTTTATATAAGCATCTCACCTTTAGAGCTGGATAGAGCGATCACATTTACTACACAATACATTCATATATCTATATATATAAAATTGAAAAGCGACACACCGCTGATTAAACAAAAAATCTCAGAAACTGCTGAACCGATTAAGATGAAATTTGGCAGGGAGATAGTTTATGCTAAGGAGACGTCCACTAAGAACGGATTTTTGGAAATTCATCCCCTAAGGGGTACAAATAAGGGTTAGAAGTCACTTTCATACAAACCAACTTTGTTAGTTTTAGATTTATAAATTTGAAATTTTTTATGTAAGTTTATAGTAATAAACAAAAGTTAACTTTAACACATTTTTTTGGAAAATCATCCCTTAAGGGGTTAATTTACTGATTGGAACTTAGTAGGCAACTTCGTCATTTTTGAAGTAAAAAACATGAAAATTTACATAATAGCTCCAAATTAAAAACGAAATTTAGAAGAATTATGTTTTTTTGGCAAATCATCCCCTAAAGGGTTAATTAACAGGGCGCAATTTAGTATGACAACATCGTCAGTTTTGAAGTAAGAAGGGTGAAAATTTGTATATAAGCTTATAGTTAGACACAAAAAATAACTGTATCACGGTTTTCTCGAAATTCATCCCCTAAAAATAGGGGTTGGTAGTCAACTACATACAAATCAACTTCGCCAGTTTAAGAGTTATAAATTTATTTATTTTTATTTAAGTTTGTAGCCATAAACGAAAGTTAACTTTGACATTTTTTTTCGGAAAATCATCCCTTAAAGGGTTAATTTTTAAATCCACTATTTAATTTAGTACGCAACTTCGTCATTTTTGAACTTAACATGAAAATTTACATATTAGCTCCAGATTAGAAGCAAAATTACATTGGAAGGATTACATTTTTTTGGAAAGTCATCCCCTAATAAAGGGTTAAAAAAGAGTATGCAAGTTAGTATGGCAACTTCGTCAGTTTTGAAGTAAGGGTGAAATTTTGTATATAAGCTTATAGTTAGACAAAAAAATTACTGTACCACAATTTTCTCGAAATTCATCCCCATAAGGGGTTAAACTAAGGGGTTGTAAATATTTAAGAAACTACGTCATTTTTGAACTCAGTAATGTGAAAATTAATATGGAAGCTTATAGTGAGAAACAAAAATTTAGTGTAGAGAACTTTACGGACGGGAGGGGGAGGGGAGAGGGATAGCAATCGAGAGAGAGACCCCCGGGTGAGGGCGGGAGAGAGACCGGGAGTGGGAGAGGGAAAGGGACATGAAACGGGAGAAGGACCTCGAGCGGGAAAGGGAGAGGGACAGGGAGCGGGAAAAGGAGAGAGTGGGACATGAAGAGGAAGGAGAGGGACAGGGAGCGGGAAAAGGAGAGAGTGGGACAGGAAGAGGAAGGAGAGGGACAGGGAGCGGGAGAGGGAGAGGGAAAGAAAGAGAGGGAAAGGAAGAGAGGGAGAGGGAGAGCGAGAGAGAGAGAGGGAGAGCGGAAGCGAGAGCGGGAGAGGGAGAGGAAGAGCGAGAGAGGGAGAGCGAGAGAGGGAGAGCGGGAGCGGGAGAGTGAGGGAGAGGGGGAGGGAGAGGTACAGCGAGAGCGGGAGCGGGAGCGGGAGAGGAGAGGGAGAGAGAGTATATGTAACTCTTGAACGGATGGAAACAACAGAACATAAAATTATTGTCTGCCTGTCTATCTGTTTGTCTGTCCGGGCATCACATGAAAACCCTTGAACTGATTCGACGGAAATTTGTTAAGTTGTTCCCTATACTTTGGGTCATATTTTAGAAAACTTTTCATCCCGAAAAAATTAAAAGTTTTCCCCGGAAACAACATGAAACTTTGTATGGAATATTTTTTTAAAATATATCAACACACATGATTACGTGTTTTTCAAAATTTTTCACGGATAAAAAAAAAACAAATTAATGTTAATGTTGTTTATTATTCGAAACCCACTCCCGGAGGAATGATTTGTGATTGTACCGTAGGTTTCAGTATGTAAATTCCTAAATATAAGTGCTTCAATATTTAAAATGAACCATTTTTAAATTTTCTTCTGTAACGGGTACAAATATGATAAGTATAATTTCCGCGTGCGGAGCCGCGGGCAACAGCTAGTTACTTATATTAGTAAGTACACTCAGCCTCAGAAGTAGCTTAACATTATAGTACTTTGTAATAGTAACTGTTTCGAGGGTTTCCTAGCAACATCTATGACAAATTCAAGAAATGTAATGTGACAAAGTACTAAAATGTTAAGCTACTTCTGATGCTAACTGTACATAAACAATGTGTGTACAACTCACGATATCTCTGTCCTGGTCATGTTCATCCTTGACGATGAAGATCATGTCGAATCTGGACAAGATGGTGGGCATGAAGTCAATGTTGTCGTCGGCCTTGGTGTCGTCCCAGCGGCCGAACACCGAGTTCGCCGCCGCCAGCACCGAGCAGCGGGAGTTCAGGGTCGTCGTGATGCCCGCCTGGAATTGTGATGATGATGATGATGATGATGATGATGGTCAAATATGACCCTAGGGGTGTTGATGGGTTCAATCCAAATATAATAAAAGATTTATTCCAAAATACCTAACAAAGGAGAAAAAACGGAACTGGATGATTCAGATCATTTTTAGAAATCCCCACCAGATAAATAAAAAACGCCTGCAATTTATATTAAAAGCTTTATACTTATGTACAGATATATAGAGCTTTTTCTATTTAAAATTCATTATTTTGATAGAACCACAATGGCCTATATATTATATTCACCGAATTATTGCTACTAAAAGGTATCGCTAGTTCAGTGCTTCGCACCAACCAAACTACTGTCACTAGAGGATTTTTAATGGTTTTCAATCAAAACTAGGTATTGTAAAAAAGTAGTTGGCTGTTTTGGCACTCATGACCAGTATTAGGAAGGTGTACATACCTTGGCGATGGAGATGGTCTGCTGCTCCATGGCCTCGTGTATGGCGACGCGGTCGTCCTCGCGCATCTTGTCGAACTCGTCGATGCACACCACGCCGCCGTCCGCCAGCACCATCGCGCCGCCTTCCATCACGAAGTTGCGCTGTTCATGCACATGTTAATATTATATTACTACAGTGGTAATGTGAAGCGAGGGGTCCTGGGTTCGATTCCCGGCCGTCGCAGATATTTATGTGACAGATAAATATTTGTATACTTCGCCCGCTGTATCTTGGCGCGTCTGAACTTCGCGCAGAAGGCTGCGCAGTAACATAATTCGCCAATACTCGATACGCGGTGTATTGTGTCTCAGTCATACGTTAGCATGTTCGTGTTGCCATCTCTGTCTTACATGCGCTGAAGTTCGCAAAGCCTATGTTCAGACGCGCCAAGATACAGCGGCCGTACTGTACTTGGGTCATGGGTGTTATTGTGATGTGTGTACATATTTTTTTAGGCAACCCATTCGCGATAATTTTCTTTACATATGATATTTGATATAAAACAATTTTTATCCGGTTACTATTAAGCCCAATGCATACGTAGCGGGTTTTTCCCGTACGGGACGGGACGTGAAGTTTTGTAAACATCGTTTCATAGAAAATGTATACGATAGTGCATACGCAGCGGAATCTCGTACGGAACGTGGCCCGTACGGGAAAAAGCCCGTTACGTATGCATTGGGCTTTAGTTTCCTAACACATGTGCCCCACCAAAGTATGAAGGGACTTATAAGCTCTCTAACATAGAACTTGTAAATACCCTTCCTCCCTACTATAACACACCATAGCATACACATATAAAGTCAGTACCATACACAGACATACATATATCAAGTACCATTATTATTATTAAAGCAACTTTTTTTATGGAAAGAGCTGGCAAACGAGCTGACAATCCACCTCATGGTAAGTGGCTATCGTCGCCCATGGACATTAGCAACACCAAAGGCATCACTGATGCGTTGCCGGCCAAGAAAGGGAGAAGAAAAAAAGAAAGAAAAAAGAAAAACTCACAGTCCCCGGATCACGTATAACGGAGGCCGTGAGTCCCGCCGCACTGGAGCCCTTGCCCGACGTGTACACTCCGATGGGGGCTACCTTCTCCACGAACTTCAGCAGCTGCGATTTAGCGGTACCCGGGTCACCCAGCAACAGAATGTTGATGTCCCCACGTCGCGTCAAACCATCGGGCAGCCGTTTGCGGGAACCTACAAGTAATGGATTACTGGTGCATCTCATTTATGACGTCAGACAACCAGCTATGGGCTGGATTGTACTGCAGATATATTGAAATTACGCCCCTGTATGAAATAATGAGGATCCGTAACGTTTTTAGTTGAGAATGCAGATTTATAGAGCTAAGAAATCCTTAACATACAGTGTAAAAATTTTTGTTCTACGACAAAAATTGACGAAGTTATGACCAAATTACTTACAAAGTTCACTGCGTGGCTGTGACGTCACGATTCCGGTCGCCGCCAGTTAGCCGCTGGCAGCGATACGGCGCGCAATGTTTTGTTTGGATAATTGTGACTTTGAAACAAATTAAGTGTCCCATTTGTGCCTAATTCACCTTTTAACTATGTATCAGTATTGTATAGTGCTTAAACGTTCAAACACTTCTATGAAAACGCCAAAAAAAACTATTTTTTAACGTGCCGAAAAACTCAAAACTTCGTAGAAAATGCTATTCCGTTGTAAAAAGACAATATATGATTTATCTTCAATAGTAACTGAGCTGGGAACCATATCTTTAACTTATATAAATTTCGTAGTTGTATCTACCTATATAGCCAGTTGTGGTTGGGCTCCGTAACATTTTTTTTCAGTGGCAGATGGCTCCTCGCTGCATCTATGGAGCCACATCAAAAATGCTACGCTATGTTTGCAGCCTCCCTTTTGAGCAGCACAGTCATGGAAATCCACCTTCTCTACCGTTCAGCAGCAATACGCTTTACTTTTTAGGGTTCCGAAGTAAAATCGGAAGTATCGGAACCCTTGAAGTTTCTTCATGTCCGTCCGTCCGTCTGTAATTCTGCATGGATATACATATGTACACATTTATTAAAACTCGTGGAACCAGAATCGTGGAATAAAATACTGAAAAACTTTTGTTCAGGGTACCTCCCCTACAGGTGTGAGGATGAAATTTTTTATTCGTCGCGTACCCCGTAGTGTGGGATATCGTTGAAAAATGAAAGGGTCTTCGAAAAATATTATGGGTCTTCTAGGACCATGTTTGGATTTAGGGGTGCGTTTGCGAAATATTTGCCTTTATAGTGCTAATTTTGGTCGAGCCCCTACTACTACTCAAAGGATGATTTGTAACGATGAGTGAGAGGGAAATAAAAGCGGCCAAGTGCGAGTCGGACTCGCCCATGAAGGGTTCCGTAGCAGCAAGTAACATAATGAAAGGTAATTTGCGGTTTACGATTTATGACGTATTAAAAAAACTACTTACTAGATCTCGTTCAAACCAATTTTCGGTAGAAGTTTGCATGGTAATGTACATCATACATTTTTTTAAAGTTTAGAATTTACATCGGGGACACACATTTTACCACTTTGGAAGTGTCTCTCACGCAAACTATTCAGTTTAGAAAAAAATTATATTAGAAACCTCAATATCATTTTTGAAGACCTATCCATAGACCCCACCCCACACATATGGGTTTGATGAAATAAAAATTTTGAGTTTCAGTCCTAAGTAGGTATGGGGAACCCCAAAATTTATTGTTTTTTTTTTCTATTTTTGTATGAAAATTTTAATGCGGTTCAGAGAATACATCTACTTACCAAGCTTCAACAGTATAGTTCTTATATGCAGTTTCGGAAAAAAGTGGCTGTGACATACGGGCAGACAGACAGACAGACATGACGAATCCATAAGGGTTCTGTTTTTTGCCATTTGGCTACCGAACCCTAAAAAACAGCCATTGACAACCAATATTAAGGTTTCTGTCATAGATCATCAGCGTAGGGAACTATGCACTATAAAGCGCAAGTAGGTTAAAAAGCCATCCGCGAAATGATCTACATAATACCGAAAACAACATTCGTTTATCAATAAACTATAAACACTTCATTCATATGTTCTGAATATATCCCTGTACGTATACTTTACATTCATTCTTTCTTACCCCTACCTACTACTAACAGCTTAGAAGTTAGACCTAAAGATTCCTAATAAGTACTTACGTACCAACAGTCAGCCTCAGAAACAGCTTAACATTTCCCCATACCTACTTAGGACTGAAACTCAAAATTTTTATTTCATCAAACCCATATGTGTGGGGTGGGGTCTATGGATAGGTCTTCAAAAATGATATTGAGGTTTCTAATATAATTTTTTTCTAAACTGAATAGTTTGCGTGAGAGACACTTCCAAAGTGGTAAAATGTGTGTCCCCGATGTAACTTCTAAACTTTAAAAAAATGTATGATGTACATTACCATGCAAACTTCTACCGAAAATTGGTTTGAACGAGATCTAGTAAGTAGTTTTTTTAATACGTCATAAATCGTAAACCGCAAATTACCTTTCATTATGTTACTTGCTGCTACGGAACCCTTCATGGGCGAGTCCGACTCGCACTTGGCCGCTTTTATTTCCCTCTCACTCATCGTTACAAATCATCCTTTGAGTAGTAGTAGGGGCTCGACCAAAATTAGCACTATAAAGGCAAATATTTCGCAAACGCACCCCTAAATCCAAACATGGTCCTAGAAGACCCATAATATTTTTCGAAGACCCTTTCATTTTTCAACGATATCCCACACTACGGGGTACGCGACGAATAAAAAATTTCATCCTCACACCTGTAGGGGAGGTACCCTGAACAAAAGTTTTTCAGTATTTTAATTCCACGATTCTGGTTCCACGAGTTTTAATAAATGTGTACATATGTATATCCATGCAGAATTACAGACGGACGGACGGACATGAAGAAACTTCAAGGGTTCCGATACTTCCGATTTTACTTCGGAACCCTAAAAAGTAAAGCGTATTGCTGCTGAACGGTAGAGAAGGTGGATTTCCATGACTGTGCTGCTCAAAAGGGAGGCTGCAAACATAGCGTAGCATTTTTGATGTGGCTCCATAGATGCAGCGAGGAGCCATCTGCCACTGAAAAAAAATGTTACGGAGCCCAACCACAACTGGCTATATAGGTAGATACAACTACGAAATTTATATAAGTTAAAGATATGGTTCCCAGCTCAGTTACTATTGAAGATAAATCATATATTGTCTTTTTACAACGGAATAGCATTTTCTACGAAGTTTTGAGTTTTTCGGCACGTTAAAAAATAGTTTTTTTTGGCGTTTTCATAGAAGTGTTTGAACGTTTAAGCACTATACAATACTGATACATAGTTAAAAGGTGAATTAGGCACAAATGGGACACTTAATTTGTATCGCTGCCAGCGGCTAACTGGCGGCGACGGGAATCGTGACGTCACACGCGCCCGCGTAGTTTGAATTTTAGCGGCCGGAACGGCAATGTTTATTACTTAATATTTTCGTAAGTAATGGTCCGATTTGGATGATTCAAAAAGATATATCATTCATATGCCATAAAGAATCGCGTGGATACTAGTTCTATAGAATTTGCTATAACTTTACTGATCCTCATTCCAAGACAGTCATAGAAACCTGCCACTGATAGTCAAATTTCATCAAAATACATCAATAAAAAGCGGTAGATACCTCCAAATAGCAAACAAGCAATCGCCTTCTTCATATCAACGGCGCCGAACACACTGGGGGCTATGGACTTGGCGACTCGCTCGTACACGTCGGGCGCGGCGGCCAAGCGCCGGAACTGCTCTTCCTCGTCCGCCGTGAAGGGGCGAAGTCCCCCCGTCACCCCCTCCTCGGCCGACAGCCCCACCGCGCGCAAGTATGACGACCGTACTCCCACGGAACCTTTGTCACGTCCTTCTCTCTAAAAACAATATTTTATATACAGTTTTATTATGGTAATAACTGCTTAGACAATATTTTATCCCTTAAAGAGATATTCAAATGAATTTTCAAAAATCTCTTCTTTGTGGACAAAGAAGATCTACAGGGTGAATTTTTCAAGTGGGCGTGGATGGCTTAATCCGAAACTATGAAGAATAGCGAAAAGGACTCGATTTTGATGAGAACCTCAGATGAGAACTAAAACTGCATCATTGGCGTTTTGAAAAATCAATATTCCTGACCAGGAATTTAGGCTGTTGATTTTGAAAAAATACACCTTTTGATTTTTCTGTTTTCTATACTAATATTATAAAGCTGAAGAGTTTGTTTGTTTGTTTGAACGCACTAATGTCATGAACTACTGTTTCGAATTGAGAAATTCTTTTTGTGTTTTATAGTCCATTTATCGAGGAAGGCTATATGCTATACATATAACATCATATATTTTGGTAGTTTTTATCAACAAATTAACGCGGGTGAAATTGCGGGGCACAGCTAGTATATAGATAATTACACACACCCCAATCTTAGCGATCTTCTTAATAGAGTATATCCCAAGCACGGTGACGCGCGCGCCGGGCGCCACGCGCTCGCACAGCACGCGCTCGCAGTACACGGTGAGGTGGCGCGGCATCTCGCCCTGCGGGATGGACTCCGGCGCCTCCTGCAGCTTCAGTACCTGGATGGGGTTACAAACTTGTATGAACAGTGGTAAGTACAGTACAGCCGCTGTATCTTGGCGCGTCTGAACTTCGCGCAGAAGGCTGCGCAGTAACATAATTCGGCAATACTGGATACGCGGTGTATTATGTCTCAGTCATACGTTTGCATGTTCGTGTTGCCATCTCTGTCTTACATGCGCTAAAGTTCGCAAAGCCTATGTTCAGACGCGCCAAGATACAGCGGCCGAACTGTACTCTGTGAGAACAGAATATAATCTTTATTTGTAATTTAGTAAGGTACATAATATATGTCGTATAATCGTCGTTATAATATAAGTCGAGGCATGCAAATGTGATTGTGGGATGTGCTTTGAACAAGATGTCAAATGTCAGATGTTTAGCACACATTTTTGAATACATACATGCCCTCTTTCACTCACACATTGCTTAGTGGACTGTATTACACATACTTGTTTAAAACTAGCATGTTTAATGTATCACAGCCCAGGCAGGATAATTATGCATTTATTAGGAGTAAAATAATATTCATATTCCATTATTTATTTTTGACGTGATAACGTCTATTAAAACGATGAACGCCGGGCGCACGCACGAAAAAATGTAGCGTTCCGCAAGCGAGAGAGCGGCAAAAGCGAGAGAGAGGCACGATCGGCTACGATCGGCGTATCTGAGTGGAGTGGAGCGGGGGGGAGCTTTATCATGACGTTGTCACATTAAACTACCATCCGTAAACCGACTTTACAGACATTGACAACCATTTTTAAAGGAGCTATGAGATATGTCTGCTGTAAGTGTGAGTAATGTAGAAATGATATTTTCAGATAAAAAAATTAAGTACCTGGTAGTCTATGCATTTACATTTATCTGGGATGATGAAGTATGGATCTAAAGGACATTTGGGACGACCAGCTTGTTCTCTGAAATCACATATAAATAAATTACCTTTTAGTAGACAAGCAGAATACACAAGTAATTCAACAATATTACTTACGTGTTACACTTTCTAGGCATTACGTAACCTTCCAAGCCGGGTTTCACGGGTAAATTGGGGATCACATTTCTGCAAGATCGACATTGTATGGATATTTTTGTAGCCTTTGCTTTGATACCGGACGCTGATATGACGATGCCTGGTATTTTCACTAGTCTGGAAACTGTTTCAGACTGAAAACGAAACACATGATACAGCGACATGACAACATACATATAAAAAAGTTACACTAACATAAATATTGCCATTTAGCTTCTAACAAAGTATACATTTAGTGTTGTGTTCTGGCTGAGGGATTGAACGCTAGTTCTTCCTTCTTCTCTCTTCTATCTTGGCTGGCAAAGCATCAACAATGTCTTTGATATGACTGAAGTGTATGGGCAATGATGACCACTCACACTAAGGACTTATCTGTTTTTGGCTATTCACATAAAAAAGTTTCATAATTTTTTTTCATCAGGAGATTCCAACAAAGGGACTACTAAATGAATATTTAATGTTAAATGTTAACTAAAATAAAAAGAAGTGAATGATAAGTTATCTGATATAATAATGTGAACCCACTTTTAATTCTCTCAAGTTAGCTGCATGTGCATCAGATGTCAGTAACACTTGGATGTCTTCTACTTTCTCTTCACCTTCTGGCCTCGGTGCAGTGAGCTCATCTGCCAACTAATAAATAATTCAGATTTAATAGACCAGGTAAGAAAATAAAAAATATATGAAATCCTTTCACAAGGTAATAATTTGTGTAATCTTTTTTCTTATCAGCCTAAAAGATATTGTTTAGCGATATGTTTACAATAATTTAAATTTGCACATGCAATGTGAACATACACAAATAGACAGATCACACAGAAGTTACAGGTTCATTTGCACATGCATTAACAATAATTTTTAACAGACTTCAAAAAAGGAGGAGGTATTCAATTCAACTGTATTTTTTTATGTTTTTGAGTTATCCCTAATTTTGAAGTTGGTTATTTTTTGTCAAAAATTATATAATACATATTTAAAACACAAAAATAATATGTACATATCTACATGTTTGTATATACAAACCTCTTTAGCCGCTTCTTCCAGAATAGGCAAATGTTCTGTGGGTTTTTTATACAATTTCTCAGCTAACACTTCATCAAAACTTGACAAATCTTCAATGTTAATTTCAACCCAGTATTGATTTAAATTGTAGTTACGTTTAAGAGCATCTCTGAAAAGTTTGAAAATAGATTAGGTATGCCTTCAGTATGGATGATCATTATAAGATCTAGCTAGGACAACAAGCAGGAAGTTTCAGCAAACTCACCGGTATTTAAAGTTAAAGTTTCCTGTGTGAAACTGGCGAATAAACTCTTTAAATTTCTTTTTCACAGCTTGTAGGTTAACTTGATCTTGAGATTCGTTCTCTTCTACACCGAAATTATCAGAGAAAAACACTCCGGGGTCGTCAAATCCTTCCATTGTTTATATTAAATAACTTGATAGATTTGTATTTAAAATATGTAAAGCTAGCAAACTGTTTCTCAATAATTTCAAGGCACACAATAGATAGACGGAATTTTGTTCATCAAATTATTTAAAAATATAAGTAAATTGCGATACTGATACTTTCAAACAGGTTAGAATGTTAAATGTTTTAGCGCGTAAAATGACATTGACATTTTTTGACGTTTAAGGACAAGTGTCGTATGACAGTGACACTAGAAACTGCCATAGACATATAAGGGTGAAATAAGAATATTATTTAAGCTCTATGACACGGTACGGTATATATAGACACGGTTTGCTCTATGACACGGTTACGCAACCGATCAATTATTAAACAAAACTTTTTATGTAATATTTTTTACATATTAGGTTCATGTAGGCTTAGATGAAGGAATGAAAGGCAGATAACGTCGTTCGAATATGACGTAAGCCTACCAAGAATAATACAAAATAAAAAACTAATACAATCTCGTGTCACTACTAAAGAAAGCGTCAAATTGCATGAACATCGCAATTGTCAAAATTTATTAAATAATTTTATCAGTTATAATGTCGTCTTGCATTTTTAAACAATTTAAAAGTAGTTCGCAAAATCAAAGAAAAGAAGATGGAATATCTTTTCACAGATATCTGTTCATTATTTTATTATTTATTTAAAATAATATTTTTGCGGTTTGCTCGGAACACAAAACCTCGACAATTATTCATTTGTATATTGTTTGTATACCAGCTTTATGTGAAAATCGGTTACCCTAAATTTGGGGAAATATGCATGAGCTATTTGAGCACTGGTCGATTTATAAATGTATGTCAATATAAATATATTTAAAAAGTAAATATTTGAAATATTTGTATTTATTTAAACCTTAAAAATCAAGAAATACAGCCAATGCATAAACACCTATCGTTGGGATATTATAACCGGGTTAATTGAAAATGTCACGTTTGCCCACGATAAAATGCATGATTGAAAGAAAATATTATATTATATTTTAGTTTCTGTTTTTAGTTTAGCCTACTCACTAAAATGATTTCAATTATAATTTTGCAGATTGCCGACAGCTGCTATTACAAGAGAAAAAAAAATGCACTTTGCCTCGTCTTTTATTATGCGTACCACAAAGGACTGGAATTAATTGTCCGCGTGGGTGTTCCCGTCAGATTATAATGTGGGTGTCTTCAAGTCAAGAGTGAATAGGCTTCTACTAAGTTAGTGTGATTTACCATCCACGACTTCATTACCGCTCACCATCTCAGGTGGTTCTGTGGTCAAACACTAACTTATTCTGCATAAAAAAGTCCATAGGTTAATTAAGACAATTAAATATATTTAAGTATTATTTTATATTAAAAGAACATTTACATATATTTTGATAAGTGTACTTTTTGATAACTAGTGATGAAATTAAAATCAATTATGATTATCACATTAATTTATTACAACGTAAATTTTTGTCTGGTTTTCTATGCATTTGTTCCTCCTATCTCAGGAACGGCTTAATAAAATATTCGGTTTTCACTGACGTATTGTAATGAGTTTGGGTTAACATTTAGTGTTTGTTTTATTTGAATCGGTTTACAAATAAAAAAATCACGACAATTTAAAGAATACCATCCCTACTTTTATCGACTGTGGGCTTACCGAAGCGAAGCAAGGGCGTTCACTAGACTAGTAATAAATAATTTGCCAATTTAATTGTGCATAATGTGTTAAGTTGGAAATATGTCAAACAACATTTACAAAATTGCGGGAGTTTGTGACTTTTCATTTGGCATCCTCACACACACAAAGAATTACGTGTCCATACGGTGCCACTGCTAGCTGACATTAAGGTTGTCACGCACACATAGGGAAAAAGTGACTTCACGTCATTCGTTACATTTCTTTGCGAATGTTCCATCTGCCTTTTATTTCCTTCATCTGAGCATGTAGGTAGTACAATAATTTCAATTATTTTAATTTATTATTTTATTGAAGTATAAAATAACATACACATAGAAGCCGGTCCATGTATCTCAACAAATCTGTTGAAAAATTTTGTTCGAAATATTCGAAAATTTATTAAATCGAATTCCATTGACCGTTGACGTTGTTATGACAACAGAAAAAGCCCCGTAACACAATGAACATTCTATTATTATTTTCCTAATTTAGTAGTGATTTTGATAAAACTACCTCTTAGTATTATCAAGTAGCAAGTAAAGGATAATGGGAGACGTGAGTAAAATTAATACAATTGCATTAAGTTTAGTAGGTACTCAGATGAAGGAATCATCTGAGAGTAGGTACTTAATTAAACACAGCCACACCATCCTTGGTTCCATGCACGTCCCTGAAAAAAAGACGGACGTATCCTCGTCTAATGGAGAGTGAAACATAGCAATGGCCGCCCGCTTACCATGCGTGCGTAATTTTTGATTCTAGATTGAAGCAGTGAAGTTTCAATGTGTGGGTGTGTGTACTTGTACGAATAGAGAGTTGGTATTACTATGGGTGCTTCACTGAACTTGTTCTTGGGATCACGTCCGTCTTTTTTTTTTTTGTCCGTGGTTCCATGCCGACCTTTCCTACCCGTGTGCACATTGCTGAATAACGGACGAGTCCACAGATGATTACTATACTTAAGCGGATACTCTTCTCGTTGTAGGTCGCTAGCTCCTACACCTAATTACCACTGTAATTCATCCATGATTGATGATGATAACCTGTGTAGCGGAGCAATGGTTACCAATTAGGTACCATGCCCGACCGCGGTTCAAGGGCTCCTGGGATCGATTCCCAGCGAGGTTGAAATTTGAATGATGACTATATGTAATGGTAAAGGCCAATGCATACGTAACGGGTTTTCTCAATTTTTTCCCGTACGGGACGGGAAAAACATCGTTGGCGACGTGTTACGTGCGTAAGTGCCACGTCCCGTACGGGATTCCGTTGCGTATGCACTATCGTATACATTTTCTGTGAAACGATGTTTCCAAAAATTCACGTCCCGTCCCATACGGAAAAAACCTCGTTACATGCATTAGCCTGTGAACCTCTGGATGATAAGTGGTTTCACCGATGCCTTGCTGATCATGAAAAAAGAGAGAGAAAGAAAGAAAGAACTGGGTCCCAAGCCAAGTCAAGTCCAAGTTCATATTGAAAACCAGTAGCCGTGGTTCGCCGCGGCATATGCTGAGTACGTACCTTTTTGTTGAGCAGTTCTGCAGCATGTCATGTAATGTATCCGTTTAATTTCGTAATTGCTATATTATGTAACAATTTATAGCTTGTTGCATTGCATAATGCTGAACAAAATAAACTATTTCTTTCTTTCTTTCAAATTTCTGTTCTCGGTCTGTGTGTGTGTGTTTTTCATGAAATTTAGCACACAGGTAGACAATGATCTGGAATAAGATAAAGGGAACAAAATGTCTCGGAAATCCCGGGAAAAGCCGCGGAAAGAGTTCACTGTTATTTAATACACAATCTGTGTTTCAGAAAGAAGATGTAGACACTCGGTTAGAGTTTATGAGCGAATATATACTTAAATCCTTAAAACAAAAGCTCGATAAATGGGCTAAATTTATTACTGGCGATGAAAGGGTAATTACCGTAATTTAAATATTTTTATCGGAAAATTCATTCCCGGATGTTCCGTTTTGTTTTACTTAGTAATGATTTACTAAGAAAAATGTATAATTATTATTTATTACAATAAGTTCTCAATATTTTCGTTTCACAGCACGTTCTATTCAGATTCTTCGATTTACCTAAATATGACATAATTGTGTTTCGTATGAACACTGCGGGCCTGTTAACATGTGCTACGAACTTCCCACCGATAAGTAAAGGCAAAATGGTATACTTTCTCAGAAATGTCGATGATAAAATTACTCAGGCTAATTTCCGAAAGGTAAGGCTAATATTGATACAATCCATTGCTTACCTAGGTACCTACATATTTATGTTACACCAATATACATTATACGTATACTAAAACAAGCAATAACTTTGAGTGACTACGTGGAGTAGCTTCTTAGTGCGTTCAAGCCAAACTACATAAATTTCGTACAACCAAATATTTTGATGACCGCAGCGTCTCGAAGAAACAGTCGACAAGCATTTAAGCCCTAGCTTGCTGTCAACAGTAAACTGGGGTATTATATACATACATACATATTATATTATATAATCCTAGACTTACCACTGACTTAACTATATAATTGTTCTCCCAGAAAGAGGCGAAATAGAATGATGTTGTCTATGGCGGGTTTTCTCCGTTCCCCCCCGACACCTCGGGAAAAATCTGACATTTCACATTTTCAAGATGGCGGCCGCTCTGTGATTTTCAACTTTTTTGTTTATGGCTTTTTGCGGGATTTTTTTGGGGCGTTTTGTAAAGTTTTGGGGGAGATTTACGAAAACTTGGGAAAAAATTAAAAAAACAAGATGGCCGCCGAGATATTCGAGTTTGAATTTTTTCGATTTCAGAGGTGACTTTGCGGGGTCGCATCGGGGCGGTTTTTCAACTTTTTTAAAACATTTTTTTAGTGTTGCCTTGAATGTATCCTCAATTTTGATATTTCGTGGATATTTATTTTTTTCACAAGATGGCGGACGCGGTGGCGGCCATTTTGAAAAATGTACGAAAAACGACGTTTTTTGGGTGAATTTTTCTTCGGGTTGGCAACATTTGAGCGGGTGTCTTTGTTCCGGACGGTTATGTAACTTGACCCAAAGTGTTGCCAGGTTGAGTTTTTTTTTCTTTTGTTGATACATTTTTTTGGACTTTTTATTCAAAAATATGAAAAGTAGAAGGAGCAATATTTTTAATCAAAAAGTTACACGGGCAAACGTGTCGTGGTCGTCGTAATGACATTTGACCATTTTCGTCGATGTCGACTGGCAACACTGGCTGCTGGAATTTTTTTTTCGTTTTGCGAAAAGTCGAATTGATCTCCCGGAAGGAGTGGTGGGGGGTGGGTACGATGTATGTGAAAATTTTTGGTTTGCCTCGGTGTCTATGGGAAAAATCCGACCTTTCAAAAATCCAAGATGGCGGCCGAGTCAAAATGACCAACTTTTTTTTTCACTATGCACCTACCCGAGATTGGTGTCGTTTTCGGCTAATGTTGGGAAACGTGTTACGATGAAATTGGAAAAAAATAAAAAAACAAGATGGCCGCCGAGATATTTTACTTTAAAATTTTTCAATTTTGGAGGTGACTTTGCGGGGTCGGATTGCAATGGGTTTTCAACTTTTTTTCGATTTTTTTTCACTGTTGCCTCGGGTCTATCCCCAATTTTGACGTTTGGAGTATATTTTTTTTTTCTTAAAGATGGTGGATCCCATGGCGGCCATTTTGCAAAATGTACAAAAAATTGCATTTTTTGAGGTGAAATATCTTGAGGTTGGCAACATTTGAGGGGGTGACTTTGTATGAGGCGGTTGTGGGGCTTGGTCTGAAGTGTTGCCAGGTTACGTTAATTTTTTTTTCATTCATACATTATTGTGAACTTTGTATTCAAAAATATAAAAAGTAGAAGGAGAAACATTTTTAATCAAAAAATTGCACCAAATAATTTCTTGTGGGCGTCGTAATGACATTTGACCATTTTCATCAAAATTAACTGGCAACACTGGCTGCTGGATTTTTTTTTCACGTTTTTTCACATTTCGAGTAGCCCAGCCGAAAGTATTTGTGGGGGGTAATAATAATGTATCGAGAAGTTGCTTGACTATCTATGGTTATTATAGGAAAAATATGACCATTCGAAAATTCAAGATGGCGGCCGCTTGGCGATTGTCAACTTTTTGTTTATTTTGAGCACCTATCCGACATTGGTGTCGTTTTCGGCTAATCTTGGGACGACTAATACGAAAAAGTTGAAAAAAATTGAAAAAACAAGATGGCCGCCGAGATATTTTAGTTTGAAATTTTTCAATTTTCGAGGTGTATTTGCGGGGTCGCATCGCGGTGGTGTTTTAACATTTTTGCGATATTTTTCCTCTATTGGTTCGGGTTTATCCTTAATTTTGACATGCTGGGAATATTTTTTTTTTTCGACAAGATGGCGAAACCCGTGGCGGCCATTTTGTAAAATGTACGAAAAATTGCATTTTTTGAAGGAAAAAATTTGTAGGTTGGCAACATTTGAGGGGGTCACTTTGTATGGGGTGGTTGTGGTTCTTGGTCTGAAGTGTTGCCAGGTTACGTTGATTTTTTTTTCATTCATACATTTTTGTGAACTTTCTATTCAAAAATATAAAAAGTAGAAGGAGAAACATTTTTAATCAAAAAATTACACCACAAGATTTTTTGTGGGCGTTGTAATGATCAAATGTCATTTTCATCTCAATCAACTGGCAACACTGGAGTCCAGAATTTTTTTCACTTTTCGAGTAGTTGAGCTGAAACTATAGATCAAGGGCATAGAAAATGTATGGGAGATATTTTTAAATTAATATATTCGTTTTAGAAAAACTATAAAATATTAGTGTTGCCATACAAAAAATAATAATTTTCGTACAAATTTATTTTTGGATCGAATATTTCGTTATTATAATGTATGGGGCATTTGTAGGTACTGACATTTTGTAAATTTTGGTGAAAAAAAAATTCAGTGTTGCCATATAAAAAATAATTATTTTCATACAAATGTATTCCTTTTTCGAATGTTCGAGGCTGTTGTCTCCATTGTATGTCTTTATAATGTATCAGGCGTTTGTAGGTACTTAAGAGACGGACACGTTGGTGTAACTAATGTTTAGTGATGTCATACAAAAAATAATGATTTTCATACAAATTAATTTTTGTATGTACTATTTCAGGCTTTTGTCTCCTTTTGATGTCATTAAAATGTATACGACGTTTGTTGCTATTGATAGATCGGTCATATCCGTGTAAAAGTGATTTAGTGTTGCCGTAAAAAAATGAGAAACTTTCAGTGTTGCCATACGAAAACAAGTATTTTTCACAAAAATCTATATCGAACATTTCGGACTGGTATTTGCATTTGTTGTATTAGGCGTTTATAAGTGCAAATGCACATTATATGAGTGAAAAAAAAGTGTTGGCATACAAAAAAATATTTTATTGTTCAATCTGGAAAACAAAATTAACGTGAAAACATTCAAAATGTTGAAAAAAAATTCAATAACATTTTTTTAGTACTTCATACATTTTAGACATTCAAGACATTTGTTGTACCACTATAGTGTTGTTATTAATACCTACTGCTCTGGTCTGGAAGTGATTGACCGTTTCTTGACTCTCCTATCCGATAGTTTAGTTTGAACCCGTTTTTGTCATGTCGTCTGCCCTTTACTCCTTTCAATAATTATTGTGTATAGACAAAATTAATTTTAAGTGTAATTACTTCTAAATCATAACTAAACTGTGAGAAATTCTTTACATGGTTAAGCCATGGATAAGCCAATTCTATTCTATAGCAGCAGTATTCAACACAACGACAGTGTACGGTTTGTTTGTAAATTGACTCGCATCTTTGTCTGATGACGAAAATCTCAAGTGTTGCCAGATAAATAAAAATATGCACATTTTTGCATTTGCATACGTACTAAAATTGCAGCTAAAAAAAATAACATGTCATGCATGATGCAGAATATCAGTTTAAGTCAGTTTTATTGTTTTACGCCTAAACAGATCTTCATAAATTATAGTTGAGAACCCTCTCAACCTCAGCATTAAAAGAAACTGCATCACACTCGTTCCATTCATTTAGGAGATACGATGCCACAAACAGACACACATATATATCAAAATTATAACACCCCACTTTATGCTTTGGGGTTAAAATATATTGTACTAGCTTTTGCCCGCAGCTTCACTCGCTTGAATGACAGATTTCAACATTTTTTAGTTTTTACGAACCTTTCAGTGAAATTCCTATCAAAATTCGATCAGCCCATGGAATTTCGTGATAAAAAGTACCCTATGAATTATTTCAGGTTATATTCTACCCGTTTACTAAATTTCATCGAAATCCGTTCAGTGATATTTGCATGAAAGAGTAACAATCATCCCCCCCTTTTTTTAACCCCTTAGGGAGAATTTACAATAATCTTCTCTTAGTGCTCCCCTACACTCCCCAAAGAACATATAAAATACCTACATGTTAAAAGCTTCTTACGCCCAGTAGCTTCGGCTATGCGATTGATTGTAAATTGTAATGTAATGTTACTACAAAACGGTCTTAAAATTTTTCCCTAACGACATTGCTTCTCACCGCATTTCATTTTTCTTGATCCACGGGAACGTAAACTTAAGCATTTAGGGGATAGGTTTTGATTACCTTGCGATAGTCGAAATAACTAAAAAAATAGGGCATAAACAAAGAGTTTTATGATAGCGTTGACTTTTAAAAGCTTGATTTTTTCACAACTCTAAGGGATTGCACAGCAGATCTAATAATTCGAAATTAATTTCAAATTAATACCTCCACGTATTCCTTACTGAAAGGTTTTTAATAGACACACATACAGACAGGCGGACCTTTTACCTCAAAAGGAAAAACGGAACGGAACCCTAAAAATAATAATATAAAAAATCTAAGTTACAGGCACATTAAACATCCATACTAAATTATACCCCGTATCCTGATAGAATAAATTAATTTCTGGTCATAAACTATCTCTGAAACAATTTTATCCGAATCCGTTTAGCCGTATTAGCGTGATTGAATAAAAACATCCAAATTTTCACTATAAATATATTGGTAGGATTTACATACTTTCCAAGAACGTGGTAAGTATTACAGTATGTATATTAAAACTACTTTTTACAATGTATGAAATATAACTTTGTACCTTTAAATCAAAATGCCGTTCTTTATGTAAGTTGAAATTACAAGTCACATTATAATATAATAATTGAGTACTTTTTTAAGTTTTGATATAGGTCCTTAGAAAGGATTCTACTCCAAAATACATGCTTTGTTCTACTCAAAAATGCATCATACATGAAGTTATTAAACTCTGGACTGATTTTTCAATAGTAACATTCCCATTCATTATTTTATATTGTTACCAAAATCCTCAAATCCATTGAAGTACAAGGTTCTCCACAGTGTTACTATGTTGCGAAGAAAATTAATGGTGAGGAGGGGTGTGTCTTTCAGTATCGACGTTCGATCTGTTTTGTCTTTGGGTTCAATGAAAACCATGAATTACGTTGCCAAAATAGTCTGTTTGTATTCCCATCCGTTATGGAGTTATATCTTTTGTCCCCAAGATACACTTATTGATGGACAGGTTTTGCAATGTCAATGTAACCATCAACAAATGTCATTAAAAACGGAATATTTACGCCTTACCACTGAAGTTTTCCACTCTTATTCTCTGGAACCTATCATCTCTTTATCTTCCATCATCAGATCCTTCCTATATTAAAAGAGGACTTGTGTAGAGAACTTAGGGTTCTGTAGTTGTAAGTTTATCAACTTCAATCAATAACTATGTATTTAAGCTAACATTGCCATGAGAGTTTTCCTTTTAAATTCATCATATTAATTATGCACCTCTCACTCTCGCTCTCCCTCTCGCTCTCCCTCTCGCTCTCCCTCTCGCTCTCTCTCTAGCTCTCCCTCTCCCTCGCTCTCGCTCTCCCTCTCCATCTCCTGCTCCCTCTCCCTTTCGCTCTCGCTACGCTCTCGCTCTCCCTCTCGCTCTCACTCTCCCTCTCCCTCTCGCTCCCCCTCTCTGTCTCGCGCTCCGTCTCGCTCTCCCTCTCGCTCCCCCTCCCCCTCTCCCCCTCCCACTTTGTCTCGCGTTCCCTCTCCCTCTCACTCTACCTCTCGCTGCCTCTCCCTCTCCCACTTGCTCTCCCACTCGCTCTCCCTCTCCCTCTCCCACTCGCTCTCCCTCTCCCTCTTCCATTCGCTCTCCCTCTTGCTCTCCTCTCCCTCTCGATCTTCCTCTCCCTCTCGCTCTCGCTCTCCCCTCTTCCTCTCGCTCTCCCTTTCCCTCTTCCTCTCCTTCTCCCACTCCCGTCAAAAAAATAATGTGAAGCCGAACATGTCGCAAACAGACCCGTGAATCGAAAAATTTTCGCAGTCCAATTATATTTTTGAAAAAACAATTTTTTTTATTTGTTCTTCTGCAGAAGAAAAAGGCACGCGCGCTGCTTTAGCAGCGCGCGCCCCACGCAAAACCTAGTTTTATATTATATAATCCTAGACTTACCACTGACTTAACTATATAATTGTTCTCCCAGAAAGAGGCGAAATAGAATGATGTTGTCTATGGCGGGTTTTCTCCGTTCCCCCCGACACCTCGGGAAAAATCTGACATTTCACATTTTCAAGATGGCGGCCGCTCTGTGATTTTCAACTTTTTTGTTTCTGGCTTTTTGCGGGATTTTTTTAGGGCGTTTCGACAAGTTTTGGGGGCGATATACGAAAACTTTAGAAAAAATTGAAAAAACAAGATGGCCGCCGAGATATTCGAGTTTGAAATTTTTCGATTTTAGAGGTCACTTTGCGGGGTCGCATCGGGGTGGTTTTTCAACTTTTTTTAAATATTTTTTTAGTGTTGTCTCGAATGTATCCTCGACTTTGATATTTTGGGGATATTTATTTTTTCGACAAGATGGCGGGTGCGGTGGCGGCCATTTTGAAAAATGTACAAAAAATGTCATTTTTTGGGTGAATTTTTCTTCGAGTTGGCAACATTTGAGAGGGTGTCTTTGTTCCGGGCGGTTGTGTATCTTGACCCAAAGTGTTGCCAGGTTGAGTTTTTTTTTCTTTTGTTGGTACATTTTTTTGGACTTTTTATTCAAAAATGTGAAAAGTAGAAGGAGCAATATTTTTAATCAAAATGTCACACGGGCAAGCGTGTCGTGGTCGTCGTAATGATATTTGACCATTTTCGTCGATGTCGACTGGCAACACTGGCTGCTGGAATTTTTTTTTCGTTTTACGAAAAGTCGAATTGATCTCCCAGAAGGAGTGGTGGGGGGTGGGTACAATGTATGGGGGAATTTTTGGTTTGCCTCCGTGTCTATGGGAAAAATCCGACCTTTCAAAAATCCAAGATGGCGGCCGAGTCGAAATGATCAACTTTTTTTTTCACTATGCACTTACCCGAGATTGGTGTCGTTTTCGGCTAATGTTGGAAAATGTGTTACGATGAAATTGGAAAAAAATAAAAAAACAAGATGGCCGCCGAGATATTTTACTTTAAAATTTTTCAATTTTGGAGGTGAGTTTGCGGGGTCGGATTGCAATGGGTTTTCAACTTTTTTTCGATTTTTTTTCGCTGTTGCCTCGGATCTATCCCCAATTTTGACGATTGAGGTATATATTTTTTTTCTTAAAGATGGCGGATCCCATGGCGGCCATTTTGCAAAATGTACAAAAAATTGCATTTTTTGAGGTGAAAAATCTTGAGGTTGGCAACATTTGAGGGGGTCACTTTGTGTAGGGCGGTTGTGGGGCTTGGTCTGAAGTATTGCCAGGTTACGTTGATTTTTTTTTCATTCATACATTTTTGTGAACTTTCTATTCAAAAATATAAAAAGTAGAAGGAGAAACATTTATAATCAAAAAATTGCACCAAAAAATTTCTCGTGGCCATCGTAATGACATTTGACCATTTTCATCAAAATTAACTGGCAACACTGGCTGCTGGATTTTTTTTTCACGTTTTTTCACATTTCGAATAGCCCAGCCGAAAGTATCGGTGGGGGGTAATAAAAATGTTCAAAGAAGTTGCTTGACTATCTATGGTTATTATAGGAAAAATACGATCATTCAAAAATTCAAGATGGCGGCCGCTCGGCGATTGTCAACTTTTTGTTTACACTGAGCACCTACCCGACATTGGTGTCGTTTTCGGCTAATCTTGGGACGACTAATACGAAAAAGTTGAAAAAAATTGAAAAAACAAGATGGCCGCCGAGATATTTTAGTTTGAAATTTTTCAATTTTAGAGGTGCCTTTGCGGGGTCGCATCGCGATGGTATTTTAACATTTTTGCGATATTTTTACCTTATTGGCTTGGGTCTGTCCTCAATTTTGACATTTTGGGTATATTTTTTTTTCGACAAGATGGCGGATCCCGTGGCGGCCATTTTGTAAAATGTACGAAAAATTTCATTTTTTGAAGGAAAAAATTTGTAGGTTGGCAACATTTGAGGGGGTCACTTTGTATGGGGTGGTTGTGGGTCTTGGTCTGAAGTATTGCCAGGTTACGTTGATTTTTTTTTCATTCATACATTTTTGTGAACTTTCTATTCAAAAATATAAAAAGTAGAAGGAGAAACATTTTTAATCAAAAAATTACACCACAAGATTTTCTGTGGGCGTCGTAATGACATTTGACCATTTTCATCTCAATCAACTGGCAACACTGGAGTCCAGAATTTTTTTCACTTTTCGAGTAGTTGAGCTGAAACTGTAGATCAAGGGTATACGAAATGTATGGGAGATATTTTTAAATTAGAATTTTCGTTTTTAAAAGACTATAAAATTTCAGTATTGCCATACAAAAAATAATAATTTTCATACAAATTTATTTTTGGATCGAATATTTCGTTATTATAATGTTTGGGGCGTTTGTAGGTACTAACATTTTGTACATTTTGGTGAAAAAAAAATTCAGTGTTGCCATATGAAAAATAATTATTTTCATACAAATGTATTCTTTTTTCGAATGTTTGAGGCTGTTGTCTCCATTTGATGGCTTTATAATTTATGAGGCGTTTGTAGGTACTAAAGGACCGGACACGTCGGTATAATCAATGTTTAGTGATGCCATACAAAAAATAATAATTTTCATGCAAATGAATTTTTGTAGGTAGTGTTTCAGGCTTTTGTCTCCTTTTTATGTCATTAAAATGTATACGACGTTTGTTGCTACTGTTAGATCGGTCACATCCGTATAAACGTGTTTCAGTGTTGCCATAAAAATGAGAAACTTTCAGTGTTGCCATACAAAAACAAGTATTTTTCACAAAAATCTATATCGAACATTTGGGACTGTTGTTTGCATTTAATGTCTATAAAATGTATGAGGCGTTTATAGGTACAAATAGACTACACATTATATCAGTGAATAAAAAATCCGTGTTGGCATACAAAAAAAATATTTTATTGTTCAATCTTGAAAACAAAATTAATGTGTACACATTTAAAATCTCGAAAGATAATTTAAGACATCATTCAAGATATTTTTTTGTACCATTATAGTGTTGTTATTACCTACTGGTCTGGTCTGATGTGATTGTCTGTTTCTTGACTCTCCTATCCGATAGTTTAGTGTGATTTTATCATTTATATTAACTGCTCTCTACTCTGCCCTATACTGCTTTGAATAGTCATTAAGTGTGTAGGCAAAATTAATTTTGAGTATACTTAATTATTTTTGAATCATAACTAAAAGGTGATAAATACTGGTTAAGCCCTACATACTTACCTACTAATAGAAGCAAAAAGCTTATTTTATACCATTCTATAGCAGCAATATACAGCACCACGACAGCGTACGATTTGTTTGTAAATCGTCTCGCATCTCAAGTGTTGCCAGATAAAGAAAAAATATGCACATTTTTTGCATACTAAAATGGCAGCTAAAAATATAATAAAAAATAACGCGTTATGCATGACGCAGAATATCGGTTTAAGTTAGTTTTATTATTTTACTCCTAAACAGTTTTTAATAAATCATAGTTAAGAACCCTCAGCATTAAAAGAAACTTTTTTTTTATGGAAATAGCCGGCAAACAAGCTGACGATCCACCTGATGGTAAGTGGCTATCGTCGCCCATGGACATCAGCAACACCAAAGGCATCACCGATGCGTTGCCGGCCAAGAAAGAGAGAAGAAAAAGAAAGAAAGAAATGGCTCTCACGCCTCCAGCCGGAACACGACGAGTCGTTTGGCGGCTGACTCATGCTCAAGGGTGGTAGCTATCCAGGCGAACCCCATGGAGAAATAATAATAAACTGCATCATAATTGGTCTATTCATTTAGGAGATACGATGCTACAAACAGACAACCATACAAATCATAATTATAAAAACCCTCTTTTCGCGTCTAGGATTAAAATATTGTACTAGCTTTTGCCCGCAGCTTCACCTGCCTAAATGACATTTTTCAACATTTTTTAGTTTTCATGAACCTTTCAGTGAGAGTTCTATCAAAATTGGTTCAGCCCATGGAATTTTGCGATAAAAAGTACCCTATGAGCTATTTCATGTTATATTCTTTCCAAATTTGATCGAAATTCGTCCAGTGTTATTTGCGTGAAAGTGTAACTCTTAGGGGGTTAACAAAAATTATGTCTTAGTGTCCCCCTACACTCCCGAAGGAACATAATAAAATTATACATCCCAAAAGCTTCTTGCGCCCAGTAGCTTCGGCTGTGCGATTGTGAATTGTAATGTAATGTTACTACAAAACGGTCTTCAAATTTTTCCCTTACGACATTGCTTCTCACCACATTTCATTTTTCTTGATCAACCGGAACGTAAACTTAAGTCTTTAGTTGGGAGATAGGTTTTGATTAACTTGCGAGTGTCAAAAGAACTAAAAAAAAACATAATAAAGAGTTTTATCATTGCGTTGACTTTTAAAAGCTTAATTTTTTCACAACTCTAAGGGATTGCACAGCAGACCTAAGAATTGGATATTATTTTTTAAATTAATACCTCCACGTATTCCTTAGTGAAAAGTTTTTGACAGACACACATACAGACTTTTACTTCAAAAGCAAAAATAGAACGGAAAAGGACCCTAAATATAATAATATAAAATATAAAAAAATATAAGCTACTGGCAGATACATTAAACATCCATACTAAAATATGCCCCTTATCCTGATAACAAGTCCATTCCGTTATAAAAATCGTCCTACTTTTAGATGCAGGTCATAAACTATCTGTGAGATAAATTTCATCCGAATCCGTTTAGCCGTATTAGGGTGACTGAATAAAAACATCCAAATTTTCACTATAGTATGTTCGTAGGATTTGCATAATCTCCAAGTAGTTGATAAGTATTACAGTATAATAAAACTACTTTTTACAATGTATGAAATAAAACGTAAAATGTACCTATTGTACCTATATATCAAAGTGCCATTCTTTAAGTAAGCTGAATTACAAGTCACATTATGATTTAATTGAGTACTTTTTTAAGTCTTAATATTATTATAGGCCCTTATAAAGGATTCAACTCCGAAATACATCACACATGGATGGAGTTGTTAAATTATGGACTGGTTGTTAAATAGTAACATTCCCAAAATTAAGGATTATTATAAATGCCTCACCACTGAGGTGTTCCACTCTTTATCTCTGGAACCCATCATCAGATCCTTCCTATATTAAAGGAGGACTTGGGTAGAGAATTTAGGGTACTGTAGTTGTAAGTTTGTCGACCATCACTAATTAACTATTTAAGCTAACATTTCCATGAGAGTTTTCCTTTGAAATTCATCATTTTAAATATTCTACTGCCGTGGTCACATGTCCAACATCGAACATTTCGCTGGCACTACCCGAAAAAACTTATAAAGATTTTATTTTAACACTTTGTAATTTTGATAAATAAGTATGTGTATCCATGCCAAATTACAGCTTTCTAGCGCTAAGGATCTCGGCGCTATACTGCAGACGGACGGAGAGGCGGACATGTAGAAACTATTATTATTTACTAGCTGACCCGGTGAACTTCGTATCGCCTAATGCTAAATAAATTATCGCGTAATGAATGTAGGTTTAACAAATCAGAGATCATTAAATTTCCTCTCCCTCTCCCCGCTCCATCTCCCCTCTCCCTCTCTCTTTTCCCCTCTCCCTATCCCCTCTCCCCTCTCCCTCTCCCCTCTCCTTATCCCCTCTCCCCTATCCCTCACCCTCTATCTCCTTACTCTGCCCCTCTCCATCTCTCTCCCTCTTACTCTGCCCCTCTCCCTCTCTCCCGTCTCCTTCTCCCACTCCCTGTCTCTCTCTCCCTCTCGCTCTCCTCCCTCTCCCTCTCTCTCCTTCTTACTTTGCCCCTCTCCATCTCTCTCCTTCTTACTCTGCCCCTCACCCTCTCTCCCATCTCCCTTTCCTGCTCCCTCTCTCTCCCACTTCACGTTCGTCTCCCGCTCCCAGTCCCTCTCCCGCGCCCAGTCCCTCTCCCGCTTTCTGTCTAGCTCTTTCTCCCTCCCCGATTTCTGCCCCTCTCCCTTTCCCTCTCCTCCCGCTCCTGGTCCCTGTCTCGCTTCAAAGTCAAAGTCCCTGTCTCGCTTCCTGTTCCTCTCCCCTCCCCCTCCCGTCAAAAAAATAGTGTGAAGCCGAACAAGTCGCAAAAAGACCCGTGAATCGAAAAATCGAAATTTCTCAGACCAATGATATTTTTGAAAAAAAAACTATTTTTTATTTGTTCTTTTGCGGAAGAAAAAGGCACGCGCGCTGCTTTAGCAGCGCGCGCCCCACGCAAAACCTAGTATATATATAATCACGCCTCTTTCCCGTAGGGGTAGGCAGAGACCACTTTTTTCCACTTGCTACGTTCCTTACATACTTGTTTCGCTTCGCCCACTTTCATTATTCCCTTCATAAATGCTGTTAGGTTTAGGGTACTCTTGACTGGCCTTCTTTCAAGACGTCCCTGATTTGGTCTCGAAATGTCCGCCCTTCCAGTACTTTCATTCACACTCGCCTTATACACTTTTTTCGTCAATCGTTCTTCATTCATTCTCTCAACATGGCCAAACCATTTCAGCATACCTTTCTCAAGTTTTGTCACTACATCTTCTTTCAGATTCTGGGGTATTCATGCATTTAATAGCATTTACTACTTTTAATTTTTTCTCCAGGCGGTTACAATTGGCGAAATATCGGGCAACGTATTGATGGATTTAAGCGTAATGGCAGATGAGGTGATAGGCCCGCTATTGTGTAATCCGGAGAATCAAAGAGGGTGGCCAAAGATAGTACAGAATGATATGCGACGGCACATCAATGAACTTAGAAATCTGATGCATCAGGTACTTAAATAATTTCTATTTAGTCAATTAATTTCACTTAGATTGAGAATTTGCACGGTATCACACGGTCTCTTATCCGGATTTTTTCCAGCTTAAAGGTGAAATGTCTAGCCAAGTAATGCTACCCATGCCTGATGGAGTTGAAAACATTTACCACGCGGAAGCTAGACTAAGAGAAAGGTGACGCCTTGTTTAGCATCAATTTATAAATTATAAGCGAGTGATTGTTTTCTGACTTCTCTATTACCTATAATTTGTTTTTTCTCATACTATTTCTAGCGATTCAGAAGATGTTGATTTATATTTGAAGACAAACATAGAGGGGGCAATAATAAAATGGGCACAGCAGGTTCACGATTTGTTGCAGGAAGATTCCTACTTAGGTGAGAATTTCCAAAAGAGGAAATCTGTTTTTGATAATGTAAATGTGATTCACTAATAACATAATTTTGTATCGCCAGCTTTTAAGAGAACCAAATTTCCTCTGCCGAGTGCGGATATCGAATTTTATGCTCATCGGCTGCGAAATCTGGAAGGCATTTATTCACAGCTACGAGATCCTCGCGTTAAGAGAATGGCCAATTACCTCGAGGCTACTCGCAGCGTATACGTGAATTGTTTTAAGACAATGTTAACTAATGTTGTTGCATGTAAGTACTCTTCAAACTAAAGTGTAGTTAATTAAGTAATTAATAAAAGTTCCCTTTAATGTCCTTAAATATTTTTCATTCATTCATATTGTTTTTATTCACTCACCGCATCTCTCCTTCTATACTAGCCATTGTGGAGTGCCGCGACATCTATGTGTATCAAAAACCGTTACTCCAACACTTCGAGAATTTCGAAGGCACTGACTTTTCCGACGCCAAGCCTCTGATTAGGCCTATGTTTCACTGCATTGGAATGTTATGGGGGAACTCAAGATATTATTGCAACGTGGAAAAACTAATACGTAAGACTGATTGAGATTACTTCTGCCTGTGTTGACGCTCAGTATGATATTCGTGATTCACCAATCCCTGATGACGTTTCAGCTCTTCTGCGTGAGGTATGCAATCTAGTCATTCAACAATGCACGAATTCTATTGATCCCAGTTCGATATTTCAAGGAGAAGCTGACGAACAGCATATCAAACTGAAGAAGGCAATGAATATTTTAAACCACTTCATGTAAGTAAACGTTTACTTACCGATTTTCTTGGAAAATTCAGCTCATGAGAAACAAATTAACCATGTTTCAGTGATACTTACGCAATGAATCGTGATAAGGTTCACACGTTCTTCCCTGCCGGTGTTCTTCCGGTGCGTTGGTCGTTCGATTTCGATCGTGTCTTCATGCGATTTAATGTTTACATGAAGCGACTAAAAATGATTGAGGATATTTTGGAATCAACCGTTGAAATATTAAAGCTGGAGAAGGTGGAATTCTGTGGGCTTAGAGGAAAGACACTAAGTACAGAATGTATGAAGGTAGTACTACTTCAAACATAAGGATTAAATTGTAGATAGATTGGCACATACATAATTATAACTACATTATTACAAATATTTGATTACAGGTTTTGGAAGAGTACACGATAATTTATCAAAATCTTGGTAATATAACGTATGATCCAGCGGATCCAGAAGATAATAGTTTCATAGCAGATTACAATAAGCACATGGGTGTCCTAAATGACGTGGATAGGAGACTTGCTTCACTTTTTTCACAGGGATTAGACGAGTGCCATAATTTGGAACATTTCTATAAGGTATGTATGTTGGTAGTATATTGATAAAAAGGTTTAGGCACGGCTCGTGTGTAATGGCAAGCTCTGGAGGAGGTCTTTACCCAAAGAGAGGTCCTCAGTAATAATTAAGTATAATGCCCTTTGACATAAAATGACAATAAATACATAATAAATTATAACTTGATATCATTGACTTACAAATTGACATTTATTATTACTAGCTTACTGGGCAAACGTTGTTCTGCCAAAAATTTTTTAGGGGTAGGGGGATGAAAAATAGATGTTCTCCGATTCTCAACCCTAGCCGATATGCACGCAAAGATTCACGAAAATCGGTCGAGCCGTTTCGGAGGAGTTCAACTTCTAACACCGTGACACAAGCATTTTATATATATAAGATTAAGAATTATTAAGTACATAAAGGGCATTGAACTTAGTTGGCATACCTACAAGTACCGCCATTTTGAAAATTTTTCGTTTCGGCGGCCAATGATGAAACATGTGTCAATCGACGAAGTAAATGATTATTAAAAATGTATTCCGTGATGAAATGTCGTAAGTGATATACTTTCTAAGATATTTGAGTTCAAAATCGTAGAAAAATAAAGCAAAAATCTTAGTTTCGGCGGACATTGATAAAACATATTATGCAAATATGCAAAAAATATTCAGTGATGAAATGTCTTAAGTGATATTTGACTTTCTGACATATTTGAGATTATTTATAATATTTTTTATTTTTGAACTCAAATATCTCAAAGTATATCATTTACGACACTTCATCACTGAATACTGTAATCACTTACTCCGTCTATTGGCACATGTTTCATCACTGGTCGCCGAAACGAGTTTTTTTTTTTTCAAAATATCGAACTTGTAGGTATGCCAGGTTCCATACAAAAATGTTCGAATCCCTTTAAATGAATTGTTCAAAATACTTATATTAACATTATTAATGTAGGTTTTTTCATTATAATAACTGTACTAAAAATGAATAATCATTGACGGGCAAAGCGACCAAAAATTTTAATTTTATTGTTAAGTGAGAAATGAGGAATAAATGGCTATTATTATTATTATTATTCAGTACTTCAAAGAAAGATAAATTCATCTCTCAAAATAATTTTGTATTTCAGTTCTTCCAAATCGCAGGAGATTTGTTCCATCGTCCAATAATAAAAGAAGAACTCAAACCAAAGTTGACAAGACTATTGCATATGATGCATTCGAACTTGGATGCTGTGAAGGAGATATATGATGAGGAAATGTCGGTTAGTTTAACAGACAAATATCTGCAAAATGAATTTATTCAATCCAATAATTTTCCTCGTCCCTTAAAGTAATGCCTATATGCCCAAGCAATTGCTTTACAGAAACTGACAAAAGGACCGGAGAGACCCATGGTGGATGCTTATTTGCCACCGGTCGGCGGAATGTTATGGTGGATTTACAAACTAAGAAGAAGAGTCCAAGCTCCAATGGAAGATTTTATTCTATTTGAAGATCCGTAAGCACTTATTGTAGAGACTGACATTGAAATTTAAAAGTTGCAAGATATAATCCTTATTTGTTTTCAAATCGTTTGTAGGATCATCGATTGTGAGAACGCTGTGTACATGAAACAGAAACACAATGAAATGTTGGCTTTCCTCAACGTGCTCGAGGACCGTCAGTTCAAGCAGTGGTGTGCCACCGTTCCCAATATCTGCAAAACACATCTTGCTAAGAACCTCATTTATCGGGATCCACCGTTCGTGAGAAATAATTTTAGTCCGGAGGTAGATATTTTTATTATTACATGTAGCTGCCAACCGTTATTTTATAAATTAAAATAAACAAATGTACAGACATTTCCTGAGTATGTTATTTTTTTTGTTTTAAATTATTCTAGGTAATCATTTTGAAACACAAACTTACAGGAAAGTTAGGAACAGTTTAAATAATCTAAATTAATTTCCAGCTGGTAATGTTGCTACGAGAGATACGCTATATGAAATATTTGGATAAGCAAGGTATACCGCCTGATGGACAAGAATTGTATGCCCGTAATGAGAAACTACAGGTATAGTTAACAAGTGATACTAAAATGTAATTATTCTTCGAGTTTCGTTCTCGATATTAGCATAGCAATACTTGTAGTAGCCACGTACCGCCCGCCATTTCGCACTGAATTTTAGAGGTAGATAAAAAATAAAACATGAAATTATCAATTTTTGTAGGGTAGATTTGTAAAACCTCACTTAGCTGGGGCGCTCTCCTCCTCGGTTCGTCATTCACGTTTCAGTGCTTCGCTGTTTCGCACGGGCGCAAAATTGAAGTTAAAAGTGAAATGCTTAAAATATAGTTTAATAGTCAGGAAGAAATCAATTACTTTTGTAAAAGAATAAAAAGTTTAGAACGAAAAATTTACCAAAGTAAAAGTGATCTGCAGTGTGCATTGTTGGATCCGTACAGGAAATCGTTGGATTGGATTGTATAGCGATTCATCAACGCCTGTAATCAGCAGGTAGGTGGATTCCAGTATTTAAAGAATACAGCAAGTAACTTAAAATCATAAATAACCCTACTTTTGTAGTCGGTTAAAAATTGCTTGCAAATGTAATTCGCAAGGAATTTACACGCAATTACGAAGCAGAAACAGAATATCTGTTATATATCAGTGAATATATGGTTTTTATATGGATACCTTCAAGGATTCCTCTTTTTTCTCTCCATTACTAGCACGTGTTTTTTCGTATGAAAAATATATTACAATATTATTTAAATACCATATATAACTGGATTGTCCTTGGGGGGCTTCCAAATAAATACCTGCTAACCGGAATTACCTGTGGGGTTCTTCCGTCGCTAGTAAATGTATTCCGTAAGGAATTTATCAATTTATATTGCAACAATATAAATACAAACAATCGGATTATCCTTTGAAGGATTCCAAATAAAAAAGTACCTGTTAATAGCTAGTATATGTATTCTATAACGGATTTATATTGCAGTAGTGTACAAATACAAAACCTAATCGGTTTTTTTTGAAGCCCTTCTTATTTAGAAGGAAAGAAAAATAAAAAAGTACCTTCTAAAATAATTACCTATAGGGTTCTTCCATCGCTAGTATGTACTAGTACTAGTATTCCGTAATGAATTTATATCGAAATAGTATATAAATACATAACATAATCGGATTGTCCTTTGGGGACTCCTGTGGGGTTCACTGCTCGCATTACATTTGAATTAGTGTTACGCAGACAACTGCAACAAGAAGTACTCGCAATTCGGATCTACTTGTGGGGTATTTCCTCTGCATTGTACATGTATTCCATGAAGAATCCTCACAGTGTTACGCAGACAACTGCAACAAGAAGTACTCGCAATTCGGATCTACTTGTGGGGTATTTCCTCTGCATTGTACATGTATTCCATGAAGAATCCTCACCGTGTTACGCAGACAACTGCAACAAGAAGTACTCGCAATTTGGATCAACTTGTGGGGTATTTCCTCTGCATTGTACATGTATTCCATGAAGAATCCTCACAGTGTTACGCAGACAACTGCAACAAGAAGTACTTGCAATTCGGATCTACTTGTGGGGTATTTCCTCTGCATTGTACATGTATTCCATGAAGAATCCTCACTGTGTTACGCAGACAACTGCAACAAGAAGTTCTTGCAATCCGGATCAACTTGTGGGGTATTTTCTCTGCATTGTACATGTATTCCATGAAGGATCCTCACCGTGTTACGCAGGCAACTGTAACAAGAAGTACTCGCAATTCGGATCTACTTGTGGGGTATTTCCTCTGCATTGTACATGTATTCCATGAAGAATCCTCACCGTGTGACGCAGACAACTGCAACAAGAAGTACTCGCAATTCGGATCTATTTGTGGGGTATTTCCACGACATTGCACATGTGTTCCAGAAAGAATCTTCACCGCATTATGCAGCTGATTAGCGTATATTCCATACGGAACTAATACTGTACGCTATTCGTTGAACAAAGTACTAGATAACCGGATCTACCTTTGGGGTAACTGTTTACTCAAACAAAAAAATATACTTACATATATATTTCTGAAGGAACTCACGTCACGCTGGAAAACATACGGTGAACTGAAACAAGTACTTATTTATTCGCATGAAACTGCGAAGGATTTCTATTCAATGAGCAATAGCTGTATATTATTTATTTACTTATTTATTTCACAATAAATGTAATTTACAATTTACACCAACCAACCAAGGGGATTCTCTCGCCAACTGCAAATTGCATCTTAGTACTGCCAAAAACCTTCGTCGACGCGCTTATCGGGGGGACAATTGCACTACTTTCATCGATCTAGAACTTTGAAGTTCACCGGAGTGTTATCGCCGACGGCGAAGTAGTGTGAAGTTGTTATAACAAATATTATAATATCAACTTTTAAAAGTTTTTTGCTAACCGCACCACGTTACGGTGGTACTGAATACCGACGGTGATACCTTAACAACAGTAGCTGTCTATTCTGTCGACAACGCGTTGGTGACGCCGGTTTTTTTTTTCGTGGCTTGTGAATTAAATTAGTCTTTGATCATAAAGTCTGCGACTCAATAACCAGCTAAGCCTGTCATCAGGCCTTTAAGCAACAGTAACTTTTCAGTAATGTTTCCGACAACCGCAGTAAGGGGCGTAAAAATTGTTCGACATGCTGGTCTAATGATGCATGTGACTCTCACACAAAGCCAGCCTAAAAACCGCCTAAAACTGTCAGCCGTAGACGTAAGTTCTAAATGGATATATAATAATAATAAAACTAAGAGATTTTATCTATCAAATCTATTGTTGATTCACGAAAGATTCTCTTATTGATAAATTCGGGAACATACCATTCTTATGTCATCGTGGAGCAATTGACATAAATGTACCTAATTATAAGTACAATAACATCGCACATGTTTCAATAAAAAAGACTATAACAATTCAGACATTGAAATATAATGTAGTATGTATTTAATTAGACTGAAAGTAAACTAATAAATGTATGTGTACAAATTGATACCTATATAGGCATATGAAATTATGAGTACTAATTCCGAATTTCAAATTATATTTGATTATCTGAGGACAACTTAATTCAAGTTTTTATAAACTCTTATAAATTGATGTGGTCAGTTGTTCAGTTTCAGCCGAATTGAAGAGAATACTAAGCTACATCCTGTTTGTACACCGTAGGTACATACCGTTTGGCTTAGTACCTATAGCTAATATTTTCAACGGGTTTTTAACTTGCTGAGGCGTACGGAACAGTTGTCTTTTTTCTACTTAATAATAATAAACAAACTTGAGTGAATTATTTTCTGGTTGGCCTGCCGGTCAATGATAATGCAATTACAAATAGTAGGTATACCACTGTATACCCCCTGTATATGTACGATTAATTGTATTAACCATTGCTTAATGTATTAGTTAATTTATTTGTTGCTTCCTTAAAAGTAATTTTTTTGAATATTGCGTATTTTTGAATATTTCCGTGCTAGCGGACGATTGATTCATTTTTGCATACTAGGCTAGAGATACAAACATATTCTATACATGCAAAACATACATGTATACCGTAGATTGTATAATTATACAATGTTATGCTCCTTATGTGCATGCCTCAACAACGGGGTTCCGCCTCCAAAGTAACCAGACATTATCACTATGACAAAATTATACTCAACAAATGAGCGGTAAACTTTGCCATCAAGTGATGTTGTAAAATAAGACAAACAATAATGTATTTATTATTTATTTATTTCAACAAACAAGTACAATTGCATGATTTACACGTCTGTCAAACTGCAAAGCAGTTTGTCGCCAGTAGTTCTCGTGGATTACAATATACGAGTACGTACTCTCAACGTACTTATTTTTTACTTACTTGTTTTTAATGTTGCAGGTGTCAGTTCTAGGACGGAGGTACACTTAGGGTATTGTGGTTTGATTTTATTATATTCAAGTCTTACGACTGCGGTCCGCCTATATGTATATCTGTCATCCTATAAACTTAACAATGAGATTGTTTCTTAATGGCCTCTACCCATAATTTTTTTTAACATTGAGTAATTTTATTTTGGGTATTATATACTTAACTAATCACACTATCGTTACCGGATTGAAGTCCGGATATTGTTTCACTTATAAAAACATCCCAACTGCTTACGCATATTACTGCATATGTGATGGAATACAGTAGTTTGCGTATCGTCAATTCGCCACGAAAACAATTTTATCCTTACAATACTTTGTAATCGAATTTCCCTTATTGTTTCACACAAGTTTTAATTCTACAGATCATAAGGTTACCGCAGTTCACCCAGGTCCTTGCTAATTGGTCAAATCAGCATAGACAAATAAGGATTATATTTTATATATTTTTCTATAGAAAATATTTTCATTGCGGCCTACTACTTAAATACTAATTAATTTAGAACATAATAATATCCAATGTTATTCAATTTAGTATTTTTTACAGCACATATATTTCATGTGATTTTCGGCCGCAAAACTCTAAAAGAAGTCAATACATTGATTTCGTTTTTTATACAGGACTGGTGGTGGATGCTCTGTGTGTTCCACTACACTTACAAAATCTCTGATAACAATTATAGATCAGTGTTTTTTGTGTTAACAATCTGTTCAAATTGTTGTATGGGAAAAATGGAAAATCTACTTTATCAATGGATGGATTTTAGTGGCCTCAAACCACTTTCGGATTATTGCCTTTCAAATGAAACCATTTTAAGGCATATCGGTTGGATGGTTTCACAGTCTATAGAGAACATCCGTATAAACGTTTTATGTTTTTATATACATATATAGATAGATAATGTTTTAATTAAAACAGTGTTTTTATAGATACTTTTTATTCCTACTTACAGGTTTGGAATTACTTGTGGTTGGCGACATAGTTGCTGCTTTCGTTACTACACTCGCTGTAGTAGTGTGACCAAAAGCTACAAAAAAATGGATCTTTCGGGAAAGAACAAATTTCAGTCAAGACAATTATCATCAAATTACTTACTCTCTTAATACTGGCAAGGGTTACATAGAAAGGATATCATATATATTATCGATAATATTGCCAAATCTATATTTACCTCATTTAAGTAATTTACTTATTATCCTTAAAATATTTTAATGAATATTTTACATAAAAATTTCAGAATTCAGTGGATATTCCACTTTATTCGGTTAACATTACACTCGTCATGTTCATAGCAAATACAGTTAACTACTTATCAGTTGCATAATTACCGAGTGTGTTATATATACGGTATTACATAAGTATATACTGTTGTCACCAATATATTGTTCAATAGATTGAAATTAAAGAGTAAAATATTGCTATCATTATTACAATTAAAAATAATGATAAGCTAATAACATCATTAGTTTCACGACTACCTTCTCTAAACGTCTACAAGTATTGCTATGCTAATATCGAGAACGAAACTCGAAGAATAATTGATGATTAAACGAACTTACCTGTAAGTGAAGTTCAATCCCAATTATTCGAGAGCTTCGTTCGAAGATATTAGCATCCCTCCCTCCCTAGTGTAAATGTCATATACACTACACCCCTAGTCGTGAAACATGAAACAGCTCAGCAAATCTCTGAACTGAATGACGAACCGAGGAGGAGAGCGCCCCAGCTAAGTGAGGTTTTACAAATCTACCCTACAAAAATTGATAATTTCATGTTTTATTTTTTATCTACCTCTAAAATTCAGTGCGAAATGGCGGGCGGTACGTGGCTACTACAAGTATTGCTATGCTAATATCTTCGAACGAAGCTCTCGAATAATTGGGATTGAACTTCACTTACAGGTAAGTTCGTTTAATCATCAATTATACTGACTATAATTTTATGACTACTCATATTACTACACTTTATTTTATAGTACGATATGAATCGCCTGAACCGCGCAATAGCTTGGTATAATGCGATCCGTGAAGGTAGTCATGAGACTGAAGTTGCGCTTATTGAGAAAGAGATATCAGCAATAGACAACCTTCTCGGCAGAGGTGTCGAGGAATTAACATGGAATGATGACTGTAGGTATCCATACATTATTACATATTGGGTTAATGCGTATCTGCTGCATTACATGACAATGTTTTTCATACAATTATGATTAAAATTATACATTTTTCAATACAGTCACTGAGTGGATGGCAGAAGTTTATGCAGCTATTAACACACTCCAAGAGCGGGTACTCACTGCTCAAAATAACATGAAACGTGGGCTTAGTAATATTGCGGCTTGGGGCGACAAGCCACTTCATAATCGTAAGGAAAACCCAGAAAAATTGGAGCTTTTAGCAGTTAATGAACGTCGGTCCAGATTTTCGCACAGGTGACTCACGATAACGATTATATTAGGTTATTCTCCAATATCTGTTTCATACATATATTATTATGTAATTAAACATTTCAGGCGTCAAAAAATTCTTGAAAGCCATGCAGAATTTGAGCAAATATTAAGTCACAATTATAATTTGTTCTTCAACATCAAAGAAGAAGAAGAGGTAACATAGAATGCATACTCTATCGATCTTAACGCGTAATTATTATTCCTTATAGAGATACAATACAATACAATACAAAACTCTTTATTGCACACCAATATAAGAAAATACATGCAGATAACATAATATACAATGTATAGCACACAATAGGTGATCTTATCGCTAAAAGCGATCTCTTCCAGATAACCCAAAGTGGAAAACTTATCTAAGTAGACAGATAAATGGTAAAGGTGTACAAGCACAACTAACATACGTAAATATGATGTTCATGAGGTCTGCGAAACTAGCACTAAATGAAAAAAAAAAGAAAAAGAAAGAGTAAAAAATAAAAATAAAATCTAGTAAAAAATAAAATAAAATAAGATCTCGTCTCATGCGCAATAACTTAAACGAGAAAAACTAAATATAATTTTTGTGTTTAAAACGTTTGTCTGGCAAATAGTAAAAATTTATTTCCAAGGATATATTTGTGATATTTAAATGATTCTTTTAAGTATTCAAGTTCGTTCTCATTCAAATTCACAATTTTTCAATATTGCACATAGAAGTACATACACAAGAACGGGTCATACGAACTTACTAATATACTGTTATTAATAAACTAATTAACTATTGGCCTGAACGAAAAAAAATATTTTCTTTTATTTTAGTCAGACGAAGAAGAGGAAGAACTGGAAGAAGTAGATGAAGCAACACTTGACGATGAGGAGAAAGCATTACGTGCAAATAAACTACAAGAGATAATGCAACGGCGTGAAGAAAGACGGTTGATTAAGGAAGAAAGACAACGTGAAAAAGATGAAATTGCTCAAGCGAAATTTGAACGACGAGAAGCAAGAAGATTAAAGAGAGAAGCCAAAGAAGCTGAAAGAAAAGAGCGCCAAGCACGTAGAGATGCAGGTAATGAAAAAAATTGTTTCATTATTATTTTTGGTCAAAATTTGAGTCATTATTAATGTATTAGGGAATCAATTATTTCACTGAATATCTGGACATATTAGTATAATGAACAATAATTCTACATCTTCAGGTGAAGATGTAGAATCACCAGTTGAAGAAGAAGAGCAAGAGTTAGATCCCGAAGAACTTGCTGATATAGAGGCTGAAAGAATAGAAATGGAGGAGGAAGCGTTCAGAGCAGCCCGTTGGCCAGCTTATGTGCAATATGTGGATTCATTGGTAAGTTAAATGTTACGTTGAATTGTAAGTTTTTTGAAACTTGAACTATTAAACAAAAATGATTGACTTATAAAAAATATACGTGAAATATTTCAAATGATTAATTTTTATTCATTTATAGGTATCACGTCAAGTAATGAAAGCAGTCCAGTCTAGTCTTGATTTGTTTGAGAAACAAACGGATTTAGAAAAGGGGCCCAGAGTAGCCTTTATGGAGATTATAGCTGAGCTCAAGGATCCAGGTATTCCTATTTTTCATCCCATGTTTTGTAATGGATTATATTTTAGTCTAACATCAGTATTTAAAATGAGTTATTGATATTTTTTAGATATTTACTTCTCGCCATCACTGGACCTTGATGATCCTGGTGGCCTTTATGATACTCTCAGAGAAATGATGAAAGATATGTTTTTGCAAGCGACGATGTTTCCGCGGATTGATCCTTTGATTCCGCTTGCTACATATGAAGGTAACGCTAAAAAATTATGATTCTATAATTTCAATTTCAAATGACGTTTTTAAAACATCCAAAATTACATGCAGATGATATAGCTGCGGAGGAAGAAATGATTGACTTGTACCATGAGATTTTAAAACGAGTAGAAAACAGCATAAATGATGTTGTTTCCTATGCTTCGGTAAGTAACATTTTAGATTACATTTCTTAAGATGAAATTAGAACTGAGCATTCTAAATTTATTTTTGTAGAAATATGAAAAATACACACCTCTCTGGATGGAAGATAGGCAGGAAGTTTTGGCAGGCTTTTTAAAGTATGGACGAGTAATTCCTCCGGAGGAGTTTGACAAATATAAATATGAATATGGTTGCGATCCACCTGATGGAAAACCAACGCTTGAAGAGTATCAGAAAGAGGTACTAATCACGTAAAACTAATATATTAGCATTGCCATAATATCCTTTTCAAATACTTTACAATACAAAGGATTTTCTTACCCTTACAGATAGACAAATTTAACACCCTATATGATGAAGTGGCAGCTTTACCATCAGATTACTTATGTAATGGTTGGTTAAAACTCGACTTGAAGCGCCTTAACCAAGCAATCATGAATATTATTTGCAAATGGAGTAATCTTTATAAGCAAAATTTGAAAGACCACGTTCAGACCAGGCAAGTATAGAAATAAAGAACTTCGATTATAATTTTTTGGATGTTCTTGTATTATTGATTTAATAATAGTAAAATAAGCCATACATATATCGTCACAACAGGAAAATACAAAAGGCCTACTTTAACACTAATTGGGTTTGTCGAATTTTAGTTTGGACGATCTTGAAAAGTTTATAGCTTACGCGGTTAAGGAATTATCTGTGGAGCTAGGTGATGATGATTATGAAGGATTGTTGAAAGTAATGGGCGTACTTAATGAGGTCAAAGCGAAAATGGACGCTGGCACAGAGCTGATGTTTGAGCCATTGCGTGATATTATATACGTTCTGAAGGAATATGGAGTGGATTTCCCTGAAGAGACGTACGAGCAGGTGAACTTACTGAATGATATTATTGATTACTAGGTATCTGCGCAAACTGAATGTAACAAGTGATTATTTTAAAGTACTTATTAAAGTATTACAAAAAACCTATTTGTCGTAATGACATAAAATTTTGTCAATGTAATTTGTTTAATCATTCATGCTAACTGAAAATGGGAATAGGAACCATCAGCAGCTCATCAATACTCGGTAAAAATATTGGTAAGAGTAATCGGTAAGGTCACAATTCTGTCGCTTTATGCACTATTTGCAATATTGCCGCTGCGTTGCTAGCATTTGCTATATCTTGAGCATGCTCTCTTTCCCCCCATAGGACAACTGGTATGTAGGTATATTTAATAAAATATCACTTGACCATTAGTTCTACTAACTACTTGTGGTGTGTTGTATAGCTGGATGTTTTGCCTGAAAAATGGAGAAACCTAGTGAAGCTGGCAACGGTAATGAAGAACAATGTCGCGCCTTTGCAAGCTGCTCAAGCAGCACTTATTGCTAAGCGTGTAGCGCTTATTAATCTACGACTTACGATGTACAGAGATCAATTTAAGCTCAAAGAGGTTAGTTCAGGTTTTGATGTTTGCCGTATGTTATTCCACATTATGTTGAACGTACATTTCTAATTATTTGCATTTATAGATGTTCTTAGAGTCCTGTAAAGAGCCATATCGACAAATCGACACCGTGCATCAGGAATTAATACAGTTTGAAGATATCGTAAGTGGTTTGAAAAAATCCTGCGGATTATTTGATATTCAGCCACCGGATGAGAAAAATTTGAAGCAATGTAGAAGAGAACTGAAACTAATCAAAGTAATATAATTATTTTAAGTTTCAATAAGGAATTTATACTGTAGTCTATAGCGCTTGAAGATATAACTGAATAATTTTATGATTCAGCAATTATGGGACTATTACTACCTCGTGATGGGTACTATCGAGTTCTGGAAGAAATCTCCTTGGAAGAAAATCGATGCTGATGGTATGGACCAAGAGTGCAAGCGTTTCACTAAAGACATGCGACAACTTGACAAAGATATGAGGGTTTGGTAAGTTTATTTCAAACCTTTTGAACTTGAACACTTGTGTTCTGGGGTGTAAGGGACTCTATCCATTTTTGGGTCCAAGTGAACCTTACCTGCTTGTGGTATACCATGCTGACTAACAAACGGGGCAATGGCGCCAGGACCGATCTGATGAATTAAACCGTTTAAGCGATATAGCTTTCTTGTAGAGGATAATGATCTTTTCTTCTTCTGAATTAAACTTTGATACCTATTTAATATGACCTAATAATATTTCGATTGCAAAATTTGATTGGCCAATTGAAACCGGCGTCGCCGTTTCTTTCTTGGCCGATATAGATATGGTTTTCATGCGCTTTTAACAGTTATTAACATAAAAAAAAATCTTATCATTGTGTAATATAATTATGAATCTGTAAAAAATTTTAGGGAACCATATTTGTCGATAGAGGCAACAATTAAGAACTTGATGACATCTTTGCGAGCAGTAACTGATTTGCAAAATCCAGCTATTAAAGATAGGCATTGGATCGAATTGATGATGGCGACTAAGGTATGTACTTAAACACTTTTTATTTGTATAAAGGTAAATCTTTCATTGCAAAATTTGTAGAATGAGTTTATCATGTACCTAACTGTCATGTTGATGTTGTTTTTATTGTTTAGAAAGCTGCACATTCACACATTTTGTCCATAAAAACGAATCATGCTCATGTCATTCCATTTCTACCGAAGCATATTGTAAGGAATTGTGTTTCACTAAATGAGATTATTCAGGACTTTAAGTCTTTAGATGAATTGACAAAATCTACAGAAGGTGTCAAATTGTTGACTAATGAAGATGCAGATACGAAAGTTAAGCATTATTTACAAACACAAGATTTCAGAAGACCAAAGCATCTGGAATGCGAAAGTGGGCGTAAAATAATGAAGTTAAGCAGATCATATTCTTTAAAAGAGATGAGAGTACAAGGACTAAAAGTGTTGCCGATTATAGAGTCATCTCCGCAGAAAACATCTAACTATCCTTTGATTCTATCAGAGTTCATTCTTTAATAGTACTTACTCATTTAAGTTGTGGTTTAACTCATTTTGTAAATAGTGTAGCTAAATTCAGTAAAATGATCGAATAAAGTTTGTAGGTAAGTAAATGTAAGTAAAATTAATGAGGCATACATTTAACGGTAAAAATACCATTGTGATTAGAATTCTTAAAATGTTTTAGGTGAAGTTCCATATTGATGACGACACAACTTTAGCAGACTTATTGGCACTGAATCTTCATAAGTATGAAGAGGAAGTTAAAACAATTGTTGATAAATCTGTTAAAGAAGCAGCAATGGAGAAAACACTCAAGTGTGTATATTTGTTGTTTATATTTTTATAAAATATGGATTGCTTAAAGATGTCGGAATATTACACAGTGTTTTGCTTTAGGGAACTGGAGGCAACATGGGCTATAATGGAGTTCGAATACACAACTCATGATCGAACTGGAATTAAATTGCCGAAAGCTAGTGAAGAGTTGGTGGAGACTCTTGAAGATAATCAGGTACTTTGCGTTTCCTATTTCATTATGTTTAGAAATATGTTAAAAGTTATCACTTATCACTTATTTTATGCGATTGATTGGCCACGAAATCTTAATTTAATGTAAAAAAATATTTTAGAACCAAGTTCAAACCATGATGTCGTCGAAGTTTATTGGTTTTTATGAAGCGGAAGTGACGGCGTGGCAGAAGAAATTAGGAACAGCAGATGCTGTTATTGCAATCTGGTTTGAAGTACAGCGCAAGTGGCAGTACCTTGAGAGTATTTTCGTCGGATCTGATGATATTCGCGCCCAGTTGCCTGAAGATTCTAAAAGATTCGATAATATTGATAAGACTTTCAAGGTAAGAAAAACTTGTGATGATGGCGAGACATTGTTTAATATGTTTTTATGATAACCGAATGATTGATTCCAGGAACTTTTGAGAGATATTGCCGCAACTCCTAATGTGGTTCAAGCTACAAACAAACCAGGCTTATTAGACAAACTGGAGGAGCTTATGAGAGCACTTAATCTCTGCGAGAAAGCACTTAACGATTACTTAGAAACAAAACGATTAGCGTATCCTCGTTTCTATTTTGTATCTTCTGCAGATTTACTTGGTTAGTGTCCATAATATAGAAAACAGTGGGTATGTTATGTGTCATGAAAATGTTGTTCGGTATTTCATTTGGATTCCAGATATATTGTCCAACGGTAACAATCCACCAGCCGTCTGTCGGCATCTTACTAAGTTATATGATAATTTGGCAAAGTTAGTGTTCCCAAAGGCTGGCAGCAAGCAAGCTATTGAGATGATATCCAAGGAAAATGAGGAACATGTGCCATTCAAGGCACCTTGTTGTGATTGTACTGGAAAGGTAATTAATAAAACTAAGGTATTGTTCCAAGTATATGGTTCGAAGCTGTGCTTCGATCCAATAGATGGCGGTATAGCTTGTCGTGTACTTTCTAAGCATTTTCACTAACAAAGATATACCTATTTTCAATAGTGGATTTCTTATGGATCAAGGAAATAATTTTTCATAAAATAATTATTTAACAACTCCCAGGACAGTGTATAATATAATCAATTAATAATCATTAAATTCTTTGTAACGTATCCAGGTGGAGGTATGGCTCAATCGTGTGACAGATTGCATGAGATATACATTGCGAGATATATTTGAACACAGCGTTAAGTCTTACGAGGATAAGCCTCGAGACGAATGGGTGTTCGATTGGCCCGCACAACCAGCCTTAGTGGGCACGCAAATTTGGTGGACCACTGAAACCAATCAAGCTTTTGAAAAGCTGGAGGAAGGTAAACATGCTCTATACAAACATATTCCGGTATGATTTGGTGAAGCGTAACATTGTTTGTGTCGTTGTGGTGTATCTAAATTAGTGTGCATTCGAAATAATTATTTGGAAAAAATATTCTATTCCTACTCCTGGGGATCAAAGTTTCAAATTTCTTGTGATATCAAAACGTATAAAAATTTTTTTGGAAAGTTCTATAGATTGCTAAAATGGAGTAATATTAGAGTTTCAAGATTCACAGCCCCTGTATCAATATGACAAAATCACTTAATTAGAATTTTCTATGAAATTAAAGTAACTTTAATACTTAAAATAATATCTCTCTCATTAATAGGATATGAAAATGCTTTAAAGGACTATCAGAAAAAGCAAATAGCACAGTTGAATGCACTTATTGTACTTCTGCTTGGTGATTTAACTGTTGGAGATCGACAGAAGATTATGACAATTTGCACCATTGACGTGCACTCGAGAGATGTTGTTGCGAAACTTATTGTAGCTAAAGTGGAAACCTCAAATGCATTCCAGTGGCAGAGTCAGTTAAGGCAAGTTAGATTTATATGCCGTGGCTTACACACTTGCTTAACTACGCTTAATTCCAGAAGAATAAAATTCAAGTACCTTCTGCACATTAACTGCTGTTTATTAATTTTAGGCACCGCTGGGATTTGAAAGTAAACAATTGTTTCGCTAACATTTGCGACGCGCAATTTCTGTATGACTACGAATATTTAGGTAATACTCCTCGGCTCGTAATTACACCCTTGACAGATCGTTGTTATATCACACTCACCCAGGTATTTATGAGTTTGGTACTTGGAGAAGGTGCTGAAAATTTAAGACTTTTACCTATTTTTATAATACTTTTTACTTTTATTTTCCAGAGTCTTCATTTAGTCATGGGTGGAGCACCAGCAGGTCCAGCCGGTACTGGCAAGACAGAAACTACGAAGGATTTGGGCAGAGCGCTTGGCATCATGGTTTATGTGTTCAATTGCTCTGAACAAATGGATTATAAGTCATGCGGGAATATCTATAAAGGTTTATTAAACATTTTGTAGTAAACTTCAGACTTTGTTCTAACAGCTCAGACAAAATCAGAAGTTAACGTTACAATTGTAACGAACGAAAACGACACAAATTTCATAATACTAGTACTAAATAGCAACTAGAGGCCTGCTCACGAATAAGAATTCTGAAGTTAACCCAGTATTTTATTCTAGGCTTAGCACAGACTGGCGCATGGGGATGCTTTGACGAATTCAACAGAATTTCCGTGGAAGTATTGTCCGTAGTGTCAGTTCAAGTGAAAAGTGTGCTGGACGCAATCAAAGCTAAAAAGAAAAAGTTTGACTTTATGGGAGAAATTATCTCGCTCATTCCTACCATTGGAATGTTCATCACTATGAACCCAGGTTATGCGGGCAGAACCGAGTTACCAGAGAACTTGAAGGCTTTATTCCGGTGATTACTTGCATTGAATGATTAAAATCTTAAAATAAATGGGGACGACATATTAAGTTTTGCGAAATAACCTGTTTTTTCTGCTTTTGTTTACTTAAGTTACATATATTGTTAATGTATTTTTTATTTGGTGTTGTCGACAGGCCTTGCGCTATGGTAGTGCCAGACTTCGAACTGATTTGCGAGATCATGTTGGTGGCCGAAGGCTTCCAGGAAGCCCGTCTCCTGGCCCGAAAATTCATCACTCTCTACATGTTGTGCCGAGAGTTGCTATCAAAGCAGGATCACTACGATTGGGGTCTTAGAGCTATCAAATCTGTACTTGTCGTTGCTGGTTCTCTCAAGGTTAATGAATATTTTTGTAACAACTGATTTTGGCTTCATAAGTTAAAGACCTAATTAGGCAAATTTTAGGTCACGATTTTACTCTTTTTTTCAATCATTCCTGTTTAATATCGGCGCAATTTATATTAAGCTACTTATCATTAGTACTTCACTGGTCATCAACGTTCAGGTGATGTGGCTTTATTGTGGTACTTGCAAGTTCTTTGTATTTTGATATGTCGCACCATCAAATCTCCTATTTTTCAACTGTCATAATCCACATAAATACACACAGCGAGGCGATCGCCTACGACCTGAAGACCAAGTATTGATGAGAGCGTTACGAGACTTTAACATACCTAAAATTGTAACCGACGATATGCCTGTCTTCATGGGTCTCATAGGAGACCTTTTCCCTGCACTTGACGTACCGAGGAAACGGGATTTAGATTTCGAAAAAAGTCTTGTCGCAGGCGCTATCTCCATGAAACTGCAACCGGAGCCTGGATTTATTTTGAAGGTGATAAATTGATTATACAGAGTGTATCTTTATTTAAGAAGATAAATGTCAAGAGAGTTGCTTTAATTCATAATATTATTCACAGTAGACATTTTTTATAATACGTTACATGGTATACTTTTCACTTCTTTATTGACAAGGCCTGAAAACTTCACTGCACTGGTTTAAGTACTTCAGAGGAGCAAGTTCTGGAAGGCCAAATTCAACTGCTTTACTATATCCCCTGTGATAAACTCTTTAGTTTTTTATTAACTGGATCGATTACAATATGTTTAATTTATAGTAATAATATTCCATATTATTTCTAGATGGTCCAATTGGTTGAGTTGTTTGCTGTCAGACATTCAGTATTCATAGATGGATTCGCAGGAACTGGAAAGTCCATGGTGTGGCAATGTTTGAATAAAACATACCACATGCTAAAGATGAAGCCGTTTTATAATGACCTGGATCCCAAGGCAGTGACTAATGACGAACTGTTCGGTATCATCAATCCCGCTACCAGAGAATGGAAAGATGGTCTGTTTTCCACTATTATGAGAGATATGGCAAATATGCCAGGAGATGGGCCTAAATGGATTGTGCTAGATGGAGATATTGATCCTATGTGGATTGAAAGTTTAAATACTTTGATGGACGATAATAAGGTGTTGACGTTAGCCAGTAATGAACGTATTGCCTTAACGAAGTCTATGCGATTGCTGTTTGAGATTGCAAACTTACGCACTGCTACCCCAGCCACTGTGTCGCGAGCTGGCATTTTATATATTAACCCTCAGGATTTAGGGTGGAATCCGTAAGTTTTATTTTTCAAAAATAACATTTAATCCATGTCAGAATATTTAATCAAACTTATAATAATACACATAGAGCTGTAAATTTTTCAAATGATGGAAACACCATCATAAAGGAAATATAAAAATTCCCCATCGATCCCACTTCTGAAAAAACACGTTTTCTAAGTTTTATTAGTTTCCTTGGAAAATAATTGTGGTGTATGTTTACAGATTTGTGGCTTCATGGATAGATACGACACGTGATGATGAGTCTGAAAAAGCAATGCTAACAGTTTTATTTGACAAGTACATTCCTCCATTATTGGAGTCCTGTAAGAAGTACAAACGTATCACACCTCTAACAGAATTGCAGCAAATTCAACTAACTTGCTATTTGCTTGAATGCTTCTTAAATAAGACCTTGTTGCCTACTGATTGTCCGAAGGAGTGGTAAGTGGTAAACAGACAAATTATAAATTAATGACAAATAACTATTGTTCTATTTATGAACGTGTCACAATATAATTTACTTTATTAATTACCTGTAAATTGAGATTTGAACAGATTCAACTATATCTGAGAGTATTAGAAATTCTTTACTCAGCGTTGATATAATAAAATATTTTATTTGATTTGTTGGCCAACATTGATTTGCCCTGAGACAATATTATTTGGGTTACAAATTGTAAGATGACGACGCTTAATTATGTTGATAACGATCTGTGTCTACTTTAAGGTACGAAATGTATTTCGTGTTTTCCGTCATCTGGGGCTTCGGTTCTGGGCTCTTCCAAGATCAATTGGTTGACTGGAGAAACGAATTTAGTAAATGGTTCTGCAATGAATTCAAGCAGATCAAGTTTCCATCTACTGGGAATGTGTTTAGCTTCTTTATCGATCCAGAGACCAAGAAATTTTTGCCCTGGGCTGAGAGGGTTGAAGCTTTTGAATTAGATCCTGACTTACCATTGCAGGTACCTAAGTTATCGAGAATTTATATGAAAGTATAAGTTGTGTCGAATTCCTGACAATTTAAATTTTTTAATACTTTAAGTAATTTTAATTGTTCAATAACAAAAAATACATGTGGAATAAAACTGTTGAATGACCAAACAATCGAGAAGTCTGTAATAAATAATGATTGGTTGTTACTTTTATATTACATTAAAAATTTAACACGTGCAATGGCTTCAATTCCAGTCTTGCCTTGTATCGACATCAGAGACTACCCGAATCAGATTCTTTATGGATCTGCTGATAGCGAAACAGAAACCTGTGATGTTGGTAGGCAGCGCTGGCAGTGGGAAGACTGTCAGTGTGGCAGCCAAATTGAACGCATTATCAGACTCTTTTGCTATCACAAATGCACCTTTGAATTTCTATACAACGTCCGGTAAGGGAGTTTTGAGGATACATAAGATACGAAATTGTTCACTGATATTTAAAGAAACTACTAAATACTAAAGGATAAAATTATTACAGAGATGTTACAAAAAGTATTAGAAAAGCCTCTAGAAAAGAAGTCTGGCCGAAATTTCGGTCCACCGGGCAGTAAATTTATGATTTACTTCGTGGATGATCTAAACATGCCTGAAGTAGATATATATTTTACCGTCCAGCCGCATACCCTGATTCGGCAGTTTATGGATTACAAACATTGGTAAGTAGTTGCTCAGTATTTTCAAAATGTTTGTTTTACCATGATTGCATATAATGACAAAGTTTATATTTTAGGTATGACAGACAAAAGTTATCATTGAAGGACATATCAAATTGCATGTTTGTATCTTCTATGAATCCCACAGCTGGGTCATTTACAATCGATCCTAGGTTACAGAGACACTTTTGTACTTTCGCAGTAAGGTAAGAATATATTTCAATTTGTAATTTGACATAGTATCCTTTCATGCCTATATTTACTATCAACAAACTATCTAATATTTTTATTTTTAGTTTTCCTGCCTTGGACGCTTGCTTCCATATCTATAAACAAATCCTAACCCAGCACTTAGGGAATCCTCTAAATAAATTCAGCATAGTTGTGCAACGATATGCTGAACCATTAGTGAATGCGGCCCTAGCCCTTCACAATAAACTTGCATCTTCATTTTTGCCTACCGCTATCAAGTTCCATTACATATTCAATCTTCGGGACTTGTCTAACATATTTCAAGTAAGTATGGGAATTATTACTTGTCAATCACTTTCATACGAAAAATATTATGTATGTCTGTGTATAAGTATAGACGATTATGACGGGTATAGACCTATCACACGTTTTTATTTGGTTTCACAAGTTTAATTTCAATTATAGAATAGTAAGATTTGCGTGCTCTTTAAATGTTTCAGGGCATTTTGTTCACTACGGGAGACGCTATAAAGCAGCAATCTGAACTGATCAGGCTGTGGATGCACGAGGCAACACGGGTGTACTCCGACAAGCTCGTCGACTCTGTAGATAATGAAAACTTTAGCAAACTTATAACTGAGGTCATAAAAAAGAACTGCGAGGTAAACAGTGACAAACCTATGAAAAATAAGCTAGATGATAAAATCCATCAAGTCTTATTGTGGTTTCCTTTCGAGTCACTCAAAATTCTTTTGATAACATAATTATTCTTCTTTCTGTATGGCATTCTCCATCTTCAATTAAGCTTTTATTATGGGTTTGATCCTTTAAAATTATAACTACTTTTAGGATTATGATGAGAATGTTGTCTTCGAAAAGCCTTTGATCTACTGCCACTTTGCTGAAGGAATAGGCGACCCCAAATATTTCCCTATAAGGGACTGGCCACAAATAAAAAGACTGTTGGATGAATCACTGTCTTCTTATAATGACCTTGTTGCAAGCATGAATTTGGTGCTCTTTGAGGATGCCATGTATCATATTTGCAGGTTACTTAATCTTTTATTAAATGTTTTTCCTTCATTATTAACTAAACTAAACTACTTTAATACAATAAAATTTGTAAATTACAGAATTAATCGTATTCTGGAAGCACCCAGAGGAAATGCTTTGTTGGTAGGTGTCGGTGGTTCTGGAAAACAATCGTTATCGAGGCTTTCCGCTTTTATCTCATCGCTAGAGGTATTCCAGATTCAACTTCGCAAAGGATACAGCATCAACGATCTTAAGGTTGATTTGGGTACGTTGAAATAAGAATTTTACACCTTAAAATTGGAAACGTACCTACATTTCCATTACTCCAAAGTATGGTTTGACACTAAAAACTTAATTCATCGTTACAGCTGCTCTGTACATTAAGGCAGGACTCAAAAACATTGGCAATGTTTTCCTTATGACCGATGCGCAAGTGGCTGAAGAAAGATTCCTCGTACTTATTAACGATTTACTGGCATCTGGTGAAATACCAGAGTTGTTAGCTGATGACGAAGTTGAGAATATCATAAACGGAGTCAGAGGAGAGGTATTTTTCAGAGTAGTTTTAAAATCTCCTATTTCAATCATGTTAGTCGGCGTAAGTAATAATAAACTAATTTTAAGCGTCACAAATTACATTTGTCAAAAGCAATTATTTATGATTGTTTTAGTTTAATTGAAAATTAACATTTTGTTAAAATTTCTAGACGAAAGCCTCTGGTGTTCCCGATACAAGAGAAAACTGTTGGCGATTCTTTATCAATAGAGTCCGAACTATGTTGAAGGTGAGCACATTTTAAATTATATAAATTAGAAATTGTTTCTACTTAAATATTATTGTGAATATTTGACGTTGTAGGTAGTATTATGCTTTTCGCCCGTGGGTGCAACACTTCGAATAAGAGCAAGAAAGTTCCCATCTATTGTAAACTGCACTGCAATCAACTGGTTCCATGAGTGGCCACGGGAGGCGCTTCGTTCTGTGTCTAAGAGGTTCATTTCTGAAGTAGAGGCTCTACCGGTAAGCACGCAGTAAAATCAATGAAAAAAATATTTATCTTTGATTTTGTATTCAACGGAATCTGTCATTGAATTATAAAACAAAAGCGGCTAAGCGCGAGTCGGACTCACCCATGAAGGGTTCCGTAGCAGCAAGTAACATAATATAAAAGTTTTGTAGTTCGTTGTAACTTTGATCGATGTTTTTTGCGGTTTACGATTTATGACGTATTAAAAAAAACTACTGACTAGATCTCGTTCAAACCAATTTTCGGTGGAAGTTTGCATGGTAATGTACATCATATATTTTTTTTAGTTTTATCATTCTCTTATTTTAGAAGTTACAGGGGGGGGACACACATTTTACCACTTCGGAAGTGTCTTTTGCGCAAACTATTCAGCTTAGAAAAAAATGATATTAGAAACCTCAATATAATTTTTGAAGACCTATCTATAGATACCCTACACGTATGGGTTTGATGAAAAAAAAATTTTTGAGTTTCAGTTCTAAGTATGGGGAACCCCCTTTATTTTTTGTATTTTTTCGATTTTTGTGTGAAAATCTTAATGCGGTTCACAGAATACATCTACTTACTAAATTTCAACAGTATAGTTCTTATAGTTTCGAAAAAAAGTGGCTGTGACATATGGACGGACAGACAGACAGACATGACGAATACATAAGGGTTCCGTTTTTTTGCCATTTGGCTACGGAACTCTAAAAATGTGTTACATAAATAATATGTAATAATTGTTTGGTACCTACATTTTTCATGTAGATAGCTGACTAATGATTAGACTTATTCATCCGTTACCGTCGCCCATTGACATTTCCTATGTATTAGTACCGTTTCATTAATTGTGATCGAAGCCCCGTTATACTCCAATAGTGCTGAAATATTACGTGGTTCACAGTAGTATTTTTTGTTCACAGGTGGATTTAGTAGATCCCGTCGCGAACTTTATGTCCCACGTACACCAGAGCGTGAATCAAATGTCCGCCGTGTACTTCCAAAATGAACGTAGATATAATTACACCACGCCGAAGACTTTCCTCGAACAAATTGCATTGTACAGCAAACTCCTTACGGAGAAAACAAAGAACCTTAAAATGATGATAACGAGGCTGGAGAATGGTTTAGAGAAATTAGCATCTTGTGCGGCTGATGTTGCTGTTTTGAAGGTTTTGTTAACTAATGCCAAATGATTCTTAGTTGAATGAAATCTGATATTTGTGTGTGATATAGACATGATTAAAGTATTTGTCATTGATGATTTTCCCTTTCCTCAGGTAACACTTGCAGAACAAGAAGTGATTTTAAAAGTAAAAAATAAGGCTGCCGAAGAACTTATTGAAGTTGTCGGAGCTGAAAGTGACAAAGTATCAAAGGAAAAAGCATTTGGTAAATAAAATGCCTGATAAAAATTATACCTATATGCAACTCGTTTTCTCAAGTGACAATCAGAAGGCTGATAACAGGAAAAAGGCTTAACTGATTGTTACAAAATTTCAAAGGCATTGACTATAGATTATTAAAATCTGCACGGGTTTTTTAAAATACAAGACTGCTTGGACATTATTTTTAATAGTTACTCATATATCAGTAATATGATCTGTCTGTAACTGTGCATAGGAAAAACCTACTTACTACTACTTAATCTTGTCGTGTCGTGTTATTCATATCGAACTCTATCGGAGTTTTAAATCCATAACGCAGTTTAATTTTTGGAAAGTGGTTGTAACTAGTTCTTTTAAATTTACTTTCATAGTCAATGTTTTAAAACTAAATTTCTTTTTACTGACAAACTGAAATATTTTTCTATAGCTGCGGAAGAGGAGAAGAAAGTGAAAGTAATTGAAGAAGACGTGACAATCAAAGCCAAGATCTGTGCAGATGATTTGGCAAAAGCGGAACCTGCATTGCTCGCGGCGCAAGAGGCCTTGAACACTCTGAATAAGAATAACTTGACAGAGTTGAAGGCCTTTGGCTCACCACCCGATGCCGTCGTGACCGTTACTGCGGCTGTGCTTGTACTGTTCTCAAAGAAAGGGAAACTACCCAAAGATAGATCCTGGAAAGCTTGCAAAGTAAGGTTTTCAAGTGACTGACAAGGCGTAATTTATAATAATATTAATCACCCTGCTGTTAATTTTGAATTATTCTATGCTCTAACCGAGTTTTTAAGTATTCACTTGGATAAATAAGATCTGCGAAATTATTTCTTCTTTAAATACGAGCGTCTAATAATAAAGAACAGTCAAGGCATACAAAAAAAAAACTCTTGAATCTTACCTTTTTGTATTTCACATTATTTGTTTTCAGCTCATGATGGCTAAAGTAGATCAGTTCTTATATGATTTGGTCTACTATGATAAGGAGAATATACATCCTGATGTTATTAAGGTAATTACATAATTTCCATACAAATTCTTCTTAATAATAAAACTATTAATTTACATATATTATATGAGTAACTTATTTACAGGCTGTGCAACCTTATATTAAAAATCCAGATTTCAACCCGGAATTTATTATGTCGAAATCGGCGGCGGCGGCCGGTCTCTGCGCGTGGGTTATTAACATCTGCAAATTTTATGACGTATACGTTGTTGTTGAGCCCAAGCGGAGAGCCCTTAACGCCGCCAATGCTGAACTACAGGCAGCCCGAGATAAGCTGGCCTTCCTTACCGATCAGATCAAGGTAGCCACATTCAAAGGTATCTACCTGGTGATACTGTATTTTATAAAGTCAGTGTTTCATGATACCTAATTTCATTCTGACAGGAATTAGAAGAAAAATTAGAAGTATTGTTGAAAGCTTTCCAAGACGCTGTAAATGAGAAAATGAAATGTCAAGCCGAAGCTGACGCAACTAATGCTACGATCGATTTGGCTAACCGTTTGGTCAATGGATTAGCATCAGAGAAAATAAGGTATGCGATAGAAAGGCAGACTCCTCATTTTAACACACATGAAATGCACATAAATAATTACTACATACATAATTGCTACAACGATTTACGTTATTTATAAAAGCTCTTTATTCTGTTTTTAATAAATTATAGAACCTGAAAAAAAAATATACTCTTCTTACTCATCGTTGTAAAGAAATATGAAAGTGCACTTGGTTAATTAAATTTAACCTTTAACCCCTTGTTATTATCCAAAAAAAATCTTAACTTTTGATAGATATTACAAATATTTATGCAGATGGATAGTTATTATCATGAAACCTTTGTGACTTAGGTGGAACTTCACCTTGCTTTCGTATTATTTAGATGGTCAGCTACAGTGGTAAATCTGAAAGAATCCGGTGTGATGTTGCCGGGCGACGTGTTGCTCGTGACCGCGTTCATCTCGTACGTGGGTTGCTTCACGCGCCGGTACAGACAGCAGCTCATGAACGACGACTGGGTGCCCACTCTGGGTAAAACCAATGTAAGAACTTTATTTAGAATCCATGAAGGAATAACACACGCCTCAACTCAACTCAGAGTCACTAACGGTTACTTAAATCGCTCCTTAGTACAGAATTTGTATTGTGTTTCTGTACTAAGGAGCGATTTAAGTAACCATTAGTGTCTCTGATTTGGGGCGAAAGTGTTTTAAAGGAGACCCGCCACTTTAGTATGGGAATTGGTACCGAGATGTACAACAATGTACAATGTTAAAACTTTAACCATTTCATTCATCAGGGCTTTTAATGCACATTGAAGTTTATTTGACCTCGACAGCTAGCAGGGTTTAAGTTGGTTTAAATATTACTCAATAGTCCCAATTCTTATAATAAATAATGACGATACACGCATAATATTATTATTTTTGAATCAATAATCATTAATATTGGCCTATCGACCGATTTTAATCAGTTGATTTATTTTATAAATCGTTTTTTACTATAAAATTATAATTATTTATTGTCCAAGACTGTGGCTGTTTCATTTATATTACTTTGGTGTCATGCCTATCGGTTATAAAAAATGTCCAACTGACTGACAACTGAAATTGTGACAGACAGTGACATTAGTCAACGTTAGACTGACACTGTTGACAATAACACAATAAAAGCGGCCAAGTGCGAGTCGGACTCGCCCATGAAGGGTTCCGTAGCAGCAAGTAACATAATATAAAAGTTCTTGTAGTTCGTTGTAACTTTGATCAATGTTTTTTGCGGTTTACGATTTATGACCTATTAAAAAAAAACTACTACTTACTAGATCTCATTCAGACCAATTTTCGTTGGAAGTTTGCTTGGTAATGTACATCATATATTTTTTTTAGTTTTACCATTCCCTTATTTTAGAAGTTACAGGGGGGGGACACACATTTTACCACTTTGGAAGTGTCCCTCGCGCAAACTATTCAGTTTAGAAAAAAATGATATTAGAAACCTCAATATCATTTTTGAAGACCTATCCATAGATACCCCACACGTATGGGTTTGATGAAAAAAACATTTTTGAGTTTCAGTTCTATGTATGGGGAACCCCCAAAATTTATTGCTTGTTTTCTATTTTTGTGTGAAAATCTTAATGCGGTTCATAGAATACATCTACTTACCAAGTTTCAATGGTATAGATCTTATATTTTCGGAAAAAAGTGGCTGTGACATACGGACGGACAGACAGACAGACAGACAGACAGACAGACATGACGAATCCATAAGGGTTCCGTTTTTTGCCATTCGGCTACGGAACCCTAAAAAGGGACGTAGGAGCGGCTTTCAAATAATATCGACTCTCATTACGACGCATCGATCCATCGCTTGCACCAATATTATTTATTATACTAAAAAAGGGAATTTATTACGCTTCGTATATTTTTCTACCAATTTTTTTCATTCTGCATTAATGTAATATTATTATTTTAATTATGTTTTGGTAATTGCACTAAGTCTAGTAAAGTGAATTTATCTTTATTGCATTTGAAGAGAATCGATTGTTTTTTTTACTTATATGTAGTTACGATCACATCACTAATACATCTTTGAACGTTCCATTTCACGGAAAGTAATAAGGGGAATTGTAAATATAGTAAATAATAACAAGCAATAAAATAATACTTTGCAACTACTTACTACTTTATATTTTATATCATGGTTAAGCACATAAGATGACTAATATATTATACTAAATTCATTAATGTACAAGCCGGTACCACTTTGGCGGATCTCCTTTAAGTCGTCGTGCTATTAATTGACTTTAGTCAAGCCTTGTACACCTAGGAGTTTAGACCTTCATGAGATCTGATAACTTTTAAATCATAACGTTAGAGAACTCGTAATTTTTTAGTGGGATTTTAATTTTCAAAAAATGTTTTTTCTGGTCAAATAGCCAAAAATCGAGACAACCGAAGGCCTGGACCCGCTGACGATGTTGACGGACGACGCCCAGGTGGCGTGCTGGAACAACGAGGGGCTGCCCACTGACAGCATGAGCACTGAGAACGCGACGATCCTCACCAACTCCGCGAGGTGGCCGCTAATGATCGACCCGCAGTTGTGAGCCACTTGATACCTCCTCTTATTTTTTCACTTTTACTTAGTATTAATTGTCTTTAAGCGAAGACAAAAGTAATTTCTGTATTTTACCAACTTTTTAATAATTCTTGTTGAACTGTCTTAGTTTTCAATAAGTCTTAAGTAAAAAGCTTTCACTTTAATATGATATTTTATCCAAAATCAAGTAGTATATTTTTTTATCAATTTATTATACACCAAATATGGGTGTGTGTCAGTTAAAAAAAATGTTGTCATTAAATTTTCATTACAAAACTATATAATCGTGTATAACAGGCAGGGCATAAAATGGATAAAGTCCAGGTACGGTGATGCCTTGGTTGTTATCCGTCTCACTCAGCGCAACTACTTGGACCGAATTGAGAGGGCAGTGTCTAATGGTGATGTAGTCCTGTTAGAGAATATTGGAGAGACTGTCGATGCAGTACTTGAACCCTTACTGGGTAGAGTACTTATTCGTAAAGGACGAGTGTTGAAGGTATATCAGCTTACCTTATTTTACAATTTAATGGTATTGAATTTATTCAATTGAAATAATTGATTTTACCTGTATTTATACTTCTTACTTCTTAGTTTTTTTAATGTAAATTTTATGTATTTTTTTGTAAGTTTAGTTTCACTACATTATCGTTTCGTTTAGATTGGAGACAGGGAAATAGATTATCATCAGAATTTCCGACTAATTATCCAGACAAAACTAGCTAACCCTCATTATCAACCTGAAATGCAAGCTCAGTGTACACTTATAAACTTTACGGTCACAAGAGATGGGTAAGGTGTTCCTGATTATATATAGTTCACATAGTTTCAAAATTTATGTGATAATAACGATAACTTATCTGGTTACAGTCTGGAAGAACAACTGTTAGGTGAAGTAGTAAAAGCCGAAAGACCAGATTTAGAGGCTCTTCGAGCCGGTCTTACAAAACAACAAAACGATTTTAAGATCACTCTAAAAACTCTAGAAGACGATCTATTAAAACGGCTGTCTTCGGCGGGTCCAGATATCCTTAGTGATTCTGCTCTTGTAATAAACCTAGAAATTACAAAGAAAACTGCCGCAGACATTGAAATAAAGGTGGAAGAAGGAAAAGTAACTGCTGTTAAGATAGACGAGGCTCGTGAAAGATATAGGTCAGTTGGATTTTAACAAATTAATACTCACCACACACACAAAACTAAAAACTCACATACAAGTACATGTACAATAACAAAAAACTACAGTACTCACAAACATTATAATATCAACTGAGCTTCAATTTTTATTCTTTTATGTAAAATTATTCTTGCAGACGAGCTGCAGCGCGTGCTTCACTTCTCTACTTTATATTGAATGACCTCTATAAGATAAATCCGATGTACCAGTTCTCTCTCAAAGCTTACAGCGTAGTATTCAAAGATGCCTTGGCAAATGCGGACGCTGCTGAGGAGTTGGAGGCACGAGTGAGGAATCTCCTAGATAGCATCACCTTCGCTGTATTCATTTATACCAGTCGTGGGTTATTTGAGAGGGACAAACTGGTCTTCCTGTTTCTTATTACGCTTCAGGTAAAAATACCTAAGTTCTGTATATTGGTGGTTGTTTTTTATATAATAAGAAAGTGTTTTCCTTCTGAAGTGTGGAATGACGGTTTTACAAAATAGAGGTATAGCGGAATGTGTATTTATTCTCTTATTGTTAGGTACTACAATCTGATGGCAAAGTAGATCCAAGGGAACTAGATTTCCTATTGAAATATGCAGTTGCCCCAGAAGTTTCACCTTATCCCTGGTTATCTAATAATGCTTTTGGTGGAATAGTTGCGCTCTCAAAAATGGATGCTTTTGAAAACCTTGATAAGGATATTGAAGGAGCTACTAAGAGGTAATTGTTTCTTATTCATATATTAGCAGTTAGCACTAGGAGCGTTAACACCGCGTGAATCCAAGAGCTGGTTTTTCAAAAGTGCAATTGAAACGTTTTAACTTTGAGCCTTACTATCATCTGCGAGTGACTATATATAATGTGGCAGTGTTCATGGAAAGAGTAAATAAATCGGAGTTGAATTTTATGCTTCCCAATAGCCAAACGAAATATAGTTCAGCGATCTCCGTCATGAGAGATTTCGCGCCTACCTTACGCGTTGTTCAGCAAGGTGCATCACATTGCAAGATGGTTGGCTCAACCTCGGTGATGAATGGACTTCTTTAAAATTTTAGATGGCAAAAGTACACAGATGGAGAGGCTCCAGAGAGAGACAAACTACCCGGTGAATGGAAAAACAAATCATCGTTACAACGCCTCTGCATCATGCGAGCATTGCGCCCTGATCGTATGTCATATGCTTCTGGGTAAGAGATTATGACATAAAACTTTAGATGGCTTCAGTAAAATTACAGTGATTATTTCACAGTCTAGTTCGTTTGCCTAAAAATTGACTATTGTGAACATAATAATGTTTAACAGTTAACAATAATATTGTCAAATCTAACCGAATTATATCTTTTGTGTGGCAATATCCTTGTGTAAAAAATAAATGGCTTTGTTATTGTTAGAGCGTTTTGTGAAGAAAATCTCGGCACCAAGTATGTAGAAGCTCGTACTCCACCCTTAGAAAAGTCTTATCAAGAAAGCACATCTACGACTGCAATGTTCTTTATTCTATCTCCAGGAGTAGATCCATTGAAGGTAAGGATTTTACACTAAACAAATAATATAGGTAGTAGTTTGGATAGCATTGGCAATTAGTTTTCATTAAATTATATCACATTTAGGTATATGTTCAACAGTTTTAATTATTTAGAAAAAATCCACAGTAATTTTCTATTCTCATCACTAAATTACATATGCATTCCTCGAATGACTTTTTAAAGCTAGTTTTCATATTATTCATGAATATTAATGGACATTTTTGTTAATGAATGTATCAAGGTTAACCGCTCTATTAATAGGATCTGGAAAAACTGGGCCGTAAGCTGGGTTTCTCAACGGACAAAAAGAACTTCCACATCGTATCTCTGGGGCAAGGTCAAGAAGTAGTGGCTGAGGAAGCTATGGGCGTTGCCTCAGTGCATGGCCACTGGGTTATTCTGCAGAATATACACTTAGTAGCCAAGTGGCTTGCCACGTTGGAGAAGAAAATGGAAGAGACATTTGAAAATCCTTTACCGGAATATCGGTTGGTGTCTTTTACACGCCTTATTTAATGAATGCTGAAAATGATTTTTAGCATTCAATAAACAAAGCTGAACATCTTTTACAGAAAGTTTAAAAAAAATATTCCTCCCTTACTTTGCAATTGCACTACCTTCTATTTCTCTACTTGCTATTGTGTTCAACACTAGATGGTGTTATAGTTCCTAAACTGCAATGAGTATCACGATGCAAATGTGAATATTGATCTATTCCATGTCTTTCCGCTAGCTTATACTTAAGCGCCGAACCTGCTGCCGATCCTGCGTACCATATCATACCGCAGGGAATTTTAGAATCGGCCATCAAGATCACCAATGAGCCTCCCATTGGAATGTGGGCAAATCTGCACAAGGTAATTTATAATTATGAGCAAACAATTTAGAAGTAGTGAATTTCATCTTAGGGTTAATGACATCGCTAGATGGCTCAGCTAGTGTGATAATGACAATTTATAAACCTTGGACTGGATTGTAATTGTTTTTGCAGGCCCTAGATAACTTCAGTCAGGAAACTTTGGAGATGTGCAGCAAAGAAGCAGAGTTCAAGGCAATCTTATTCTCCCTGTGCTATTTCCATGCCGTGGTTGCCGAAAGACGCAAATTCGGTCCTCAAGGATGGAATAGGTAGAAAACTCTTTAAAAATAGGATTTTGACAAAAACTGATCATTTCCCAAATTTATTGTCCATATTGAGGACGAATTAAATTAAACACCGATTTCTCCTACGTTATCGTAATCTCATGCGTAAATTCATCTAAAAATGATTGAACAAATGTTATTTATTTAACCTTTTTCAGAGTCTATCCATTTAACTTTGGTGACTTGACCATTTGCGTATACGTATTGTATAACTACTTAGAGGCAAACCCTCGCGTGCCTTGGGAGGATCTGCGGTACTTGTTTGGGGAGATCATGTACGGTGGTCACATCACTGATGACTGGGACAGAAGACTTTGTCGAACCTTCCTCTTGGAGTATATGCAACCTGAACTGGTAAAATAACGAAAATTCGCAATTGATAATAATCGACTTCATACACACTTTATAAGGACTCTTTATATAACAATGTCTTTTCAGGTTGACGGTGAATTGCAGTTAGCTCAAGGATTCATATCGCCTCCTAATTCTGATTACGTGAGCTATCACCAGTACATAGACGATTTCTTACCGGATGAAACGCCGTATCTGTATGGTCTACATCCTAATGCAGAGATTGGTTACTTGACCACTGTGTCTGAGCGCCTATTCAAGGTAAAGTTTAAAATAAGGTCTATTATCATAATGTAATAACATCAGTATAAAATCTTTATCTTTATATACCTTTAGGTAGTATTTGAAATGCAACCTCGAGACACTGGAGGAGCCCAAGCTGGAGGAGGAGCAACTAAGGAAGAATTAGTAAGTATTTACTCTCCTAGTATACAGTGACAAGTAAGCACCTCATTAGGCAAATTAGTTTAATTACATTTCCATAAATTGTTTAATCAAAGAAGCTAAGTATTTCAGTTTAAAATTTGGTGATTAGTGATAAGGGAAAAAGTTATTTAGATATTTTTTAAGGTAGAATCTCAGTTCGACCCAACTTCATAAAAATTGTTTGCATGCAGCATTCGAGATGTATTCTATTGTTATAAACCTGAGAATTGTCGACCCTTTGACAATATTATAACGTTATTGCATGACCTTTTGTGAAATAGGTGCGGTACTTACTGGACGATATTCTAGACAGAGTGCCCGAACCGTTCAACCTGGCTGAATTGATGGGAAAAGTGGAGGAACTGACACCGTTCACCATCGTTGCGTTGCAAGAGTGCGAGCGGATGAACAAGCTGATGGGAGAGATAAGGAGATCTCTCAAGGAGTTAGAGCTTGGTTTGAAGGTGAAATTTTGCATTATGATATCAATTAAACGCTCGAACAAACTTTACGCTCGCGATAGTATAACTAGTTTATTAGGTCCCTATAATTTTGATTTCATTCCAAAGTCGCATCTCGATTTACCAGCACAAATGACCCTAATCCGGTTAATGACAACCCTTCCTCACCAGCGGGAGTTTCCGGATTAGATTCTCGGATGGAAGAAACGTTTGGACTGATTGCATGTCTATTCTTGTATCTTGGGTGTTTGTGATGTTTGTTGTTTTAGCATGTACAGAAAAATTTCACCCTTTTAAAAAAATATTGGCAATTCCCAAATATATTAACAGAGCATAATTATTTCGTTAAGCCTAATTTAGTAAAAATCCCTACAACTAATAAAACAATCTTCCAGGGTGAACTGACAATCAGCAGCGACATGGAGAAGCTGATGGAGTCTCTGTTCATGGACAAGGTGCCGGACTCGTGGACGAAGCTGGCGTACCCCAGCCTGCTGGGGCTCGCGGCCTGGTTCTCCGACCTGTGCCTGCGACTCACTGAGCTCGAGAACTGGTCTGGGGACTTCAATGTATGTCGCATTGTTTCTTTTAGGACCACAATGTTGAATTTTCAAAATATTGAATCCTAAAATGTTGAATTCGTAAAAAAATTAATTTTTTGGATTCAGAATGTAGAATTACTAAAATGCTGTATCCTCCAAAATTTTTATTTTATAGCAACAATAATTGGTTGTAATTAGGTATTGATACTTTTGAAACAAAATAACACAGATCTACCAAGTTAGTACAATTACACTTGTTTTATTATCGTCTGTGGTGCACAGCTTCCCCCAGCGGTGTGGCTGGCTGGCTTCTTCAACCCGCAGTCGTTCCTCACGGCCATCATGCAGCAGACAGCGCGCAAGAACGAGTGGCCTCTTGACAAGATGTGCCTAAACTGTGACGTCACCAAGAAAGGCCGACAAGACTTTAAGTGAGTCTTTAGCAAACTTTGCCGAAATTAGTTTTTAATAATTTTGACGCTATGAATCTTTATTGAAATTATTGCGCATTGTCTGTGCATTGATTTTCAATGGAAGATCATATTTTTTTTTACTTTTATATTACGAATTGCTCTTGTAAATTTATCTATTTTCTTATGTAATTCTTTCGATTTCTTCTCCTTTTTAACGTTTTAGGCGTATTATTAAACGCGGCTGGACATCCAGGTCTTTTTTTCTCTCTTTGTCTTGGTTGGCAACGCATCGATGATGTCTGGTGTTACTGATGTCCATGACCGACGGTAACCACTTGCCATCAAACGCATCGTTTGTTGGCTATTCACACACTAAGTAATCGAGTCAATCTTACACAAGGGTCCTTTATGCTGACTCACAAGAGTCACACGTCACACTACAACGTAACATAATACGAGTTTTTCCTATTTGAGAGAGTCTCTTTTTACATAAAATCTGCATATATCGTATATCAGTGCACCGCCACGCGAGGGCGCCAACATCCACGGCCTGTACATGGAGGGCGCGCGCTGGGACACGGCCACGGGCGGTATCGTGGAGTCGCACATGATGGAGCTGTTCCCGCTCATGCCCGTCATCTTCGTCAAGGCCGTGACGCAGGACAAGCAGGACACGCGCAATGTCTACGAGTGCCCCGTCTATAAGATACGGTGATTGTGCATTGTTGTTGACGTTGATTTTAGTGGGTGCATTGTAGTTATTGTTGATTTGAGTGGTTGCATTGTTGTTGTCGTTGATTTTAGTGGTTGCATTGTTGTTGTCGTTGATTTTAGTGGTTGTATTGTTGTTGTCGTTGATTTTAGTGGTTGCATTGTCGTCATAATAGATTTTGATGATTATATTTTCATCATAGATTTTAGTTCTTATATTGTCATCATGATTCTAATCATCTCATAATGGTCTAGCCGTGACCATGATCCCTGCAACTGGGTCGAAATATCGACGTATAAGATATATATCTTGAGTACACGTATTATACTAAAAACATCTCACAATGGACCTACAAAGTGTAAAGAATCTTATTGTGTGTTACAACTTTGCACAAGATCGTTCATATATATCCTGTTCTTTCTGAAGTTAAGCCCATTAATACTAAAAGGCAGTTTTAACAACAAATCCATGTCACGCTAAATTTTACAAAATTATGGATTTATTAACAAATAATGTATTTTGTTCAGAATGCGTGGTCCAACGTTCGTTTGGACGTTCAACCTGAAGACGAAGGACAAGCCCACTCGCTGGACGTTGGCAGGAGTTGCGCTGCTGCTCGGCGTCTGAATCGCTTCCTTGTTTATTATAATGTAGTATTAACATATTAATATTATTAAATGAAATGTGAACAATGTATAACGTGTTTGATTTCAATTTTAAAATGTTTATATAAAGTACAAGTTCCATTACTTTCATTTTAATTTCAGGTTCTTTGTTATCTGATTTTTCTTGAATTAAAATATTTTTGATTATTTTCTTATCCGTTTGCCTAATAATATGGGACTACCTTGTTAAATTATATTGATTTTTTATTAACTTTCCACCTTTCCATATTTGATTCCACTGATGTGGATATAATTATTATCAATTTACCATTGTTCGCCATTGAAATATTGAACGGTTGAACTAGAGTAGAGACAAGTAGATGTAACCCACATCATTTGCCTAGCAATAAAATTGTCAAAAGTCTCAATAGTCACAACATAGAATTTACTTACTAACCTATCCAGAGATCGAGGATTTCGATTAAAAAATAAGACCGTTAATGAATGTTATTTTTAATATCAAATCTACACCGTTTCATAAACAAATAATATACAACACGTAGTGATTATGTACTTTGTGCGTACAACAATAGAAATAATAAATTCAATGTCGCGATCCAAGCAGAGGAATTGATGAGGACAGGAAAGGACATGCACTCAGACAATAATCTTGCGATAAAACCTTACGTTTTGTGCGTCAAACACAAAGACTACTTACTATTTTTATACCATACACAGTTTCTTTGGAACGATTTGTTAAACTTAAAATAAATTGAGTATCACATTGAAAAAATGCTTATCTAATTAGATTAATGTAACACCTAAAATTAATAATTTTTCACAGTTGAGAAATTGGACGGCATCTTTCAGTCTATGGATATTGAATTGAATGTTATGCTTATAGAGATCCCAGAAATTGAGACCAAGACTTGAAATGCACGACTATGGACATCAGAAGGACTGTTTACGCACGCATTATATCATTAGTTTTATTCTATTTGACGGAGCTAGAGATAAAGTAAGTAACAAAAAAGTTTTTAATTAATTATAGTATACCTACCTACCTATATTGTTGTTGTTAACGTATTATCAACAACGAACACGATTCTCTCCATTAAGGCATATAATTTGTCATATTATTACAATGATATTTCTTTTTGTTCGTATACGTTAAATTAAATATTCAAAGTTTGTTAGAAAAATATAAGTAACTTTAGTAAAAGTACACAATTATTTACTAAGCAAATAACACAATATCTTGTTTTTAGTTGATGTCAGACATATCTGGTTCTGGTCCTCTATCATTATTAATATCAAACTACTAAATTTTTGAATCGGGTGGTGACTTGGGCGAGGCGTTGTCATTATCAGAGGGAGGCTCGGATCCCTTTACAGTAAATGTTACATAATATCTCTTGTTCTTATCCAGACGTTCTGCCGGGAGCGCTATCAACTGCTTTTCTGTTCCATGAGACACCTCCAGAGTGACGTGCGCTTTTCCCGATCCTGAAGGTGGTTTGGAATTTATTTTTGGCAGAAACCCTTTCGATTTTGTTGAAGCACCTGCTGTAGCAGGCTTTGGCATAGTATGGTGATTCCATCTGTAAGGAACTACATACAAATTTAAATTTCGGGTTTGAGGTGTATAACGTTTTAGAAGTACGTAATGATGATTTATGGCTTATGGCATATAAAATTTAACGAGTACTCACTGTAAGCAGAACATGGAATTCCTGTGTAAGCATGTACAGCGTGGAAACAACGATGTGTCTTACTCGTGCACAGGCAAGGGTTATCTGGAATGGCACTCATCTTGTATAGCTCGCTTTCACCGTAATCAAAATCCATTGGTTTCTCCGGTAATTTATCTAAATGCCTTTTTCCGCTTTTTTGAAGTTTTCTCAAACTTTCATACAGAAATTTTTCAAAACTGCTGAATGAATAATCAGGGTTGTTGTATGGACCCAATCCAACATTAGCTAAACTAGACTTGTTGTACTCATCTATTGCTCTTTTAACCAAAACGGCCTCGTTAGCTTTACTTGTCCTTATTTGTAATCTTTTAAGCTCCAGTAAATGCTGAAATATCTTTCTCTCGCAGTAATATCTAAAAAAAATACAATAATGAAATTAAAATCATAGTACATACCTAAATAAAAACCCATTATAATTCTCACCTTCTCATATTTGTTTGAATACGCTGTGTCACAGACGTCATATCCACAGCATTTTTGTCTCCCGGTTTTCGGATAGGAATTTTGCTATCAGATTTTCCGGAAAATCGACCACTCGCATTTCTCTGTTGATAATACGCATTAAGACGTGGACTCATAATAACTCGTTGTGCTGGTCTTGGACTTGGTTCAAACCCCGAGTCCATCAATCCACTTGATTCATAACCTCTTTCAGAATTTTCACTCTTCGATCTTATTGTGATTCGGCTCTTAGTTCTTCCTTTTTTGCGGAATCGTTTTCTGCGCCCATTGGCTTCGGAATAATATATTTCATTATCACTAACACTGGGAACTCTACCCAATGAATTATCTCTAATGTAATTTGTTCCAACAAAAGTGTCCTTATCTTCTTCAACGGATCCATCATCCGTTCGCGACTTTTTCAGAATTCCAGAAACTTCACTTATAGGAGCAATTTCGGACAGTACTTTGTAGCTTTCTGTTTCATATATGCTACTTTTACGGCTGCTTGCCTGGCTGTCTTTAGAAATCTTACGAGTCCGTCTTGGAGATGACTGCGATAAGGACAAATTAACATCAAAGTCCTCAGATCCGCGCTGCATACTAACTTGTTGAAGCGGAGTTTCGTCATCAAATACTGTAACAATTCCTTTATCAATTTGCTTATTATCTGCGCTGCTGCTGGCAGACGTTAAATAATCTTTTCTTCTCTCTGCCGAACCTTTCGCATCTTTGTCAATATTGTCTTCTAACGAAGTGCTGGTCTCAGTTGTTTCAGAATGTTTTATTTGTTCACCCATCAAATGTTCTGTCGCTGTTTCAGATGTATTTATATTGATAATTTCATCTTTGTTTGCAAAGGAGACGCTGGGTAAAATATCTTTTGATTGACTATTTTCATCCACACTGGATTGTTTTTCTAATGAAGCGTCTTTAGTCTCAGTTACCAAATCTTCTGGACCAGATAAAACTTGGAAAGATCTTTTACAAGGTTGATCTATATTACTCGTTGGTGAAGAGCCACTTGTTTGTATATCAATAGTAGATTTAGCGGTGCTTTCTGTTTCTATGCTTTTTTTATCTTTATCGCTTGTACCCAAATCCATTCCATTACCATCTGATTGCTCCAAATTGCGCAACTCCTCTGAACTACTTTTTTTGTTTGGTTCAGGTTCAGCTGCCTGTGATTCTACTTCTTCATGTGGAATAACACTATCTTCAACAACTTCTTTTGTTTCCTCGGAAGTACTAGGTAGTTGAATATCTGTATCTGTTATTGTTTTAGAACTAATAGCTTCACTTTTGTGACTTTTTTCCTCGACACTGCATTTTTCAGCATCAGATTTACTTTCCTGGTTCAAATCTTTTTGGGACACATTCATATTGGAAGCTTCGATTGAAACATTATTTGATGAATCTACAGTTACTGTTAATTCAGAACTACCATGTTGAGTTGATTCACGTTCCATGTGTATTTGTGCTTCAGTTACTACCATATTTGTTTTAACAGATATTGTGTCAGTCTCCGTTTCACTATGAGTTTTACTTCTCGTTGATTGTTGTTGTTCAGGATCTACAGACACTGGTGGAGTGACGGCTTGTATACTTTCGTTTATTTCAGTAGTTGGGATATTTTCTGTACTTTTATATTTAATGATATTGACACTTTGCTTTTCATCATCATTTTCAATATGTATTGAAGTTTTTTTCCCTTTATGTTTAGTATTACGCCTTTCACTAGATTCTGAACTACTACTTTCGCTTGTTGTACTAGATCTCCGTTTACTGCGCTTACGATGTCGCTTGTATTTTTTTCTTTCAGCATAACTTTGAGTATCTGATGAGCTCTCTGAACTTGAACGATATCGTCTATGATGCTTTGCACTACTTTTGCTTCGTCGTGATGGTTCACTTTTTGATCTACATTTTTTGTTTTTTCCCAACTTTTTTTGTTTACGTTTGTAGCGATCTTCTTTTTCATATTTCTCAAATTCTGAATCATATCCGTCACTAAAACTTTTTTGTTTCTCAATAATTTTTTTTCTCCTATCATAATATCTCGCAGGACGTATCGTTTCATGTTTTTTTCTACTTTTCTGATTGTCCGAGGAAGAGCCACTATTGGAATTAATATCACTATCTTTGACAATTCGTCTTTCTTGTAAGGGACTCGAAAGTTCAACAACTTCGCGTTTTTCTATCCTAATTCTATCACGAACATCAATTTTTGTACTTGTAACCTTTCTTGTAGGCAGTGCAGTAATTTGGGCGCCATCAACAATAATTTGTGTATTAGAAAGTTTTGACGCTGGCAATCCACCATGCATCTGTAGATATTTAGCAGTAGATCTATGACCTCGACTCGTAGCACAGTCTAGGGGTGTCAAAGGTTCATTCTTTGAAGATCGCGCCACAGGATTGACATCAGCACCTCGATCTAATAATAAACGACATAAATCCGCATTATCAGTAGCGGCAGCAATGTGTAAGGGTGTGCGGCCCTCGTGATTGGTTGCGTTGACCTGTGAAGGCCTTCCATCTAGGAGCCATTTTACTAATTCCCTACGGCCTGATGCTACCGCTTCGTGTAGTGGTAAATCTCCTTTTGAATTACGAAGCCATAAATTTGTCCCCCTAGCTCCTGAAAAGTACAGAAAATTGGTCAGAACTTGTAATATATGATTGCTCAGTAGTATTTAGCTGTTTAGTATCTACTGACCAAGGATTCTGACTGTTTCTATTTGTCCCTTCGCAGCAGCGGTATGAGCCGGACTTCTACCTCTTCGATCTTGCCTATGAGCATCTGCTCCATGCACCAATAACGCCGAAGTAGCATCAGCATGGCCTAAGGCAGCTGCATAATGTAACGGAGTACAGCCGTGGGTGTCTGCAACATCCACTCGAGCTCCGCACAGACCCACAAGAGTTTCGAGCGCTTCTGTGTGACCCCTTGCTGCAGCACAGTGAAGCGCTGTTAGTCCATCTCTGTTTTAAAATGTATGGACAAAATCTTTAGCTACAGGACAGATTTTCAATACAAAACTGCCCTTAAGTTGCAATATATTTTATCTAAGAGCTTGAATTGTATTGTAAAGAAATTTATTCTGGAAATTGCAATTTTATATAAGTAATACCCGTAGTTTCTATGCAAGAATTCGGTCAGTCTAAATTATTTTTACAGAATTAAGTAGGTTCATACAACTTGATAACGAAGTGTGTTGAAATGCAAATGTATAGAACAAATACAAACATTGAAGGCTCGATGATTCACAGATGTTTATTATAGTACCTACTAAAGCTTGTGTCGAGTAGAAGCACAGAAAAAATAATAGGGTAAAGTCTAGTAATATTGGCACTCCCCCAACGATTGACACCTTTTTCGTATTATGTCCTAAACTAAGCATAAATTATTACTTTTAAGTATGGTAACTTTACTTTTAATTAGTAAAATTTTCATTTCATGAAATGGCAACATTTTCGTAGTTGATTTTCCCGCCATTTTGTATCTGTCGATTTTTTAAAAGTAGTGGGACACGTGGGTTGCAGTAGACTGATGAAAATTAAGAAAAACAGAAGGCGGGACTAACATTGTGTGACGATTTTTATCGCCCCTGCTATGCTAAGTAAATATAGAAGTTTGGTGTTGTTTCTGTTAAATTATGTCGTAAATAGATGTGGTTTCCACGATTTTACTAACTTTGCCTTAGGAAACATTATGTTTTGCTAGTGCCAATCGTTACATTTTTATTTGTACTAGGCTGTAACGATTAACACCCCGTACGGATCAAAATATTTTCACGCAGAAATTAGAAACTGTTGAAATACACACTTATTTATCAGTAGGGAGCAATTGCCCTCGCTTCGCTTCAGGTATCCTATGCCTTAGTACCCACACTACCCAACTCAAAAAAAATTTTACACGCGATTTTTTAAATTGGTGACTTTATTTGTGAACCGATTGAAATAGAATTAAGATCTAAGTGTTACTCTTTAGAGTACGTTGTTGATTAATTGTTAGGTTGTACGAAATTTGCCATACATCATCATCATCACCATTCATGATCATCATCACCACCATTCATCATCATCATCACCACCATTCATCATTATCACCATCATCATCATTCATCATCTTCATCACCATCTTATGATGGCATCGTCATTCATCATCATCATCATCCTCCATCATCTCCAGTCATCATTATTATAATCATCATTCGTCATCATCATCGTACATCACCATCATTCATCATCATCACCATTCATCATCATCATCACCACCATTCATCATTATCACCATCATAATTAGCATCGTCATTCATCATCATCATTTTTCATCATCATCACCATCATCTCCAGTCATGATTATCATCATAACCATTCATCATCATCATCATTGATATCCATTCTTTGGGATGAAAAGCATGATACTATAATTTTAATTCACAAACATCCAAACATCTAAACCTAACATCTACTGGATCTAATTCTAAATTCTCGCGGACGAAGTCGCGGGTAGAAGCTATAATAATAATAATAATAATAAAAGCCTTTATTCACTGATCTTAATACATTTTAACTTATGTATTATCTGCATTTTATAAAACAATAAATATTTTAGTTCTATCTCATTACTATCCACATTTTTCAGCAACCAGTTTGTTGATCAGGCTGTCTTTCGACATAGGCCTCCCCCCGTTTTTTCCACTCATCTCTATCCCGAGCTATCTTTCTCCATCCTTTTGGTAAATCATCCTCCCATCTTTTGATTTGACGTCCTTTTTATCTTTTTCCATTTCTAGGATACCATTCCATTACGTCTTTCGTCCATTTTTCTTTGTCTGTCCTTATTATGTGACCCGTCCAGTTCCATTTAAGTTTTCTAATTTTTTGTAGCACATCGCTCACCTTTGTTCTTCTCCTTATTTTTGAAGCTGTCCACCGGTCCCTTAGCCTTATGTTTAGCATACTTCGTTCCATGTTGCGTTGGCAAACTATGAGTTTTTGGTTGTTTTTGGTTGTTGCAGGCCAAGTTTGACACCCATATGTAAGACATGGAAGAATGCACGTATTATATAGTTTGCTTTTCACTGACATTGGTATGGTTTCGTTTTTAACTAATTCTTTTAGTGACCAGTACCGTTTCCAAGTGTTGCTTATTCTTCTATTGATTTCTTTGGAGTATTGATCTTTGACTGATATTAGTTGTCCTAAATATATATATTCGTCTACATATTCAATAACCTCTTGTCCTATTACTATATTTTCCCTTGAGGCATTCGTCATTACTTTAGTCTTCGTAGGATTCATTGTTAAACCTGCTTTTCTGCTTTCATAATCTAATTGTTGTAACATAATTTGTAGTATGTCTGGTCTCTCAGAGAATATCACAATGTCGTCGGCGAATCTTAAGTGATTTAGATTTGATCCGTTAATATTTATTCCAAAATCGTCCCAATCTATGTTTCTGAATATATTTTCTAACACAGCTGTGAAAAGTTTTGGGGAAAGTGGATCTCCTTGCCTAACGCCTCTCTGTACCCTAAATTCTTCGCCTTGTTGTTCGAGTTGGACCGATGCTATGGTATTTTTATATATTTCTTTTATTATTCTTATGTATTTGGTTTCTACACCCTGGCTTTCTAGCGTTTTCCAGATAAAGTTATGATTCAAAGAATCAAAGGCCTTATTATAATCGATGAATGCCATGTAATATTGTTGCCCATATTCATTAAGTTTTTCGATGATTTGTTTCACAACATGAATGTGATCGATGGTAGAAAAATCGGCGCGAAATCCCGCTTGTTCTCTAGGTTGGTTTTCTTCTAGGTGTTTCGTTATTCGTCTAAGTATTATTTTAGAAAACACTTTATGTAAATTGGACATTAGGCATATAGGTCTGTAATTATTTATTTCATTCTTGTCTCCTTTTTTATGTAGCAAGACGATAGTGGACTTCGTCCATTGAGTTGGTATTTGTTCAGTGACCATTATTACATTGAATAGATGCGTTACATATTTGGATATTGCGGTTAGGGATTCTTTTAATAGTTCGTTTGAAATTTTATCATCTCCGCTTGCTTTGCCACTTTTTTGTGTTTCTATAGCTTTTATAACTTCGCTTTCTAATATGCAAGATATTTCTTCTTCGTAAACATCTTTCGCTGTCACTACTGATATTGTTTTTTCTGTCTCCGTATATAATGTTTTGTAGAATTCTGTCGCGACTTTAGCTATTGATAATCTTTTTGTCGTCAAGTTCCCATTTTTCTTCTTATTTTTATTTTTCATGTTGGGTATCCATTGTGTGTATTCTCTTAGCTGTTTCAGACCTTTCTTTATTCCACCTGTTTTTTCTATTTGTTCTCTTAATATATTTAGTCTCTCTGCTTTCTTATGTGTCCTTATTGATGTTTGAATTTTTTTACTAATACTTGCGATATTTTGATGGTTATCTTTTCGTTTCTCTAGCATTTTGTTTCTCTCTTCCATTAGTTTTAGCGTTTCCTCTCCTAATTTATTTTTCTTCTCTTTTTTAGTGCTTAATTTATTTAAGTTTATCAGTTTTTTCTCCAAAAAATCATATTTTTCTTGCAGTGTTTTGTGCTTTTCACTATTGTCTAATACATTTCTTAAATCATTTAGGGCATTTTGTGGTATAGGCGATATTATCGTCATGTTTTTGGTTGAGTTGATAATGTGTTTTCTTGATTTGCTATTTGTTTGTTGTATAACTCCTCTTACCATTCTATGGTCTGTATTAAAATTTAACTTATTCACAACATCGACGTCACTGAACATTTGTTTTTCTCTTGTGAGTATAAAATCGATTTCATTTTTATCTCTGCCATTTGGGGAAACCCACGTCCACTTTCTTGACTGTCTTTTTTTGAAGAAACTATTCATTATTTTAAGATTATTTGTAAAAGAAAAATCTATGAGTCTGTGTCCGTTGTCGTTTCTGTCGCCACTACTGTAATCTCCTAAGACAAATTCGTCGTTATTTGATTTGTTGCCCACCTTCGCATTAAAATCTCCCATTAGGATTATATTTTTGTTCTTCTTTTGCATCAACTCTGTCAGGTCTTTGTAAAATTTATCTTTCGCCAAATCTGTATCTTGTTCTCTGGGTTCATGTACTTGGATAATCAGCGATGGTTGTTTGAATTCTGGTAATTGTACATTAAGCACTGCAATTCTATCTGATATTCCTTGGAAACTAATTATTTTGTCTTTTAGATATTTTTTTATTAAAAATCCCATTCCATATATACCTTGTTTTTCACCATAGAAATAAAAAATGTATTCATTATATTCTCTTATCTCTTCTCCTATTCTTCTCACTTCACAAAGACCAATGACATCCCATTTTATAAATCTTATGGCTTCTTCCAATTCCTCTAATCTGTTATCTGACATTAGTGTTCTGACATTTAAAGTTGCGAGGTATATTTTATTATTTCTTTTTTGGCGTAAGGATATGTTTTTAGGGGGGGGGGGGTGATGGTCTAGTAACCCCACGGGAACCAGCCGGATTGGGGCTATTCTGTCTCTGGTTGCTGATTTTTAGTTGCTACTTAGATTGTGCTGGAATATTAGAAAATGAGTTTGATTTAGGTCTCATCAAATCGAATGCATTTCTCCTGTTCTCTTTTATTGCTGAAGCGTTGTTCACCGACTTCTTGGCCTGGTTCTGATTTTCCGGTGAAGTTGATTGATCTCTTTTCCTTTTTTCTTTACTTGGATTTCCCTCTTTCATCGTTACAGTCTCGCTGGGTGTCAATCGTTACATCAGGGTGTCAATCGATATAGTTTTGCGCCCTTTTAGTTTGAAACATTATTTTTCCTTGATTAAATTATTTAAACTGCACTAAAATTCATATTAATCTTCTCCATGATAGTTAAACATTATATTTAAAACAAAAAATATTGGATTTTTAAAGCAAACAACATTAAAATGACAAAAAATGTTGAGAAAACGCTTAGGGTGACAATCGTTGGGTATTTTACCCTAGTACTGTTTAAGGCAAAATCGTGCACGGTTGTTGTGCGGATGGGTGACCGCTAGTGGAAAAATTTCTTGAACGCTTCCATGCTTTGGAGGACACGTAAAACCGTCGGTCCAGGTCGATCCTGATTGTTATCGTAAGATAACAATTGTTAAGCTAAGATCATGCTCTGCTCGGCCTTCTATGATGAGAGATCAGTGCTCAGTAGTGGGTCGTTAATGTGTTGAAGTGAAGGCAAGAACCTGTCAGCGTCGTCAACTCTGGCGCCGGCCTGGTGCAGCGCGAGCACGGCAGCGGCGGACCCGGCCGAGGCGGCCCACAGCAGCGGCGTGCGCCCGTCCGCGTCGCGCACCTCCACCCGCGCGCCGCCCTCCTTCACTAGCGCACGAAGCACCTCTAGAGCTGCACTGCGACTCTGGTAATACCGAGCAAATTTATTAGATCGGTTAAAGATACAAATGAAAACAAAATGTGAGATTTTGATCTCATAACTTTAAAAGAGAGCCAGGTTTTTTTAACTGAGCACATAAAACAATATTATAAGACGCTATATTTTATTTATTTTGTTCAATTATAACTTTATTGTAAGGAAAACTAGGTAAAGGTAACTTTACTAAGGAAATTGTGAAAAAAGTCATCTATACTAATATGTAAAGAGGAAAGATTTGATTTTTAGTTTGCATTGAATAGGCTCCGAAACTACTAAATCGACTTGAAAAATTCTTTCACTGTTGGGAAGCTACACTATCCCCGAGTAACATAGGCTTTATTATATTTTCAAAAAAAATTAGGGATCCCTAATAAAACTCCAATAATGTAACCCAAGGTTTAAAAAAATAAGAAAACCGAAGCAAAGCGAGGGCGGTTACTGTATAAGATAAATCAAAACTTCCTCTATTGTATTTGAACACAATAATATCTCATAAATGATCGCCAATCGTCTAAAAATTCGGAGACTTTTCGTGTTAGAGTCATATTATTATGAAGATACAATGAACCTGATGGTCTGTAGCAGCGGGCGCGCCGCACATTTGCGCAGCGTAGTGCAGTGGGTACCCGCCGTGCTGGTCCGGGGTAGCCGCGTCCGCGCCGGCCGCCAATACCGCTCGCAGCGCCCCCACCTCACCACATACTGATCGATCAACAATAACATTGAATTTTAATGCTAGGTTTATTAATGAAACCCTGGATAGTAACAGTCAGCACCGATGCGCAGTTGGTGGTTGCAAAGAATAACAATGTATTAGTTACCGAAATTTATTTCACTTCACTAGAAAGTCCTCCTTAAAATTTAATTTATTTTTGATTAGGGTCACGGACGTAAAAAAAGACAGACGTAATCCCAAGAACAAATTCAGTGAAGCACCCATAGTAATACCAACTCCGTATTCGTACAAGTACTATACACACACACACACATTGACACCATGCTATGACATTGACACCATCGCGAATCAAAAATTACAAAATTACGCACACATGATAAGCGAGCTGTCATTGCTATGCTTCACTCTCGATTAGACAAGCTTACGTCCGTTCTTTTTAATACGCTTTTATTAGCTTCAGACGTATGTTAGTATGTATGTAACCGTGTAACGGAATCTTTGAACATGATTTTGACCCACTTTAAACGGTCAGATTTCTTTCAAACTTCGTGGACTTATTGAGGACCGATGACAATTCAATATTTAAAGAAAAAAAGAAAGAAAGAAAGAAAGAAAACCTAATACACGCTTTATATTAGCTTTAAACGGTCAGATTTATTTTAAACTTCGTAGACTTATCGAGGATCGATGACAATTCAATATTTAAAGAAAAAAAGAAAGAAAAAAAAAACTAAATTTCATTTCAAAAAATCAAACTAAAAATGAAAAAAAAAAATAGTGCATGGTGTCAATGAGTAGAAGGGATAATGTCATTAAGCACCCCACGCTTTTATTACAATTACACGATTTTTTATTCAAATTTATTTTCTATTTTTTTAGTTGGATTTTCTATAAAAGCGAATTTTTTAGTTTTTTTAAACTATTATGTATTTATTTTACGTCCGTGATTAGGGTCCAAAGATACTATACATACAACATCATTGTTAGGGTCCATAAAAAGCATTGACATCAGTCAATCGACTAATTGTAAAACTTCAAAAAGAGGATACCTATTTCAATCACAAACTTATTTCCATTAGTCCTACATAATACATTTATTATGTTTTCATTTATTCCATCTATTTATATTTGCCAACTAATAGCAAACGTGATAAAATCAGAGTTTCCGCCGAAACTGAGTCATCAGTAGCAAATAAATAGCGACCTTTGCCGGCCCAATTTCTTCGAAATGTTAGGTTATAGATAAACGGTGCTAGCCAGTTCAAGGGCTCGGCCTTGCTCCCCGCTCAATAACTGACCAGACTGAATCACCCGACGCCTTTGCTCTGCCACATACAAGCTAAGAATTCTCCGTGTACCGCAACGAAATACCATGTTGCGGCAAATTACAGGGGTAATAAATCTACGGAGCACAAAACATGATTTATGTGTAGGTCCATAATGTGACAATTTTGTACGAATCTTGGCTTTAATTAATCATAATAAAACAAAAGTAGCTTGAGAACGACAAGGTCGATGTTAGTCGACGTTTGGTAGAAGCTAGAACGGCCTCGAATTACATTGTTCATAATACTGGTGAAGCTAACCCTAGCTTCGACTTGTTTAAGACCTCTGATACTAAGGTGCTTCAGCTATTTATTGTTACACTTTACCTATTTTTAAGGAAATAGTTTTTTTATGGTTATCGTAGCTTTTGGTATCAGCGACTCCAAAGGCATTAATGATGCGTTGTCTGTTAAGAAAGTGAGAAAACATAAAAGTGTGGTTTTATGAAACCACGATGCAAGTGAAACTATTTTTCGGTTTGTAGGCATTTAACAAAAATTTTTTAGATAATTATTCGATTCAGGGTATTAAAATTGCGTTTTTAATCTTAACTTAATTATGGAAAAATGGAAATGATAATCGAAAATCAATAGTAGATAAAATATTCAATAATAAAATAAAATTTCAATTTGCGTATTAGAGTACGGAATACATGATTATTTGATTAATACAATCATTTATATGATAGACGCATATTACTAGAAAACTAAGAGCAATATTTATTTTAATCATTGAATCTCCATTAATATTCTTACTCCAGGGCCGGCTGTAATGCGAGATGCGATAGATGGATGAAAAATTTTGGGGCGATAGAATAAAAGTTTCACTTTAAAAACAAAGAACTGGCTCTCGAGCTGGAACACGAATCGTTTGACGGCTGACTCAATCAAGAGGGTGGTAGCTGACAGCTGTCCAGGCAGAACCCACGAAGAAATAATAATAGTAATGATGGTATTCATGAGCTATTAAAATCAATATTACCATTATAATCCTTCCAAGGGACCAGCCTATGGGACCAACCACCCAATACAGCGTAAAATATATTATTTTATTGCTAAATTTTTAACTCTGCCTTGACACAGTTTTTTATGAAAAAATAGCAACATTCTGTAGACAGAGGCTGTATTATTTGAACACGCAATTCGACACAAATACTTGCTAATGAATGCAATGAAGACCAACAAGTCCGCAGACACAAGGCATCGGTGATAACGTTTGCAAGATAGCTTGATTGGCACGAAGGGTACGATGCGGGAACTAATCGGTAGCGTGCAGAGGGCGCTTCAATCGCACCATGTGGCGATACCGCGATGTCCGCGATAACCGAGCACCGCCCACAGAGTGACACCACAGATAACAACTCACTCGCGGGTATAACTTTAATGATCCCCGATACCATTAATGGAAACGGATTCATTGATAACATCCAAATAAGTATAAACCTATTAATTACGACTACTTTGTTTTAGATGTTAAGGTAATAAGTAGTATAAACTGTTCTATGTAAATAAACGAGGATACGAACCACCTGATGTCTACCTTCACCCATGGACGTAGCTAAAAACGTTATTAATAGCATTATTACAATGTATCAATGCCAAACTACAACATCACAATCCCCTTACCCTTTGGTCCTTCGAGCCGGATTTGAACCAGCGACGTATCAATGGTAATTATAGTTTTAATCGAAAATATTTTACAGTTCAGCTAAAATGCTAACTTAAATTGTTCTGAACGGACCTAACTCTGTCATCATTCGAAAGGAGTTTCAGGTATGCTTATCAGCAGAAATTCGAGTGATTTATTTTTAATCAATCAATTAATCCAAGTTTATATGCAATCACGTCATCATCATCATTACAATCTGTAACTGTCCCACAGCTAACCTCGAATCTACTTTCGTAATATGAGGAATTAAACCGTAGTCCATTAAGCTGGCTAAGTGCGGTTAGATGAACACTCCTTTAAAAATAGAGATTTCTTAGGTGTGCAGACTTCGTGTGTGTTTCCATGTGTGCAGGTTTCTTCACGATATTCCTGCACTGAAGCATGTGATTATTAGAAGTTTCTAATACGCACAAAACTTCTGCAAATTACTAGACCAACCATCAAACGGGTAGGTTATCACTGTAAAGCAATCACTTCTATTTCCATGAATAATTGTAATGGCACGTTTCATAATATCTGCGATGGTATCGAATCATATCAATAAAGAAGATTAAAATGGAAGTGGTCTTCGTCGCATGGACGATCGATCGTCTTCTGTGTCTCTTAAATCAGTCAAACCGCTACTTTCTTTCACCACGAAACTTCAACTATTATTTTTATTGAGTGTTAAGTTAAGGTATAATAATAATAATAATAATAAGTCTTTATTTCCAGGTATACACCCATATTCACATAAATTGTGGTTACATGTGGTATGATGATGGATGACACGGTTACGACCGCAATGGGATTTTGACGCTGCTACTGTGTCACGCGAACCACGTAACATAATAAAACAAATAAGACGATACGTGTGTTTGTAAAATCACCATTCTCAGCTTATCTTTTATGAACTACTTACTTACCTGATATTAAATGGTCACTGATTCCTAGTTAGTTGAAAGCAATAGGTGGAAAGACTCTTTCTTTCTTCTTTCTTCCCTTCTCTTCTCTTTTACCGACAGTGCATCGGTGGTACTTAAGATCTTACAGATGTCCATGGACCACAATACCAGGTGGTCCCCAAAAGAATCTACTCACCCGTAGCCCAGTGCACGACTGTGTGATGCTCATCATCCTGGGCATTGACGTCAGCACCGGCGGCGAGCAGGGTTTGCACGAGTGGCACGTTCCCGTGCACGACGGCCAGGTGCAGCGGCGTGAGGCCGTCGGCGTCGCGCGCGTCCGCCAGCGCTGGCGCCGCCATCAGCACGCGGTCCGCGCACGCCGCGCGCGCCGCCTGCGATGCGCCCGCGCCGCTCGACGCGCAGTAGTGCAGCGCGCTACGCAGCCCCCGGTCTCGTACGCGCACTGACGCTGGCTATGATAATGGGACACGACGGTAATTACTCTTTAAATACTGAATAGCACACAGAAATACCTACACTAATAAATAGTGGGACTTTCTACTTTTCTTTATTTGCTTACCTTGCGTTATAAAGAGCGTCCGATCGGCAGGTAGTAATGATTCTCTAGGCTTGATTATTGTAAAATAGTTAGTCTGATTCCTAAAGTTGCAGCGTTATTTATTTTTAAATCTCTAGAAACGCAACCGGTATGCTATTCAGACGTAAGCGGTGTGAAAAGTTTGCAATCGTGGGCCAATTCAAACTATTGATTGAGTTCTATAGTATTTTAGCCGCTCGACAATCTCACTATACGCTCCGATGTATTTCCGTGAAAGCTTTCAGTGCGATAAGTTGTGTCGACTCACGCTAACTTTGTCTGACACTATAAGTTACAAGTATCTAACTACTTTTTAAGTTTACACGATTAAAGTGCTGTAAGTTCGAATCTATTGTTATTCATAGTTCAATAGACGATAAGCAGACGGTTTCATTTAGCGTATTGATTTCTTTACGAGGAAACCCATAGTAAAAATATTGGCAGAAACATTTAAGCGCAGTTTGGCGAGTTGTTTACAAGGCGACGGCGGGCTCTCAGCGTAACATCGCGTGCTCGACCAAAGTACTGAAAACAACGCTTTTCATACTTCTTTCATTTCATACTTCTGTACTATTATCGTTATGACATTCTTGTGGCTTTAAAATGAAATATAGATATCTATTTTTGCACGAAAAGTGATAAAAGCAAGTTCCTTAAGTGATTTTGAATAGGAAAATACTTAAATTGAGAAAAGGGTTGGAGGTTAATTTATTGATGGCCAAATTCTTGTAACAAAACTAGTGAGTGTCAGAGAACAAAGTGTATGAAAGCAAATGTAGTGCAAAGGTTGAAATTCCTCAAGTGTAACAAACAACTCACGTCCTTGTTGAGTGAATCGACGACCCCCTTGTAATCGGCCTGTTGACAAGCATACATAAGGGGCGTACAACCCTGGGGTAGCGGTACATTCACATCGCCCTTCTTCGGTCCGTCTGCTTTTTCCCGCTTGATTTTGGTGCTCTTATCGAGGAGGTCACCCTTGCGCCTGTCCTTCGGTTTCTTGAGGATGCTCGGGATGGGTTCGCCCCGGCCGCTGGCCGCGCGCTTTTCCATAACAAATGTGGGGTTAGAGCGGCGTGCGTGCCATGTGTGAGGCGGGCTGCGCTGACGAGCGGGCGCGGAGGGCGCGAGGCTCCGACTGGCCGACGGCGCCCACTGGCCGCTGCCCGCTCGGACAGCGGCGGTGGCGCTGGGCAGCCGCACGCAACGCCCTACCCGCCCTACCCGCCCTAGCGGCCCAGCGCCCTACCGCGCCTAATCTTGCTTATAGCTCTAAACCAGGTCATCGTCTCGTGGATCGAGAATCGGCCCGTGTTACGACGTAATTGACACTATTGGCAATAGTACCCACAATGTGTTTGAAAAGGTGACCTAATTCTTAATACAATCGAGTAATGAATACCTACGGGGCCTTCCAAACGATTTTATTATGATGGGATTTGGAACAATTATGAATTTTACACTAACGTAAATTTTGTATTTATAGAAAATTTACACGTTTCGTTTTTGATATCTCTACAAAGTGGGAACCAGAAAAAACCTACAATAATATTACGCATAAATTAATAGAACACAAAATAAGACAGACGATGTTTAATTTATTGTTTTTAACCGACTTCAAAAAAGGAGGAGGTTAATTCTATGTTCTACCTACTGTATATTTTTTTCCTTATGTATGTTCACCAAATTCTCCGCCAACTATGGACCGATTTCAAAAAAAAAGCGGCCAAGTGCGAGTCGGACTCGCCCATGAAGGGTTCCGTAGCAGCAAGTAACATAATATAAAAGTTCTTGTAGTTCGTTGTAACTTTGATCAATGTTTTTTGCGGTTTACGATTTATGACGTATTAAAAAAAAAACTACTTACTAAATCTCATTCAAACCAATTTTCGTTGGAAGTTTACTTACTAATGTACATTATATATTTTTTTTAGTTTTATCATTCCCTTATTTTAGAAGTTACAGGGGGGGGGGGGACACATTTTACCACTTTGGAAGTGTCTCTCGCGCAAACTATTCAGTTTAGAAAAAAATGATATTAGAAACCTCAATATCATTTTTGAAGACCTATCCATAGATACCCCACACGTATGGGTTTGATGAAAAAAACATTTTTGAGTTTCAGTTCTAAGTATGGGGAACCCCTAAAATTTATTGCTTTTTTTCTATTTTTGTGTGAAAATCTTAATGCGGTTCACAGAATACATCTACCTACCAAGTTTCAATGGTATAGCTCTTATAGTTTTGGAAAAAAGTGGCTGTGACATACGGACGGACAGACAGACAGACAGACATGACGAATCCATAAGGGTTCCGTTTTTTGCCATTCGGCTACGGAACCCTAAAAAATAAGTTGTTCGGTAGGGTATACTTCCAATTTGGTCCCGTTGTCACCAAGTGAGATAATAGAGGGCAACCCTCAAAATTTATAGGCACGTATTACGTTTTTTATAGGTTCTGCATACTTCTAAAAAATCTCCCCGTCAGAACACAGGAATGGAAGAGCTATGAATGAGAATTCATCATGTACCAACGACCTTCGACAGGAGGAAAAGTTCGCCATATCCTCATCCATATAGCAGGGTGCACTTCGTACGTGTGCTGGACTCGAGGACGGCATGAACTCCTTACTTTAAGTAGAGGCTACTCAAAAGGCGTATGAAAGAAAATAACTAAGTATCCTGGCTGAAATGGGAGCTGACAGTTTATCGTGTATATTTTTAAACACAATCTACAATTAATTGAGCCTAAAAAGTAGGTAGCAAGAAATTGTGAGATTCATTAGTGTTGAAAGTACATATTTGGTCGTTCAAGGTACAATTCAATAATTAATTTTCCAATCATTTTCCAATTTCAAGTCTTTTTTCAGAGGTAATTCCTGGTCTATTTTAAAATATCCTCTTTGGTTCCCATGTTAGGTATTACTGAAACATAGAAGGAAAAGAAGTCTACCATAAAATATAAGAAAATAATAAATACGAGAAAGTCATCCATCGGTCCCATTTATTCGCAGCATTACCGTAACTTGGTACGTACTACGTAGCGTAACTTCGTGGACTCACTATACATACTATAAACCTTCAAGTGCTGAAGAACTTGCTAAACACATAGTTGACCTTACATTATTGTATCTGCGTCAAGGTTAACCAACTTTGATGGTGAGTCAAGCCTTACTGTAGCAGTTATTACAGCTATTAGGTAGCCCTAGCTATTATATTGTAAGAACTAAGAAGGCTACTGCTTCAAGCTTTATCGGGTTATGCGCCGAGTGATGCGTGACGTCATCCTGGCACGCCACCACCCCGATGGTAATCACACCTCCATGACTTACGACTACACTTAGAAAAGTATTCGCGCGTGTTCGCTTCAAAGGAAACTTTGCAAACAACGTGTAGATAATTCGCAATTTGTATAAATTAACGCACAGAAGTCATTCTACACTTGAAATGGATTAAGTCGGTTTTTTTAATGTAAATAGCCCGTCATGGTTAGTTTTCACCGTCACCCATGGAAATTGGTAACGTTAAAGGGATCACGGATGTACCTATTGCCTTCCAAATAGTTTGAGCACCCGCATTGATTACTCACGAACTACAAGCTACCCTAGCCGTGATAGTTTTCGTTTCAAATTCATCATTTATATACTAAGTTACCTACCCCCGTGATTTTTTCACATGTCCAACTCCAACCGTTTAGCTGGCAGAATGGGGAGGATACTTGACTATATCCAAAATTAGCATTTTAACTTAATTTCTCGCAAACTCGCCCTCCCTGAATCTAAAAATGATTTTTACAGACCCATAGTATTTTTGAAAGACCTTTTTAACGATACTGGGATACCATAATTATGCATAGTATGTAAAATTTTTAACTTTTGGTGTAAGATAATCCACCCAGTTTAATTCTGACGATGCTCATGCTGGATGCTTTACCACCACAAAAGTTACAAATTTTACATATAAGTATACTATTTGTATTACATAATCTAGCATTTGCATGCGTGCTTGTTACGCTTATCTTAGATGACATGTGCAAACGTAATTAGTTTACATACGATCCAAAATTTACGTTTACTCTACCTACATAAAAAGGGCACGTAAACGTAAAAAATAAGGAGGTAGGTAGTAGGTACCTACATACTTAGGCAGCCATCTATAATATAATTCAATGTACTTAGGTAAGTAATATTTGGATAAGAAATAAGAAACCTTATATGTAATTTGATGTAAGAGTAGATTGCTTCTATAACGTTAATTATACTTAAAGGTTTATACCCAACAGCCTATTTGAAAAACAAAACAATCATTTTTTCATTTCCTTTAGATCTGAAGTGGAGGTGACCTACTACCCTCGATTTACGATTGGTTACGAAAAAAGCATCCGGGGCGATTTGAATATTTCAGCTTTGAGTTTAGAGATTTAGTCTAGGTACATGAAAAAATCGATGTTGACTCTGTGATGCTAACATTAAGATAAGTAAGATGTTATTATGGATGTGATATCTAAATATTTTTAACAGCAATATCGCATTGCAATAATCCGTGTGTTAGTGTCTATTTATTTTATTATTAGCTCACAAATGTTCACAAACCTTCGTGGAGTAGCTATGACCTACGACTATGAATAATAAAGTTTTTTTAAAGTTTACCTCCTTATAAATCGATTTTCCTATATAAGCCCGGGGTGTGAAAATTTTAGGGGGAGTTAAATCAAACTCCGTTACGTTACGTTACGTTATGCGTTATGTTCGTGCGCAAACTACCAACCAAGAATCTAGATGGCGTTGTTACTGATTTGACGATAACTACATGTTAAATTAAATAATTATTATAAATAAATGTATCAAGCACGCTTTCAGTAGGAAATATAAAAAATACGTTCATTTACCCTCATTTACTAATCTAGGTATAAGTAGGTACATAAGTATTTTACAAGTCGTAGGTACGTTGGAGCTGATACACACAATTTTTTTTCATACTAATTCCAGCAATTACAATTCTGAGACTGAAAGCTTTTAAATTAAACGAATAATCGTTTAGTAACGAAGCAATTTGTTTTAATCTTCGATAAGATTTTAACACACGTTTCTTATAGGAAACATAGGTGAGGCATGTGAGGTAATTATATTAACTATAAATTAAACGAAATTATAAGCAAACTAGGCCGTGCGCCGACCCAGTTCTTGCCTCACGATATTTGCGTTTTCCGACGTGTGCAGCCAAGATTTTGACGTCGAAATTAAATGCGTAACGGAGCAGGAGACAAAGGAAAATTGCAAGAACAACTATATTTTTAAATATTATTCAAGAAATGCTTAGTAGATATATTTTTTTAATCTCAATATTTAAAATTCTATAAGAGTTAAATTTAACCATATGACCGAGTAACTAATTCGTCGAAACTTTTTCATTATTTGGTTTTAATGTCAAAACTTCATTTGCATTTTACAACTACAGAATTGAACACGTGAGCTGACTGAAATTAAAATGCAAAATAGGTATATGTACTTACTAACGAACAATATTCACGTTAGGGCTGACGAGTAATAAATAAATAAGTAACTAGATAGTATACCTACTTAGGTAAATAAACGCAAACCCATCCAATTAAATACTTGGTAATTTTGTAGATTAAATTATACCTGAGTAAACGCGAGTGTCGACCGAATATCGTTACAGAATTCAATAAATACAGCCCCACATTAAATTACGTTAGTATTATTTAATGTCGGGTTAGTATTGTTCAATATTACAATATTTTATGTCCAAAATTAAGATAACCTTGGAACGGCCAGCCATAATCTAGATGACCCAACTTGGACCTATAAAATGTCAAGATCCTGATTGATAGCAGCGGTGCGGTCCGCGGTGGCGCAATATCGATAAGAAACAAAAATGTTTAACTTTGATTTCTCTTTGAGGTTAAATTAAGTATGAAAATTAACGTATGAAAACTATCAAATATCTTTTTCTTTAATTTTAGTAACTAACAGACAGAATAACGCCCCAATTCAGAGTCACTAACGGTTACTTGAATCCGCGGTTTCCTAACGGACCAACGCTCCTTAGTAAAGAATTTATTTAATTTGGTATTTCTATACTAAGGAGCGATTTAAGTAAGCGTTAGTTACTCTGAGTTGGGACGTTAGTCAGTTTACGAGTGGTCTGAAACCTCTAAGTGGAAATAGGTAATAACCTACTTTATTTCTATCTATTATTCAATCAATGCAGGAAGAACTTTAAAAATTTTGCGAAAGGAATGAAGAATGTTCTGCTTAATTCCTTTATGCAACCTTCTAATATATCTTGACTATAAAATTAATAAAATATTCTCTGCTCGTAACAATGGACACATAATTATACATCCATCCATCAGACCTTGGAGGTCAACTGCTAGAAATAGGCATCACACAATTATACATCCATCCATCAGACCTTGGAGGTCAACTGCTAGAAATAGGCATTACATAATTATACTTGTACTTAACTGAAAACTGAATATCTATTACAGTTGCACAATTCTCCTTCTACTTTGATGATCAGCGGTGGTCGATGTGGGTCAACGATCAATCGCGATAGTGAAAAGCTCGCCGTTAGCCATTATATGGAAATGAATCGGTCTCAGGCCACCGGCCAACCGCTACCAACCACCAACCCACATCTTAATTGATGTATATTGCAGCCCCATTTTATCTCTAACCTAAATTTGTTTTCGTCCTCATAATACTTACTGCACTGTTGAAAAATACATTTACCTACTTTCGCTCTCTTATAGTTTCATATACCGGATCCATGGAGGTCATGACCACCCCCCCCCCTGGGCTGGGAACGTAGAGAAAGATCTTTCTTTAAGTTACGAAAAATCAAATCGTGGCCAAGAGCTTCAATGGTTGAAGAACGTCTAACCGGACTGGCACTTCTCCACGTCCATAAATAAAAACGTGCCCATTGAAGTAGATGAAGTGATAACGCGTTTCGGGAGAAAAAAAAATGATTTTGTTATTTAAATAAAGGTAGATTTTTTAAGTATAGTACTTACATTTATTAATAAAATACCTGTTTTTTACTTGTATCTATTATTATCAAAATTAAATTATAACTTCTTGTGATTTGACCAGGACTATGTGACCCTCCCCTGGCGCCTAAGCTGGATCCGCCCTTGGTAACAGGTAGGTGTAACCTTAGGTAGTGATGATACTCTCCCATAAAATCATCATAAAAACGGTTTCCGTGATTTTTTAGGGTTCCGTAGCCGAATGGCAAAAAACGGAACCCTTATAGATTCGTCATGTCTGTCTGTCTGTCTGTCTGTCTGTCTGTCTGTCTGTCCGTCCGTATGTCACAGCCACTTTTTTCCGAAACTATAAGAGCTATACTGTTGAAACTTGGTAGCTAGATGTATTCTGTGAACCGCATTAAGATTTTCACACAAAAATAGAAAAAAAGCAATAAATTTTGGGGGTCCCCATACTTAGAACTGAAACTCAAAAATGTTTTTTTCATCAAACCCATACGTGTGGGGTATCTATGGATAGGTCTTCAAAAATTATATTGAGGTTTCTAATATCATTTTTTTCTAAACTGAATAGTTTGCGCGAGAGACACTTCCAAAGTAGTAAAATGTGTGTCCCCCCCCCTGTAATTTCTAAAATAAGAGAATGATAAAACTAAAAAAAATATATGATGTACATTACCATGCAAACTTCCAACGAAAATTGGTTTGAACGAGATCTAGTAAGTAGTTTTTTTTTTATATGTCATAAATCGTAAACCACAAAAAACATTGATCAAAGTTACAACGAACTAAAAGAACTTTTATATTATGTTATTTGCTGCTACGGAACCCTTCATGGGCGAGTCCGACTCGCACTTGGCCGCTTTTTTCACATATCCAACTCCAACCGTTTAGCTGGCAGAAGGGGAAGACACCACCCAAAATTACTCTAATTACAACTTTACCCAAAATTAGCACTTTAAAGCTTTATCTACCCCTGAATCGAGAAATGGTCTTCGCAGACCCATGCTACTTCTGAAAGATCATTTCAACAATCACCGCACTTCACCTCACTTTACGTGTAGGGGAGGTAGGGTATATTTCCTAAAAGGCATAAGGTAATGACGCCCTGTTGGAGGTTGAGGGTAGGCAGCAAGTTTAATCTCGATGCTGCGTGCTTGGTAATAAATTAAAACCTGCATGTCTATGACACATTTTCCTATTACCTTCCTTTGAGAATCAACCATGAAATTTATAATTATAATTTCAAATTTGTTTTGATATTGGAATTAAAATGATGACACGATGAACAAATTTCCCTTTGCTCGATTGTTGGCTCTTAATGTAAAAAGTTATCTTTTTTTTAGGTCCGTGGTAATTCTGAAGAAAAGGGAAACTTAGATTTACAACGTTATGATACACAATGAATACAATGTACCTATAGATACGGAAATTTAATATTTGCTCTTGGATTTTGTGCATTTTTATGTCTTCTTTTTCGTTTAAAGCATTATTCTTATTAAAAAGCCGAAAAGTTGTAAAATAATATAAATGCTTAGTTAATTAGGAATTAATAAGTCGACTGCCTCACGAGCTCACGACTCACGATACGACGAAAGATGACGTTGCGTGACTACACTCAATAAAAGCTTATTTAGTTAATTTATTTATAAAAGAAACAAGTCTTACCAAATTTCCCGTCGATCGCCTTGATAATATACATAAAACATTTGTAATTTACATTTCTATTGATTAGGTATTATTTTTGGGACAATATCTGTCACTGACTTCACTACAAGATAAAGCGTATAAAAAAAACTATTATTTATCAAAGTAAACAAAACAAAAGAAACGCAAAAAGTCCTTCAATAGTTAGAAACCCAGAGACACTTCATTGAAATGACACGTGGAATACCCAGCAGAGCATCAGAGCATCACATTTCCATGGTAACGGACAGGACGCGTAGTCATAGAGACAGGGCAGTGATACAAAGGAAAGGTTATCGGTCACATTTGGAAGGGTACACGTCAATTATGGAACCAATCGAAGGGTGTTAGTCGAAACTATACTTCGTTTAATCATTTTAATATTTGATTTCATCTATACTAATATTATAAAAAGGAAAGATTTGATTGTTTGTTTGCATTGAATAAGCTCCGAAACTACTGAACCGATTTGAAAAATTATTTCACTGTTAGGAAGCTACACTATGGCGTACACCCGGGTGACACAGGCTATATTACATTTTCAAAAAAATTAGGGATCCTTTATAAAACTCCAATAATGTAACCCACCCAAGGTGTAAAAAAATAAGAAAACCAAAGCAAACCGAGGGCGGTTACTCGTAATTAATAAAGCAGGCCACTCTGTAAGAATATTAGGTACTAGTACCTAATATTCTTATATTAGCGCTCTGTCTGCGTTTTTCTGGATAATAAGTATCTGTATCTTAATCTAGATTATGGTCTACTTGTGTGCTAAATTTTATGATAATCCGTTCAGTAGTTTTTGCGTGAAAGGATAAAAAATATCAATACAAACTTTCCCATTTATTTCATAAGGACTTACCTACATGCAAATGATTTTACACTTATTATCATCGCGACACTGAGCAATTAACATACATATTTTTTATGGAAATAGCCGGCAAACGAGCTGACGTTCCACCTGATGGTAAGTGACTATCGTCGCCCATGGACATCAGCAACACCAAAGGCATCATCATACATCAATAAATATTGGTATTATAATTATCAAATAGAAATCGTAATTACCAGTTGCATTTAAATATTCTTACTCGCATTGTCACTTTTATAAATAAATGTTAATATTATGGAACTCTTTGCATGTTTCACGTGCATTAGCATATTTGCATACGATATTATTGGTTCAAGGCAGGATATTAGGATATATGAGATTCTCTAAATCTGTTTCCATGCTTATTCAGAGCAGACCGATGATTGGATTATTCTCTTCTCGTTCTTCTAGAATTCTCTATAATTACCAAAGGTAAGGTGAGAAGCTACGAGTGCTGTCCATTAGATGACAATGATAGACAATGCAAAACCTTTGTCCTTATTGAAACTATTGCAGTGTTCCCTGTTATGTGGCACTAAAACAATAAAAGTAGGTAAATATTATGACAAGTAATTAAAAAACAGGCAGTTATACTGGCATCGATCAGTTACAGTTTAATTATAGTCAAAGTCCAAACCAATATTATATTTCGGCCTTACGCTAACAAATTTTAATCTAATTCGGGCAGTCAAAACACTCATAAACAGACAAAACGTCTTAAATCAACTTGATGAAATCGGAGTATCTATGACGATTCAGACCTAAATGAGGGGAAGCACTTTAGTATCTTAAAGTGTGTGAAATGTCACGATCTGTGAAGCTTGAAAGTGGAATTGTCCAACCTCGAGCTCTAAATCCCTTCATGAAAGAAACTGATAAAAGACTCTGACTCCGAAATCAGTTGAGACAGTAGATAGAGTTCCTAATTCCGAAGAGAGAGATGATGTCACTTTACTGTAGGGTCACAGCACTCATCTCACAAGTCACAACACAACAGAAGTATGTGACGCCACATTACGCTTAGTTTCGAATGATGATAAAGCACGGAATTCTCTTATCGCTTATAAGTACACTCAGTTTTATATGTAGAAATAGTTAAATATCTATAGAGGAAAATGGAAGATCGCATTTGGTATAACTGAATTTAAACAACGTAACATAGTCATTAGTTACTAATGTTGGGTCATTTAGTTGAAGACGTTCGAAATTAATTATTTCTACGTTTGGAAATCTGTTCATGTACAGGGGGCTTAGATAAAGTAACATCGCTTCGTAGCGAAAAGATACCTAACTTCGTCATCGTCTCTGAGAATCAGATAACGATAACTATGTCAATCCCATACATTTTATTCTTTTCTAACTTTGTTATCGTTTTCTTAATGTTACTTTGGCTAAGGCCTCAGAACCAAAGCAATTGGTTTCCATATTCGTTTCAGTATAGTTATAAGAAGTAAAGTTTTAAATAACAAGGATTAGGGTTTTCATCGACTAGAAATGAAAAAGCATAAAGTCTATAATTTTGAAAATTATAATCCTGGAACGCATTTATTTTGTATGCACCTCTTGCACCCTGGCAGACACTCCGCGGGCGGTGTTCTGGTGATCCCCGGAATATGTTGTACTATTGTTAGGCTGATGCATTCCAGTTCTGCGTTTGTTGCATTCACCCAAAGAACGTTAGCAGGAAACATTGGGCCGCATGGAGACGTCGAGCCTAGCTCAACGCATGCCCCCTGCCACGTGACCAGATTGTCGACCATACAAGGGTTAATGTAACATGTGGGCATCACTGAATCCCTCGGTAACAGTAGGTAATGTCCGTCGCCGCACGGACCCTGGCGGAACGCTGGCCAACATCTATTCGACTTTGTGTGATACAGATAACCTGAAAGAATAAACTACTGATTAACATGGAAAATTTACTTCAATAAGTTATTAGAGAAAATAATATTCTTTGTTTAAATAACTACAGGAAACTTAAACTTTTAGTCTTTTAGCTTCAATCTATTAATACACAGAAAACGTTATTAAAAGACCGACAACTTTAAAAATTAACGCGCTCCCACGACGCAATGGGCCGCTGGTGGGTGGAAATTGGAAACCAAAACAAACCTTAGCACCAAATGAAGTATGTCTAATTAGCCTTGGTAGAATTGACCCACACAAGCAGGGTGAGCTAAATCGTTTAAAACTATGCAATTACCTGGTCGACAATCGCAAATCCAATCGTCTTTTTGGTCGCCAGGATAGTAGAGTTCATTTTCTTGGCACATTGCAGGCAAAAATACTGGAGTGCGATTCTGCAATAGGGAAATATAATACGTTAATCAACTACTTAAGTATTATTTAATTTGTTTATCTGTAAGTTTCTAACGAGTGACTAATAAAAACCGTAAATTAATACAGCGATGGTCAAGCCTAAACTATGTTTTCCCTCACAGAAGTAAGATAATAATATGATTCATTTGTTATACGCCTATAACCTTTAACAATAATATAAATAACGAACTCATTCAAAGCCTGGCAATCCACGAGAGACTACACCACTTTTGAAATAATCGTGGGTATTAATTATAAGTCACTAAAGACTTTTTTATTACTATGATCCATAAAGTGCACGAACATCTAATGTAAAAGGAAAAATCCACTGTTAAAGCGGGTCAAGTTTTAATTACATTTTTATGTGAATAAAATGAGCAGACGGGCCAGTCACCATTCCGTTACTAATACCATAAAGCATTACCGAGACCGCGAGACGTTGCCGCTGCCAGTCAGACATTCACATGACACCTTACGGGCCCTTAAGGGAACCCGCTTATTACTGGTTCTAAGATAATGCTACTGAAACACGTAAAAAGATTTTGGGTTAAGGCGAGTAAAAACCATACCAAGTGAGACCTCCAACACGAGAGACCTACAGCCATAGTCTCCTCCATTGTTGTCCAGGAAAAGTTGGCTTGGGCTCAAGGCGGACAGAGTCACTTAAACGCCAAACTTAGAAAAGTTGACAACCACGCAGCACATTTAATAACTTTGCCTTTGGCAGCGTATCTCTAATGCGGTCCCTGGCCTATCATGCGGCATGATATTATTATAGGTACAGTACGGCCGCTGTATCTTGGCGCGTCTGAACATAGGCTTTGCCAACTTTAGCGCATGTAAAACAGAGATGGCAACACGAACATGCTAACGTATGACTGAGACACAATACACCGCGTATCGAGTATTGGCGAATTATGTTACTGCGCAGCCTTCTGCACGAAGTTCAGACGCGCCAAGATACAGCGGCCGAACTGTACATTTTATTGTACAGGTTTCCGTTGGAATCTTTTGGATACGGGACTCTAAAAAGTGTATGGTAATAAATTAACCAATGTATAAAACTAGAAAAAAATGAGAGGTGTCAAGGGACACCCGGATGGAACGAAGTTCCTTTCGATTAATACTAAGCGAGCAGAAGTCTTCGAGGGTGCGACATTAGTGATACTGTACAGTCATAGTATGTGGCTGTCTTATTCACTCTTCGGTATTTAGCATAGGCACAACAGGGACCTCCATATCACAACAATAAAAAAATCCATCACTGCCACTCTGACAAGACACTTGTCAGAGTGGCAGTGATGGATTGGTTCTATCACTGTCGCTCTTCCGCATATTGATTGGCATGACGGGAGAAATGGCAATAATAGCTTAATGTGCATGATCGTAATATAGATATCCCTGTTGTGCCTATGCTAAATACCGAAGAGTAAATAAGACAGCCACATACTATGATTGTACTGTATCACCCTCGAACACTTCTGGTCGACTAGTTACTCGTTTTAATTAATAAACGACGGCAAAAAGTGTCGTTACAACTTTTCTTCTTATTTTTTTCCGTCTAGCCCCCTTTCGCAACGCGCGATAAGGAGCTTCGTTCCAAAAAGACAGATGTTTACCTAGCATTGAATTATAATGCCATAGAACAGACATCTCGAACAAAATGTGTGTCCCGCCGGGAGCTTCTATTTTCAAAATTGAGCCCCCGTTCTCCTTTCAAAATCGAACGAATCCATTGAAAATTGAAGCCGATCAGCGCCAATTCATGGGGACACACATTGTGTTCGCGGTGTCGGTTCTACTATGTGCTAGTAATAATACTCCAATATTACCTACTACAAATTTTGAATAACGATTATGGTCGGCTTTAAATCACTGACGAGCACTATATCAGAAATTAATATAAGTATACCTACTTAATTAACGAATTCATAACATACGATTATAACGATTTTCGTGTAAATGACCTAACCGGTTCTACAACTGTCTACGACAATAATTTTAATACAATATATTTTAACATGCTCTGGTGGCCAAAGAACTACTCTTACGGCCGGTCTCAATATTATACTGTCAGTGGAACTCTGGTACGTATCAGAGATAAAAAGTAAACATTGATCTCCCGCTAACTGCCGTCTCACAAATCAAAAGTAAGCAAAAAAAAGTAAGATCATCGGTAGATAATATTTCAGTGACATTTCTGCCTCTGGTTTTTAAGTCCCTCTGAAAATTTCGTTTTCGCATAACAATATTTTTTTTATACTTTTTTTATACTTTTTATCATAAAAAGGAACTCAGTGTTTTTGATTATAAACTTATTTCATTTTAACATTAAAATGATAATTTGTTCCAAATGTACTGTGAATTTCGCGGTTGAAGTTAATAAAATAATGTTATGTGTAACCTGGAACAATGCTTCACTAGTAACAAAACGCAGCATTTGACGTTTATCACTCATGGGTATCCCGGACGACGATGACATGTTATTGTCATTTGACATTCGTTTATGTCGCTTGATTACCCAAAATATAAACAACGTGTATTTTCTCATAATTTTAGTACTTAATATTAATTAGTTTTATGAATAAACTAGGATTATATAATGAAACACATAGCTCAACAATTACCGTGAGTATAGACTTTATTTGTTAATAAAATAAAATATATTATTATGTTTAGTAAACAAAAAATTGTAGTAATTGTAAATTGTTGTAATTGTAGCAGTGATAGTCTAGCGGTTAGAACGTTGGTCTCCCGAACGAAGTGTTTATTCCCACTTCTCCGGGGCCCGAGTTCAAATCCTGGCACGCTAATTTTCAAATATTATGTGCCTATTAGAAGTTAATTATCACTAGCTTCGGTGAAGGAAAACAATGAACATCGCGAGGAAACCTGCACACCGGAGAGTTCTCCAGAAAGTTCTTAAAGGTGTTTGAAGTCTACCAATCTGCACTTGGCCAGCGTGGTAGACTATGGCCTAATACCCCTCACATTGCGAGAGGAGACCCCGAGCCCAGCAATTATGGGTTGTTGCTTCTTTTTGCTTTTAAACAAAAAATTGTTGCCAAATGTACTAAAGGAAGTTTCTTTTCAGATGAAGTCCAGACCCTTCACAAAAGATGAAGTACCTTTCTTCATAAGGCCAAAATAGTAGCCAATAGCTATTGATGTAGCAGGGATACACCATTATTTCTGAAAAGGCGAAATGTTTTTGTTATAATTTCAAAATAAATCTATCTTAAAAAGCTTAGTGTTCTTGTTTTATTAAAATACCTACTTATCTAAAACTTTAAAGATATGAATTGTTATCAATTCTCATTCACTGCTGTTTTTAACCAACTTCAAAAAAGGAGGAGATTCTCAATTCGACTGTATTTTTTTATGTTTGTTACCTCAGAACTTTGGACTGGGCGAACCGATTTTGATGATTCTTTTTTTAATCGAAAGCTGGTGCTTGTCATGTGGTTCCACATAAATTTTAACGAGATCTGACAAGTAGTTTTTGAGTAACTTTGAAGTCGGTTAATTTTTGTTAGTAAAATTTAGATTATGGATTACGTTTAATCTGAATCTAGGTAGTTATAAACAAAATTGGATTCACACAATTCAGTCATATATGTAGTCATATATTTTATACGAGGACAATTTCGGCGATCTTGGTACCGTATTAAAAAGGCGGAATCAAATAAAGAGGCTTCACAAAATTCATTATCACTCATCACTGATTAATAAATCCATGATGTTTTGATAAATTTTCTTTACAATATGAGAAATCTACCAATTATCCGTCGAAATCGAGCGATGTGAAAATTTCCGATAGTTGGTAACTTCTATTACCGACAGTTAGCTGTCAAAGCGTTATTGAGACGCAAGTATTTATTTTTGTATGGACCAACATACCTACGGTATGACTTGGCCCTCCGAACGGTAGATCAATGTCATCGATAGATATTTTCGATCCACTGAAGGTTATTGAGACGCAAAAATTGACAAATATGACAGATGACGTATTAATGGTAGCCTTATCTACATTTTTGTAACTGTTAGTACATTATTGAGACCGGCCGTTAATGTGACTGGTTCCTAATAAATAAAAATGGTTGTCTGTAAAGTCGGTATACGGACGGAGATTTAACGTAACAACGTCTGTTCGTGGTATAAGTTTTTGGAACATAGAATTGAATGAAAATCACAATTTTAAATTCATAATAAAATTCACTGACATAATTCGTTGACGCCAGAAACACTCCCGTAGAAGTGAGACGCAAGGCGCGCGCCGGTCGAGCGAGCCTCTTTCTCGCGCGCGCATGGTGACGTTCCTTACACAGTTTTCGTGAATGACACCCGAGTCAACCAATTTATAAGACGTTATCACGCCAAAAATAAATTAACAAGACGTTATAACTCTATAATACTGTACTAACGTAGGAGTAAGCTTGTATACTAATGTGCGTATAATTCAAAGATTAGGAACGTAAGGCTTCTTTATATTAAGTGTAACCGTGTATGCGTTTATATAAAGTTATATATTATACAAGTGTCTATAGTATCTATATAGTGAGTATGTATGTGGCCACAACTGCTGCCATAGCTCATCATCTTCTTTGATCATATAGCTACACTACATAACTGATACATTTAAGGAGGCTTTTTTAATTCTACCATTTCGCTAAGGTCCATAACACAGCTGATAAGGAGAAGAAAATGCGAAAGGAACTCCTTAGCCGTCTTTTTAATTAATATCGTTATACTTAAATTACTTAAGTAGTACAGAATAGAGTTTTAACCTAAGACCAAAAAAACTTTTTATTGGTCTGAGATTGTGACCTACGCGGAACTGCATGACTGTGGTTACAGTTAATTCCAGGCGATCTTGTTATTCATAATATTATTATGTATTCGTCTATCTGTACTACTAGGTACCCTTTAAATACGCAAGCTGTGCCTTCACATGCCGCTTTCCGCTTCTATTAATTGTCTTCTCATCGACCATCGACCGTTTTCAATAACTATTGTATCTATCCATAATGCTTGTCATTTGCCTAGCAACTGTCAAAATTGTAAACATTATCGTTAATTTATGGCAGAAATTAGTTGCTCATAATTTACCTGACTTATCTAAAGATTGTGGATAGATAGATTATTGAAAACGATCGTTAGCTAGTCCAGCAGTCGAACTGTCGTTTCATGTCTGTTATGACATAAATTATTATCTTTGCCGTTGGTGTATGTAGGTACAGTCACCTCTATCTGTTTAAAAGCAACACACAGGTTTTATTTTTTTTACACTAAAGGCGGACAAACAAGCATACGGCCCACCTGATGGTAAGTGGTCACCGTCGCCTATGGACACGTGCAGCATCAAGGGAGCTGCAAGTGCGTTGCTGGCTTTGAAGGATACGATATACACTCTTCTTAAAGAACCCTAAATCACAGCGCACAGGAAATGCCTCAGAAGTTTGTTCTAAAGCTCGCAGGATCGTGGCAGGAAGGAGCGCGGGAAACGAGCGGTAGACTTCCGAGAAGTTTGACTTCCACGAGTCAAAGTGAAGTGGGTGGAACCGCGACATTTAGCAGGTGGTGCGATAAAGGAAGATGGATGGAGGCATCAGGTTGAAAAGTTCTTCGGAACATTCACCATAGTAGAGACGGTAGAGAACACAAAGGGAGCCTACGACTCTCCGGAGAATATTAATATATTATGCAATACTATTACCTATAAGTCCTATAACACTAAAATTATAGTCATAATTTATCAAAGTTGTGTTGTAAGACTTGTAAGCTTATCGAATAAAAATAATGTAAATATAAATACGACGGCAACGTGCGCCGGTCGTCGATTTGTTACATTTAAATAGTCACAGACTTTGTATATTATAGTCCTTTGTAGGTAATTATATAGTGTATTGTACATTGTTTATCCCGAAAACGGCTAGTGATTTGTAGACCGCTCGAGCAAATTATGCATAAAAAATAATAGTTTAAAAAACTAAAAAACACGCTTTTATAGAAAATCCAACTAAAAAATAGAAAATGATTTAAGAATCGTGTAATTATAAAAAAAAGCGTGGGGTGCTTTTTATTAAGATATTATCCCTTCTGCTCATTGACACCATGCACCCCACGCTTTTATTACAAACGAGTAACCGCCCTCGCTTTGCTTCGGTTTTCTTATTTTTTTACACCTTGGGTTACATTATTGGAGTTTTATTAAGGATCCCTATTTTTTTGAAAATATAATATAGCCTATGTTACACGGCGATAGTGTAGCTTCCCAACAGTGAAAGAATTTTTGAAATCGGTTCAGTAGTTTCGGAGCCTATTCAATGCAAACAAAAAATCAAATCTTTCCTCTTTATATATTAGTATAGATACTTACACGATTCTTAATTCAAATTTATTTTCTATTTTTTTGTTGGATTTTCTATAAAAGCGTGTTTTTTAGTTTTTAAACTATTATTTATTTTTCCATTTTTTAGTTTGATTTTTTGAAATAAAATTTAGGTTTTTTTTTCTTTCTTTATTTTTTCTTTAAATATTGAATTGTCATCGGTCCTGGAAAAGTCTACGAAGTTTAAAAGAATATCTGACCGTTTGAAGTGGGTCAAAATCAAGTCCAAAGGAGTCGGTTATAAGTTACAAATTACAAATTACAAGTTACAAAAAAACATACCGGTGAAGCTAATATAAAGCATGTAAAAATTGTAAGATCGTACTTACGCCATCTATTGGATCAAACCATAACTATTTACCACATGGAAACAAATATCAGAAAAAAAATATTTGATATTATCAGTCGTCATGATAATTTGAGAAGTTATAGAATTAACTCACTAAATTAAATCTTCCTCTTGCGAGTAGTTTATCAAATCCATAACATATCTTGTGTGCTATAACACAAAAAATTCTTAACAATTCTTACCTCTTTATTAACAAGATTGGGGTTTTCTTCAACCTCAGGAAATCCAATGGCTCCTTTAATTGGTTTTTCTATGCTACTGGCGTTCACTAAGACAAAACTTGCTACAATTAACGTGCTTATAAACCACATTTCAGCCATTGTTTTATTCGTTTACTTATGTTATTAAGTCTTATAGAAAAGTGAATGAATTGACTAGTATCAATTAATTAATGGACATTATGTAAAACCTACACGCGAGTGGATTGTTCTAAAGATTGAAAGCGAGTGACTAAAGAACACGATGAGATGCGAGATCGGGTTTTACAAATTAAACTAAATGCGGTGCGGCTATTCTAATGAAGCTACATTCATTTATGTAAATAAAAAATGATTAATCAAATCAGACTCGCATAGGATAGCGACCCGTAGAGCAGGGTTCCGTTATTATTTTCTAGCTAACCAAAACCAGCCACGCTTAGCTGTAGCTAAAATTATTTTTTATTTTACGTTTGTTATTCGTTATTAAGACTGTTATATTTCATGTGTGTACTTATTATGGCTTAGAAGAAAAGCCGTTTTGGCTTCTAATAAAACTTTTTTTTTCAAGGAGGACTTTACTTTTTTCAACTGTTTAAAATTTTTGGTATTTGTTGTTATAACGGCCCCAGTTGGTACATTTTCCATCCCAGTGCAAAGTGGAATAAAAATAATAATTACAATTTAATCACCCCTGTAGCATGGGGGCTTCGCCCGGGTATTCAAAGGAAAGTAACCTGGTGCAAGAATAAATAAGTAACAGTTCCAAAATTTAAAAGAAACTGAAGGCCCTTAGAGTCATTAATGGTTCCTACTAGGTAAATTGCTCCTAGTCATCTCCTAGTACAAAATTTGTATGGTGATCATTACTCAGGAGCGATTAAAGTAACCTTTAGTGACGTAGAGTAAGAGTAATCAACTGTAAAACCTATGACGCTCTTCAACCTTCTATTCCATCCAACTATAAATCAAGCTATAAATAGTTATTATTCATTAATTAAACCAAATGACATAAGTAATTTACTTGTATCATTTTGATAGTGTGATTCAAACTTGCAAATTAATTTTACTAACGCCATCTATTACAATACCTGGAACTAAATATCTAGCAACTAACAAAACATCGATCTTCCCAAGGGAATGAGGTGTTTTACCGCGATAAAAAGTAGCCTACGATACTCTCCGCCTACCTATCTCCACAAACAAAAATCGTACCATATAACTTCGGTGCGACGTAAAAGAAGGACAAACAAACACACTTTATAATAAGTATTATACTATACTAATATATAAAGTGGAAAGATTTGATTTTTTGTTTGCATTGAATAGGCTCCGAAACTACTGAACCGATTTGAAAAATTCTTTCACTGTTAGGAAGCTACACTATCCCCGAGTAACATACGCTATATTATATTTTCAAAAAAATTAGGAATCCTTAATAAAACTCCACTAATATAACCCAAGGTATAAAAAAATAAAAAAACCGAAGCAAAGCGAGGGCGGTTACTCATATATAAGTATAAGTATGGAGTATGGATGTTATTTGTAATTTCCTCCATATTATTCGTTCTCCTCCTTAACCTCATTTAATCTTACTCTAATCAGCTTCATCTTAAGGTCATCTGGATTTGGTTCTCTGGTCGCTGTGTAGCGATAAGACCGCCTTTTTTACTTCATATGTCTACTTCACTTGTTTACTTCTTGATTGTTGTTGTATTACATATTTTATTGATGTACAATAAGGACTTAAATAAATAAATATCCCCATTCAACATTGAACATGTGAATAGCTCATAAAACGGCAGAAGAACCTGATGGCACGTTTCGCTCATGGATGATAGATGGAGAAAAAAAGAAAGCATAACGCGACGAAAGTGAAGGCCGGGGATATAAATTCGAGCAGAAGGCACTGCAGCTGAGAGTGATTGCTCGAGGCTCGAGTGCAGCAGGGTTGTAAGCAGGAAGGCTATTCTGTTTTGTAACTTGACAGCGGAGTTTCAAAATTGACGTTCGAGTTCTAGGATCACTTCACTTCGCAAGTGCGTACTAGATGATTAGATAATGACATGTCAATATGATGCAAGTTCACTTTTGTTTTGTAACTTGACAGCGGAATCCACGATGGGTTTCTAAATTGAAGTTAGAGTTCGAGACTCCCTTCACTTCGCAAGTGCGTACCAGATGATTAGAGAATCACATATCAAGATCTCGGACTCGAACTTCAATATTGAAACTCATCGCGGATTCCGGATTCCGCTGTCAAGTTACAAAACAGTATAGCCTTGCTGATCTTACCTTATCAACGCTCTCTAAAGTGGGTTACTCGTAAAGCCCCATTTACACTCGCGAGCGAGCCCCGAGACGAGCTATGAGCCGTGAATGGGACTCCTCTAAGAAACACACTGTACAGCGCAATTTTATGTTTATTTTTAACTTAATTTTTATAGTCAATCGAATAAAAAAATGTTAAACTTCTCCATTCAACATGTTTATTATGTGAATAGCTGATAAAAGCCACCTGACCTGATAGCATGTTTTTACCATGGATGAAGAGAAAAAGGAAGCGGAAAGCGAAGAAAGTGAAGGCTGGGGATCTAATTTCGAACAGAAGGTACTTACTGCAGCTGGCAGTGATTGCTCGAGGCTCGAGTGAAGCAGGGTTATAAGTACTAAGCAGACAAATGCGATTTATCCGGTGCGGACGGTGCGGACAAATGTGCGTTCATTAGAGTTCTTTATGTACAATTCTGCAGTTTTCTACTGCTTTTGGAAAGCTTCTTTGCAGTTTGCAGTTTTATCTAGATCAGGGCAACACTGTCGCGGCGTCAGCGCGAAATAACGTCACAGGCAATTTCGCGCTCGGTGCGCGTGTTTTTTGAAACTCGTTACTAAAACCGCTGTAACTTCTTTATTTTTGGTCCGATTTTGAAAATTTTTTCAATCATGTTCATAGTTTTTTCATATCTATAAATCTGTGTGCTCAAAAAAATGTGAATGATCTTCATTGACTTCATTCGCATTTGAAAAGCTTAATGCTATGCTACCAGGTATGCATTTTTATACCATGAAACTCAAAGATCATAAGAAAACAGAAGAATCCTACGATTTATTGCAACAACAAAAAAAAAGATAGGATTAGTTTCAAATAATTTGTCACAATTATTCTAACACAACATAATTGTTTTAAAAACTAACGGTTAATAATTTATCTACCAATAAGAACTGAAAAAGAAAATCCTGGTAAGACAGAGCGAGATAGAGTGAGATAGGTATACGCCCAAAGGTCCACAGAGTCTACAGTGTTCAATTTATTTTGCTTCATGAACATGTTTGTATATAGCGCAATGTCCATTGTGGGTATGAGCTTCTTGACGTAGATCCAATAATTTGTCTATGCAAGTGCAGCTTCATTTAAGAAAAAAAAACAGCCTACGTCAACTTGATTGACTTTTGTTGTCTTTGTCTAACTTGTCATTGTGAGTAGGTATGTTGAGTTGAGAAGTGAAGTGAAATGAAAACTCAAACGTACAGATGAAAGATGTGTCCATTGAAAACCGAGAAAAAAACAATGTAAAATACAATATTTTAAACATAATAATGAAAAACAAGTACGTTTTATCCATATAATAACGCAATCGCTATGTTTACTAAAAAATCTCACCAGGATTTTAAAAAATCTACGGTCAAAATACAGGATTCCAAAAAGGATTCTGCGACCCGACTAAAGCATTTAAAAATTGTCTTAGGTAAGCTAACATTCTATAGTTTGAAGATAATACTGCATTACAGGAGGATTTACTAACTGGAAGTTGATGTGCGTATTGTACAAATGCCATCATCGCTACTTTCCGTTGAACATGCTAATTAGTTGAGAGTAACTGTAATTGATGTACTTCTACATCTTTCCGTTTCTCGGACGTAGAATTTCGATTTTCTTACAGTTTACTGAAATTTTAGTGATCAATGAATTAATTGCAGATCAAACTATTTCAAAATGTATCATATGTTAGACATTGATTAGATATGAATTGGAACAAGTAAATTAATTATAACAATATTGTTTACATGGCAAATTTATTGCAGAACATTTTGATGCAGATGAAGCTAAAACATATTTTGAAGCTAACTTCAGCCATGTATACTTTATTCTGTATGATAACTTCATACTGGCTGAAAATAATCTTCGCCAAAGAGGTAATTATCACATTTATTATCGTTTTTGTCTCATTTATTGCTTAAGGTTTAAATTGGTAGGTTCATTTAAATAGTTATTTTAACATAACATAATTTCAGTAGAGTATTAAAATATGTAAATGTTTATTTACTCTTAGAAGTTTGTATAGTGTAAATTGATATGAAAGTTATGTATTGCAGACATTTCACACTTATAATGCATTTTAGAATTTTTCATTTCATAACATTACAAATATGTAAGAAATGGTTATATTTCAAAGAAAGATTGATATTAAATAAAATACAAACCAACACCTTTGTTCGAAATGTAGCCTTTCTAAGCTTGATTATTATCTAGTATTTGTATGTCACCTGTGAAATATTTAAATTAAACAAAACTAAGTTTTTCTACTTTAAAATTATGAAATTTCTAATTTAATAATTATTAATTGTGTCACATTAGTATATTTTGATATTGTTAAAATTAACAATTTGTGTTTTTATATATTAAAAAAATGCATGATGTGGATAACTTTAAAATTATGCTTAATGAATAATTTAACAATGTGTTTTGTTTTTTAATGTTTGTATTTTTATTACTTCTCAGAAGATACATTGTAATCGGTATTTACTTATACATTATTTTTCTGTTTCTGCCATACAGAACTTCCGTTTCACCTCGGTGAGTGATGGGTATTATTGTATGGTCTGATTTCATGATTCTATTAATTCCTATTAATTACTTGATTAATGATTGTTGGTGAAAATTATTAAAATTGGGGCTTACATAATTTTATTTTGAGTCACTAACAGTTAATCAAATCACTTTATTTTAGTTGCCATTTAATGATCATGCATTGAATAATTTATTCCATACCACAATATTGTCATACCCAGACCCACAAGCTTATCAAAGGATAAATTTAATCTCAGTGGAAAGATTTATCTTCTGTTTTTATCAATTTGGCTTTTACATATTAACCATGTAACTAATATATCTGCTGTAAACATTTCTATTGTTATGTTAAAGCTTTGTTTGAAAATAATTATCATCCAATACATTGAATGTTTTTTTCATAAACTCAACATGCATCCGTAATCTGTTATGTGAGCTTACTGACTATATTTTGAATTGGGTTTGGTGTGGTTAAGTATTGCCTTTATATTTCTAGTTCATAAAGCAGGCAGAGAAGAGCTCGAAGGTGCTCTGTCTCTCCTGGAAAAGGTTTTATGTCTGCTGCCAGAATTAATAGGGAAAAGATGGCACCTGCATTCCCTGACAAGGATATTTTCAAAACTTCTCCATGCAGGAAATTCACAGAAACTTAGAGCTGAGGCTATAAGGTAAATAATATAACTATTATCCATATAACCATATTAATTAATTTGATTTGATAACAGTAATTGCAGTAATTAAGTTCAAGTTCATTATTGATAATTATATAGCTAAATGTTAATTACAGATACTTTCTGCTATGGTATCAAGCCTTGGGTGATAATGCTCCACCAGAAGTTCACCGGATGTTTGCCTCCTTGGTACCAGGGCTCCCAGAGTCTAGCTTACCTCCAGGGTCATCGTTCAAGGCTAAAGGCTATGATATCATCACCAATATATCTGGTGATTCTGGGGACTTCAAAATGGAGGATTTGATGCAGCATCCTAATTTCACGTCTGCTGCAGAAGGTCCTAAGAAGGTGGTTGTGGAACAAACTCCAACAGGCATTATGGGAAAGTTAGCAAATGTCTCTGCATCAATATTCCATGACACAAATGCACTAAACCCCGTTCAAAGTGTTGACATTCAGCCACTCCTACCAGCGAGTGCTAACGAGAAACTTATTGATAATGAAACAAAGTACTTTTTTGAGATCCTACTTGATGGAATGGCCACCTCTGTAACAAAGATACATTGGAAAGACCGATCTCATGCAAAGGCAATGAGATGCTTTGCATTCCTTTTGGAAAAGTTTAAGGTTTACTATCTACCCATAATATGTCCACAGTTCAATTACAAAAATTCATTATACAAACCAAACCTTGGTAAGTATTTTGCTTTGTTTCTATCTGTTATTTTATGGAGAAAACAAGTTCATTTTATAGTTATAGAAATAGTAATAATAGCTTGTAACCTTTTATTACGCGATCTTTATTTGGGCTACAGATTTTATATTTAAACCACTAAAAAGCATAAAAAAAGCAAACTTTAGAAAGTTTACAACTACAAAAGATAAAAGTGATAAAATCAGTCATCTTTAAATGCAAATAAAATAAAAAAAACACTCAAAATAAAGTACCAAATATAATTTCAGAACTACCTGTGCAGCATAACATACTAGAAGATGACCATGTAGTGTGCAGAGTCATTCTAATCAAATGGGTAGCAAGTTATGCACATTTTATGAAGAAGCAGGGCAGTGATGGTGGCCAGCCTTCGTCAATGACGAGCATGGCCTCCAACCAGGCTCACTCAAACACG